>OZ024743.1:182963741-183021241 GCA_964016885.1 Eledone cirrhosa
GACTATTGTGCACGTTGGTATTGTGTTTAGCCTGCGAAAATCGGTGGTCAAATGGGGCAACAATAAGCCATGCTGATGACGTTTAAGCGGGTGGTAAGGAATTGATGCGGCATAGATAGCCATGGGAGTCTTGAAGGAGCACGGCGGTCAGGCAAAAGAAAGGGCTGAGGAGGGATGGTGGGTGACAGAGCATTGATGCAGCATGGTGATGCATGATGATGCAGTGGGACGATGGTGTGCAGGGAACGGAGAGGGCAGGGGTTGACGGTGGCAGGGATGCGACTTGGTCCCTCAAGACTGCCATGCCTAGGCAGTGGAAAGGGTCGGGGAGTGGATAGCGGCTGACAGGGCAGGGATGCAACATGATGAGGCATGACGAAAGGGCAGGGTGCATGGTGGCTGTCAGGGCGTAGATGCGGCATGCCAATTGAGTTGCACCTCGGGAATGTAGAGAACACCGGGGGGCACGATGATTGTTTGAGAAAACCGGGTGCAAGGCAGGATGTTTATCGGCCATACATGATCGGTTGGCTTTGGAAGAGAAAGGGATGAATTTTTGTTTAATTTTGTTAAATATGGTCAAAATGAATGTAAAAAGACTTACACAGGATCGTCTTCATGTTTGGTGCTGTCTTCGGTCTGAGATAATGGGCAGTTATGTGAGACACAGGAATAAACCATGCTGATGACATTTGAGCAAGTTGCTGACAGGGCAGGAATGCCGCATGGTGAGCCATGGCAGTCGTGAGGGACCAAGGGATACGAACAAGGGAGAGGCCAGGGATTGACGGTGGCAGGGATGTGGCTTGGTTAGGCATGGCAGTCCTGAAGGAGCCCGGCGAGCAGGCAAAATAAAAGGCTGAGGAGGGGATGGCGGCTGACAGATCATGGATGCGGCATGGTGAGGCATGACGATGCAGTGGGTCTACGGCGTGCAGGGAAGGGAGATGGCCGGGATTGATGGTTGCAGGGATTCCGCATGGTGAGCTATGGCACTCATGAAGGACCAAGGTGTGCGGATAAGGGAGAGGGCAGGGGAGGGCATGGCGGCTGACAGAGCATGGATGTGGCATGGTGAGGCATGACGGTGCAGTGGACGACGGTGTGCAGGGAAAGGAGAGGGCAGGACTTGATGGTGGCAGGGATGCGGCTTGGTTAGGCATGGCAGTCTCGAGCTCTCCCGGAGTGTAGGCAATGGAAATGGGTAGGGGTGGACGGTGGCAGGGATTCGGCATGTTGAGCCGTGGCAGTCCTTAGGGACCATGGAGGGCAGGCAATGGAAAGGGCCGGGGAATGAATTGCGGCTAACAAGGCAGAGATGCGCATGGTGATGCACAACGATGCAGTGGGTCGATGGCGTGCAGGGAAGGGAGAGGGCAGGGGTTGATGGATGTCTCATTATGCTACGGTAGTGGAACCACAGGAATGAAGAGAGCGCATGGAGGCTCGATGATCGCTTGAGAAGACTGGGCGCAATACAGGATGATACGCGGCGGTATAGACTTGATAGTCCTTATATAAGAAATGGAACAATCGGCATAACAGGTTTGCTGAATATGGTGAACGTTAATTTAAAGAGACTTACGGTTGAACGTTTTTTGCAAGGCGGGAGTCACGACAAATGGAAGCAAGAAGAATGGCGTTTTTTGGTTGCCAGAATTTTGCCTCTGGGGGTCCAATTAATGTAAGGGGTCCAATTTAATGTAGCCCACGTTCATCCCCAGATAAAAATACACACTTGCGTCGAGTTTCATCGAAATCAGACGATTTTTGAAAATATCGAATTTTGGCTTCTGTAGACTATTCCAATCTACGGGTCGAGTTTTATATATGTGTTTTATATATGTGTTTTATATATGTGTTTTATATATGTGTTTTATATATGTGTTTTATATATGTGTCAAGTTTCATGAAAATCGGATGAACGGTGTAGCCTGCAAATTCGGGACACCAAACAAACAAACAACGCCCAACTTTATATATCAGTAGATATGTGTGGTGGTTGTGGTTGTCAGCCCCACCAGTGCCCACGTCACAGTCTGTCATCATGGTGGTGGTGGTGGTGGTTGTCAACCCCACCAGTGCCCACGTCACAGTCTGTCATCATGGTGGTGGTGGTGGTGGTTGTCAGCCCCACCACTGCCCACGTCACAGTCTGTTATCATGGTGGTGGTGGTTGTGGTTGTCAGCCCCACCAGTGCCCACGTCACAGTCTGTCATCATGGTGGTGGTGGTTGTCAACCCCACCAGTGGCCACGTCACAGTCTGTCATCATGGTGGTGGTGGTGGTGGTTGTCAACCCCACCAGTGCCCACGTCACAGTCTATCATCATAGTGGTGGTGGTGGTGGTTGTCAGCCCCACCAGTGCCCACATCACAGTCTGTCATCATGGTGGTGGTGGTGGTGGTTGTCAACCCCACCAGTGCCCACGTCACAGTCTATCATCATGGTGGTGGTGGTGGTGGTTGTCAGCCCCACCAGTGCCCACGTCACAGTCTATCATCATGGTGGTGGTGGTGGTGGTTGTCAGCCCCACCAGTGCCCACGTCACAGTCTATCATCATGGTGGTGGTGGTGGTGGTTGTCAACCCCACCAGTGCCCACGTCACAGTCTGTCATCATGGTGGTGGTGGTGGTGGTTGTCAGCCCCACCAGTGCCCACGTCACAGTCTATCATCATGGTGGTGGTGGTGGTGGTTGTCAGCCCCACCAGTGCCCACGTTACAGTCTATCATCATGGTGGTGGTGGTGGTGGTTGTCAACCCCACCAGTGCCCACGTCACAGTCTATCATCATGTTGGTGGTGGTGGTGGTTGTCAGCCCCACCAGTGCCCACGTCACAGTCTATCATCATGGTGGTGGTGGTGGTGGTTGTCAGCCCCACCAGTGCCCACGTCACAGTCTATCATCATGGTGGTGGTGGTGGTGGTTGTCAACCCCACCAGTGCCCACGTCACAGTCTATCATCATGTTGGTGGTGGTGGTGGTTGTCAACCCCACCAGTGGCCACGTTACAGTCTATCATCATGGTGGTGGTGGTGGTGGTTGTCAGCCCCACCAGTGCCCACGTCACAGTCTATCATCATGGTGGTGGTGGTGGTGGTTGTCAACCCCACCAGTGCCCACGTCACAGTCTATCATCATGTTGGTGGTGGTGGTGGTTGTCAACCCCACCAGTGGCCACGTCACAGTCTATCATCATGGTGGTGGTGGTGGTGGTTGTCAGCCCCACCAGTGCCCACGTCACAGTCTATCATCATGGTGGTGGTGGTAGTGGTTGTCAACCCCACCAGTGCCCACGTCACAGTCTATCATCATGTTGGTGGTGGTGGTGGTTGTCAGCCCCACCAGTGCCCACGTCACAGTCTGTCATCATGGTGGTGGTGGTGGTGGTTGTCAGCCCCACCAGTGCCCACGTCACAGTCTATCATCATGTTGGTGGTGGTGGTGGTTGTCAGCCCCACCAGTGCCCACGTCACAGTCTGTCATCATGGTGGTGGTGGTGGTGGTGGTTGTCAACCCCACCAGTGGCCACGTCAAAGTCTGTCATCATGGTGGTGGTGGTGGTGGTGGTTGTCAACCCCACCAGTGCCCACGTCACAGTCTGTCATCATGGTGGTGGTGGTGGTGGTTGTCAACCCCACCAGTGCCCACGTCACAGTCTATCATCATGTTGGTGGTGGTGGTGGTTGTCAGCCCCACCAGTGCCCACGTCACAGTCTGTCATCATGGTGGTGGTGGTGGTGGTGGTTGTCAACCCCACCAGTGGCCACGTCAAAGTCTGTCATCATGGTGGTGGTGGTGGTGGTGGTTGTCAACCCCACCAGTGCCCACGTCACAGTCTGTCATCATGGTGGTGGTGGTGGTGGTGGTTGTCAACCCCACCAGTGACCACGTCACAGTCTGTCATCATGGTGGTGGTGGTGGTGGTTGTCAGCCCCACCAGTGCCCACGTCACAGTCTGTCATCATGGTGGTGGTGGTGGTGGTGGTTGTCAGCCCCACCAGTGACCACGTCACAGTCTGTCATCATGGTGGTGGTGGTGGTGGTTGTCAGCCCCACCAGTGCCCACGTCACAGTCTGTCATCATGGTGGTGGTGGTGGTGGTGGTTGTCAGCCCCACCAGTGACCACGTCACAGTCTGTCATCATGGTGGTGGTGGTGGTGGTGGTTGTCAGCCCCACCAGTGACCACGTCACAGTCTGTCATCATGGTGGTGGTGGTGGTGGTGGTTGTCAACCCCATCAGTGGCCATGTCACAGTCTGTCATCATGGTGGTGGTGGTGGTGGTTGTCAACCCCACCAGTGCCCACGTCACAGTCTATCATCATGGTGGTGGTGGTGGTTGTCAACCCCACCAGTGCCCACGTTACAGTCTGTCATCATGGTGGTGGTGGTGGTGGTTGTCAACCCCACCAGTGCCCACGTCACAGTCTGTCATCATGGTGGTGGTGGTGGTGGTTGTCAACCCCACCAGTGGCCACGTCACAGTCTATCATCATGGTGGTGGTGGTTGTCAACCCCACCAGTGGCCACGTCACAGTCTATCATCATGGTGGTGGTGGTTGTCAACCCCACCAGTGGCCACGTCACAGTCTATCATCATGGTGGTGGTGGTTGTCAACCCCACCAGTGGCCACGTCACAGTCTGTCATCATGGTGGTGGTGGTTGTCAACCCCACCAGTGGCCACGTCACAGTCTGTCATCATGGTGGTGGTGGTGGTGGTTGTCAACCCCACCAGTGCCCACGTTACAGTCTGTCATCATGGTGGTGGTGGTGGTGGTTGTCAGCCCCACCAGTGCCAAGTCACAGTCTGTCATCATGGTGGTGGTGGTTGTCAACCCCACCAGTGGCCACGTCACAGTCTATCATCATGGTGGTGGTGGTTGTCAACCCCACCAGTGGCCACGTCACAGTCTGTCATCATGGTGGTGGTGGTTGTCAACCCCACCAGTGGCCACGTCACAGTCTGTCATCATTGTGGTGGTGGTGGTGGTTGTCAACCCCACCAGTGGCTACGTCACAGTCTGTCATCATGGTGGTGGTGGTGGTGGTTGTCAACCCCACCAGTGGCTACGTCACAGTCTATCATCATGGTGGTGGTGGTGGTGGTTGTCAACCCCACCAGTGGCTACGTCACAGTCTGTCATCATGGTGGTGGTGGTGGTGGTTGTCAACCCCACCAGTGGCTACGTCACAGTCTATCATCATGGTGGTGGTGGTGGTGGTTGTCAACCCCACCAGTGCCCACGTCACAGTCTGTCATCATGGTGGTGGTGGTGGTGGTTGTCAACCCCACCAGTGGCCACGTCACAGTCTGTCATCATGGTGGTGGTGGTGGTGGTTGTCAGCCCCACCAGTGGCCACGTCACAGTCTATCATCATGGTGGTGGTGGTGGTGGTGGTTGTCAGCCCCACCAGTGCCCACGTCACAGTCTGTCATCATGGTGGTGGTGGTGGTGGTTGTCAACCCCACCAGTGCCCACGTCACAGTCTATCATCATGGTGGTGGTGGTGGTGGTTGTCAACCCCACCAGTGCCCACGTCACAGTCTGTCATCATGGTGGTGGTGGTGGTGGTTGTCAACCCCACCAGTGGCCACGTCACAGTCTGTCATCATGGTGGTGGTGGTGGTGGTTGTCAACCCCACCAGTGGCCACGTCACAGTCTGTTATAATGGTGGTGGTGGTGGTGGTTGTCAACCCCACCAGTGGCCACGTCACATTCTGTTATAATGGTGGTGGTGGTGGTGGTTGTCAGCCCCACCAGTGGCCACGTCATAGTCTGTCATCATGGTGGTGGTGGTGGTGGTTGTCAGCCCCACCAGTGCCCACGTCACAGTCTGTTATCATGGTGGTGGTGGTGGTGGTTGTCAGCCCCACCAGTGCCCACGTCACAGTCTATCATCATGGTGGTGGTGGTGGTGGTTGTCAGCCCCACCAGTACCCACGTCACAGTCTGTCATCATGGTGGTGGTGGTGGTGGTTGTCAGCCCCACCAGTGCCCACGTCACAGTCTGTCATCATGGTGGTGGTGGTGGTGGTTGTCAGCCCCACCAGTGCCCACGTCATAGTCTGTCATCATGGTGGTGGTGGTGGTTGTCAGCCCCACCAGTGCCCACGTCACAGTCTGTCATCATGGTGGTGGTAGTGGTGGTTGTCAACCCCACCAGTGCCCACGTCACAGTCTGTCATCATGGTGGTGGTGGTGGTGGTGGTGGTTGTCAGCCCCACCAGTGCCCACGTCACACTCTGTCATCATGGTGGTGGTGGTGGTGGTTGTCAGCCCCACCAGTGCCCACGTCATAGTCTGTCATCATGGTGGTGGTGGTGGTGGTTGTCAGCCCCACCAGTGCCCACGTCACAGTCTGTCATCATGGTGGTGGTGGTGGTGGTTGTCAACCCCACCAGTGCCCACGTCACAGTCTGTTATCATGGTGGTGGTGGTGGTGGTTGTCAGCCCCACCAGTGCCCACGTCACAGTCTGTTATCATGGTGGTGGTGGTTGTGGTTGTCAGCCCCACCAGTGCCCACGTCACAGTCTGTTATCATGGTGGTGGTGGTGGTGGTTGTCAGCCCCACCAGTGCCCACGTCACAGTCTGTCATCATGGTGGTGGTGGTTGTCAACCCCACCAGTGCCCACGTCACAGTCTATCATCATGGTGGTGGTGGTGGTGGTTGTCAGCCCCACCAGTGCCCACGTTACAGTCTATCATCATGGCGGTGGTGGTTGTCAACCTCACCAGTGGCCACGTCACAGTCTGTCATCATGGTGTTGGTGGTTGTGGTTGTCAACCCCACCAGTGCCCACGTCACAGTCTATTATCATGGTGGTGGTGGTGGTGGTTGTCAGCCCCACCAGTGGCCACGTCACAGTCTGTCATCATGGTGGTGGTGGTGGTGGTTGTCAACCCCACCAGTGCCCACGTCATAGTCTGTCATCATGGTGGTGGTGGTGGTGGTTGTCAACCCCACCAGTGCCCACGTCATAGTCTGTCATCATGGTGGTGGTGGTGGTGGTTGTCAACCCCACCAGTGCCCACGTCACAGTCTATCATCATGGTGGTGGTGGTGGTGGTTGTCAACCCCACCAGTGCCCACGTCATAGTCTGTCATCATGGTGGTGGTGGTGGTTGTCAGCCCCACCAGTGCCCACGTCACAGTCTGTCATCATGGTGGTGGTGGTGGTGGTTGTCAACCCCACCAGTGCCCACGTCACAGTCTATCATCATGGTGGTGGTGGTGGTGGTTGTCAACCCCACCAGTGCCCACGTCATAGTCTGTCATCATGGTGGTGGTGGTGGTGGTTGTCAGCCCCACCAGTGCCCACGTCACAGTCTGTCATCATGGTGGTGGTGGTGGTGGTTGTCAGCCCCACCAGTGCCCACGTCACAGTCTGTCATCATGGTGGTGGTGGTGGTGGTTGTCAGCCCCACCAGTGCCCACGTCATAGTCTGTCATCATGGTGGTGGTGGTGGTGGTGGTTGTCAACCCCACCAGTGCCCACGTCACAGTCTATCATCATGGTGGTGGTGGTGGTGGTTGTCAACCCCACGAGTGCCCACGTCACAGTCTATCATCATGGTGGTGGTGGTGGTGGTTGTCAGCCCCACCAGTGCCCACGTCACAGTCTGTCATCATGGTGGTGGTGGTGGTGGTGGTTGTCAACCCCACCAGTGGCCACGTCACAGTCTGTCATCATGGTGGTGGTGGTGGTGGTTGTCAGCCCCACCAGTGCCCACGTCACAGTCTGTCATCATGGTGGTGGTGGTGGTGGTGGTTGTCAACCCCACCAGTGGCCACGTCACAGTCTGTCATCATGGTGGTGGTGGTGGTGGTTGTCAACCCCACCAGTGCCCACGTCACAGTCTGTCATCATGGTGGTGGTGGTGGTGGTTGTCAACCCCACCAGTGCCCACGTCACAGTCTGTCATCATGGTGGTGGTGGTTGTCAACGCCACCAGTGCCCACGTCACAGTCTGTCATCATGGTGGTGGGGGTGGTTGTTGTCAACTCCACCAGTGCCCACGTCACAGTCTGTCATCATGGTGGTGGTGGTGGTGGTGGTTGTCAACCCCACCAGTGGCCACGTCACAGTCTGTCATCATGGTGGTGGTGGTGGTGGTTGTCAACCCCACCAGTGCCCACGTCACAGTCTGTCATCATGGTGGTGGTGGTTGTCAACGCCACCAGTGCCCACGTCACAGTCTGTCATCATGGTGGTGGGGGTGGTTGTTGTCAACTCCACCAGTGCCCACGTCACAGTCTGTCATCATGGTGGTGGGGGTGGTTGTTGTCAACTCCACCAGTGCCCACGTCACAGTCTGTCATCATGGTGGTGGTGGTGGTGGTTGTCAGCCCCACCAGTGCCCACGTCACAGTCTGTTGTCAGGATTACGTATAATTATGAGAAATGTTTATGTTGATTTTATTGATCTTCAGTAAAAACCCATTAAGCATGTGACAAATCACTGGAACTTCTATCTGTTTAAACACGCAAAATTGTACAGGGCTACTAGAAAAATACACGAGCTATGTTATTGTGGAGTGAACACCATCTTGAATTACACTTCCATCTAGTGGATTGAGTTAATTCTGAAAATGAGGAAAGAAATTTTGTTTGTTTATGCAATTGTAGCCACCAATATTGTAAGAATATTCATTTAACTTTTGATATTACAAGTATTTGCCGATTGTGACAACTGGAGGGGAGTGACACTTCTCTCCATACCAGGGAAGGTCTATTGTCTGATGATCCTGAACTGTATACGTGGCATGGTAGACCGGGAACTGCGAGAACAACAGGCAGGGTTCCGACCAAAACGTTCCTGTGCAGAGCAGATCTTTATGTTATGCCGCATCATTGAGAGGTACAACGAATTCCAGAGGCCCCTCGCCGTCAGCTTCATCGATTTCTCCAAAGCATTCGATAGCATTCATCGACCGTCACTCTGGAGCATCATGCATGAGTATGGTCTGCCCCAGAAAGTCATTTCGGCAATCAAACAGATTTACGCAAACTCCAAGTGCTGCATACGGACAGAGGATGGTTACAGTGACTGGTTTGAGGTGGTTACTGGTGTGCGTCAGGGTAGCTCGCTCTCTCCAATTCTCTTTGCCATAGCCATTGACTGGGTACTAAGAAGAGCGTCTAAAGACAAGGGTATATCTTGGGTGGGAGAGCAAAAGTTGTCTGACCTGGACTTTGCGGACGATATTGTTACACTTGCAGAGAGCACAGCTGACCTGCAAATCATTATGAACAATATCAATGTCGAAGCAGGAAGCTTAGGTCTCAATATCAGTGCTAAGAAGACCAAAAGCATGTTATCTGGGACACACCCATCACCAACTAGTGTTTTCATTGAACAGGGGAGGTGGAGATAGTGGACAACTTCACCTCCCTAGGAAGCTCCATTGACAATGGGGGCGCCATGGACAGTGAATTGCAATGTAGAATGGGAAAGGCCTCAGCAGCATTTAACCAGCTTGTCAAGATCTGGAAGAGCAGGAAGTTCACCCTCAAAACAAAGATGAGATTCTACAACAGCAACGTGCTGTCCACACTCTTGTACGGAAGTGAAACATGGCACCTTAAGACCAACCAAGAGAAGAAGTTGGATGCATTCGATTCCAGGTGTCTGCGAAAGATCCTGGGGATTAAATGGAGTGACAATGTAACAAACCAGGAAGTCAGGAACCGCACCAACCAGCAGCTAGTCTCTTCTGCCATCTGCAAGCGACGCCTGGGCTGGTTTGGGCACGCTTTGAGACTTCCCCCGGAGAGACTGGCGAACCAAGTACTTAAATGGAACCCACAGGGAAGCAGACGGAGAGGGCGACCCAAAATGAACTGGCGCCAGACAGTTGAGAGGGACCTGCGAGCGACAAACAGACAATAGCGGGACGCTGTGCAACTGGCTGCTGACCGAATGCGGTGGAAAACTATGATTGCCTCATGCGTCGCAAGACGCGGGAGCTTCTGAGTCTGAGTCTGAGTGTTTGTGTGGTCACCCTGTATGTTGATTTCTAATTTAGGCAGTAAAGTTTATTAAAGCAACCCTAATACATGACTGGTATTTTGTTAATCCTGGAAAGATAGAAGGCAAATTTGATCTCAGCTTGATTTGAACTAAGAATGTAAAGTCAGAACAAATACCACAATAGCACTTTATCTGATACTCTACCAATTTTACCATTTTATCTGACGCTCTACAATTTTACACTTTCTTGCCAGTATTCATTTATCCTTTCTCCTATGCTTCGGGCCATGAAAGCTTTGATAATAAACAAATAAACAACCATCCAGTTATTAAACTAAACAACTAGAAATTTGTAATAAATTGAAGTGAAAACCAACAGGGGTATGTGTTTTTAATGGCAGCATGAACTGCTAACAATATCTGTTTCAACACACATTTTCAGATAAAACTTACTAAACAAATACATATATACATACATACATACATAAATACATACATACATACATACATACATACATACATACATACATACATACATACATACATACATACTGAACTTGGATTTGCGGACAAAAAGCGCAGCTCCCTAATTCATAGTCTACAAATGGCTACGATAGCTGGCACCTTCAAAATTTGCAAAACATTCTTGCAATTCAAGGGATGACAATTTCTTTTCTTTTACAACCTTGCCACCAGGAAGGTGGCCGGTCAAAAAAATATAAAGGAGAATGCGAAGAAACATACATACATACATACATACATACATATATATATATATATACACACACATATATATATATATATATATATATATATATATATATATATATATATATATACATATATATATATATATATATATATATATATACATATATATATATATATATATACATATATATATATATATATATATACATATATATATATATATATATATATATATATATATATATATATATATACATATATACATATATATATATATATATATATATATATATATATATATATATATATATATGGAGAAAAAATTTACGAAATGGAAATGCGGGTATATAGAATTTATTAGGTAACAATTGTTTCTATAGTGTATGAGTTACCTATACCTCGCTATTTGAATAATACACAAATATTATCAAAAACCGAAAGTACACTGTAAGCCAACACACCATGTCATCAGGCCTTTGTATTAGAATGATATGAAAATATTTTATACACTAGATAAAAGATAAAGAAGGAGGTAGGAATAGAAGGGGAAGAGGGAAGTGAGTAAGGTGGAGGGAGTCTTAGGGTTTAAGACTGTCAGACTAGTAGAGATTGTGAAGAGAGAATGTTTTGGCAGCAGTTAGCTTAATGAGGCGTGCTAAGGTTGGCTGGGAAGTAGATACTTCTAGTGGTGTTGTTCGGACAAAATTCAGTTAGAGGGGTCAAAGTGGTACAATGTCACAGACAAGTTATTAGGGCTATTATAGTAGCAGGTTATTTCTAAAGGGGTCTAAGGGCGGTGGATTGGCAGTATCGGTAGAGGGTCGGACGCCATGCTTTCCAGCATAGTTACGTCCCTTTACCATCTGAGTTCAAATCCCGCCGAGGTTGACTTTGCCTTTCATCCTTACGGGGTCGATAAAATAAAGTACCAGTAATGCACTGGTAATTGCTGGCCTTGTGCCTAAAGTAGAAACAGTTATTTCTAAAGGGGTCCAGAAAAACAGTGTTTAGTACTATTATTATAGAAAGCCATATCTAGTGTATAAACATATAAAACAGAAATTTGCAAACGTTGGTGTAAAAAGGTAACATTATATGCATTTAAAAAAAGAAAAAGTCGTTTTCAAACGATGGTTACAGTATAGAGAACGTTCAATTTTGCTGTTCAAAAGTTTGTTTACCGACGTTAAAATGCAGTATATCTCTAAGTTGCATAACTTGCAGAATCGATGATTTTGCTGATATGCAGGCGCAGCTGCAATAATTTGCCAATCAAGGGAGAACGCTTGATTGTTCCTCCGAAGCTGCCAGGCTTTATCGGCGAGGGTTGTTACGGAGCGCATTTTCTCGTGCCTGATCGAAGATCGATGTTGGTATAGGCGAGCCTTGAAAGAAGTTGCGGTACATCCGACGTAATACCATTTGTTGGTCCCGGAATTTATTGTACACCGGTAGACAATATTGCGTGCTAGGCACTGGTTATTCAGTGGGCACGTACCTGGTTTGGTGCAGTTACAACTATTTTTATGTTTTGCAGTAGAATCCTGGATAGTTTGGTGGGGTTGTGGTTGCGTGTTAGTGCGTTGCATGTTGCTATGCTGGTGCGCTGAGTCATTAGGGATGTACTTATTTAGTATTGCTGAGTTGAGTTTTCTAATTAGTTGTTCTATGTTAGGTGCAGTGGAGTATGAGAGTCTAATGGTGCGCGAGTTAAAGATTTTATAGTATTTATGTGAAGTTGTAAAGCGTTTATTGGTTAGTGTATAGAATTGTGAGATAATCTTAGTGCTAATAGAAGAATTGTACACGGGGTTATACCATATGTACTCTCTACGTCTGACTCTATTTGCTGGTTTGCACCTGTTAGTATGCCTATTGATGTGTGTGGTGCAATACTAGTTCGACTTAGATGTGTTTTATTCCTAGTACTTATGTGGTTATCGTCTAGATATTCAATTTTCTCGCAGTAACCAGCTTTTCTAAGTGCGTCATTATAATATTCAGCATGCTCGTTGAAGGTTTGCAAATTAGACGACAGTCGGGAGATCCTTATGGATATATTTTTAGGGATAGATTTAATAATGGAATGAGGATGGTTCGATTTTACATTAACGTACTTAAGATTTTCATTAAGTTTGTGAAATGGCTCTAACCCTCTTTTGGATTCTTTCGAACAGGACTTAATGAAAATGATAACCGGAATCAAATTTACAAACGGAAGGAAAAACGAACTGCAACGAGATATTAAAACTCTACTCAACAACCTAAGGAATACCAAAGGAATTATCATAAAGGCAGACAAAACTTCGAATCTATACACCCTGGATGTAGAAACATATAACAATTTTATACGTAAGGAATTACATAGGAAATACAAAAAAACAAACGCAACTACACTAACCAACATTAATAACGCAGCATGTGATATTGTTAGGAAACTGAAAATTGACGACAGAACGGTACCCCTATCCCCAGCTACACCGACTTTTAATCTGAAGGACCATAAGGATAACTTCGATACTAACCCTAAAATTAGATTAATATGTCCTTCAAAGTCCGATATAGGTAAGATTAGTAAGTACATATTAGATCGTATTATCCCCCAAGTTAAGGCTAAGGTAGATATTAAATTATGGGGTAACACTCACCAGGCAATAAGATGGTTCAATAACATTAGGGACAAAAACAAATCTTCTTTTATTCAATTCGATATAGATGAATACTATTCCTCTATTTCACCCGAAACCCTGCATAAGGCCCTCTCTTTCGCTAAGACTAACTCGGACCTCACAAACGAGGAAATTAATATTATACTTGAAGCTAGACGCACAGTAGTGCACTTTGAAAATAGTTATTGGGTCCGCAGGGATAGACCCTCGGAATTCGACATTACGATGGGTTCTAATGATTCGGCGGAGGTCACGGATTTGGTTGGGATCTATATAGCCCATAGACTCCAGAGCGAATTTACGGACCTCCACGGCGGAATATACCGCGACGATACACTTCTATTAGTCAAGAATATGAACAAACAAAACCTAGAAAGGCGGCGTAAAAACATTAGGAAACTTTTCTTAGAACTAGGGCTTAATATTACCTTTGAACACAATCTTAAGGTGGTCAACTTCTTGGATGTTACCTTCAACCTTAATAACGGTAATATAGAGCCATTTCACAAACTTAATGAAAATCTTAAGTACGTTAATGTAAAATCGAACCATCCTCATTCCATTATTAAATCTATCCCTAAAAATATATCCATAAGGATCTCCCGACTGTCGTCTAATTTGCAAACCTTCAACGAGCATGCTGAATATTATAATGACGCACTTAGAAAAGCTGGTTACTGCGAGAAAATTGAATATCTAGACGATAACCACATAAGTACTAGGAATAAAACACATCTAAGTCGAACTAGTATTGCACCACACACATCAATAGGCATACTAACAGGTGCAAACCAGCAAATAGAGTCAGACGTAGAGAGTACATATGGTATAACCCCGTGTACAATTCTTCTATTAGCACTAAGATTATCTCACAATTCTATACACTAACCAATAAACACTTTACAACTTCACATAAATACTATAAAATCTTTAACTCGCGCACCATTAGACTCTCATACTCCACTGCACCTAACATAGAACAACTAATTAGAAAACTCAACTCAGCAATACTAAATAAGTACATCCCTAATGACTCAGCGCACCAGCATAGCAACATGCAACGCACTAACACGCAACCACAACCCCACCAAACTATCCAGGATTCTACTGCAAAACATAAAAATAGTTGTAACTGCACCAAACCAGGTACGTGCCCACTGAATAACCAGTGCCTAGCACGCAATATTGTCTACCGGTGTACAATAAATTCCGGGACCAACAAATGGTATTACGTCGGATGTACCGCAACTTCTTTCAAGGCTCGCCTATACCAACATCGATCTTCGATCAGGCACGAGAAAATGCGCTCCGTAACAACCCTCGCCGATAAAGCCTGGCAGCTTCGGAGGAACAATCAAGCGTTCTCCCTTGATTGGCAAATTATTGCAGCTGCGCCTGCATATCAGCAAAATCATCGATTCTGCAAGTTATGCAACTTAGAGATATACTGCATTTTAACGTCGGTAAACAAACTTTTGAACAGCAAAATTGAACGTTCTCTATACTGTAACCATCGTTTGAAAACGACTTTTTCTTTTTTTAAATGCATATAATGTTACCTTTTTACACCAACGTTTGCAAATTTCTGTTTTATATGTTTATACACTAGATATGGCTTTCTATAATAATAGTACTAAACACTGTTTTTCTGGACCCCTTTAGAAATAACCTGCTACTATAATAGCCCTAATAACTTGTCTGTGACATTGTACCACTTTGACCCCTCTAACTGAATTTTGTCCGAACAACACCACTAGAAGTATCTACTTCCCAGCCAACCTTAGCACGCCTCATTAAGCTAACTGCTGCCAAAACATTCTCTCTTCACAATCTCTACTAGTCTGACAGTCTTAAACCCTAAGACTCCCTCCACCTTACTCACTTCCCTCTTCCCCTTCTATTCCTACCTCCTTCTTTATCTTTTATCTAGTGTATAAAATATTTTCATATCATTCTAATACAAAGGCCTGATGACATGGTGTGTTGGCTTACAGTGTACTTTCGGTTTTTGATAATATTTGTGTATTATTCAAATAGCGAGGTATAGGTAACTCATACACTATAGAAACAATTGTTACCTAATAAATTCTATATACCCGCATTTCCATTTCGTAAATTTTTTCTTCATATTTTCTCCGGATTTTAAAACACTTTATTATACGTTGAGCAATCTCTGACGTCAGTTGACTCCACCCAATGCAACTACTTAGTAACATTGGAATACAAATTATATATATATATATATATATATATATATATATATATATATATATATATATATATATATATATATATATATTAAATTTCTACAGCTGGATGCCCTCCCCACACTGTAAATGTGGTTGGTGTTAGGAAGGGCATCCAACTGTAGAAAACCTGCCAGACAGTCCTATGCGAGCAAGACAATCACTCTTGCCTCAAGTGGGACTACCCCCGTCCAAACCCATGCAAGCGTGGAACACGGACGTTAAACGATGATGATGATGATGATATATATATATATATATATATATATATATATATATATATATATATATATATATATATATATATATATATATATATATATATATATATATATATATATATATATATATATATATATATATATATATATATATATATATATATATATATATATATATATATATATATATATATATATATATACATATATATGGAGGTATATGGCTTAGTGGTTAGAGCATGGAGGCACATGGCTTAGTGGTTAGAGCACTGGGCTTGCAATCGAAAGATTGTGAGTTCAATTCTCAGACCGGGTGATGTGTTGTTTCCTTGAGCAAGACACTTTATTTCACATTGCTCCAGTTTACTCAGCCGTAGAAATGAGATGAAAGGGACTGGGGTCCCTATCATTCCACTGCAAAGTGGTCGTGGAGGTGCCACGGCAAAAAAGCACCCAGCACTCACTGTAAATGAGGTTGGTGTTAGGGAGGGCATCCAGCTGTAGAAATCAAGCCAGAATCAGTTCCCGTCCCACCCTTGCAAGCAGGGAAAAGCGGACGTAAAATGATGATGATGATGATATATATATATATAAGTAAAGAAATATTTAATTTGCTGGTAATTCAACAAATTTATTTATTATAACAGATTCGAAGCACTCTACAAGTTTCCTGGAGTATAATATCAATGATATTAATAATATTAATAAATGGAAACTATATTTATAAAACCATATTTATTTTATTATATATATATTTCAAGGGTACCAAAAAAAAAAAAACTTCTTCAGATAAAATACAAAATTTGTTTTATAAATAGTGACATACTCGATAAACCAAACCTTATTGTTTCAGGTTCTATTTGGATAATGAAAAAAGTCCTACCTAAGCTGTCACAGTTTTCCATATCAGTAAAACAGCAGCTGCTCAATAATATTTGATCAATATGTGTCAATACAGGCGGTTGATCAAATATTATTGAGCATCTGCTGTTTTACTGATATGGAAAACTATGACAGCTTAGATAGGACTTAACGTGAAAATAAGATATTAACATAACATAATGGGAGGGGGGGGGGTAGAGTGGCAGGATCGGTAGAGTGTTGGGCATCATGCTTCACGGTATAGACTTATGGCACTAATACTACATAATGAGGGGGTGGAGTGGCAGGATCGGTAGAGCGTTGGGCATCATGCTTCCCAGTATAAAGTTATGGCTCTTTACGTTCTGATTTCAAATTCCACCGAGGCTAGTTTTTGCCTTTCTCCTTACAGGGTCAATAAAATAAAATACCAGTAATGCACTGAGGTCTATTTAATTGACTTCCCCTCCCCCCAAAAAACTGCTGGCCTTGTGCCTAAATCAGACACCATTAATACTACATAGTTGAAAATATATAAAGAAAGTTGGGAATTGTTGTAGTGGTCTATGGATATATTTAGGAGAAGATATCTGCGGTCCTCCTATCTTTCAGAGAGGTGCACCCTGGTAGGTGGAGAGAATACTGAGGTGATTTCCTGAAACTTGGTCACAACAGTATTTTCTGATATATGAGCTTGGCTTGGTCTTACTTGGCGATCCAGTTGAATCATTTGGAGAAGGTTGCTTCTGACAAGATCTGCTGGAAGTTATGCACTTGAGAACTCTGCCCCTATCGCCACGATTCTCCCAGGAATATGTGGATGAAGAAGAAGATTGTACTGGGTGCATTTTATTGTAACACCAGCACTCGAGAGTTTGTTGTGACTGGAAGATCCTCTCTTTCTACATGATTTCTATGGCTGGATGCCCTTCCTATCACCAACCACTTTACAGAGTATACTAGGTACATTTTATTGTAACACCAGCTGTGTACTCTATATGAGTGGTGGTTGTACTCTGTATGATGGTGATATTGTTGATGCTGTTGTGCTGTTTCTATTTACCTCCAGGTGGACTTTGATCCAGCAGCCCTTTGACTCTGTAGCCCTTTGACCCAGTAGCCTTATGACCCTGTAGCCCTTTGACCCAGTAGCCTTATGACTCAGTAGCCTCATGACCCTGTAGCCCTTTGACCCAGTATCCCTATGACCCTGTAAACCTATGACCCAGTAGCCTTAAGACCCAGTAGCCCTACGACCCTGCAGACCTATGACCCAGTAGCCCTATGACCCCATAGCCCTATGATCCAGCAGCCCTTTGACCCAGCAGCCCTATGACCCTGTAGCCATATGATCTTGTTGACCTATGATCCTGTACACCTATGATATTGTAGACCTATGACCCTGTAGACGTATGATCCTGCAGCCCTATGATCCTGTACACATATGACCCTGTAGTCATATGACCCTGTAGACCTATGACCCTGTAGGCCTATGATACTGTAGGCCTATGATACTGTAACTCAATGATCAAAGATGTGTTACCTGTGACCGACTCAGCCTTTTAGTAGTTTCTAGAATTCATGTGTTGGACAGGTTGCTATAGTCTAAGGCTAGACAGGTCAGGTGACCATATCTTGCTCATATGTTCCATATTTGGCATGGATGCCCTTCCTAAAACTAACCACTTTTCAAGGGTTGGCTTTCAACCCAACCCAACTTGACCTGACCTGATCCGATTTGACCCACCTTGACTCGATCCAACCTGCCCCGATCCAATCCAGTCTGATCCAATGTGACCCAATCATGGATGTACCACTAGGGGTCATGACCATCACAAAGGGGCGCTTAGTTCATAGATGTGACACTAGGAGTCACGACCGTCACAAAGGGACGCAACTCTTATACATTCTGAGTTCCAGCCATAAGGAGTCGCTACAGTACTCTCTTCCAGATGATAGGCGAAAAGCCCGAAGGTAATTGTAGTGAACCCACAGGCATGGGCTCCCAGCACAGGCATGAAATAGTAACGAAAACTGAAAAGGTATATGTATACATAGTTCAATAAAAGAAAGAGAAAAACAAAAAAGGCTCCAGTGGCCAGTTCACATAAAAACAGTTTGGCAGAGTTTTTTGGGCCAGTGGACTCTTCGACTGGAACGGGTCGTGGTCTTGTATGTAGGTGAAGGTGGGGCAGAAGGAGCAGGTGTATGCACAAGAGAGAAAAATTTGGGTATTTGTGGCTCGGGTGTATGAGCGTCATTGTATGCCCTTTTTAGTCTATCCACCGAAATTGTCTCTCTGTGAAATGTTTGTCAGTGCGCACTAACACACGGTAGGGTCCAGAGTACGGCTGTGTGAGGAGTGGAGTAACAGCGTCGTTTCTGATGAATACATGTGTCCACAAGGCAATATCCCTCGGGACTGCAGCTTTAATAGTTTGTTTCCTAGTATTCATAGGCGGTAAGTTCTGAAAATAGGAGCACAAACGAGATATGTAGGAGAGAGGATCCTGAAAAGCAAGATCAACAGGGGCAAGCATTTGCCCAGGCAATGCTAGAGGAGCACCATACAGTAATTCGGCCGGGGAGAACCCAAGGTCCTTCTTTATTGATGACAGAATTCCTAATAACACAATAGGAAGGTACTCGCTCCAGCGGCAGCGATGAAGAATATGGGGCTGACCGTTGGAGCATTGGCTTTCCGGCCACAAATTGAAAAACCGGTGATGTCATCCACCAGGCGTTGGCCACAGACATCCACAGTCAAAGAGAAGTTGTGGAGGAAATCGGCGACCGTAAAAATCCACTTAAAATCCCTACGAAGATTTAGCAATTTGAGACGAAGCGAGATTTGTCCGTACGTCTTTATAGATGAGTGGTTAACGGCCTGCAGAGTAACGGATGACTCCACGGGGGTATCTTTCAGGCAATGGACCAGCCAAATACTACAGGGGGCTACTGTATCCACGAGGAAACCTCTTCCCGACATAAGGTCCTTAATGAAGAAATGGCAGTTTGGTGGCTTTATGCTGAGGTCAACTGCCCCCGTCAGCGGACCTCTTTGCCGTTTCCCGCCTTCTGAAACGAGCAAGGTTGCACGCAGTAGTTCGCGCTCTCGGCAAAACGCTCGTGGTACCAGCATAAAGATGAAGCTGGTGACCTGGGGCGGCGTCTAAAAGAGTGAGATCTCCCGCGGCTGCGCGAGAATGAACGGGCACCACACCAGACCTTCATCTTCTGGAGCTCCAGGGTGAGTTCCTGAATGGCCTTCTGCATCGCCATAATGGCTAAGCTGTCTGTAGGAGTTGCGGCGCATATGGCATGGCCAGGTGTGGCCTGAGCTGGTTGGGAAACAGCAGCAAGGGCTTCGCTGCCTCCAGCACCCGTGACTTCAAAAACTTTGTCCGCAGAGGCGGCAAGCTGATCCACTGTGCAAGTATCCCTAATGGGGGCCAAAATTGCCTGTACGTTGGTCGGTAGGTGCGAGAAGAACAACTGCTTCAACATGGCAGATTCCGTTACCGACCCCTCCGTTAGGTCCTTCATTCACCTTAGGAGGTTCGATGGGGTGCCATCACCGATTTGCTCCATATGGACCAGAGCCCTAAATCTTTTCTCTGCACACTGTGCAGTCCGGCTGAGTATTTCAGCCTTCGGAGACTTGTACGTCGCGTCGGTGGGTGTCTCTAATACTAGGTCCTTAATCGCTGGGATAAGTGCCGGCGGAATTGCACTAAGGACTAGGGGACGTTGTTGTGCCTCGTCGATTCTGTTCGCCTCGAAAAATGCTTCGAGTTGGGCGAACCATAACCTTATGTCGCCCGTGTACGTAGGGAGAACAGAATGAGATGCCATTGGTATACAGTAGGTAATCGGCCAAAATTTGTCTCCGTTTGGAAAAATATCTCCAACACGAGGGAAAAGAAAACAAATTCGCTTGTTTTTCTCTGTCAAACAACTGGACAGGAAAAAGAATGCATCCGAGATTATATGTAAAGGAGCGACTAACCGCATTAATAATACATAGTCAGCGAATTTAAAACGAAAACCAATATGGCGGACGATTTCGCGCCAAAAACACTTTTGATGGAGAAGATCTTGTCATCCTCAAAAATGTTTAGCCAAAGAAAAGAAGAAAATACATTCATACAATTGTTCTGTTTTGCTAGGAAGCTAGCAGCAATATTATCTTTTTTTTTTTTTTTTTTTTTTTTTGTGTTTGTGTGTAAATTATTAGAATGTTCGCTTTGCACATATGAGGAGTTTGATGGTTAAATGTTACAGAGAAAGATGCTGAAATCAGTAAAATACAGCCAGATCAGAATGAAGCATGTTGTTCTGTATTAAATGTTTTTTTTTTTGTTTTTTTTATATACACATAATACCGCCTCCTATTTTTTTTTTCCGGTGTCACCAATTTAGAAGGTTAGTATCAGTGTATATATTATTAAAAAGAACAATAATGGCTGGTGCATGTTTGTACAATGGTTTTACTTCACAGAAGTCAATAATAATAATAGAAACATTTTTATCACGTGTTGTGATGGTGAGTTGGTCTCAACTCCCAGACTGGAGCGTGTAGAGAAGAGAGAGAGAGAAGACAGGAGTCATCTCTTCATAAGACAGGATTCATCTCTAGGGAGAGAAAGCAGAAATCTTCTCTTCATAAGGTTGAAGTGGTCCTTTCAGCTGCGGCGTAGGAAGTGAGAGCCTGAATGGCCTCAAGTTCTCAAATATATAGTCCTCATGGGGACGTAACTCCAGTTAGTTCATGGATGTACCACTAGGGGTCACAGCCGTCACAAAGGGACGTTTAGTTCATGGATGTGACACTAGGGGTCACAACCGTCGCAAAGGGACGCAACTCTTATACGTTCTGAGTTCCAGCCGTAAGGGGTCGCTACAAGTACCTCTATGGAAGAAACCAGCTGTATTCACTCCTAGGAAGAGATGAGTGCTTCTATGGAAGAAACCAGCTGTATTCACTCCTGGGAAGAGATGAGTGCCTCTATGGAAGAAACCAGCTGTATTCACTCCTGGGAAGAGATGAGTGCCTCTATGGAAGAAACCAGCTGTGTTCACTCCTGGGAAGAGATGAGTGCCTCTATGGAAGAAACCAGCTGTGTTCACTCCTGGGAAGAGATGAGTGCCTCTATGGAAGAAACCAGCTGTATTCACTCCTGGGAAGAGATGAGTGCCTCTATGGAAGAAACCAGCTGTATTCACTCCTGGGAAGAGATGAGTGCCTCTATGGAAGAAACCAGCTGTATTCACTCCTGGGAAGAGATGAGTGCTTCTATGGAAGAAACCAGCTGTGTTCACTCCTGGGAAGAGATGAGTGCCTCTATGGAAGAAACCAGCTGTATTCACTCCTGGGAAGAGATGAGTGCCTCTATGGAAGAAACCAGCTGTGTTCACTCCTGGGAAGAGATGAGTGCCTCTATGGAAGAAACCAGCTGTGTTCACTCCTGGGAAGAGATGAGTGCCTCTATGGAAGAAACCAGCTGTATTCACTCCTGGGAAGAGATGAGTGCCTCTATGGAAGAAACCAGCTGTATTCACTCCTGGGAAGAGATGAGTGCCTCTATGGAAGAAACCAGCTGTGTTCACTCCTGGGAAGAGATGAGTGCCTCTATGGAAGAAACCAGCTGTATTCACTCCTGGGAAGAGATGAGTGCCTCTATGGAAGAAACCAGCTGTATTCACTCCTGGGAAGAGATGAGTGCCTCTATGGAAGAAACCAGCTGTGTTCACTCCTGGGAAGAGATGAGTGCCTCTATGGAAGAAACCAGCTGTGTTCACTCCTGGGAAGAGATGAGTGCCTCTATGGAAGAGGCAATGGTGGTGGTGATGATAGTGGGGGTAATAGTGGTGATGATGATGATGATGGTGGTGGTGGTAATGGTGGTGATGGTGATGATGGTGGTAATAATGATGATGGTGGTGATTTCTCTGCATCAGACTTTTCTAATTAATATCTACTTCCATTTGTCACTACGACAACTGAAAATAATCATTAGACTCATTCTTTACCTTGGTGATATTGATATTTCCTTCTGTGGCTGGTAATTATATCTTTGGTGTGGTGTATTGTAGGTGTATAGTAGGTCTGTTGTAGTTCTATTGTAGGTCTATTTTAGGGCTTTTAGTGAACTGGTCATAAGGTTATTTACTCTAGTAGATAACACTGTATACCAATTACCAATTTAATAATTTGATAAGTGAAGGAACACAAGAATATGTAAGGAAAGCAGGAAGCAAGATGATGAGATGCAGACAGGAAATAACATATATGATAACAACGATAAGTCTTCTCAACAGTATGTGAAGGTAGTTTTTCTTTATTCGTGTGCTTGTGTGTGTGTTACAATGATTAAATGACATACCTGTGACTTGCTTTGTTAATCCTTGTAAGAAGGATTGGAATACATCTGAGCTGAGCCTTATGATATAGGTCCTCAGCAGATGTGTTGCAGAAGAGAGTAAGTGAGCAAGAGAGGTTGAGTGACGTCAGAACACTCCCTTATATACTGGTCACGGGGAAGTAACTCCAAATAGTTTTGGTTCCCTGGAGAGATGGCGCTAGTCACTACCGGCTATTGTAGGTCTATTGTAGTTCTATTAATTACTGGCTAGCTACTTCGAGCTAGCGTGAATCCATGTATCAATATGATGATACAATATAACCCAGGTTCTGCTGCACGTCGGGCTGAGGGGCCAAACTCCTCAAATACTGGTCGCTCTCTGACAGGTTTAAGGTCGTTCCCCTGGCAGTGGAAACTTCTGGTGTCCTCGGCCCCAGGGCTACCTCCTTACTCACCACCATAGGCGCTGAGCTGGCCAGCCGTAGGTGTGAGCCCCGCGAGTTGGAGTGGCTTTTCCAGCGCGTCTCCCTTGCCGTCCTCTGGGGAAACGCCTTCTCCATTCTGTCTGCTGGGGCTGTGGGTGGGCCCCATCACGTACCATTACATTAGTTAAATACCATTCTTTCATCTCATACACATATATATATGTACGTATGGGTTTACCTATATAACAGGGTGACGGAAGAATAGATGAAGTGTAGAAAAGTAAACAATATGAAACTTACTACATGTGTGTGTGTCTATTCTTAAAATACGTTATTCATCTCAAGGACTGCTGCTTCGTGGTCTGGCTGTAGACTGTGTCCGAGAAGGTGAAAGCCAGTAAGGCCAAGAGAGAGAAAGAGTAAAAGGTCTGCTACATCGTTAACCTTAACACGGACTGCTTGCTTCATAGTTTGCCTGTAGGATTTCCCAAGTCCTTGTATTTATAATAACCCTACAGTTAGAAGGATGTGTATATGAGGTTGATTTATGATCAGCCATGTGGATATTGTCTCTCAGGAAGCTGGGGTCACAGGTCAAGTGGTATGTACGTTTATCATCCTGTTTCTTGACAGGACAATCGTGGGAAATTCCTGATAATGGGTGGTCTCAGATGCGAGAACTCTTAGATTTGGTTTCAAATCTTCGCCGGTAAAACATAGGAGTATTCCGTTACAGACCCAACCAAATCACTTCAATTTTGTTTCTAAAGCTTCCTTAAAGTTGGTTCAATTTCCAAAAAGCTAAAAAAAATGCTGTTCTATTCATGAGTAGAGATTCAGGGATTGTGCTAGAAGCCACAGGTTTATCTCTGATTTCACATATCAACAAGATCATGTAAGATATTGAAATATTGGGAATAGTATGAGCTGTATTTGCAGACATTTTCTGACAGGACAATGATGATGATGATGACTTCTATTATGGGTCCTTTCTTATTTGGACTATTTGAGAAATAAAAGAAACAGTGAGCAAGATTGCACACAAAAGAAAAAGGATCTATTTTTCTATTATCATCTATTATCATTTATTATCATTTGTTATCATCTGAATTGGCAGTATAGGTAGAGGGTCGGACGCCATGCTTTGCAGCACAGTTACGTCCCTTTACGATCTGAGTTCAAATCCCGCCGAGGTTAACTTTACCTTTCATCCTTACGGGGTCGATAAAATAAAGTACCAGTAATGCACTGGGTAATTGCTGGCCTTGTGCCATAAGTAGAAAGAATTATCATTTGTTATCATCTGTTATCCTCCATTGTCATCTCTTATCATCTATCTATCTATTATCTATCTAAGCTGTTATCTGGGCCCGCGTGACAGAAGCCAAAAGAGGGAGCAGATCCACTATCCGGTCTTTGCGAGACCAGGATGGACGGGTGATCCTTGAACCTAAGCAGATGTGCGAAGCTTTTCAAAAGCACTTTGCCGGATTGTTCGGAAGGGGCAGGGGACCGGTTGGGGATGTGGACTTCGGTCCATACCTCGACGGCCTGCCGCGTCTCTCGGACAGGGAGGCGAAGTCCTGCGAGGAGCCGATTTCAGCCGTTGAGATAGAGGACGTGCTGAGCCAATGCGGCAAATGCAAATCCCCGGGTCTCGATGGTCTTCCTTACGAATTATATCTAGCTATGCCGGACTTGTTCCCCGATCTCCTCGAGGCGGTCTACTGCAACTGGCAACAGAACGGGAGAATTCCCTGTGCTGTGACCAAGGGCGTAGTCACGCTAGTGAGGAAGGACGAGAACAAGGGGGACAATATAAATAATTTCAGGCCCATAACTCTGCTAAATACAGAGTTACAGATTTTGGCCAAGGTGCTAGCAAAGAGGTTGGCGCTTGTCGTGGGCAACCTGGTGGGAGATGCGCAGACATGTGCTATCCCGTCCAGGTCCATCCACGATAACCTCCACCTCATGCGATACATCATAGAGAGGGTTGGGAACGAACCCGGCTTTGGTGGGGCCCTGATCAACTTGGATCAATCTAAGGCATTCGATAGGGTCGACCATGGTTACCTGGATGCGGTGCTAGCGGCGGCAGGCTTCAGACCCGTTTTCAGGGGCTGGATCAATGCCATGCACAGCAGCCGCATCTGCTCTAGGGTCAAGGTGAACGGCTACCTCTCGGAGCCGTTCGAAATCGCGCGGTCCATCCGACAGGGGTGCCCTCTCTCCTCCCTTCTGTATGTAATGACTCTAGAGCCACTGCTGCGGAAGTTGGAGTTGTTGCAGGGCATCCCGTTGGAACCGGGATTGCGGAAAGCGGTGTCAGCCTACGCTGATGACGTAACAGTAATGGTGTCGACGGCCTCGGAAATCGGGGCGATCGGCACCTTACTGGAGGAGTACGAAAGGTTTACAGGGGCTAAGCTGAACCGGGACAAGTCGATCGGTCTGCAACTCGGCACATGGAGGGGCAGATCGATGCCCTCCGATGGCGTCGTCGGGTGCTGGACGGAGGGCCCAGTGAAGTTGCTCGGGGTCTGGTTTGGACCAGACCTCCAGGTGGAGAAGAACTGGGGTGAGGTGACGAACAGGGTGTTTGCACTGACCCAGAAGTGGGCCGAGTGCAAACTGTCCCTGAAAGGTCGGGCGGAGGTGGCGAACACTTATATAGCGTCCGTCATCTACTACCGCCTGACCGTTGTGCCTTGCCCAAGGGAAACGCTCGCCAAAATGGAGCGCGCACTCTTCCAATTCCTTTGGAAGAAGCGAGCTCCTATGGTGAGGAGATCCATCTGCTGTCAACACCCTTCGAAAGGAGGGCTGGGGATGCCGTGGCTAATGATACGTAAACACGCATTAAGGCTACGGCACCTTCAGGTATTCCTCTCCGGTCAACCGGTGTGGGCCCCGTTTGTGAGGCGAGCCTTTCCCAGACTCGTCTCACTCACCGAGCTGCAATCCTGGGTCAAGCAAAGACCGAGAAAACTGGGCGCCTGGCACACCGAGTGTGCCCAGGCGCTCACGGCTCTCTGGCAGGCGGATCCGGCTGTCAGTGGAGAATCCACCTCGTCATTCTATAGAGGGCTGGTGGTTAGCAGGTGCAACGACGCCCTCGGAGAAGCCCTAGGCATGGAGGAAGACGAACTGGCCAACCTGTTCGGTAGGACATTCAGCCCGGGACCCATGGATAACTTCCAGAGGTCCCTGGCCTGGCAATGCTACAGAAGGGCTCTGCCCGTTCGAGAAAGGCTCTACAGACACGGGCGCCCGGGTAGGGACCCATCGAAAAAGATCTGTCCCAGATGTGTGTGCGACGAGGAAACCGTTGCACACGCATTGGTACACTGCTCGGGCATTGCCGATCTGTGGGGCTATGTCAAACAACTGCTGTCAGGGGTGGGACCGATCCGGTTGACCACTGAGTCTATTGTAACGATCAAGCCGCCTCCCCTCTTCAAAAACGAAGGAGAGGCGGTGTTTCTGTGCGTAATAGCCATGGCGAAAGAGGTATGGTGGACGCGTCTGAAAGGACTGAGGTCAGACACCTTTCTCTCTGGCCAACAACTGGTCCGTTTCTTCCGATATCATTTCGGAAGAAGGATCAGGATGGAGAGAGAGGTGCTGCACCCCAGCCGTTTCTATGAAAGATGGGTGAAAGTGGCGAGAATGGCCCGTGTGAATGGGCCTTCACTCTACATCAGACTATAGGTGAGGAAGATGAAAGACCAAGGGAGCACCCCTTCTCTGTGCTCCTGAGGAGAAGGGTTGCACATTTTTTTCGGGGGTGTGTGCGACCCCCCAAGGCGCCTCCTCTCTATTGAGGACTTTGTTATAAATTTTATTTTTTGTTAGATTTTATTTTATTTTTATATATTGTTATTGCCTCCTCCTTATTGAGGACGCCTTGTTTTGTAAACTCCCCCCATTGTACTTGTCCCACTTTTGATGCCCTGGTGGCAAATAAAAGAAACATATCTATTATCTATCATCTATTTATCAATTATCATCTATTAAATTCTATTTATCTATTATCATCTATTTATCTATAATAATAATAATAATAATAATGATAATAATAATGAAATTATTGTGTAAAGTGCTCAGGTGCACTACAACTCGTCAAAGGTGCATGTATAGTACATAGAATAATATACAAATGTCATAGAAGTGAATAGTGTATGAGTCATGATATACATGTGTGTATGTGTGTGGA
Source organism: Eledone cirrhosa (assembly GCA_964016885.1). NCBI lineage: Eukaryota > Metazoa > Mollusca > Cephalopoda > Octopoda > Eledonidae > Eledone > Eledone cirrhosa. The sequence goes on from OZ024743.1 coordinate 182,991,445, forward strand.
GGGGAACATTAGGTGTAGTGTTGGCGAATCTCGGGAAGCATGGAGGTTTTAAAGGATGTAGTGTCTCGACAGCTAACAACTGATGCAGGTAGTTTGTTCCATGCTTCAGCAACTCTGAGCGTGAAAAAATGTTTCTGAAAGTCATGGGAGCTGTGTTGTTTTCTGACTTTGTGGGCATGCCCACATGTGTTAGACACATGGAAATCAAAAAGGTACTCAGGGTTGTTGTTGGCAAGATGGTTAACAATTCTGTGGGTGTTTACCAAGTCAGTTGCCAGGCGTCGGAGCTTCAATGTATCCATGTCCAGGGAAGCAAGGCATTCAGAGTATGGTAGATGCCTGATGGAGGGTATTAGCTTGGTTGCATGTCTCTGAACAGTTTCCAGACGGTCAATGTTCTGAGCAAGATAGGAGTTCCAGACTGGTGATGCAAATTCTAAGTGTGGCCGCACCATAGCCATGGATAGCTGGAGAGTGGCTGACAAAGGTCTTGCTGAGTGATGCTAAGACACCCTCGGCCCTCTTGACAATTTTAGAGACGTGCTTTTAGTAATAATGACAAGGGGACACAATTTTACAGTTTTATCAACTTGAACAGATAATAAAGAAGACAAATAAAACTGGAAAGAAGGGAGTGGGGGAAAAATAAAAAAAAACCTTTAAACTATTGGCTGGGCAGTACATCTCAGTTGTACTTCACAATCAAGTGTGACCATTACTGTAAAGAACAGCCAGGATTACCCCATTCCACCTCATGGACCTTTGTCCTCAAGTGAGATACCCTCCTCCTGATTTTGAGGAAAACAGTTGTCTAAAAATGAAGAACACCAGAAGCCTGAATGGCAACTGGCACAAAAAGGTAACTATCGGTAAAATCCTCATAATTTGTTATTTTCTGCAACTCAGCAGTATGGAAGGGAATCTCTGGGTTTGTGGCCAAGGTTAAAACCAGAGATATAGATAGATGATAATAAATGATAATAGACAATAATAGATAAGAGATAAATAGATGATAACAGATGATAACTGCCAGTGTCATTCCTCTGTTCAAAAAGGGTGACCGCACATCACCTGTGAACTATCGTCCAGTCAGTCTTACTAGTTGCATTGCCAAACTGATGGAATCCTGTGTCAGTGAAACACTTTGGAACTTCTGGAACTCTCACAGTCTTATTCGGCCCTCGCAATTTGGATTTATCCCCAACTCCAGCTGCTGTGATCAACTTATCGAGTTTCTTGAAGACATCACCCGGATCACTGATGGCGGCTCATGGGTGGATGTTGTTTATCTTGACTTTGCAAAAGCTTTCAATTCTGTGCTACCGCACACCACACCATACGCACACGCCCCCCTGATCTCAAGGATCAATTTTCCGCTCGTCCTTCTGCATATGAATGTCTGCTGTCCAGGTTGGTGGTTTGCGACTTCTTTGCGATCTCCGCAGTGTTGGGGCGGCACTTTGGGTTTCCTCTTCCTCGGAGTCCATTGACACAGTAATTCTACGGACATCCAGGACATGATGTGGTACTCCGTCCACGGACACATTATTCTGGGAATTTACAACCGTCACCATTCCCCTTCCCCATTGAGATGTGCAACGTGCATCTGGGGGCTTAACCCAGACTTCTTCGCCCACCTGCACGAATGCATTCTCTCTCCCCACTGGCCGTTGTGGTGGCGTGCACAGGTGCCGCCACTCGTATCTGAATACTGCTCTGTGTGGCACCGATTCCTCAACCTGTCCCACCCGAGGGGACATGTTGTATGAGAACACTGCCTCCATTGGTGAGATGTGGCCCCGCTCCGCCATTGCTTTGATCGTCCGGTGGTGTCGCTCCATGATTCCATTTCCGCTCGGCCTGTATGCTGCTCTGAAGAAACGGTCCACCTTCCATCTATCGAGCATCTCCCTCAGCGCCTCCGAGCGGAACGCTGCGCTGTTGTCCATCAGCAGTTCATCCACAGGGCCCCGCTCCAAGAACACCTCTCTCAACGTCCGCATGATTTCTTCGGCCGTTCCAGTCTTCATCTCCCTCCATATCGCCATCCGTCCCGGTCCACAGTCGACCATCGAGAAGTATGTTCCCTGTCGGTAGTGTGTTACATCCACTGCCAATCGCTTCCAGTTGCGATCCACCGGGAGGCTTCCCGTTTCGTGCACACCCGGGGCGGGATCAATGGACTGACATCGGACGCAGCCTCTAACCACTCTTTGAACACTGTCTCTGTTAACGTCCGAGTCGATTCTCCTGGCTAGGAACAGTCCTATCCACTCCCATGTGGTGCATGTCATGCAACCCTTGCAGATCCGACTCGGTCAGCCGACACACGGCAGCTATCTCTTCTTCTACCTCCTCTGGCGCTTTCATCCAGGCTTTCTTCACCCTGGTTAAGTCGTCCGCCCTATTTTTCTCTGAGGGCACGAAAACTACGCTCAGCCTCAGGTCGAACTCGGTGGCCAGCTCTCCTAAAGTTCCCAGGCAGCGCTTTATCAGCATCTCCGCCACCCCTCTCGTTCGCACTCTCTTCTCACTGGTGAGCACTGATCTCACCCATCCGAGTACAGTAGCCGAGTCGGTGCGTATCTCGATGGTGCGCAGTCCCCACCTCAGGGCGAGGTTCACCCCTCTCAACACCGCCTCCAGTTCGGCCACATTTATGTGGTTGCAGTCGTCCTTCTTCCTAAGCCAGGCTGCATCCTCAACCTCAACACCTCCTATCTCCAACGTGACACCTAGTGCTATGCTGCTGGCATCGCACCATACGGTCCCGCTCTGCGATTTGGAAACATACCAGCGTCCCCGCACTGGGGCGTCGGCCTTCACCCTCTCCACGATCTCCTGCATCATGGCCACCGTCCTCTCTCCCACTCTGTCACTCCAAGTCACCCCTCCTGCTCGTCTCTTGACATAGCTGCATGCCATCCGGAGCCACCCACCAATCGGGTAGTGACCCACCAACTTTCCACACACCGAGAAAAGCTCCCGCCTACTCATACTTGGGCCCAGTTCTGGAACTTCATTTCCCCTCTGGAATACCAAGACGCACGTCCTGTCTCGCCGTAGCCTAAGTCCCAGTATAGCTCCTCCCTCCAACGCTTCTGACGGCTTTGCAGCCAGTCCATACCCCTGTAAATGGCTCGTGACCTCTGGCGCCGACACTACAGACTCGTCCACTAGGATGTCGTCAATGTAGGAATTAGTGGTCCTCTTCATCTTGTCAGCCTTTCCCAGAATGGCCTTGAGGACCACCGCCATGATCTTCGGTGCGGAGCTCAGCTCGAAACCGAGCCTGGTCAGGCAATATGTCCGGCACTTATACCTGACCAGCTGATACTGCCAGAGCTTCTCATCTATATGCAATTGCAAGTATGCCGACTTTAGATCTACGATTGCGGAACCCCCCCGTCATGCGTCTCCACTCATGCAGGGTTTCCCCACAGACATCCGTGACCTCGACACCCGTGTGGCATGACACGTGCTCGTTCAGCTCCCAAAAGTCCAGTACCGGCCTCACCTTGTTCTTCGTGGGTTGCAACACCGCCATTAACGGCAATACTCCGCACTTCACCTCCTCTTTCCAAAGCAGTATGCCCTCCTCAATCCATCTCTCTACCTCTCGCTCGAACTCGCTCCTAATGTCTCCCTTCAATGTTTGTTGATAGCAGCCCACTTTGGTCTTCAGTGTTGGTGGTTCTCTCTTCCAGTACCACTCAACAACCCATCGCTGCCCATCGAACACGGCCTTGAAGTCTTTGTCCTGCACAGTGTAAGCGGGGTATTTCTCCTCGTGGGCCTTCTGGTTCTCCCGTCGTGTACTCACAGTGCATACCGATGCGGCGCCGCCAAACGACACACCGACGTTGTTCACTGTGACGCCTCCTAGGCGGCTAATTGTGTCCATGCCTATAACCACGCCGATCCTATCCACCACGTTGTCGACTACGGTGGCAGAAAGCCTTATTTTCCTTCCCCGTACTGCCATCTCCACCTCGCTGCGACCTTGGCATTCAATTTTCCTACCGTCGACTGCCCTTATGCTGCTCTTCCCTCTCCAACTCTGCGCCACCCCTGCGGTCATCAGTGTCGTCATACAGCCCGTGTCCACGAGGGCTCGCTGTGGCTTTCCCCTCACAAAGACTTCCACCACGGGCAGCGCCTCTACTCGTAAGGGGCAACTACCGGCGCAGTAGTTCCCCTTGGATCGTTTCCCTGGTCACAGTTAGTAGCGATGTGGCCTGGTCGCTTACACCGGTAGCATATTATTTCCGGCCTTGACTCTCTACAGTCTCTTGCCATGTGCGGGCCCTGGCACCTAAAACAGCGACCTCTAAACGTTCGCAGGCGACCGCATGCCATGGTTGCCTCCCTTTCACCATTTCGCTGCCAGCTGTCTTGGACCTCTGTAGTTGCTATCGCCGCGACACTCTTCTTGGCATCTTCTGCTATGATGCGGGCTTGCTCCACCAGTGCACGCATCTCCATTTCTTTGTAACCCGGGACTTGCTGCAGTTTCACCGCTATGTCGTCTGGAAATCCATTTATGAACACCAACCGCACCGTGCATTCGCATTCCACCTGATATCCAGCCAACATGGCCAATCGCCGTATTTCTGCTGCGAAAATGTCAACGCGTTCACCGTTCCATCTAATTCTTGCCATCTTAGCAAAAGCAGCTAACGGTCCGTCCACGAACGCTTCCATCATGCGCCTCTCAATCTTTTGCGCATCCCTTTGGCTGTGTTCATCCATCTCAAGGAAGAGTACCAACGCGTCCCCCTTGAGGTACAGTGCCATGAGGCCAGCCACATCTTCTATCTTCTGTAAGCTTGCGACCAGCCGGACTTTTCGCAGCCAAGCGACAACATCGCCTTCACCGGTAAATGCCCTAATCGCTTTGCTCGTTCGTAGTCTCGTCGCCATATCCTAATTTGTCTTGCGGTATGTAAATAAAACAACAACAGACTCCTCTCTGTTTTTCCAGTAGCTTTTTTTCGAGAAAGTTATTTTTTTATTTTATTTTTTTTTCAATCAGATCTCAGTTTCCAGTGCCGAAATAGCTTGTGGTTAGAAAAAGCTACTTCACTTACCGCTTTTCACGGGCACCGTTAGATCCCATGGCTGGTTTCTCCTCTTCCACGTGCATACAATCCAACTCGTTAAAACCGGGAGCTGCAAAACTCGTGTCCACCACGTTCCTGATCACCGCTAGAGAGAGGCTGACCTGCTGGCTCTTCCGGTCGAGCACCCTTCCGGCCAAGCACCCTTCCGGTCAAGCACTCTTCCGGTCGAGCACTCCCCAGCTTCCGGCCACCGCACACCACACCATACCCACAAAATTAAAATACTTGAAATAAATGACCACCTGGACTTGTGAGAAACTGGTACAAACTTTGGTATAATGACCACCTGGACTTGTGGGAAACTGTTGCAAACTTTGGTATAATGACCACCTGAACTTGTGGGAAACTGACAGACTTTGCTACAAATTCAATCATTCTAATAGCGGTCAGGTAAAGCTACAATTCACCTCAAGACTTCCATTTGACCCTCTTCAGAATAACTATATTAGCACTGAATCAAACATGGAAAATTTACAACCACACAAACATTGAAGCAGTACCAATAACCTCATTATCAGTTAAATACTGAGGTCTGACCAAGTACTTCCTCTTTGTACTGGTCTCTCTTGAGACCTCAGGTGTTCTTGGTCCTTGCATTGCTGGATTCCTCTGTAAAATTGGAAAGACGGCAGCCTGTCTGAAGAAGGATCTCTGTGATGTGGGGTGGCTGTTGCAGTGGGTGTTTCTGGCCATTCTCCATAGTAATGCCTTTGCCATTCTGTCCATGGGGCATGGCTGAGATACCGCTCTGACTGGGGTGTGGTACCTGTCTCTATCCCCCCTCTCCCTTTCTTTCATTGCTTGAGAAAGGTTTGATGTGGCCAACTGGTCTGTCCCTCCTCATAACAGAGCCATCCAGTAAATGTGGTTGGTATTAGGAAGGGCATCCAGCTGTAAAAACCCCAGCCAAATTTCCAGTACTGTCTGAGCAAGGTATGGCGCGGTCAATTCTGGCTAAACTTGTCTCTTGATGTTGACGACCCGTCTGACCCATGCAAGCATGGAAAAAAGGACGTTAAATGATAATGACGATGATAGCAGCTCACAGAGCTTAATCCACTGGATTCAAACAGGCACCGCAACACGAGAATACTAATTGCAGCTGAACTCAAACAGCTTCGCATCTCGTTGCACACTGATCGTCCATGACGGCCATCCGTCTTGTTGTTTTTGCCCAACTCGCTGGGAAAGCAACAAACTGAACTGGACTTGTCAGCATTTCGGCCACTTCTGTGGATTCGCCCGAATTATGGAATTTACACTGCAACCCACCTACAGATTAAACTTGTTTTTTTATTTTTTCTTTACAAAGCAACCAGCCATTTTTTCCTGGCTCCACAGCACATTCGACAATACATCTGGGGGCCATCATTTTCTCGCCAGCACTGGTAAACTACCATAATAGCTTTGTTCACAGCTACTGGTACAACGCTTACCATTAACATTTAATGCAAGAACAGCAACTTCGCCCATGTCAGACTTTATCTGTTTTCTGGTAGGCCCTAGCAAGTCTGGTTCAGTTTCAAGACGCTCGAGGATGTCCTGGCACACTTGTATGCGCCGACCCTTCTGGTCATCGTTTAGCAGTTTTGGCACCATCTTCGCGCAGACTTTCCGCATGTCCAAATCTTCAGTGAGAATCTTCCAGACGCTGTCTCGATTCATGCCCAGCTCATTTGCCATCAGTTAAACAGTCAGCCGATGATCGCTACGCACCATCTGCCTGACGCGCTCAATGTTGACCTCAGTCCTGGTTGTTGAGGGCTTTCCGCTCCTGGGGTCATCATCCACGTCCTTGCATCTTTCTTTAAACCTCTTGCACCACTCAAAAACACCTGAGCGTGACATCGTCTCATCTCCATACACTTGCTGCAGCAATCCAAGTGCTTCTGACGGAGTTTTCCCCAAGAGTACCAGAAACTTCAAGTTTGTTCGTTGCTCTGTGCTTGCTCATTGCTTAACGACCTGAAACAGAGGACATGTATATAAAATTATGAAGAAAAAAGTTTTATCGCTGCAGAGAGCTAAGATTACAGTTACATACACCAGGGGCATTACTGAAGGAGAAAACTCTTAGTGTGAAGTTTGGGTTTGAAATAAATCTTTTGTCACATCAGTCCTGGAACTTTTCTGACACACCTCGTATATTATATACAAAGGAAGCTTGACTAGGACTCGTCCCACCCTTGCAAGCAGGGTAAAGTGGGCGTAAAATGATGATAATGATGATGATGATGATCATCATCATCATTTAACGTTCGCTTTTCCCTGCTTGCAAGGGTGGGACGGGTCTTATTCAGCACAGCATCTCTCCACTCGTCACGTTCCTTCGTCATCTCCACCGTGAGCTTCAACGATCTGAGGTCTGTTCTCACCACCTCCGCCCATGTTTTTCGTGGTCTACCTCTACCACGTCTTCCTTCAACAGGCATTTCCTGGCACTTCTTCACCCATCGGTCATCCTCCATGCGCATCACATGTCCATACCACCTCAGTCTCCTCTCCCGTACACTACATTCTATCCCTCTCAGACACAGTTTCTCTCTCAACACATTCATGCTGGGTCGTTCACGCACATTTACACTGCACATCCAACGGAGCATGCTTGCCTCATTTCTCTCCAGCCGTTGCATATCCTCTGCAGTTGCTGCCTATGTCTCACAGCATGATGCAGCATCGCGCTCCTCACACAGGCATCATATAACCGGCCTTTCGTATGCAGGGAGAACCCCTTCTTCGTCAGCAGAGGAAGCAGCTCCCTAAACTTCTTCCAACCCGTCCTTATTCTAGATACTATGGCCTCGGAACACCCTCCTCCCATGCTAATCTGATCTCCTAGGTACCGGAAGCTATCCACCACTTCTATAGCGCCCTCCTGCATTTGATATACACATATTATATACATACATTTTACACATATATTACACACATATATTATACACATATATTATATACATATATTATATACATATATTATACAAATATATTATGCACATATATTACTAGACATGAAAAATGCGCAAGCTCAAAAGTGCCACAGAATGTTATAATAAACCTTCAAAAGTGTGGGACTAGAGTTGTTGCTAAAAAATATTGTAATCATTATATATCGTACATTCTGTGGCATCCTTTATAAAAATAGCTTAAACCAACGAAGCCTTTATTTTTACGCCATTTCACTTAGTTAATTCTTAGAGTGTAACATATAAAAATATGATTTACAACTATAAAATAAATTAATTAATATAATAACAGAGCTGCGGAGCTGAAATTTAGGAAATAATGGAGTATCGGATCCTGAGTTGGAGCCAGTCAATTTTTGGCCGACTCCGCAGCCCTGTATAATACATTTCATATTAAAGTTATTAATAAACCTATTTTACACTTCATGCAAATTACCACGAGATATTGATATTAGATATAAGATACAGCGCAATATCTACAGCTGTAAAAGTACGAAAGCGAAGTAATAATAAGTGGCTTAAGGTAATTCCAATATGAAAGTTTGTAGTGATAAAAATTTGATAATGCAATACGATTGTTAATATTATAGTTCTATGAAAATGTAACAATAGATAACTAAATTATTTTACTATTAGTATATTTAAGAAATTATCATTATAGATTTGATCGTTCATATAAGCATCATATTAAGTTTCAACACAATTATTTTGTTACTATGAGTATATGATAATAATATTACGTAATTATTTATAGCTGTTATTACATTAAACATAGATGTATTTATTTTTATATGTTACACTCTAAGAATTAACTAAGTGAAATAGCGTAAAAATAAAGGCTTCGTTGGTTTAAGCTATTTTTATAAAGGATGCCACAGAATGTACGATATATAATGATTACAATATTTTTTAGCAACAACTCTAGTCCCACACTTTTGAAGGTTTATTATAACATTCTGTGGCACTTTTGAGCTTGCGCATTTTTCATGTCTAGTTTAATATTTTTTTAAGGCAACGCTTGTAATAACTCTAGTTAAACAGGATATATATTAATAATAAATTATCGTTGTAATGTAATTAGATTATGTAATTGTTATTATAAATTATCTTATAAATATTAGTGTAAGATGTATAAAAATATTTTCAGACTTTTAATATAAACAACTACAAAAAACAATCAATATTAAATCAATATATTATACATAATAGAAAACATAAAATATACAATACAAAAACAAAATATTTACATACAATTGCAATTATCAGTGTATATACATTTTCTTTATATTCCCTGAGCAAATTAATAAGATTTGTTTTTATTGTACATAATTTGATGACTTGTTGGAGTGTATTAAAAGATAGCAACAATTTGTGATTAAATTGTTATCTTAAGCAACTCACTTTTTAATAGTTGTTGGCTGAGCGAAATTGTAAAAGCCTATGAGCAAATATAAAAAAAAATACACAAACAACATTTCCTTGTGTTATTACAACATTAGATAAAATAATTGAGCAATGTCGTTATATTTTGCTCTTATTGCACATTAATAGTGTTTCTATTTTTCGGCACAAATCCATTACGGCAGTCCATTACTGGTAGTTTATTTTATCGAATTAGTAAGTATGAAAGTCGAAGTTAACCTCGGCAGGATTTGAACTTAGAATGCAAAGGACCATAACAATACTGCAAAGCATGGTGTCTGACGCTCTACCAATACTTGTGTTGAGCTGGTCATTAATTTATGGTGGTCGTGCGTGGAGTAGAGCAATCGCTAGTTGAAATATTATGAACAAAACATTTTTATTTGCCGAAGAACATATTTTCAATACTGTTTGTGAATGTGACGAAGGAAATACATTCTGATATGGAACAGTGTACAAAGTGTGTCTGTGAATAACATAATGTTACCTCATGTTGTTGTCAAGACATAATGGATTTCGTATATCCAGTTAGAAGATGAAACCTAGCCATCTCGGATTAGTTATATTTCATGCCATGTGTAAACGTGTTTGAGGATAGCAAAATATGCGCGTTAATTATAATAATTAGTTAAGAATATTACAAAATATACCTAATTAAACTCTTTGCTTGAAATTTTATCATTCTTCGTTTATATATATATATATATATATATATAGAGAGAGAGAGAGAGAGGGAGAGAGATTTATCTAGTCCTTCGCTCAAGATTAATCTATAAGTTTAGATGTTTGCCTTCGTTTAAGTAAATATTACAGTAAGATTTTTAATATAAACAACTACAAAAAACAATTAATATTAAAACGAAAAAATTATCAATGATAAAAGAAGCGGATGCAACTTTTTTTTTTATAAAGTTATATTCCTGTTTCTTTAAAGAACATTTCATTTTTGTTCTATTGTAGGCGAAATAATGCAATGGTTTAATAGGGAAGATATAACTTACCAATTATGTCTCTAACCGTGTAACGCTTTTTAAGTAGATAACTACAATTGAAAATACTAAAGAAATGGAACCAACAATTCAATTTGAAAGTCGTCTAGTGATAGTGTATTACTGGTACTTTATTTTATCGACCCCGTAACGATGAAAGGCAAAAATGCAAATGCTTAAAATTTAAATTGCCTTAATTCTATCGTCTGCTGTTTCATTAAAGGGAGATTATCGTCTACTGTTCCACTAAACAGATATACCTCCACTATCGTCTCTATTTATACATTTTAACTTATAACTTATACACATTTGATTTGAAATATTTTATCTAGTCCCCCCTCTCAATATTATGATGATTTCTTTCGAATGAAACAGTTCTAGTCCTGTAGAAGCCATTTATATATATAATTGAACTGAGTTAAAAATTCACAATATTTATAATTAAATAAGCTCATATATATATGTGTGTATTTATCTGTTTATTGTATTATATATAATGTGTGTATATACAGGATGTCCCCCAAAAATATATACACACTTCAACAGCATTCTAATAACTATTGCCTGTACAGGTAATCAAAGTGTCAATCGAATGTTAGTTTCGTGTTTTAACAGTACAAATTTACAATACACACATAAAACCAGTGTATATACATACATGAGTGTGTATACACATACATGAATGTGTATATACAATATATATGTATATATATATAGACACATATATTCACGGTGCAACGGTACATTAAAATATAGATGCGGGAGAGGGGGGGTGTATATATAGGGGCGCTGGGGATAAAGGAGTGTAAAGCGTGTGTAATTGATATATTGAGGGAGAGGAGCGTGCAGCGATAGAGTAACAAATATATAGAGAGGGGGAGAGATGGTATTGAAGGGGAGGAGTGCAAAGCGAAAGAGTAAGAGATATATATAGAGACGGAACAGATAGAGAGAAACAGGCGTAAGTAACAGTGGAAGAGATATAGAGAGAGGTACTCTGATTGGTTGAAAATTAGCCAATGACATACGATCACCACCACCACGGCTATCCCCGAAAAATTTTTATAGAAGCTAGGCATATATGTTAGAACACGAAAAGTGAACATTCTGTTGTTTCACACTTTTCGTGTTCTAACAGATACACATAATTAGCGTAACTTTTATTGTACTTTAGTATCTTGATTTCCTTTATCTTCTGATGTTAACATCAAGCTCAAGTGTACTAGTGTCAATAGAATCTTAAGTAATACATATACATACACACATATACATACACACACATATACACACACACATACATACATACACACACATATACACACACACATACATACATACACACACATACATATATATACGTATACATACACACATACATCCAGACACATATATACCATACACACACACATACACATAAACATACATACATACATACACAACACACACACACATATATACGTATACATACACACATATATACATACACACATACACATAAACATACATACATACATACATACACATACATATATGTAACACTATTTTCACTATAGTTACCTACCCCACCCCCATCCCACACCAGCCTCAATCTAATTAAACTAGAGTGTCATTTTAAAAGATTGTAAAATATTTTATGAACTGCTGTTGTTTATATGAAATATAAAGAAATGATTCATGAAGGAAAACTGGATATATGAACACACAAACATTCCTCATTTAAACCGGATATAGAGGTATAGAGGACCCAAGGAACCCACAAACATTCCTCATTTAAACCGGATATAGAGGTATAGAGGACCCAAGGAACCCACAAACATTCCTCATTTAAACCGGATATAGAGGTATAGAGGACCCAAGGAACCCACAAACATTCCTCATTTAAACCGGATATAGAGGTATAGAAGACCCAAGGAACCCACAAACATTCCTCATTTAAACCGGATATAGAGGTATAGAAGACCCAAGGAACCCACAAACATTCCTCATTTAAACCGGATATAGAGGTATAGAGGACCCAAGGAACCCACAAACATTCCTCATTTAAACCGGATATAGAGGTATAGAGGACCCAAGGAACCCACAAACATTCCTCATTTAAACCGGATATAGAGGTATAGAAGACCCAAGGAACCCACAAACATTCCTCGTTTAAACCGGATATAGAGGTATAGAGGACCCAAGGAACCCACAAACATTCCTCATTTAAACCGGATATAGAGGTATAGAAGACCCAAGGAACCCACAAACATTCCTCATTTAAACCGGATATAGAGGTATAGAAGACCCAAGGAACCCACAAACATTCCTCATTTAAACTATGTTGTCTCTTTGTTTTAATTCTTTTTATAAAGTTTTCCCTAAATACAGAAAAAGTTTGGGATATTTTTAATAATAATAATAATCAAAATTATTGTGTACAGTGCTAAGGTGCACTACAACTCATCAAAGGTGCATGTATAGTACATAGAATAATGTACAAATGTCAAGAAAGTGAACAATGTATGAGTCATGTATACACACAGACACACACACACACATGCGTATGAGATGGTATGGACATGTGATGTGCATGGAGGATGATCGCTGGGTTAAGAAGTGCCAAGAAATCCCAGTAGAAGGAAGATGCAGTAGTGGTAGATCACATAAAACATGGGTGGAGGTGGTGAGAGCAGACCTCAGATTGATGAAACTCACCGAGGAGATGACGAAGGACCGTGACAAGTGGAGAGAGGCTGTGCTGAATAGGACCCGTCCAACCTTTGCAAGCAGGGAAAAGCAGACGTAAAATGATGATGATGATGATGATGATGATGATGATGATGATGATGATGAAAATGATGATGAAAGTCTCTCCAAAATTTACCATTTTCCATTGCTCCTGGTAACTGTTCCCTACTGAGGTTTGTATTGTCTGAGAGTTCATTGATGAAGGTTCAAGCAGGTCTTCCTGTACAACATCTCCCATGAGTTAATTCCCACAATAGTAACTTGTGTATAACTTCCTCTATTGTGTCTCCCATGAACTGGTTCCCACAATAGTAGCTTGTGTATAACTTCCTCTACTGTCTCTCGTGAGTTAGTTCCCACAATAGTAACTTGTGTATAACTTCCTCTACTGTGTCTCCCATGAGTTAGTTCCCACAATAGTAACTTGTGTATAACTTCCTCTACTGTGTCTCCCATGAATTAGTTCCCACAATAGTAACTTGTGTATAACTTCCTCTACTGTGTCTCCCATGAGTTAGTTCCCACAATAGTAACTTGTGTATAATTTCCTCTATTGTGTCTCCCATGAGTTAGTTCCGACAATAGTAGCTTGTGTATAACTTCCTATACTGTGTCTCCCATGAGTTAGTTCCGACAATAGTAACTTGTGTATAACTTCCTCTACTGTGTCTCCCATGAGTTAGCTCCCACAATAGTAGCCTGTGTATAACTTCCTATACTGTGTCTCCCATGAATTAGTTCCCACAATAGTAACTTGTGTATAACTTCCTCTACTGTGTCTCCCATGAGTTAGTTCCGACAATAGTAGCTTGTGTATAACTTCCTCTACTGTGTCTCCCATGAGTTGGTTCCGACAATAGTAGCTTGTGTATAACTTCCTCTACTGTGTCTCCCATGAGTTGGTTCCCACAATAGTAACTTGTGTATAACTTCCTCTACAGCATCTCCCATGAGTTGGTTCCCACAATAGTAGCCTGTGTATAACTTCCTCTACTGTCTCCCATGAGTTGGTTCCCACAATAGTAGCCTGTGTATAACTTCCTCTACTGTGTCTCCCATGAATTAGTTCTGACAATAGTAACTTGTGTATAACTTCCTCTACTGTGTCTCCCATGAATTAGTTCCGACAATAGTAACTTGTGTATAACTTCCTCTACTGTGTCTCCCATGAATTAGTTCCGACAATAGTAACTTGTGTATAACTTCCTCTACTGTCTCTCCTATGAGTTAGTTCCGACAATAGTAGCTTGTGTATAACTTCCTCTACTGTGTCTCCCATGAGTTGGTTCCCACAATAGTAACTTGTGTATAACTTCCTCTACAGCATCTCCCATGAGTTGGTTCCCACAATAGTAGCCTGTGTATAACTTCCTCTACTGTCTCCCATGAGTTGGTTCCCACAATAGTAGCCTGTGTATAACTTCCTCTACTGTCTCCCATGAGTTGGTTCCCACAATAGTAACTTGTGTATAACTTCCTCTACTGTGTCTCCCATGAGTTAGTTCCCACAATAGTAACTTGTGTATAACTTCCTCTACTGTGTCTCCCATGAGTTAGTTCCCACAATAGTAGCCTGTGTATAACTTCCTCTACTGTGTCTCCCATGAATTAGTTCCGACAATAGTAACTTGTGTATAACTTCCTCTACTGTGTCTCCCATGAATTAGTTCCAACAATAGTAACTTGTGTATAACTTCCTCTACTGTGTCTCCCATGAGTTAGTTCCCACAATAGTAGCCTGTGTATAACTTCCTCTACTGTGTCTCCCATGAATTAGTTCCCACAATAGTAACTTGTGTATAACTTCCTCTACTGTGTCTCCCATGAATTAGTTCCCACAATAGTAACTTGTGTATAACTTCCTCTACTGTGTCTCCCATGAGTTGGTTCCCACAATAGTAACTTGTGTATAACTTCCTCTACAGCATCTCCCATGAGTTGGTTCCCACAATAGTAACTTGTGTATAACTTCCTCTACTGCATCTCCCATGAGTTAGTTCCCACAATAGTAACTTGTGTATAACTTCCTCTACAGCATCTCCCATGAGTTAGTTCCCACAATAGTAACTTGTGTATAACTTCCTCTACAGCATCTCCCATGAGTCGGTTCCCACAATAGTAGCCTGTGTATAACTTCCTCTACAGCATCTCCCATGAGTTGGTTCCCACAATAGTAGCCTGTGTATAACTTCCTCTACAGCATCTCCCATGAGTTGGTTCCCACAATAGTAGCTAGTATATAACTTCCTGCTTACTTCTCCATCAATGTCCTGTAATTATGAAGTTATATAGTGGCAAAAATGGTGTTATGTAAATTGAGTTCCAGAGAGTATTTGCTAGTTCTGTTTCTTATATATTCTATTCTGTTATTTTAAAGTGGTAGATGGTTCAATCCACCTTATATTACCCCTTTCCTAATTGGATGGAATGAACCTCTGTTGCTTTTGATGATTAGTCTTCCAGTTGTTTGATCAATGGTACAGAATACTTATGAAATTAATGTGTAAGTGGCTGAACATTCTAAAGACACATGTACACTTGATATAATTCTCAGGGAGATTCAGCATGACACAGCCTGTGACAAGGTTGGCTGTTTGAATTACAGGTACAGTCCATCTGAGAGGCTTCCAACAGTTCCCATCCACACAATTTCACTTACAAGACATGGGTTCACCTGAAGTTATGGTAAATGACCTAAGATACCACATAGTGGAAGTGAACCTGGAACGTAATGATTGTGAAGCAATCTTGTTAAACCATTTAGCCATGTTATCTTCACTCAATGTTAGAAATCATTTTCGTTGCTGTAATGTCTCTTAGCTTCTGATATAAATATACAAAAAGTGATTGGTGTACTGACTTGGTCTATGTAGACTCATCCAACCCTTGCTAGCAGGGAAAGCAGGCATTAAATGATGGTGATGATGAAATACAATTTATACAATAAAAAAAAAGGGAAAATATGTGGGAGAAGACATAACAAGCCACAACAAGAGGCATTGAAGTTTCCATCTAATAACTTTTTAGGCAAGCCGACACACTCACAACATTGCCCAGCAGGTGGAAGTGAGGCTAAAGTACTGTAATAACCAAGCACCCTCATGAGTGATTCATTAAGGTGTTACTTTAATTTATATGATCTCATAACTGGTAGAATGAAACTCTTCTTCTCCCTCTCCCACTTCTTCCTGGGAGAATTGTGAGGGCAGAGTCCTCAAATACTCCTTCCAGCAGGTCCTGTCAGAAGCATCTGTCTCCAATTGATCAGGCTGGATCCCTAGGTGAGACCAGCCAAGCTCATGGATGTTATCCAACCATCTTGCTTGGGGTCTACCCCTGGGTTTCCTGCCAGTTGGTTTTTACCTGTAAAATCTGTTCAGCAATTCTTTCCTGAGACATTCTAACCACATGTCCATATTATGGCCAATTTACTTGATCAAATGATAGATAAATAACAATAATATCTCCATTTTTAGATCACATGATTATATACATACTGAGTTATATATATATATATATATATATATAGTGGTAGAACACTGGAAGGTAATATCCATAGTGGTAGAGCACTCAGTCCATGGTTATGTAACCACTTCTATATATATATATATATATATATAAAACCAAATGTTAATAAGGTTCATTGATTACTCAACAGTAAAGTTTTCTAGAGTTATTAATATTATTCAAAATATTAATAAATGGAGACATTTACATAATCAAAATATGTTTTATTATATATATTTCGGAGGTACTGTGCTGTTTTTTCAGTATGTCCTCATCAGATAAAATATATGAATTGATGTATGACATACCTCAACTGTGTTGATGGTTCAATTTCAGTCTTGGCAGTGATTTATTACAACAAAACTCAATATTTATATACCACAAATAATAACATGACAAACTAAATATGATGGAGAGAGGGATATGTAGCGATATACAAGTTTTAGGAGGGGGTGAGTATGAGAAAATATAGAAGACATAAATAACCCGTAAATATCTGTGTTAGAGAAAAACCAAGAGAGAGAGAGAGTGCTAAATATAAGAGAGGAGGGAAGAAACTAAAAAGATGAAGATAAAAGGAAGAAGGAGATATAATAGAGAATGGAATACATAACTGTAAAGGAAAAGAACTATCACAACTAATATGGTCTTTAAAAGAGAAAAATATAAAATACTCAATTTCTTGGATTAAGCTTAGAAACTCTGAATCCTATCGGAACGCTTCCATCTCACCAAACTGCAATCTTTGCAATTTAGAGACTCTATTAATAATTACTAATTATGGTAATTTAATTAATAAGAAAAGTGAGCTATTTTCAAATTGCTTCCATAAATCTGGAAGAACATTTCAAGCATCATATAAATTTAGGAAAAAACATTGACTGAGTGAGAAAAAAATATTGACATTTATTAATAATTCTTGTAATACTACTGTTATTGTTATTATTGTGTATAATGTTTTACCTTACTTTATAAGATTGCATATGGTTCTTTTATATAGTAAGTTAATCTCATGATTGACTAAATACCTTTAGTTTGGTTTGAGAATCCTCTTTTTATGACTGGAATTTTCTAAATTTGAGATCTGAAATAACTTCAGACTTTCAAACCATTTAGCTAATTTAAACGTGTTGTATACAGTAAGATTTTGTTGAATCGAAATAATAATACTTTCAAGAGTAAATATAACTAATAATTAATCCTATATGTAATTGACAACTATTGATTTAAACTTTATAATGTTCATAATTCTAAACATTATATAAATTGCATATACAGATGCTAATATACGATTAAGTTATGATAAATACTCTCATACATATTTACTATATTTGTAAATATCATTGGTAGTTAATAATTGTTTCTACTTTTGGCACAAGGCCAGCAATTACTCAGTGCATTACTGGTACATTATTTTATTGATCCCGTAAGGATGAAAGGCAAAGTTAACCTCGGCGGGATTTGAACTCAGAATGGCAAGGGCGGTAACTCTATACATCAAAGCATGGCGTCTGACCCTCTACCGATACTGCCAATCCACCAATGATTTTGATTTTGAATCTTGTAACTTAATATTTAATATATTTATTAATTTAACTATGCTCCTGATTATCATTGAAAATATCTTATATTGTTTAATTTTGATATAATATAATAGTATAATTTGCTCAAATATAACCAAATACAATAGATAAAAAATTTCACGATATTTAATTGGTCGCTTCTACCTGACTTAATATTTGAAAAAAACTGTCACGCATCATGACCCTTTCTTCTTTCTTTCTTTTTTTAAAATTTCTTTTCCTTTACAGTTATGTATTCCATTCTCTCTTCTCCTTCTCCTTCCTTTTATCTTCATCTTTTTAGTTTCTTCCCTCCTCCCTTATATTTAGCACTCTCTCTCTCTCTCTCTTGTTTTTTTCTCTAACACAGATATTTACGGGTTATTTATGTCTTCTATATTTTCTCATACTTACCCCCTCCTAAAACTTGTATATCGCTACATATCCTTCTCTCCATCATATTTAGTTTGTCATGTTGTTACTTGTGGTATATAAATATTGAGTTTTGTTGTAATAAATCACTGCCAAGACTGAAATTGAACCATCAACACAGTTGAGGTATGTCATACATCAATTCATATATTTTATCTGATGAGGACGTACTGAAAAAACAGCACAGTACCTCTGAAATATATATAATAAAACATATATTTTGATTATGTAAATGTCTCCATTTATTAATATTTTGAATAATATTATATATATATATATATATATATATATATATATATATATATATTATATATACTGAAAATAAATTAGTTAACACAGCTTATGTTTTTGATCGATTAATTTATTTTTGCATAATTTTCAACAAAATATACATAACATTATTATATTTACATATATTTGCATATACAGGGTTAGCAATGAAAGGATAAAGAAATAATACAAAAAAATAGGGAACAATCCCTAACCCTTAAAAATAAATATAAAGGGTGGTGCCCCAGCATAACCTCAGCCAGATGGCTGGAACAGGTAAAAGAGTATATATATATATATATTTTTAAAAATCCATCAGCTTTCAGCAGCAGCAATTAGTAGAAGATTGTATGAAAATGATATTTAGTACCTCATAGTTTAGAAATTCCATAAATTTTAGTGTTTAAAAACAAATGAATGTCTTTAATGTTCCTTCATCTCAACTGAGAAATAGCAATAATGGTTTCTAATTTAGGAACAATGCCAGCAATTTGTGGGGAGGGGGAGTCAATTATATTGACCCCTGTGCATTACTGGTACTTTATTTTATCAACCCAGAAAGATAAAAGGCAAAGTTGACCATGGCAGGATTTGAACTCGGAATGCAAAGGGACGTAACTCTATACCACACAGATTGTTGTCTGACGCTCTACCGACATTGCCAATCCACTGCCCTTAATAATGGTTTCTGACTTAGGCACGAGGCCAACTATTTTGGGAGAGGGGGAAGTTGATTAAATTGACTCCAGTGCATTACTGGTACTTTATTTTATTAACATCAACAGGATGAAAGGCAAAGTTGACTTTGGTAGGATTTGAACTTTAGCTAAAGAAATATATCAATGTTTTCTCAACACCAATAAAAGGTTGTAACTTAATGCTACAAAGTGTCTGATGTTCTGCTGATATTGCTAATCCACTACCCTTACCTCACAATAATAATAATAATGATAACATTTTCTAAGCTAGACACAAGGCCACATATTTTTAAGGAGGGTATAGTCAAAAGTCAGTTTTATCAACCCCCCTCATAAGATGAAAGTAACAGTGATCTTCAGTATTTGAATTAAGAAGATAAAAAAGTCATAACTAAATACCAGCAGACATTTAATGCCCTACTGATTCTTCTACCTTGTATTGTTGCTGTATGTTAGGTTGTAATAGGGGGATTGTTTTTATGCAGACATTTGACAGTAGGGAAGGGAAACTGGTTAAAATAAAGCAATTTTATTTGGCATTTCTAACCATAGCCATCTTAAAAATAATAATGAAATTATTGTGTAAAGTGCTCAGGTGCACTACAACTCGTCAATATAGTACATAGAATAATACACAAATGCCAGGGAAGTACATGTTTGTATGTGTTAGCTGTAGTGTTGGCGGATCTCGGGAAGCATGGAGGCCTTAAAGGATGCAGTGTCTCGACAGCTAACAACTGATGCAGGTAGTTTGTTCCATGCTTCAGCAACTCTGAGCGTGAAAAAATGTTTCCGAAAGTCATGGGAACTGTGCTGTTTTCTTACTTTGTGGGCATGTCCACGTGTGTTAGACACATGGAAATCGAAAAGGCACTCAGGGTTGTTGTTGGCAACATGGTTAACAATTTTGTGGGTGTTTACCAAGTCAGTTGCCAGGCGTCGGAGCTTCAATGAATCCATGCCCAGGGAAGCAAGGTGATCAGAGTATGGTAGATGCCTGATGGAGGGTATTCGCTTGGTTGCACGTCTCTGAACAGTTTCCAGGCGGTCAATGTCCTGAGCAAGATAGGGGTTCCAGACTGGTGATGCAAATTCTAAGTGTGGTCGCACCATAGCTGTATACAGCCTTAAATAGATATCTGGAGAGCGGCTGACAAAGGTCTTGCTGAGTGATGCTAAGACACCCTCGGCCCTCTTGACAATTTTAGAGACGTGCCTCGTCCAACGCAAATCGCTGCTGACCGTAATGCCCAGGTCACGTTCACAGGAAGACTTCTTGATATTAGTGCTGTGGAGGGAGTATGTGGATGCTGGGTTTTTACTCCCAAAATGCATGGTGGTGCACTTGTCCACAGCTAGCTTGAGTTGCCAGTCTGAGATCCACTGTTGCATTGTGTCCAGGTCAGACTGCAAGCAAGATCTATAGTGTTCAGGATCTGTCCTTTTTATCTCAAGGTACAGCTTGATGTCGTCTGCGTACTTTAGTACTGTGGCATTCCTTAAGTTGGCATCTATGTCATTAATATATGCCACAAACAAAAGGGGGCCAAGAACAGATCCCTGAGGTACACCAGATGACATCTCATATGGTGAGGAATGCTGTCCCAGAACCGTGACTACCTCTCTTCGACTGAGAATGAAGGACTTCAACCAGTTAAAAAGATCATCCTTCACACCCATTGCAGAGAGTTTTGCCATAAGCCTTTTGTGCGGCACAGAATTGAAGGCCTTCGCAAAGTCAAGGTAAACAACATCCACCCATGAGCCGCCATCAGTGATCCGGGTGATGTCCTCAAGAAACTCTATAAGTTGATCACAGCAGCTGGAGTTGGGGATAAATCCAAATTGCGAGGGCCGGATAAGACTGTGAGAGCTCCAGAAGTTCCAAAGTGTTTCTCTGACACAGGATTCCATCAGTTTGGCGATGCAACTAGTAAGACTGACTGGACGATAGTTCACAGGTGATGTGCGGTCACCCTTTTTGAACAGAGGAATTACACTGGCAGTTTTCCACTGTTCTGGAGTAGCACTGTTGTTCAGACAGAATTGGAAGAAGCGTGATAACTGGTGTAGAAGGAAGTACCCACCACGTTTAAGAAGCAGGTACGTAACACCATCAAGACCAGGAGAGGCATGGTTGCGTTTATTTTTTAGGTGATGTCGCAGCATTGCAGGTGTAAATTCCATGGCTGTAATAGAGTCCGGTGTCATAGGTGGTGGAGATGGTACACTCTGGTCTTCAATGGTGAAAATGCCTGCATAGCATTCAGCAATGAGCTCTGCGCATTCCTTGGGGTCGTCAGTAACCTGGCTTGTGTGGGGATTGCGAAGAGGACCAACTGGAGAGTGAGGCCTCTGCTTTGAGTGAACATACTTCCAGAACACCTTACTGTCAGGGCTGGTTGCTATGCGCTGCTCAAATTGAAGCACTGCCTTTTTTGTCACCTGTTTGAGGTGGTTGGACGATCTATTTCGCCTCTTCCTATTAATGTCTGATTTGTGAAGTTTGCACTCACGTTCAGCATTGCGCCGTTCTTTTCTGGCAAGACGGACTGCTGCAGTCTCCCAAATTGCGATTTTAGGATGTTTTTTCCGCTTACGTGGCACCGATGCTGCACATGCTGTCCATATTGAGCTCAGGATGTTCTGGAGTACAGTGTTGACATCTCCAGAGTCATAGAACTCAAGCCAGTTTGGCCGTTGCAACTCGGTGCAGTAACAGTTCCAGTCTGCTTTATTCCAGTCAAAGTGAGCAGTTTGGAGATGGTTGTGGTTCTTGTTACTGCCCATGAGGGATAGATTGGCAATGATCATAGCATGATCAGAGTCACCTAAAGGTTCCTCAGCAGTAACACTAATGACCGTTTCAGGAGTAGTGGTGAAGAGTAGGTCCAAAGTGTTGTCACCTCTCGTTGGGGAGGTGACCACCTGGGACCAACTCGAGTCCAGCACCAGCTCAAGGAAGTCATTTGCACTTGGCGGCCAACGAAAGGTCTCCCAGTCAATCTCAGGGTGATTGAAGTCACCTGCAATGAAAACATAAGTGGCTGTCTTCCTGGCAGCAGCTCTGAGGATATCACAAAGTTGAGTGTCCTGATGGTAATTTGGGGGACGGTAAACGACTCCAAGTAGCAGTGTTGACATGGTCATACGTATATCGCAGAAAAAAACTTCCTGCTGTGATTGGTTCAAATCAGCACAAGGAATTGCCGACAGATTTGACCGAACGTAGACCATTACACCACCACCACGACGATTAATATGGTCTTTACGAAACAGGTTGTAGCCAGTCATGCTGAAAACCCCATCACAGAGTAAGGGATGTGCCCAAGTTTCCGTGACTGTAATGAAGTCCGGGTTGATACTTTTGACGTAGGAGTCAAAAAGATGAATCTTATTGCATAGACTACGTGCATTCAAGGACAACAGTTTGTACTTTGATTCCAGTCTATGATTATGTGCAGGGGATGGCAGGTTGTTCTGATTTAGTTTCCCAGAGTTTTTTCAGTTTCTTTATTGTCAGTTGTTGTGGGTACACTGTTTTCAGACCAGCTGGTGTCTCTTTTCCATGATTCGCCAGCCTTAACAAACTTCCATATCTGCCCATCATCTCGTAGGCTGAAGCTTTCATGTTCTGCCGAGCTGCGGTTTAGGGAAGCTGCAGCACGCAACTTTGGGCGGACATCAGGTGGAAGACCAGGACGTGTTCGGAAAGCAATCCGACTTTCACGCCTAGCTTTATCAGAGGCTACAAGGTATGAACGTGCCTCAGCCGAGTTTGAAAACAACAGTCTAATTAACCTGGGTTTCGGGCCTGGTCGGCCAAGGCGTAGAGCACCCTTTGCGGGAGCACAGCCCAGGTCTTTGGATGAACTGGCAGCAAATGCCTGAAGATCAACTATGTCTTCCGGCACACCAATGGCAATCACTTCGTGGTTTGCAGATTCAGTGGCATTCTCAATGCGTCTAGGTTCAACATGAGGTACGCGGAGATTTTTTAACAAGGCACTCCGGTAAGATCCCTCATTGTGGGGTTCTACACGAACGCTTGATTTTATTTCCGCTATTTCTTGACTTAAAGCGGAAATCATTTGCCGTATTTCCTCAAACTCCGTATTGACGGTCGGTTTTTGTTGTTGTTCTTCTCCTTCAACAGGCATGGTAGAAGACACAGTCGTCGGTTGTTGTTGTTGAAAAGTAACGGGTGAGGAAGACATGGGTTGCTGTTGTTGATGAAGTCCTTCAACGGGGGTAGTAGCTGAAGCTACGGTCGTTGGTTTTTGCTGTTGTTCAGCGACAATGGTAGAGGAAGACACGATCCTCGGTTTTTGTTGTTGTTGTTCAGGAACAATGGTAGAAGACACGATCTTCGGTCTTTGTTGTTGTTCCGCAGTAATGGGAGAAGCAGGCATACAGTCCAGGCACTGAAAGGACCAGTTTGTTAGCTGGACCATCTCCCAGAGTCTATCCATCGTAGCAATGTGATGTTTCTTATTTTGGCCTGGGATCTTCCGGAAGCCTGTGGCGCATTGAAGGGAGACAGAGATGCGACAGGTTCCACATTCGACCCAACGATTACGGAACGAGTTTTCGGGTTCCGTACAGATATGGAGGTGTGATCTTCCGGGCAATGTTCTATTTTTGGACATCGACCAGTTTTGTCGCAAATTTCATCGATGGATATCACCATGGCAATTTTGTTATTTCTACCCATCCGTAGAAAAACACAGAATGTAAACAATATAGGTTTAGCACACTTGATTACGATAGAAATAAAATGTCTGTTTTTTTTGTGTATTTTGTTTCCGTTTTCCTAAATGTGTGTGTGTAGAAGAGTCTGTGCATGTAAACAAATAAATATGCTGCGTAAGTTAAATGAAACGTACTGTAGAAGGCAGTTGTTTATTAACAGCGAATAACGTTAACTTGTCTTTATAACAGCAGTTTTTTGTTCTTGGATTTAGGACTTCAGATAAATGGTAGTTATCTTTTACCCTTCCATGACCATATTTCTAATGAAAGACACTGTCTATGTAATTAACCTTTTCATTACTATATTTCTAATGAAAGACACTGGCTATGTCTTTAGCCCTTTTGTTACCATATTTCTGATGAAAGACACTGTCTATGTCTGTAACCCTTTCATTACCATATGTCTAATGTAAGCCACTATCTATGTCATTAACCCTTTCAATACCATATTTCTAATGAAATACTTCCTATGATTTTCAAATAATTTAAAAATTAATCAAGAATTTGAAGGGTTTTTGTAATATAACTAACCTTTTCATTTTAAAACTGGTATTTGGAGAAAAACTCAACAAAAATTATGATGGAAGTTTTTTTAGATAAATATAAACACTTTAAAATAAACAGCAATATAGAGTTAGTTTAGAATAGGAAAAATTGTTGAAACAAATTATTAATGTTATCATTACTGTGTAATGTCTGTTTCTCTTCTTCTTTGCTCCCTTATTTCTGAGAGGGTCGTGGGGGCAGAGTCCTCAAACACTCCTTCCAGCAGGTCCTGTCAGAAACAACTGTCTCCAATTGATCTGGCTGGATCCCCAAGTAAGACCAGCCAAGCTCATGGATGTTATCCAACCATGTTGCTTGGGGTCTACCCCTAAGTCTCCTGCCAGTTGGTTTTCCCATACTTGCATAATTTAGACAGGTTGTTATGTTCTGAGACTTGACTAGGAAGGTGATAATGTCTTGCTCACGAGTTCCATTTTCGACTTAGTTTCTATAGCTGGATGCTTTTCCTAATGCCAACCACTTTACAGCCTGTACTAAGAGAATTTTATTGTGGTACCAGCACTACCACTTTACAGAGCGGACTGGGTGTATTTTATCATGATACCAACACTATCACAAATATAGAATGACACTAAAGACAAAGTTTATTTTTACTTTTCATGTCTGTAAACTAATGAGATGCTCTCTTTAAATAACATTGAGAACAAAAATATAATTTCAAGATGGTGTTTCAAGTCTTTTCAAAATTATGAATTGTAACAGTAAGGTACTCTGTTAGTTCATCATCATCATTATTATGATCATCTAACCTCAGTTTTTCCTGCAAGCATGGGTTGGATGGGTCATTGAAGACCAACACAGTACCTAATCATAAATATATATATATCATCATCATCATCATTACGTCCGTTTTTCCATGCTTGCATGGGTTGGATGAGTTCTTTTCAGTTCAGCATCTCTCCTCTTGTTGTGCTTCTTTGCCATCTCCTCTGTGAGTCTCAGTGATCTGAGGTCAGCTCTCACCACCTCATACATATATATACATATATATATATATATATATATATATACATGCATACATACATAAACATAAACATACATACACACATACATACACTCATACATATATACATACATATATACATATATATATACATATACTCATACATATATACATATATATATATATATACATACACTCATACATATATACATACATACATACATATATACATATATATATATACATATATATATACATATATACATATATACATACATATATATATACATACATATATACATATATACATATATACATACATATATATATACATACATATATACATATATACATATATATATATATATACATACATATATATATACATACATATATACATATACATACATATATACATATATACATACATATACATACATATACACATATATACATACATATATACATATATATATGGTGGCTGCCAACTCGTTTTCGAGTACGGCCACTACTTTATATCCATGTAGGAGAACCCCTACCGAAGCGCTGAACGAGTGTGACTTTTTAGTCCAGCCAGCGACTTGAAAACTCTGGTACAAACACTACACTTGTGACAATTATTGACACATAGTGCTGGGCCCATGGTACCATGTGAGGACAAGTGCAGAGAGATCTCCAGATATAAAGCAATGCCTGTGCCGTGAAGCTTTTATAGTGAGCAAAGGCACTGCACAAAGCCAGTCCCACTCTCTTAACCAAGATGATATTTACCAAAAAGAAGAACAAGTCAACATCATTGGATACCATCAGGGTTGCAGGTGTTATATCAGAGTTTTCCTTCTCCTAGAATTCTGCCTTGACAAAGGCTAAGGGGTCATCTCTCCCGGTGATTTTGGATGGCCATTGACTCTTAAGAGCTCCTTTGACCTTTGACAGGTTTTGTTTTTAGTCCTGCAGGATGTCCAAAGTCACCCTCCTCACCAAGAAACCTTGGTGGGGTTGCCAGTTTAGTCGCCAACGACCCGACCATGAGACAGGTTGTACTGGGATACATGTTACCAGTAGCACCAACTGGTGACCTGACATAACATATATATATATATATATATATACATACATACACGCATAAACACAAAAGCCTTCCCTAGTGAGGAATGTACCTCCCAACATAGCTTAGTTGTCAGCGACCTCACGGTCAGAACTAGACGAACCTGGAAACAGAGGCCAACCTGGAGAAGAAGATACAGACATTCAATGTAGAAGAGAACTGGGAGTTCCTAAAAAATAACTTACTAGAGGCGACGGATAAGATCTGTGGCTGGAGTAAGACCACAAGCAGGAGGAGAGTGACTTGGTGGTGGAGCAATAAGATAGATGAGGCAGTTAAGGCCAAGAGACAGGCATGGAAAGAGTGGAAGAATGGGGGAAGCAGGGTACATTACATAGAGACCAAGAGGGAAGCTAGGCGACAAGTATACTTAGCTAGGAGGGAAGCAGAGGATAGAAAATTCAAGCATGTTTTGCAACGTGAGGACCAGAAACAGGAGGTGTTCAAGATTGCGAGGCAGTGTGTCAGAGAGAATTGTGATGTCATTGGAGAGAAGTGTATCTGGAATGATAAAGGTGAGCTTGCCCTCACAAGTGCTGAGAAGAAAGATGCATGGAAGAGCCATTACTAATGAAGATTACTAAATGAAGAGAATGCATGGGAAGAAGAGACCCTACCCCAAGTAGACCCTATAGAGGGGCCAGCAGTACAAGTCAGCAGTAGCGTAGTAAGTAAGGCAATCAAAGATATGAAGATGGGGAAGGCGACCGGTCCATCAGGTGTAGATGCCGAGATGCTGAAGGCATCTGGGTCTGTAGGTCACACTATAACCACACGTATTGTTAACCAGGTAATACTAGAAGGTGTCATACCAAAAGATTGGTGCAGTAGCATCATTGTCAACTGCTACAAAGGTAAAGGTGATGCACAAGATAGAGGAAACTATAGAGGTATAAAGCTGATGGACCAGGTCATGAAAGTAACAAAAAGAGTTATAGCATAGTAGATTAGGGACCGGGTGAAACTAGATGAGATGCAATTTGGGTTTGTACCAGGAAGAGGCACCACTGATGCCCTCTTCCTTGTGAGGCAGTTACAGGAAAAGTACCTAGCTAAAAGTAAGCCACTCTACCTGGCATTCGTCGATCTCGAGAAAGCCTTTGACAGAGTTCCACGTGCTATAATCTGGTGGGCTCTTAGAAAACTAGGAGTAGATGAATGGCTTGTGAAAGCTGTACAAGCCATGTATAGGGGAGCAGTCAGCAAAGTTAGGATTAGCAATGAGTATAGCGAGGAATTTAGCGTACAGGTTGGGGTCCACCAGGGCTCTGTTCTTAGCCCTCTCCTGTTCATCATAGTCCTGCAGGCAATAATGGAGGAGTTTAAGACCGGATGCCCATGGGAATTCCTGTATGCAGATGACCTCGCACTTATAGCTGAATCTATGGTAGAACTAGAGAAGAAATTTCAAACTTGGAAGCAGGGACTTGAGAGAAAGGGTCTCAAAGTCAATCTGACAAAGACTAAGGTCCTTGTAAGTAGACGAGAAAACAGAACCCAGATCTCCTCGGGGAAATGGCCTTGCTCAGTATATAGGAAAGGTGTAGGTAGGAACTCCATTCTCTGCCCCAAATGCAAACAATGGGTACACAAGAGATGTAGCGGGATCTCAGGAAGCTTAATTAAGAATGTAGGCTTCACATGTAGCAGCTGTGCTGGGACAGCAAGCAGCAAACAGCCACAGGAAACAAGTACCACCAATCTCTGGGAGGGCTCTGTAGAAACAGTAGACAGCTTCTGCTACCTAGGTGACCGAATTAGCAGCGGAGGTAGGTGTTCAGAAAGTACAATAACTAGGGTAAGAACGGGATGGAAGAAGTTCAGGGAACTACTGAACGGGATGGAAGAAGTTCAGGGAACTACTGCCACTGCTAGCTGCAAAAGGCTTCTCCCTCAAAATGAAAGGCAGACTGTATGATGCGTGTATCCGAACAGCAATGTTACATGGTAGTGAGACCTGGGTGCTGAAGGTGGAAGACTTACATAGATTAGAAAGAAACGAAGTCTGCATGCTCCGATGGATGTGTAATAGTAATATACGCGAACGGCAAACCATAAATGAATTGAGAGAGAGACTGAGCATAAGAGGAATCAAATGCTGTGTGCAGGAGAGGCGGTTGCATTGGTATGGACATGTGATGCGTATGAAGGATGACAGCTGCATAAAAAGGTGCAGAGCACTAGAAGTCAATGGAAACTGCGGAGTGGGGAGACCCAAGAAGACGTGTGATGAGGTGATAAAAGCCAACCTTACCCAATTACACCTCTCAAAGGCGATGTCACACGACCGTGACCTCTGGCGTCACGCAGTAATACAGAGTACCCGACCTCCCATAGGTACAAGCTGAAGCATATAGACAATATGCCTCCACACCCTCCCACTGCAAAGTGTTCGTGGAGGTGCCACGGCAAAAGAGCACCCAGCCCACACTGTAAAGTGGACGTGTAGGCACCACGGAAAAAAAGCACCCAGCACTCGCTGTAAATGAGGTTGGTGTTAGGAAGGGCATACAGCTGTAGAAATCAAGCCAAAATCAGTTCCTGTATGAGCAAGGCATGGTCAGCTGACCAGACACTGCTCACAACAGGACAACCCGTCTAACCCATGCTAGCATGGAAGAACGGACGTAAAACGGTGATGATGATGATGATGATACATATATATATATATACACATACATATACATACATACACGCATACATACACTCATACATATATACATACATACATACA
>OZ024743.1:183031241-183038741 GCA_964016885.1 Eledone cirrhosa
ATAATGTGAATGGATCCATGGGCCCATGAGCACAGATCTTGAGCAGCAGCGGACGGTCGTGTCGTCCCGCTCATCCTTGATCTTGACCAACCCGTCCATCTTCTCCTTGCATCTTGTCCTTGAGTTCAAGTCCGGCAGTCCAGATGAATGCGTGCCACAGCTTTCTGGTACAGGAAGGGGGAGCAGGAGGACTGGAGGGATGACGGGACAGAGGGAGGGAGGACCGGTGGTTGAGGGAGGTGCCATAGTCGGTGGTCAGAGTCGACATCTTGTCCCGGTCGTCTTCTCCATCTTCGTCTGGTGTTGCGGGACCAGAAGTGCATTCTTGGAGGAGACCTGCAACTGCATCAGCTAATTTTTCTTGCAATGGTCATTCTGATGGAGCAGAACTGCTCAGCCAACCAACCCCAACCAGAACCAACCGCTCAGGGGCAACGCACAATGAGAGCATGACAATTATTATGCACTAATCAAGAAGATACTGGGGCATAGCACAGGAAACGAATAAAAAAATTTTGCCACTAATATTATTGTAAAATTTTTTATTTCTTGTCCAATTCTTTAAAGTTTTATCTTAGTTTCTTGTCCTATTCTTTTAAAGTTTTATTTTAGTTTCTTGTCCTGTATTTTTAAAGGTTTATATTCCAACAATATTACTTTTTTTTGCTGTACGCATTTTTCTATCTGGTCTACTATTTTTTAAGGCAATTCAAGCAACAACTATCTAATAATTAAATGATCATAGTGAATTACTGACAAGTGATTGACATTTTAAAGTTCTTTTGAGTATAATTGCAATCTAGTTGAGGCAACTGGCTTAATGACAAAGCTAGTAAATCATGAATGCATTTGAGATGATTAGTGCATAATAGTGAATTGGCGAAACTTGTGCATTTCAATGGTGTTACAACAATAGATGTAAGTTATATAGTAGTAATACTTTATCATTTTAACTTTTTAGAATGGACAAAAACCCATGCAAAGAAATGACTTTGACTGCAGTAATTCTCTCCAATTTACTTACAAAGCAAAACGTGGTCAAATACCTTATCATCTCTGATAAAATGCCCATTGAATCACTGAAAATCGGATGCATGGAATTCCTCATAAAATGCACCTATGAATCGGAAGCCATCACATATATCAATGGATATAGGGAGTTGTTCACACTGGAAGACCATCACTTCATTTGTGACTTCATCAGTTATCTCCACAATTATCTCAGACACCCAATGCCATTGATGAGAGGTGATCCAATGTGTGAGCATGTAACTAATCTTATAGAAGTTGTTATCGACCACCTGGCTTTTAGTGACATTTGACTGATTTGACTGATAATGATGTATTTTTAAAAAGTATGTGTACATTCTTGTTACTATTTTAAGGCAATGCAAGCAACAACTATTTAATAAAAAGAAGACGATTTAGAGACGTATGACAATGCAAGCAACAACTATTTAATAAAAAGAAGACGATTTAGAGACGTATGACATAGATAATAACTGGAAGTTCTTACGTGACAACTTGCTGCAGGCTACTGATGAAACCTGTGGCTGGAGCAGAGCTCCAACCAGACAGAGAGTGACCTGGTGGTGGAACAGCACAGTAGATAAGGCTATTAGAGACAAAAGACTAGCATGGAAGGCTTGGAAAAAGGGTGGGAGTAGGGAAGAATATACAGCCACTAAGAGAGAAGCTAGACGTCAGGTGTACTTAGCACGCAGGGAGGCAGAGAGTAGGAGGTTTGCCAATGTTCTGCGACGGGAAGATCAGAGGCGTGCGGTGTTCCACATTGCAAGGCAGTGTGTCAATGCAAATCAGGATGTTGTTGGAGATAAATGTGTCCGGGATGATGCCGGTGTACTTAGTGTCACAAATGACCAGAAAAAGGAGGCCTGGAAATGTCATTATGAGAGACTGATGAATGTGGAGAACGAATGGGAGAGAGAGAAATTACCCTTGGTAGATCCGACAGAGGGACCAGCTATTGAGATTGACGAATATAGGGTTCAAGAGGCGATTAGGGAAATGAAAAATGGTAAGGCGGCCGGACCATCGGGAATAGTTGCTGAGATGCTGAAGGCATCAGGGGACGTAGGCACTAAACTGGTTGCACGCATCATCAATCAGGCTATATATGGTGGTGTCATACCCAAAGACTGGTGCAGCAGTATTCTCATAAATTGCTACAAAGGTAAAGGGGATGCTTTGGAGAGGAGCAATTATAGGGGTATAAAACTGATAGATCAGGTTATGAAAGTGGCAGAAAGGATTTTAGCACAACTAATTAGAGAAAGGGTCAAACTAGATGAGATGCAGTTTGGTTTTGTGCCTGGGAAGAGTACAACAGATGCCCTCTTCTTGGTGAGACAAATGCAAGAGAGGTTCTTAGAGAAGAATAAGCCACTATACTTAGCCTTTGTTGACCTAGAGAAGGCCTTTGATAGGGTACCCCGATCTGTCATCTGGTGGTCCCTAAGGAAGCTAGGTGTTGAGGAATGGCTTGTGAGGACAGTGCAAACTTTGTACAGAGGTACTCTCAGTAAAGTCAGGGTAGGAATGGAGTTTAGTGAGGAATTCCAGATACAAGTAAGAGTACATCAGGGTTCGGTCCTCAGCCCGCTCTTGTTCATTATAGTCCTCCAAGCCATAACAGAGGAGTTTAAGACTGGCTGTCCATGGGAACTTCTCTATACTGATGATCTGGCTCTTATAGCAGAATCAGTAGAGGAGCTAGAGAATAAATTCCGGCTATGGAAACAGTAGTTGGAAGCAAGAGGACTGAGAGTAAATCTAGCTAAGACAAAAGTGTTGATGAGTAGAAAAGAGGACAAAACCCTGATTCCGTCAGGGAAATGGCCATGTTCGATATGCAGAAAAGGAACTGGCATAAATTCTATAAAATGCACACAATGCAGGTCCTGGGTACACAAGAGATGTAGCGGGATAGCAGGCAAACTAACAGGTAGGGAGAAATATGTATGCAGTAGATGTACAGGGAAATTAGACAGTAGAAGTCGCAGTGATAGACACATTTTTCAAATGCGAGAGGGCGCTATAGAAGTGGTGGATAGCTTCCGGTACCTAGGAGATCAGATTAGCATGGGAGGAGGGTGTTCCGAGGCCATAGTATCTAGAATAAGGACGGGTTGGAAGAAGTTTAGGGAGCTGCTTCCTCTGTTGACGAAGAAGGGTTTCTCCCTGCGTACGAAAGGCCGGTTGTATAATAATAATAATAATGAAATTATTGTGTACAGTGCTCAGGTGCACTACAACTCATCAAAGGTGCATGTATAGTACATAGAATAATGTACAAATGATGCCTGTGTGAGGAGCGCGATGCTGCATGGTAGTGAGACATGGGCAGCAACCGCAGAGGATATGCGACAGCTGGAGAGAAATGAGGCAAGCATGCTCCGTTGGATGTGCAGTGTAAATGTGCGTGAACGACCCAGCATAAATGTGTTGAGAGAGAAACTGTGTCTGAGAGGGATAGAATATAGTGTACGGGAGAGGAGACTGAGGTGGTATGGACATGTGATGCGCATGGAGGATGACCGATGGGTGAAGTGCCAGGAAATGCCAGTTGAAGGAAGACGTGGTAGAGGTAGACCACGAAAAACATGGGCGGAGGTGGTGAGAACAGACCTCAGATCATTGAAGCTCACGGTGGAGATGACGAGGGACCGTGACGAGTGGAGAAATGCTGTGCTGAATAAGACCTGTCCCACCCTTGCAAGCAGGGAAAAGCGGACGTAAAATGATGATGATGATGATGATGATGATACATTTATATACATATATATACATACATATATATACATACATATATATACATATATATATATATACATATATATACATACATACATGTCCCAAATGCAAAGTATGGGTGCATAAAAGATGTAGTGGGATCACAGGTAAGCTAACTAAGAACATAGATTTTACATGTGGCCGGTGCTCTGGTGCAATAAGTAGCAGCAAGTGCCCACAAAATACTAGCTCTTTCAATTGCGCAGAGGGTTCTATAGAAATAGTGGACAGTTTTCGTTACCTGGGTGACAAAATCAGCAATGTGGGAGGGTGCTCTGAAAATACAGTAGCTAGAGTCAGAACTGGATGGAAAAAGTTCAGAGAGCTTATACCACTATTAGCCGCTAAAAGGTTCTCCCTAAAAATGAAAGGCAGGTTGTATGATGCCTGCATACAAACAGCAATGTTGCATGGCAGTGAGACCTGGGCATTGTGTGCAGAGGATATACGCAGACTAGAGAGGAACGAAGCTTGCATGCTCCGCTGGATGTGTAATAGTAATATACATGAACGGCAAAGCATAAGCGAACGAAGGAAAAAATTAGAAATAAGAGGGATCAGATGTTGTTTACTCGAGAGAAGGCTACGTTGGTATGGTCATGTGATGCGCATGAAAGACGACAGCTGTATAACAAAGTGCAGGGCAATAAAGATAGACGGTAGCTACGGAGTAGGCAGACCCAGAAAAACCTGGGACGAGCTGATAAATTCCGACCTCACACACTTACACCTCTCCAAGACAATGTCACTGGACCGAGACCTTTGGCGGTACTCAGTAATAGAGAAGACCCGCCTTACCTAAATACAAAGTAAAACCTACTACAGTCAGTAGGCATCTCCAACAAAATACCCCCCCCCCTCACCCCATCCACACCGCCTCTTTCAATGTAAAGTCGGGGACGACGTTTCGGGCATAAGCCCTTCCTCAGGTGAGAAGTGTGTGGGAACAGAGTTCAAAAGGTGTGTAGGGGAGTGGTGGAGAGACATATAGCGAAAGGAAACGGTGCGAATGAAAAATTAACAAATAAAGATAAAAAATGAAAATAAAGCATGATCAAAATACAAGGAATGAGAAAATTTAAAAATAAAGGCATGATCAAAATAAACTGAAATTAAAAGGGGGGTAAACAGGTGGTGGAAGGGTGTGGGGTGAGTAGGGGTGGTGGCGGGTGGAGTGGGGAGAGGGAGACGGGGTGTCCGAGCGGGGAGGGCTGAAGGTGGTGTGTGTGTGTAGGTGTGCGTGTGTGTGTGTGTGTGTGTATGTGAAAGTAAGGGTTGGGGGAAGAACGGGGTTGCATGTTCAGAAAGAGGTGTGTGTGTGGGGTGTTTTTGTGGGTCGGAGTGTCTGTGCGTGTGTGGATAGGGGGGTGGGGGGAGAGGAATCAGGAGGCTGAGGGTGTAAATATGTGGTGGGAAGCACGTGTGTGTGGGGTTTAAACGTCTTGTGGGTGTGGGTGGCGCGTGGAGAAAAAAAATGTTTTTGGGTGTGTGTGTGGGTGAGTTATATAGGTGATGACATAAGAGGATGGTTGAAAAGTTGGTAAGTTCCAAGGATGTTTGGAGGATTGGTTATAAGTCAATTTCTGCGTGTGGGTAATCCATGAAGCGGTGGTCGGAAGAGGAGAGATGTGGGGTGCGCGCACAACAGGAAGTGGTCAGCAGTGGGAGTGCTGTGGTCTGTTGGTGCTGGGAGGTGGTCAGAAGGGCATAGCAGCAGTCGGTGGAATGGTAAGGGGGCGAGGATGGGTAGGTGTGAAAGTTGGAGTGAGGAGGGTGTGTGTGTGTGTGTATTAGTAGGGGTGTTAGTGGGATGAGTGAGTGTGGATCGGGGGTGTGGGTGGAGCGGGGAGAGAAGGGTGTGTGTGGTTCTATGGAGGGAGTGTGGTGTACTGGTGTGTGTGTAGTTTGGTGAAGAGGTGTTAGTGGGTGTTAGTATACGGGAGCTGGGGAGGGGTTGAATGCAGGTGTGAGTGGGGGTTAGTGGTGGTAGGGTGTGTAGAGTTGGTGGTGTACGAGGTTGTGTGGGTACGTGTGCGTGGGGTTGGGGGGTGTTAGTGATATTAGTTGCGTGTGGGGTGGGTGGTGTAAGTGGGTGCGTGTGTGCGTGTGATAAGGAGGGGAGGGGGAGAAGAGGGGAGGGAAGGGATGTTAGTATGTTAGTTGGGGAAGGGTGGTCAGATGAGGGGTGGAGTGGAGGTGTTAGTACTGTTAGTGTGGGGTGGGCGGTCAAAAGGAGGGGTGTGTTAGTGGTGTTAGTGGGGGATAAGTGTGGGGGGAGGGGGTGCGGTCGAACGCTAAAGGAATAAGGGTGGGGAGTTCACTCCGGGGGGAGTGTGGGTCTGTAAAATGAAGATAGTTCGTTGTTCGACCGTAATACATACATATATATACATACATACACATACATATATATACATACATACATATATATACATACATACATATATATACATACATATATATACATACATACATATATATACATACATACATATATATACATACATACATATATACATACATATATACATACATACATATATACATACATACATACATACATATATATACATACATATATATATACATGCATACATATATACATACATACAAATATACATACATATATATATACATACAAACTTCCACTGAAGAACAGCGAGAAAGGTCAGCTGACTCTAGTAGTAATTGTCACCACATCAACAACGAGGCGGAAATTCATGACTCTACTGAACAAACAGAGCACCAAAAACTTGTGGGCACCCTACAAGTGATATGGAGCAATATGTTTCAAGAGATACACAGCCTTAATGTGAGTGACAGACCATACAACACTAGAGTCAGTAAAGAACCCACTAAATTGGAATTGGAAGCGGTGAACGAAATAGCTGGCAATTATCTGAAGGCTATACGATCTAAAGGTGTAGAAACGACATTTGAAACGCTCAATGTTTTGTTATATGTTTCAGCTGTCACATTGCTATCATATAACACACATCTAAAACCACGCACTCAAGATACAAACAGAAAGCCTGAACCAGCGTGGATGCGAAATTTAAAAACCAAAATTTTGTCCCTGAGACGAAGTATCTCACACATCGCAGTCGTTATGAAATGCAACATAGAGAGAAACTTCACACGACACCAGGAAGACCTAAAGAAAAAGTTAGAGAGACGATTTGGAGATACCAAATTTAAAACTTTGAACTCCAAATTACACCAGTTGAAACAACAACTCACAGCTACAACAGAAAGACTAAAATATAAGTCAACAGCCCATAAACGACAAGTGCTAAATAGATTGTTTGCCAGAGATCCTAAATCAGTTTATCGCAGCTTCGGTGGCAAAAGCTCAATCCCTGTAAACGACACCCCTTCAAAAGAACAGGTTGAGAACTACTGGAGATCTGTATGGGAAACGGATGACGGATTCAACAGACAAGCTAATTGGCTAAAACAACTGGAACTGGAACAGGACTACTGCCAACATGTCCAGACAAAACAATATGACATAGATGGGTCAATACTGGAAACAGCTCTACAGAAAATGTTGAATAGGAAATCGCCAGGCCCAGACCTCATTACAGGATACTGGTTGAAGAATTTCACTTTCTATCGGCAAGATCTCATACGGCTGTTTACAGAAACCATTAAGGGCACACAAGAACTGCCCAGATGGTTATCAAC
>OZ024743.1:183043741-183051241 GCA_964016885.1 Eledone cirrhosa
TACAAGCCATGTATAAAGAAACAGTCAGTAAGGTTAGAATTAACAACGAATATAGTGAAGAGTTTAGCGTAAAAGTTGGTGTCCATCAGGGCTCTGTTCTTAGCCCCCTACTATTTATTATTGCCCTTCAGGCTATAACAGAGGAGTTCAAGACCGGCTGCCCATGGGAACTCCTATACGCAGATGATCTAACGCTCATAGCTGAATCAATGGCCGAGCTAGAGAAGAAATTCCAAACATGGAAGCACGGCCTAGAATCAAAAGGCCTTAAAATTAACCTGGCTAAGACTAAAGTTCTAGTTTGTAGGAAAGAAAATAAGGCGGCGGTCCCATCTGGGAAATGGCCATGCTCAGTGTGTAGGAAAGGCGTAGGTAGAAACTCCATTTTATGTCCCAAATGCAAAGTATGGGTGCATAAAAGATGTAGTGGGATCACAGGTAAGCTAACTAAGAACATAGATTTTACATGTGGCCGGTGCTCTGGTGCAATAAGTAGCAGCAAGTGCCCACAAAATACTAGCTCCTTCAACTGCGCAGAGGGTTCTATAGAAATAGTGGACAGCTTCCGTTATCTGGGTGACAAAATCAGTAGTGGGGGAGGGTGCTCTGAAAGTACAGTAGCTAGAGTCAGAACTGGATGGAAAAAGTTCAGAGAGCTTATACCACTATTAGCCGCTAGAGGGTTCTCCCTAAAAATGAAAGGCAGGTTATACGATGCCTGCATACGAAAAGCAATGCTGCATGGCAGTGAGACCTGGGCATTGTGTGCAGAGGATATACGCAGACTAGAGAGGAACGAAGCTTGCATGCTCCGCTGGATGTGCAATAGTAATATACGTCAATGGCAAAGCATAAACGAACTAAGGAAAAAATTAGAAATAAGAGGGATCAGATGTTGTTCGAGAGAAGGCTACGTTGGTACGGTCACGTGATGCGCATGAAAGACGACAGCTGTATAACAAAGTGCAGGGCAATAAAGATAGACGGTAGCCACGGAGTAGGCAGACCCAGAAAAACATGGGACGAGCTGATAAATTCCGACCTCACACGCTTACACCTCTCCAAGACAATGTCACTGGACCGAGACCTTTGGCGGTACTCAGTAATAGAGAAGACCCGCCTTACCTAAATACAAAGTAAAAACCTACTACAGTCAGTAGGCATCTCTATCAAAACACACCCCCGTCCCACCACCTCCACCCCACCCACACCACCCCTTTCAATGTAAAGTTATGTTGGTCCCACAACATCCAGGCCGAAACAAATGAGATCGTGTAGGTGTCACGACAAAAAACACACAGTCCACGCTGTAAATGTGGCCGTGTAGGCAACACGGTAAAAACCTCCCAGCCCCACACTGTAAATGTGGTTGGTGTTAGGAAGGGCATCCAGCTGTAGAAAACCCGCCAGACAGTCCACGCTGTAATGTGGCCGTGTAGGCAACACGGTAAAAACCTCCCAGCCCCACACTGTAAATGTGGTTGGTGTTAGGAAGGGCATCCAACTGTAGAAAACCCGCCAGACAGTCCTATGCGAGCAAGACAACCACTCTTGCCTCAAGTGGGAAAACCCCCGTCCAAACCCATGCAAGCGTGGAACACGGACGCTAAACCTGATGATGATGATGATGATGACACATACATACATACATACATATATACATACATACATGATGACGGCCCCCTCGTTATCGAGTATGGCCATTGCACGAGGAGAAAAAAAAAAATTAATAAATAAATAAAAAATAAAATAAAAATAAAAAAAGAAATATATAAATATACATACACACATACACACACACATACATTAATAACAATAATAATAATAATAATAACAACAATAATAATAACGACAACAATAATAATATACATATACATATATAAATACACATACACGCACACACATAAGCATATCTATACACACACACACACACACACGATAGCAACTAACAGCGCTGCGATCGAATGTGGCTTTTTAGTCCAGCCAATGATCTAAAATGTCTTGCTCAGAGTTGGCAACCAAAACATTCACTGGGAATAGTCGGCTGTGGTTGGAGGCCGTGTACTTTTGCATGTCGCTTGAGCCCTCCTGCTGATTTACATTCTTTACCACATGTTTGGCAAGCATGATGAGTAGCATCTCCAACAGCAGCCTGGTAGTCAACCACTGGTCTTACTTTATGACTGGTAAGATGACTTTCGAGTCCAGCTTTGCTTAGGCAGAGTCTCGCACAGATGCTGCATGTCAGCACCATAGGAGGACCTCGCCGTCTGGAAGTGCAACAGCAATGCCCTTCCTCACATCCCGCTTTACTTTCTCGTATGTGATTCGAGATGCCTCAAAGGCAACTTTTCCCTCATATACACTCTTTCTCCATTTATTACGATCAGCAGCAACATTTTCCCATGTATCAGCAGAGATGTTAGCGTCTTTCAGAGAGGCTTTCAAGGAATCCTTATACCTCTTTTTTGATTTGTGGCGGTCGTTTTCCTTTAACCAACTCTCCATAAAAGCGTTGTTTTGGTATTCTAGAATCCTTCATCCTGGCAAGGTGACCACTCCAACGGAGTCATTGCTTAAGCACAAGAGCTTCTATACTGTCACACATAGAGCTTTCCAAAATCTCGATATCACTGATGTGGTCCCTTCAGTGAACGCCATGGATCCGTCTAAGACACATCTGATGGAAACGCTCCAATTGCTTAAGGTGGTGTCGATATGTGACCCAGGTCTTGCAGGCATAAAGAAGACAAGAGAGCACACATGCCCTGTACACCTTTACCTTTGTCCTCCTGCATATGTCTCGCCGACCCCAGAGTCGCCTTTCTAGCTTTCCGAAAGCATCACTTGCTTTCCTAATCCTAAGTGAGATTTCACTGTCAAGGTTGCTGTATCGATTGACAGTGCTTCCCAGGTAGACAAACTGATCAACCACTCCAAGTCGTTTGCCATACACATAGATGTTTGGTTCAGTGTACTGCTTACTAGGGGCAGGTTGGTACATGATGACGGTTTTCTTGAGATTGACAGTCAAACCCAGGGCAGTGCAAGCATCAGAAAATGCATTCAAAATGTGCTGCATATCACTCTATGTGTGCGCTACAAGATCGCAATCATCTGCATACAAGAGGTCTCTTATGATTGATGTAAATACTTTTGTCTTCACAGCAAAGCGCCTGATGTTAAATATGCTGCCTGAGGTTCGATATCGGATGTAAACACCATGCTCGCAATTCCTGAATGCAATACAGAAAACCATTGCAAAGTATATGGAAACAGGGTCGGTGCTGGAATATCCCCCTGTTTCACTCCATTTTTTACTGAGATAGGCTCCGACATTAACCCAAGCCTTCATGTCGTCATGGAAAGACCTAACTAAAGCAAGGAATTTATCAGGGCAACCAAGTTTCTGAAGAACCTTCCATAATGCATCTCTGTTAACAGTATCGAAAGCTTTTGTCAGATCGACAAAAACCTGATACAGATCCAAGCCTTGTTCCATGCACTTCTCCTGGAGCTGTCTAGCTGAGAAGATCATATCAGTAGTGCCGCGTCCAGCACGAAAACCAGATTGACTTTCAGGAAGAACACAATCTGCAATGTGCGCCAGCAGACGGTCCAGAAGCGCCCTACATAAAACTTTCCATACGACAGAAAGCAATGATATACCTCTGTAGTTCCCACAATCATTCCTGTTACCCTTTCCCTTGTACAAGACCACCATTACTGCATCTCTCCAGTCCTCAGGTACGGATTCATTAGCCCATATCCTGCCAAACAAAGAGTGAAGATGTTGCAGGAGTCTCTCACCACCATATTGTAGGAGCTCAGCATGTATGCCATCCATACCTGGAGCTCTTCCACTGTTCAGCTTCGAAATAGCCACTGCAACCTCCACAAGCATCGGAGGTTCTGCGAGAGCTGCTTTCACAGGACTTTCTGGAATGAGATTGAGGAAATCTTCACTGACGACAGACGGCTGATTCAAAACATCATCAAAGTGCTCTCGCCACCTTCGTAGAATTCCTTGTGAGTCACGAAGAAGTTCTTTGCCATCCCTGCTGCGAAGCGGTGTCACCAGAGAAGAAGACGGTCCATAAACCTCACGCAAGAGACTGTACAACAGCTTTGTGTTATTGGAATCAGACGCAGTTTGTATCTCACCAGCCTTCTCACTCCACC
This sequence comes from Eledone cirrhosa, assembly GCA_964016885.1. NCBI lineage: Eukaryota > Metazoa > Mollusca > Cephalopoda > Octopoda > Eledonidae > Eledone > Eledone cirrhosa. The sequence continues at coordinate 183,047,924 of OZ024743.1, forward strand.
ACTGATCCTTCATCTGAGAAAGACTCTGCCTAACACGTGATTTTACATCTCTGAGTTCCTCATGCAACGTATTTCTCTCCTGTGGTTTTGCCATCAAGTAGCATGACAGAGCACGCCTCTTATCAGCCAACAAGTCTTCTATATGTACATCATTCTCATTAAACCAGTCCTGATGTTTTCTCTGCACCAATCCCAGAACACGCCTGCCTATATCATAAACCGACTTTTTAAGGGTCGGCCAATCCTCACCAAGATCTGCAGCCTGCATCTCTTCTTCCTATGTCCTCTTCACATTTTTATCCTTAAGACGAGCAGCAATCTTTTGGGCAGGGCAACACCAGGAGCCCGGATTTTACGTTTAGTGATTAGTTTCACTTTTGCGCGTACCAGGCGATGGTCTGTCCAGCACTCAGCTCCACGAAGAGCACGAACACACTGCACATCCTGTCTGTCACGCATCCTGACTAGGACGTAGTCCAAAATATGCCATTCCTTAGATGCAGGATGCATCCATATGGTCTTGAATTTGTTCTTTTGTTGGAACATGGTGTTGGTAACACACAGATCCAGCTCTTCACACATCTGCAGCAGGAGCATACCATTGTTGTTACACTTTCCCACCCCATGCCTTCCAATTACATTCCATGTGTTAAAATCCCTACCCACTCTAGCATTAAAGTCACCAAGCACGATGACTTTGTCTGCCTGAGGGATATTTCTTAAAACACCTTTCAAGGCATGGTAAAAGGACACTTTTTCTTCATCGACAGAATTCATAGTTGGAGCATACACACTCACTAGGGTAGCATATCTTCCTTTGTCCAGCGGAACTCTCATGGACATAAGACGCTCACTAATCCCTACTGGGAATTCTTCTAATTTATTCACAAGTACAGTCTTAACAGCAAATCCTACCCCAGCCTCTCTTCTGGTTCCTTCATCTCTTCCTTTCCAGAAGAATGTATATTCTCGACAAAATTCTGTAAGATGACCATCTCCAGCTAACCTCGTCTCAGATAAAGCCACGATGTCAAGATCGTAACGTTGAAGCTCCTTTGCAACAAGAGCGGTCCTTCGTTCAGGACGCTCCAAGGAATCCCTGTCAAGCAGCGTCCGTACGTTCCAGCAGCCAAGACTAAATGCCTTGTTTGGCTCTATTACAATGGCACGATGATGAGCGGGCCCAGGCTGTGATAACCTGGGGCCCCTGCCCTTATTGCCAATTATCTTTTTTGTTCCAGAACCTAAATTGCCAATTATCTCTCTTATATTGTTCTGGAACATCATTGAATTGGAAAAAAAAAAAAAAAAAGTAATAATAATAGTAATAATAATAATAATAATAGTACACTATTAATAATTATTAATGCACTCGTGCAATGCCTGTGTGTGACGAATATTTTTAAAGTGAGGAAAGACTGTGCACTGAGCCAATCCCACTCTCTAAGCGACAGTAGCTATAACCCGAAAAGAAGAAAAGATCAACATCATCGGTAACTACTGAGCCGCAGGTTTTATGTCGGAGTTAACCCAGTTTCCTGAGATGCCTTCTCCTAGAAGAATGCCCTGACAAGGGCTAGGGGTTCTTCACTCCCAGTGGTTTAACTGCGCAATCGGGCATCCAGCCTGATTATTTATATGTCCCCACTTATTGACACTTATGCGTACGACATACACACACGCGCATACATATGCGCGCGCACACACACTCATACATACGCACGCACACAGCAACACTCATACATACAAACAAACACACACACGCTACTCACTTACACACACACACACACATATATATATATATATATATATGAGTGTACTTCGCAAGAAAGCAAGCAGAGGAAAGAAAGTTCAAGCATGTTCTACAACGTGAGGACCAAAAACATGAGGTGTTCAGGATTACTAGGCAATGTGTCAAGGAAAACAGTGATATTGTCGGGGAGAAGTGTGTACTTAACGATGACGGCGTACTTGCCATCACCGACGCCGATAAGAAGGTAGCTTGGAAGTGTCACTATGAAAGGCTACTAAATGAGGAGAATAAATGGGAGAAAGACAGTCTCCCCCACATCGACCCAATAGAGGGACCAGCAGTTTTAGTCGAGGGTAGTATAATAAGTAAGGCAATCAAAGATATGAAGACAGGAAATAGTTGCCGAGATGCTGAAGGCATCTGGTACGGTGGGACACACCATGGTCACCCGGATAGTCAACCAAGTCATACAGAATGGGGTTGTTCCGAAGGACTGGCGTAGCAGCATCATCGTTAACTGTTATAAGGGTAAAGGAGATGCCCTAGATAGGAGTAACTATAGAGGCATTAAATTAATCGACCAGGTCATGAAGGTCACGGAAAAAGTAATAGCGCAACTAATCAGAGAGCGAATTGATCAAGATGAAATGCAGTTCGGGTTTGTGTCAGGAAAAAGTACCACAGACGCTCTTTTCATTGTACGACAACTACAGGAGAAGTACCTAGCTAAAAGTAAACCCCTATACTTAGCTTTCGTCGACTTGGAGAAGGCCTTCGACAGAGTCCCCCGTTCCATTATCTGGTGGGCTCTTAGAAAACTAGGTGTTGATGAATGGCTTGTGAGAGCTATACAAGCCATGTATAAAGAAACAGTCAGCAAGGTTAGAATTAACAACGAATATAGTAAAAGTTGGTGTTCATCAGGGATCTGTTCTTAGCCCCCTACTATTTATTATTGCCCTCCAGGCTATAACAGTGGAGTTCAAGACCGGCTGCCCATGGGAACTCCTATACGCAGATGATCTAACGCTCATAGCTGAATCAATGGCCGAGCTAGAGAAGAAATTCCAAACATGGAAGCACGGCCTAGAATCAAAAGGCCTTAAAATTAACCTGGCTAAGACTAAAGTTCTAGTTTGTAAGAAAGAAAATAAGGCGGCGGTCCCCTCCGGGAAGTGGCCATGCGCAGAGTGTAGGAAAGGCGTAGGTAGAAACTCCATTTTGTGTCCCAAATGCAAAGTTTGGGTGCATAAAAGATGTAGTGGTATCACAGGTAAGCTAACTAAGAACATAGATTTTACATGTAGCCGGTGTTCCGGCGCAATAAGTAGCAGCAAGTGCCCACAAAATACTAGCTCTTTCAGCTGCGCAGAGGGTTCTATAGAAATAGTGGACAGCTTCCGTTACCTGGGTGACAAAATCAGCAGTGAGGGAGGGTGCTCTGAAAGTACAGTAGCTAGAGTCAGAACTGGGTGGAAAAAGTTCAGAGAGCTTATACCACTATTAGCCGCTAAAGGGTTCTCCCTAAAAATGAAAGGTAGGTTGTACGATGCCTGCATACGAAC
>OZ024743.1:183053741-183071241 GCA_964016885.1 Eledone cirrhosa
ATCGGAGATATGGTATTTTATAATGAGGGAGTCTTTATACTTACCCTGTATAATTGCATGAGGTCTTGAGTTGTTAATTTGTGAAACATGTGTTACATGAGTACAAAGAAAAATCGGAGAAATTTAAACTTCAATTTTTTATTTCTTTTATATATTTATATACATACATTCACATATACACATATACACATGATTTTAAATATATACATACATTCATATAGACACATAATTTTATATTATATACATACATTCATATATACACATCATTTTATACATATACATACATTTATATATACACATAATTTTATATATATATACATACATTCATATATACACATCATTTTATACATATACATACATTCATATATACACATCATTTTATATATATATATATATACATACATTCAGATATACACACACATATATATATGTGTGTATGTAAAAGGTAAACAGAAATAACAACACAATCGGTACAGAATATGGAAGGGATATATTAGGTTAATGCTTGATATAGCAGGAAGAGGGTCTTAATGTTTCGGATGCTAATCCTTCATTAGAAGAAATAATAAGAAATAAGATAGATTGAGGGAACGGGTGGGTTGGAATTGGGAAAAATGTCTTTAGATAAAAATAACAGGTCCATTCATGTTGATATAGTAGAATGGAACTGGTGGAGAAAAGATTTGAGATTGGGCATATTGAAGGTGCTAGGGTATATATACATATATATATATACATATCATCATTTAACGTCCATCTTCCATGCTTGCATGGGTTAGACGGCTTTGTTCTACTTGATGTGGGATTGGTCAGGAGACTGTGTCTTGCTCGTACAGAACTGTCTGTGGCAGGTTTTCTATGGCTGTATGCCCTTCCTAACACCAACCACATTTACAGTGTGGACTGGATGTTTTTTGTTGTGTCACTGACACAGTGGATGAAAATGGGAAGATGGGGTAGGGTGTGTATGTGCGGGTGGGTGGGGGGTTGTATATTGGGTTACGAGGTGCCTACTGACTTTAGGTTTAAGTTTGTATGCAAGGTAAGAAGGCAGGTCTTCTGTATAACTGAATAGCGCCCAATATTTCGATCCAGTGACATTGTCTTAGAGAGGTGTAAGTGAGTAAGGTCAGTTTTTATCACCCCGTAGCTTCCATCTATTTTGATTGCTCTGCACTTTTTTACACAGCTGTTGTCCTTCATACGCATCACATGGCCATACCAATGCAATCTCCGCTCCAGAACACATTTGATACCGCTAATGCTTAGTCTCTCTCTCAATTTCTTTATGCTTTGCTGTTTGCGTACATTACTATTACACACCCATCGGAGCATGCAAGCTTCATTTCTTTCTAATCTACGCAAGTCTTCAGCACACAATGCCCAAGTCTCACTCCTATGTAATATTGCCATTTGTATACAAGCATCATACAATCTGCCTTTCACTTTTAGAGAAAAACCCCTTGTGGCCAACAGCGGTATTAGCTCTCTGAACCTTTTCTATCCCATTCTAACTCTGGCTACTGTTCTTTCAGAGCACCCTCCACCACTACTGATTTTGTCACCCAGGTAATAGAAAGTGTCCACTATTTCTATAGCACCATCTGGGCAGTAGAAGGAGCTAGTATCCTGTGGGCACTTGCTACTTATTGCACCTGAGCTTCGATCACATATAAAATCTACATTCTTAGATAGCTTGCCTGTGATCTCACTACATCTTTTATGCACCCATAGTTTGCATTTGAGGCATAGAATGAATTTCTACCTACACATTGAGCATGTCCATTTTACAGAGGGCACCTTTAGTCTTAGACAAGTTATCTTTAAGGCCTTTTGATTCTAGGCCATGCTTCCATGTTTAGAATTTCTTCTCTAGTTCAGTCATAGATTCAGCTATGAGAGTTAGATCATCTGCATATAGAAGTTTCCATGGGCAGCTGGTCTTAAACTCTTCTGTTATAGCCTGTAGGGCAATAATAAACAGGAGGGCGCTAAGGATAGAGCCTTGATGAACACCTACTTTTATGCTAAATTCTTCACTATATTCATTGTTAATTCTAATCTTGCTGACTGTTCCTCTATACATGGCTTGTATAGCTCTCACAAGCCATTCATCTACTCCTAGTTTTCTAAGGGCCCACCAGATAATGGAGTGGGGGGACTCTGTCAAAGGCTTTCTCCAAATCAATAAAAGCTAAGTAGAAGGGTTTACTTTTAGCTAGGTACTTCTCCTGTAGTTGCCGTACAAGGAAAAGAGCATCCGTGGTACTTTTACCTGGCACAAACCCAAACTGCATTTCATCTAGATCAATTCGGTCTCTAATTAGTTGTGCAATAACTCTTTCTGTGACCTTCATGACTTGGTCAACTAACTTAATGCTTCTATAGTTTTCTCTATCTAGAGCGTCCTCTTTGCCCTTGTAGCAGTTAACGATGATGCTGCTACGCTAATCATTTGGTATGACCCCATTCTGTATTACTTGGTTAACTATCCGAGTGACCATAGTATGTTCCACCATTCCAGATGCTTTCAATATCCCAGCAACTATCTCCGAAGGCCCAGCCTGCCTTGCCTGTCTTCATATCTTTGATTGCCTTACTTATTATACTACCTTCAACTTGCACCGCTGGTCCCTCTATTGGATCGATTTGGGGCAGACGATCTGTTTCCCATTTATTCTCCTCATTTAGTAGTCTCTTGTAGTGACACTTCCAAGCTACCTTCTTATCAGTATCAGTGAGGGCAAGTACACCATTATCATTATGGACACACTTCTCCCCAACAATATCACAGTTTTCCTTACACATTGTCTTGCAATCCTGAACACCTCACGCTTTTGGTCCTCGCGTTGCAGAACATGCTTGAACTTTCTATCCTCTGCTTCCCTTCTTGCAAAGTACACTTGTCACCCAGCTTCTCTCCTAGCCACCTGATAGTGTTCTCTACTTCTCCCATCACGCCATTCTTTCCTAGCCTGATTTTTGGCTTTGATTGTCTCCTCCACCAAGTTACTCTCCTCCTACCTATAGGGCTGCTCCAGCCACAGATTTCATTTGTCGCCTTCAGCAGGTTAACTTTCAGGAATTCCCACTACTCCTCCATATTGTACGTCTCTAATTGCTCTTCCTTACTGTCAAAAGCAATATGCTCTTAAATTTGTTACTGGCTGTGAGGTCCTTCAACTTCCATATTCTTCTCCTCAAGGTAGTCCTCTGTCGTCGAGTATGTCTAGTCCTGACTATGAGGTCACTAACTATTAGTCTACGTTGGGATGTGCATTCTTCACGAGGGAGGGACTTAGTGTTTACAACAGACACTCTGTCACATCTTCTAGTAAGGATAAAATCTATCTGGCTGGTGTGTTCCCCTGATCTATAGGTGATCAAGTGATTGTCTCGTTTTTTGAAGTTTATGTTACATATAGTTAGGTTATTAGCATCACAGAATTCCAGGATCCTGAAGCCTTCCTCATTTCTAGTATCAAACCCATAGCCTCCATGGATTCCGTCATAGCCATCACAATGTTGTCCAACATGACCATTAAGGTCGCCAGCAATAATTACGTAATCACTGTTGGTTATTTGGGAGGTAGTGAGCATTAGCGACTCATAGAACCTGACTTTTATAACATTAGGTAGGCCAGATTGGGGTGCATAAGCAGATATTATTGGCACAGTTGTTCTATTTAGAACTAGTCTTATTTTAATTATTCTGTCATTCATTCTATTTACGGCAATTACCTTATGTACACATTTTTCAGCTAACATAATTCCTACACCACTCAGTCCATTGTCATTTCCCATCCAGAAAAGTTTATAGCATCGTTTTTTACCCACAATGAATCTAGCAGACCCACCTCTCCACCTAGTCTCTTGGACGCAACAGACATCAACTTCCTTACGTTCAAGCATCTCTACAACTCATTTGAACGACCTTTCAATGTGTCTACATTCATGGTACCAACTCTGAAGTTTTGGATTTCGCTGGGTGGGTGGAAGGGATGGGTTGGGGGTGCAGGTGACGGAATTATGTTGGTCTTCCATGTCTGAAATAAAGAGGAGTGCTTGCATTCTCGTCCGGCACCGGGAGGTGAATTTAACTTTATCTTTGACATCATTGAGTGCTCAGACTCTTGAATTCATTTAGTCCATTTAGCATACTGAAAACAACCAGGTCTAAACTTAAGGAGTAGTAGCCAAAGCGGTGGCTTCGCAATAGAGATTTATGTTAGAAACCTTACTATAAACTGCTGAGTTTTGATTGGATCAAATAACAATGCTGGTGGGTGGGAGGGAAATGGGTAACTTTAGGAGATGTAAGCATATGACGTGTGAGAGATAATAAATAATAACACAAAAAGGTATGGACAGAACAAAGTTCCAAGAGAGAAAAGTTAGATTCTAGAAGGGTCTGATAATATAGAATTTAATGGTTTAACAACAATATCTACAATACGTAATTCTGAGACAATAGAACAGTCTAAATATTGATGGCCAGAAGGACTACGAAAGGAGAGACGAGAAAATTGAAGAGCTTACATTTCTGATTCAACAATTCATCAGTAAAGTTAGATAAATTATGGCTTAGTTCCCTACAAAGTTTATTTTATATTTGCACACGAAAGATGACAGCTGTATAAAAAAGTGCAGGGCGATTAAAATTGATGGATGTTACGGAGTAGGTAGACCCAGAAAAACCTGGGACGACATGATAAAATCTGACCTTGCATACTTACACCTCTCTAAGACAGTGTCACTGGATTGAAACCTTTGGCGCATTGCAGTAATACAGAAGACCCACCTACATACAAAGTTAGACCTACAGTCAGTAGGCACCTCTTAACCAAATATACACCCCAACCCACAAAAGCTTCTTTTTGTTATGATAATGGTGATGATGATGATGATGTGTATGATTAAAACACATATGTTGAAAATATATTCCAGTGTATAAAAGATATTTGTAAATTTACAACATAAACTCAGTGTAAAATTAAAATTAGATCTCTAACTCCAAGTTGTTATAAATCAAGGTGAACCAGTAAATGTCTAAATCTGAGATGGGAAACTCTGTTTTCCTCTACAGCTCATTTAATTACATTTCAGCTATATCAATGTTTTAAACTTATCAATATACTTTGTTATACTGAACTAATATTTTTCTTATTTATTCCAATTCAGTGTTTTTAAAGTTTAATGTAATTTTGATTCAAGCAAAATTTCTTAATATCAACCTCAAATTTATTCCAATCATCACCAATCTTCATTTTGGTAGGAAAACAAAACAAAACAAAGGCCTGGGATCAAAATGTAGGATGATTTTTTCCTTTCTTAGTAAATCAAATCTTAAAAGGCACCAAAGTGGACAATTAATTGTCAGACCAAAGAACCGATAGTTCTACTTTGAATATAATTCTATACTAAAAACATAGTTTACTGATAGCTCTACCCTGAGTATAATTCTATACTAAAACAGTTTCCTATAGATTATCACTATTATTATTATACCTGTGTCTTCAAACATTTAGCATATTTCTTATAGTTCTGTGCCAATCTTTCTTTAGTATTGCAAATTTTATCCTTAAGCTGGTCATAGCCATTTGGTATTATATTCTATTTAGTGATTATAACATGAATTGTTATCTCTCTACAGTTCCATAGATTTTTTAGTTGCTATTTTTAGATTCTGGTAATTATCTTCTCATTTACCTTAGCATTGAACAGGCTAAACCTATTAATTTAAACATTCTTGTATCTTTCTCAAGTATCATCATCATCATAATCATATTTACATCTGTTTTTCTATGTTTGCATGGGCTGGATGGGTTCCTTTCAGCCCAGCATCTCTTCACTCATCACGATCCTTTGTCATCTCCTCTGCGAGTTTCAACGATTTGAGATCAGCTTTCACCACCTTTGTCCAGGTCTTTCTAGGTCTACCTCTACTGCAGCTTCCTTACACTGGAATTTCCTGGTACTTCTTCACTCATCATTCATCATCCATGCGCATCACATGTCCATACCAATGCAGTCTCCTCTCTTACACACCACTTCAGATTCCTCTTCAACACAATTTCTCTCTCATATTTACACTGCACATCCAACAAAATATGACTGCTTCATTTTTCTCCTGTCTATACATGTCCTCAGCAGCCACAACCCATGTTTCACTACCATACAGCATCACACTTCACACATAGGCATCATACAGCCATCCTGTTGTACTCAGGGAGAAACCTTTTTTACATTGGTTATAACTGATGCAATTTTGTTTTGTCTCCAACATTTCTACCGTTTCTGCACCAAGTTTTTATACTCTGATACTAAGTGGCTTACAGTCTTATTATTATTAACAATTTACATTGCCAAAGACTGTGTGAGGATATTTTCACACTACATTCTTACAATTAACATTAACCATTTCTCTCGGAATCTTTGCCTGACTATTTTTTGGTGAAATCAACCCAAACATTTTAAAGCTGAAAGGGTAAACCCTTTTGATACTAAACCTCTGCCCCATTCTATGATACAAGACCTTCGATCATAATTTTATGTAAAAACACCTAAGTTATTTTCAAAACATCAGCTTAATAATGATATAGTTAGCTATTTTACTAAATCACTCAAAATTCTTGATTATTTTTGTAATTATTTGAAATATTAGAAATAGAGTAAAAAAAAAAAAAGAATAGTATATTTTTCCTGTGAGAATAAAAAAGTTCTTGTGAGAAGTGTGAAATACCTGAAGCATCTGAAAGAAATGGAAACAAAATATAAAAATTTATTTCTAAGGAGTTTGTAAATTCTACTTTTAAACTCATAGCAGCAGAAATAATGGATCCAAAAGTAGATTAAGCAGTTTGATGACATTCAAATATACACATTCTTTTACATTTTAATTTAATGTTAAGAGTGACACTTTGTATGTGTGTGTGTGTATATATATACATTCACACACACACACACACACATATATATATATATAACACATATACATATAAATATTCATACATATATTCATATAAATATACATACTCATATATATACATACATGCATATATATATATATATATACATATCGAACTTGTCAAATCGGACCGAGGAAGCAATGTTTCCATTGGTCTTTCCAATTGCTAATACTATCTACCGCTCGCAAATTCAGGCAGAAGGAGCAACATGAAATAAAGGACATAACGCATTGCCTGGTCTGGGAATTGAACTCACAACCTCAAGATTGCAAATCTAATTATCTAACCACTCAGCCACATACCTTAACTACATATATATATATATACATACACATATCAAATGTAAGTGAAACAATTGTAACCAAATAAATATTTTTTCAAGAATTTTGGTTGTTTATTTTCCTACTATAATTTTTTATATATACACATATAAATACATATATATATGTATATACATAAAGGGTAAAAAACCCCATGCACCTAGAGGCACAAATCTAGCAAGATTGTTTGCAGAAGACCAGCAGTTGCCCATGCATACTAGTCTCCCCTTTTCAGGAAGGAAGAAATGCTTGATCAGATCTGATAATACAGGCAGTCTGATAGTGTTGAGTAATAATACAGACATCAGATCTGATGTCAGATATATATATATATATATATACATACATACATACACACATGTGTATGTGTGTCAGTCCTAGAACTCATTGGGCCATAGAAGCAGAATTCAAAGATTGTCTTCATCCAAAATTCTGTTTTCAAGTGAAAATGATGCAAAGATTTGACCCCTGCTAGGTAAGTTAACAGCCACTTTCTGTGGTACTTGTAACTTATTTATTTAAACAATTTAAACGTCCACATAGAGCCAGTAAGCCATGACAGACAAGGAGAGGTATTTTATACCTCTTAAAAAACAACAAAAGACAGAAAAAAGACAAAAAAAAGCAAAAAGATGAAAAAGGAGAGTTACAGAGAAGTGAATAGGGTTGTTTAAAAGATACGTAAGTGTCTAAATGATGGACAAAGCAGAGTACTGGTGTCAGAATGTTTAATTTAACACACAGTCCTTTGATTAGCTCTGGTTTTCATGAGGTAGCACCAACATTAAATAAGTTTTGTTTTTCAATTGAAAAATTTAATTTTAACCTGAGTTTTGAGCTGATGAACCAACTCACTATGAAGTGACTCAGTATGAACTGACTCAGATGAAGTGAAGCTGAATTAAAGTAAAATTTATCATTCCATCTGTAAATATAATTACAACAACTAACAAATATCGACCTTATGGTCTATGTTCAACATGATTCAAGAGATAATTTATGTGCAATTATAATATATATATATATATATATATATATATATATACTGGGGTGCTGAAAAATTCCTGGCTTAAAGGTATGGCAAAACCATAGAGCTGTTACCTTTACAGGGGAGGTAGGATCACTGCGATAAGTGTGAATCCGAGAGGGGAATATGTTGAATAAAATCATAATTAACTGATCCTCCTATAATTTCTTTTACCCAAAGCTAGGAACATTTCAGCAATCCAGTATATATAATATATATAATAATAAGAAGTTGACAGAACTAGCATAAGTTTTCCTGCTAATACTGGTTGCATCTCAGTGTACTCAACAGGTAAGGTTATGTAAAAATCCCAGAATAGACACAAAGTTAATTGCTTCAATACAACAGATGCAAATGGGTACCATAAATCTATACCCGTACTCGAGTCTCGGCCACACTTAATGCAAGAAGAGAGCATACAGCATCTACTGTCTGCATTTATTATGCAACAATGTGCAATGGCCGCATGTGGCTCCATCAGCAGGTCTCGGCTAATCAATAACCAACCGAGTGATAGAATTCGATTTCAGTCAGTGCTGCCTATGGCAGTGAATATATAATAAATAATATTACACAATATATATAATATATATACATATATAAAATATAATATATATACATTTATAAAATATAATATATATACATTTATAATATATAATATATATACATATATAATATATAATATATATACATTTATAATATATAATATATATACATATATAATATAATATATACATATAATATAATATATACATATAATATAATATATACATATATAATATAATATATACATATATAATATATACACATATAATATATACACATAATATATACATATAATATATACATAATATATATAAATTAATATGTAATATATATATATACAGAAGTAGTTCCACAACAGTTAATTCCCCATTTCTGAGAACAATTGTTTCACCTTATTCAGATCATATAAAATATATATAATATAACATAATATATATTTCTCATTCTTTCTTCTGATGAAGGACTAGCGTCCGAAACGTTAAGACCCTCTTCCTGCTATATCAAGCGTTAACCTAATATATCCCTTCCATATACTGAACCGATTGTGTTGTTATTTCTGTTTCCCTTTTACACACATATATATAATGAGTGAAAGAGTTATAAAAAAGGAAAAAATTATTTTAAAAAAAAACCCAGAATGTAAAAAAAAAGAAGTCATTCCTTAGTTTCAAAAGGAAAGAACTGCTCACAAGTATAAAATGTTGTAAACAGATGTTTTGAAATGCATCTAAAACAGCAGGTCTGAATGTGCGTGTGTGTAATAGCCTCCAGGGTTGGAGAAGTTTTTGGAGACCAAGTCAGAACTGAATTGGGGCTACTGACCTCCCAGTCAAGCCAGGAGGGGGGGGGGGGGACACACACCTCCAACATCTCGCTTCTGTACAGTCTCACATTCTACTGAGTGCACAAGAGAGGCAGTTATATTTTTGACGCAACTAAAGGGTCCTCCCAACTCTTAGCCCGGCACTTTACAGCATATACTGGGTGCATTTATCATGTAGATTACGAACACTAGAGATGTTGTCATGTCTGATACAACTGAAGGGTCCTCTCAACCCTTTTTAAGACATTGTTTCTACAGCAGGGTGCCCTTCCAGTTGCTAACTGCCTTACAGGGTGTTTAGGGTGCAACTTCATGGCAGCCAACACTGGAGAGGTTGTTGATCTTTGCCTCAATGGAAGAGCCCTCTCTGCTCTGTGGAAGGTGGGAATGGGGTAGTGGTAGAAGTATGAAGTTGTGGCGTGGTGTGATTTGACAGGGTGGCATGTATGGAAGGAGAAGGGGGTGACTTTTGATAACATAAGGGGAAGGGGATGTGGTGGTGAGAATACCGAAGCAGAGATAGGGGTGGGGAATAGATGGTTTGGTCAATAGCGTGGGTGTGGCATTCAGCATTACCAAGAAGGGAGATGTAGTGCGGAGAGGATAGCAAAGAGGTTGGCATGGCTGGAATCGTGGTGTGTAGTGATGGTGGGGATAGCTGCTAGGGAGTGCTAGTGGAAGGGGGATGGCTTTGTGTATATATAATGATTCTTACATGCAAGATGTATTGCACTACATTAGATTTCAAGGCTAAGGCATGGCAGCCACTGTACAGACTACAGTTGCTGCCATGCCTATGCATTGAAACCGTAGGTAGCACAATACATTATGTGTATGAATCATAATAAATTAGCTCTTTTGCAATACATAGAGCATTTGTACACTTCCCATAAATATTTTCACTGCATATACACACATACATACATACACACGTGTGTGTTTATGTAGATATACACATTTATGTGTGTATATATATATTATATATGTGTGTATATATATATGTGGGTATATATATATGTGTGTGTGTATATATATATGTGCGTATATATATATATATATATATATATATATATGTGTGTGTATATATATATATATGTGTATGGTAAACGAGTTGGAGTGGTTGATCAGTTTGTCTACCTGGGAAGCACTGTCAATCGATACAGCAACCTTGACAGTGAAATCCCACTCAGGATTAGGAAAGCAAGTGATGCTTTCGGAAAGCTAGAAAGGCGACTCTGGGGTCGGCGAGATATATGCAAGAAGACAAAGGTAAAGGTGTACAACGCATGTGTGCTCTCTTCTCTTCTTTATGCCTGCGAGACCTGGGTCACATATCGACACCACCTTAAGCAATTGGAGCGTTTCCATCAGATGTGTCTCAGACGGATCCATGGCATTCACTGGAGGGACCACATCAGTGATGTCAAGATTTTGGAAAACTCTATGTGTGACAGTATAGAAGCTCTTGTGCTTAAGCAATGACTCCATTGGAGTGGTCACCTTGCCAGGATGAAGGATTCTAGAATACCAAAACAACTCCTCTATGGAGAGTTAGTTAAAGGAAAACGACCGCCACATAAACCAAAAAAGAGGTATAAGGATTCCTTGAAAGCCTCTTTGAAAGACGCTAACATCTCTGCTGATACATGGGAAAATGTTGCTGCTGATCGTAATAAATGGAGAAAGAGTGTATATGAGGGAAAAGTTGCCTTTGAGGCATCTCGAATTGCATACGAGAAAGTAAAGCGGAATGTGAGGAAGGGCATTGCTGTTGCACTTCCAGAGGCGGAGGTCCCCCTATGGTGCTGACATGCAGCGCCTGTGCGAGACTCTGCCTAAGCAAAGCTGAACTCGAAAGTCATCTTCGCAGTCATAAAATAAGACCAGTGGTTGACTACCAGGCTGCTGTTGGAGATGCTACTTATCATGCTTGCCAAGCATGTGGTAGAGAATGTAAATCAGCAGGAGGGCTCAAACGACATGCAAAAGTACATGAACTCCAACCACAGCCGGCTATTCCCAGTGAATGTTTTGGTTGCCGACTCTGTGCAAGACATTTTAGATCATTGGCTGGGCTAAAAAGCCACATTCGATCGCAGCGCTGATAATTGCTATCGTGTGTGTGTGTGTATAGATATGTTTGTGTGTGTGCGTGTGTATATATATATATATATGTATATTATTATTATTGTTGTTATTATTATTGTTATTATTATTATTATTATTATTGTTATTATATGTTGTTGTTTTTCTCGTGCAATGACCATACTCGATAACAAGGGGGCAGCCATCATGTGTGTGTATATATGTGTGTGTGTGACCAAAATAAGCACAAAAATAAAAGAAACTATAAATAGAAGCCGAAGTCAATAATAGGTTAAGGGGAATGGTAAATGGCTTCAGTTGGCTGCAGGAGGTTTCTGTTTTCTTCTCTAGAAACAAGACAATAACAAATTATATATATATAAAAACAAATAACGAAACGAAATTAAATTTCGTTTCGTTTGTAACTCACTTTTGTATGACTGACGCTTAAACAATTAAGTTAAAAATGTACATCCACATATGTATACTGAAATACTAGTATGCATATGAATACACACACGTGTACATATGTAGATGTACCGAGTTTTTCACTGGACACTTTACTGTGAGTGTCCAGCTATTCTGTATGTAAACACACAGACAAACCGGTTTTTAGAGTCATACTGGTTTTCGAGGAAACACCTTTCCTCTATTCTCCAGAAAGCCAGACAAGGAATATTGGACTAGTTTCGATGTTGTTACATCTCATCAGCAATATTTACCTATCTTCCGGCCTTTCTAGAGAATCGTAAAAGCACATATCGTTATATGCTTTTTCTATGAAAATTAGTAGTGGGCAGACTAATTTGCATAGAGCGTGAGTACGTACCGGTTCAACGGAGACGATAAAAACAAATAACGAAACGAAATTAAATTTCGTTTCCTTTGTAACTCACTTTTGTATGACTGACGCTTAAACAATTAAGTTAAAAATGTACATCCACATATGTATACTGAAATACTAGTATGCATATGAATACACACACGTGTACATATGTAGATGTACCGAGTTTTTCACTGGACACTTTACTGTGAGTGTCCAGCTATTCTGTATGTAAACACACAGACAAACCGGTTTTTAGAGTCATACTGGTTTTCGAGGAAACACCTTTCAGAATAGCTGGACACTCACGCTCTATGCAAATTAGTCTGCCCACTACTAATTTTCATAGAAAAAGCATATAACGATATGTGCTTTTACGATTCTCTAGAAAGGCCGGAAGATAGGTAAATATTGCTGATGAGATGTAACAACATCGAAACTAGTCCAATATTCCTTGTCTGGCTTTCTGGAGAATAGAGGAAAGGTGTTTCCTCGAAAACCAGTATGACTCTAAAAACCGGTTTGTCTGTGTGTTTACATACAGAATAGCTGGACACTCACAGTAAAGTGTCCAGTGAAAAACTCGGTACATCTACATATGTACACGTGTGTGTATTCATATGCATACTAGTATTTCAGTATACATATGTGGATGTACATTTTTAACTTAATTGTTTATATATATATATATATATATATATATATATATATATATATATAAATTTAATATAAAAATGGCTTCTACAGGACTAGAACTGTTTCATGAGTATGGAAGGAGAAGGGGTGACTCAGTTCTAGTTCTGTAGAAGCCATTTGTATATTAAAATTGATGTTTACACTCTACTAATGATTGAACGCAGGACTCACATACACACTTACATGTATATATATATATCTCACACATAGTCAATTAGATATTTATATTTGTGATAAAAAGTAATTATTTTAATTGTAATAATAATTATGATAATGATATTGATAAAAAGGAAAAGGAGATCTTATTGATGTTACAATTAGATTATAATGAAGTATTATTTATAAGGCACACAATTAAATAAAGTATTTTGTTAATATGAAATGTTATAGCGTTAGGTTGGCTGTGTGAGCAATACCTAGGACGGCTATGGTTAGCAGAGTTATTATATACAACAGTAAGGAAAATCTTGACACCTTTTTGATTGCAGAAAAGGCTTCATAATTAGTGGCAGAAAGAAGACGTGAGAAACATTCCTTTCCCAAGAGTATTAACAGTATATGTGATGATGTGGCATTCATGCCTTTCCCAAGGGTATTAACAGTATATGAGTTGATGTGACATACATGCCTTTCCCAGTGAGAAGTTGTGACATTCATGCCTTGCCAATTGAAGATGAGACAACTTCAATTATTAATTGAAACATACTGTACAATGAAGAATTTTTGTAATTCAAGGAAAAAATAGTTTATGATATTTCAGTTCAGTTTTAGAATATTTAACCAACTTACACCAGAAATTGATTCTAACTTCCTTTTACTTTACATTAGCTTAGTCTCTCTCTCTCCCTCTCTCATCATGTGTGTATTGGCGTGGGATTTCTGATAAATTGGTGCGTCAAACAAAAATATACGTTGTATATTCATTGACATTACACTGATATGGACTTAGCCATTTGATAAATATAGATCAATAAAATAAGTAGCAGACAAAAAGAACCTGAGCAGATACATCTTGGGTCTCCGATATCGCCCCGCCACTCCTGCTTATTATATTTTGTTAATCTATCTCCAGCGAAATCTTATTAGTGGTAACATTCCTGCGACATTTAATTTTCTTGATACATTAAAAAACATTATACATAATAAAAAAAAGTATATTGCTAGAAATCCCATACATTATAAAATAAATAAGATAGGTTGGGGTCTCAATATGTAAACTAAACGACAAAATCAACGGAGATAAACTAGAAAAATTACTGACCCAAGCCTAGCTGTCAGAGAACTTCGTCGACCACACTTCACCTGACATCTGGCCTCCCAGCTCGCCTGACTGCAACCCCCTTGACTGCTTTGTGTGGGGCGCAGTGGAACGAGACACCAACAGATCTAGCTGCAATACGAAAGACGATCTGAGGGCCAGGATCACAAGTGCTTTTAGAGGCCTAAGTCAGTGACGAAGGCCTGTAGCCAGTTCCAAAGCCGCCATCAAAGCCAATGGCGGGTTTATCGAGAGAGATCGAAAGAACAAGTCATGAAGACAAACTGACCCAAGTTTGATAAATATACCTTAAAAAATAAAACTACTGTGTTACTTTTTCCTACAAGGTAATCTTGGAAACAAATATCGTCCGCACCCTCTATATATATATAAATGATGATGATGATATATCATCATCATCATCATCAACGTTTAACGTCTGTGTTCAACGCTTGCATGGGTTTGGACGGGGGTTTTCCCACTTGAGGCAAGAGTGATTGTCTTGCTCGCATAGGACTGTCTGGCGGGTTTTCTACAGCTGGATGCCCTTCCTAACACCAACCTCATTTACAGTGTGGGGCTGGGAGGTTTTTACTGTGTTGCCTACACGGCCACATTACAGCGTAGACTGTGTGTTTTTTTGTCGTGACACCTACACGATCTCATTTGTTTCGGCCTGGATTTTGTGGCACCAACATAACTTTACATAGAAGGGGCGGTGTGTATGGGGTGGGGGTGGTGAGACGGGGGTGTATTTTGTTAGAGATGCCTACTGGCTGTAGTAGGTTTTACTTTGTATTTAGGTAAGGCGGGTCTTCTCTATTACTGAGTACCGCCAAAGGTCTCGGTCCAGTGACATTGTCTTGGAGAGGTGTAAGTGTGTGAGGTCAGAATTTATCAGCTCGTCCCAGGTTTTTCTGGGTCTGCCTACTCCGTAGCTACCGTCTATCTTTATTGCCCTGCACTTTGTTATACAGCTGTCGTCTTTCATGCGCATCACGTGACCATACCAACGTAGCCTTCTCTCGAGTAAACAACATCTGATCCCTCTTATTTCTAATTTTTTCCTTAGTTCGCTTATGCTTTGCCGTTCACGTATGTTACTATTACACATCCAGCGGAGCATGCAAGCTTCGTTCCTCTCTAGTCTGCGTATATCCTCTGCACACAATGCCCAGGTCTCACTGCCATGCAACATTGCTGTTCGTATGCAGGCATCATACAACCTGCCTTTCATTCTTAGGGAGAACCCTTTAGCGGCTAATAGTGGTATAAGCTCTCTGAACTTTTTCCAACCAGTTCTGACTATAGCTACTGTACTTTCAGAGCACCCTCCCCCACTGCTGATTTTGTCGCCCAGGTAACGGAAGCTGTCCACTATTTCTATAGAACCCTCTGCGCAGCTGAAAGAGCTAGTATTTTGTGGGCACTTGCTGCTACTTATTGCACCAGAGCACCGGCCACATGTAAAATCTATCTTCTTAGTTAGCTTACCTGTGATCCCACACATCTTTTATGCACCCATACTTTGCATTTGGGACATAAAATAGAGTTTCTACCTACGCCTTTCCTACACACTGAGCATGGCCATTTCCCAGAGGGGACCGGCGCCTTATTTTCTTTCCTACAAATTAGAACTTTAGTCTTAGCCAGGTTAATTTTAAGGCCTTTTGATTCTAGGCCGTGCTTCCATGTTTGGAATTTCTTCTCTAGCTCGGCCATTGATTCAGCTATGAGCGTTAGATCATCTGCGTATAGGAGTTCCCATGGGCAGCCGGTCTTGAACACCTCTGTTATAGCCTGAAGGGCAATAATAAATAGCTCTGATGGACACCAACTTTTACGCTAAACTCTTCACTATATTCGTTGTTAATTCTAACCTTGCTGACTGTTTCTTTATACATGGCTTGTATAGCTCTCACAAGCCATTCGTCAACACCTAGTTTTCTAAGAGCCCACCAGATAATGGAACGAGGGACTCTGTCAAAGGCTTTCTCCAAGTCAACAAAAGCTAAGTATAGGGGTTTACTTTTAGCTAGGTACTTCTCCTGTAGTTGTCGTACAAACCCGAACTGCATTTCATCTAGATCAATTCTCTCTCTGATTAGTTGCGCTATTACTTTTTCCGTGACCTTCATGACCTGGTCAATTAATTTAATGCCTCTATAGTTACACCTATCTAGGGCATCTCCTTTACCCTTGTAACAGTTAATGATGATGCTGCTACGCCAGTCCTTCGGAACAACCCCATTCTGTATGACTTGGTTTACTATCCGGGAGACCATGGTGTGTCCCACCGTTCCAGAGGCTTTCAGCATCTCAGCAACTATTTCCGAAGGCCCAGCCGCCTTACCCGCCTTCATATCTTTGATTGCCTTACTTATTATACTACCTTCGACTCACACTGCTGGTCCCTCTATTGGGTCGATGTGGGGGAGACTGTCTTTCTCCCATTTATTCTCCTCATTTAGAAGCCTTTCGTAGTGACTCTTCCAAGCTACCTTCTTATCAGCGTCAGTGATGGCAAGTACGCCTTCATCATTAAGTACACACTTCTCCCCGACAATATCACGGTTTTCCTTGACACATTGCCTAGCAATCCTGAACACCTCACGTTGTAGAACATGCTTGAACTTTCTTTCCTCTGCTTCCCTTCTTGCTAAGTACACTTGTCTCCTAGCTTCCCTCCTGGCCACTTGATAGTCTTCTCTACTTCCCCCATCCCGCCATACTTTCCAAGCCTGCTTTTTGGCCTTAATTGACTCCTCCACCTTACTGTTCCACCACCATGTTACTCTCCTCCTACCTACAGGCATGCTCCAGCCACAGACTTCGTCTGCCGCCGTCAAAAGGTTTGCTTTCATGAATTCCCACTGTTCCTCTATATTATACGACTCTAATTGCTCTTCCTTACTGTCGAAAGCATCAAGTAATATGCTTTGAAATTTATTTCT
>OZ024743.1:183112895-183120395 GCA_964016885.1 Eledone cirrhosa
TACTATATATTTTTAACAGTAATACTATACTATATATTTTTAACAGTAATACTATACTATATATTTTTAACAGTAATACTATACTATATATTTTCAACAATGATACTGTACTATACTATATATTTTCAACAGTAATTCTCTACTATATATTTTCAACAGTAATACTATACTATATATTTTCAACAGTAATAGTGTACTATATATTTTCAACAGTAATGCTATAGTATACTATATATTTTCAACAGTAATACTATATATTTTCAACAGTAATACTGTACTATATATTTTCAACAGTAATACTATACTATATATTTTCAACAGTAATACAATACTATATATTTTCAACAGTAATACTATACTATATATTTTCAACAGTAATACTATACTATATATTTTCAACAGTAATACTATACTATATATTTTCAACAGTAATACTATACTATATATTTTCAACAGTAATACTATACTATATATTTTCAACAGTAATATTATACTATACTATATATTTTCAACATTAATACTATACTATACATTTTCAACAGTAATACTATACTATATATTTTCAACAGTAATATTATACTATACTGTAGCGGTTGTCTGTCTCCCTTGTTGTGACCCCAATAGATTAACATCTAGACGGGAAGTAGAACCCTTTCTGTAACTTCCGGTCAGAGCCCTATAAAACGAATAGCCTTCGGCTCTCTCTCTCTCTTTGCCCTTCCGGCGCCTGGCTTTCGCCAGGCGTCTTCTGCCAGCCGCGTTTGCCTGGCAATCAAAACGGTAACTACTAACTTTGCTTCATTCTATCATCTATTTCTTTGACATGTCAACTATACTATCTACCATTGTTAATTAAATATTATACACACAAACCATGTCTCGTTTTGTTACATTCATACAACCCAGTATCTTCGCTATATTGGTAACCCTGACGTGATACGAACACGCAGCCGTTCATCGCTATAAGTGGTCACCCCAAAAAAAGAAAAAATAGCAGATCTGGTGTTGTGTGAGTAACATTACGAATACACAGCAAATTTATCGACAAACTATGAAAATACTCAAAGAAACGGACACACGCACATGTGAAATTTTCGCACAGACAGACTTTTTCTCTCACGCATCAACTAACTGTCGCATTTCACGATATATATACATGTTTCTCGTTTCTTACAACGAACACTTTCAAAACACAAAAAAAAAAAAAAAAAAAAAAAAGAAATTTGATATTTAAAAAAAAAACATTTCAACAGGAACATTTATTTTCGATGAACCATTGCCTTTTTTTTTTTCATCGTTTTCTTCATCGTTCAAGTTTTTTTTCCAAAGTTCACACCAATAATTATGCTGAGTGAAGCCTTTCTTTTTCATCATTGTCACTTTCACACTTGCACTATCATTTTCTCGCGCGTTAGAAATATTATTTTTTTAACCTAACCACCTTGTATTGGCACGTGTAGGCAGCACAAATTCTCGACTCACAGAGATAGCCGCACGCCAGAGATAACGTTTCTCGCCTAGGATTCTTCAGCCTTAAGCTATATTCTCCTATTTGCCGGTTTAAAAATTTACCACGTAAATTTGCCGTTGAAAACTGCGCATTTATTCAGAATGCTTAATTCTTTGGTCGCTGGCCTCTTGACCCTTCCAGGTCAACGCATTCTCAACATCGACCATCAACTTCGGCTGCTATTTCTAGCACTTTGCGCAACTGAATTTTTCTGAAAAAATTTCTTTTTTTTTTACTGTGAATTTAAACACCGAATACGCTCACTCAGCGAGACAACAACATCAACACAGCTTCACCAACAACCAAAGCCAGAGAATTTATTTTTGCAGCACTCTTCCTGTGAGAAAATCCATTCGGAGGTTGGAAATTTCACGATATACCACAGAACAGAAACCACCTGCATTCATTCTCTGGAACACACTTTCTTTCCTGCTGTCATGTGATTGCACACCTGTGAACTATATTTTGTACATTTGAACTTTGAGCCCTTCTCTTACTTTATTACATTGTATCTTTGGGTGATGGATAGATAGATGTCCAGTCGTTCTCTGGCCAAGAGCGGTTGGCTACCTTGATATCTATCATTGATTTTTGCAAACATTCTTTTGTCGTAATTTTCATGCCTGTTACAACATTCTCGCCAACTTGCTACATATTTTCATTCGATTTTTATATCCTAAAATTATGGCGGGAGGTTATGTAGCGGTTGTCTCCCTTGTTGTGACCCCAATAGATTAACATCTAGACGGGAAGTAGAACCCTTTCTGTAACTTCCGGTCAGAGCCCTATAAAACGAATAGCCTTCGGCTCTCTCTCTCTCTTTGCCCTTCCGGCGCCTGGCTTTTGCCAGGCGTCTTCTGCCAGCCGCGTTTGCCTGGCAATCAAAACGGTAACTACTAACTTTGCTTCATTCTATCATCTATTTCTTTGACATGTCAACTATACTATCTACCATTGTTAATTAAATATTATACACACAAACCATGTCTCGTTTTGTTACATTCATACAACCCAGTATCTTCGCTATAATACTATATATTTTCAACAGTAATACTATACTATACTATATATTTTCAACAGTAATAGGATACTATATATTTTCAACAGTAATATTATACTATGCTATATATTTTCAACAGTAATACTATACTATATATTTTCAACAGTAATATATTATACTATACTATATATTTTCAACAGTAATACTATACTATATATTTTCAACAGTAATACTATACTCTATATTTTCAACAGTAATACTATACTCTATATTTTCAACAGTAATACTATACTATACTGTTTTCAATAGTAATACTATACTATACATTTTCAATAGTAATACTATAGTATACTGTATATTTTCAACAGTAATACAATACTATATATTTTCAACAGTAATACAATACTATATATTTTCAACAGTAATACTATACTCTATATTTTCAAGTCCTACTATACTCTATATTTTCAAGTCATACTATACTATATATTTTCAATAGTAATACAATACTATATATTTTCAACAGTAATACTATACTATATATTTTCAATAGTAATACAATACTATATATTTTCAACAGTAATACTATACTATATATTTTCAATAGTAATACAATACTATATATTTTCAACAGTAATACTATACTATATATTTTCAATAGTAATACAATACTATATATTTTCAACAGTAATACTATACTATATATTTTCAACATTAATACTATACTATATATTTTCAACAGTAATACTATACTATATATTTTCAACAGTAATACTGTACTATATATTTTCAACAGTAATACTATACTATATATTTTCAACAGTAATACTATACTATATATTTTCAACAGTAATACTATACTATATATTTTCAACAGTAATACTATACTATATATTTTCAACAGTAATACTGTACTATATATTTTCAACAGTAATACTATACTATATATTTTCAACAGTAATACTATACTATATATTTTCAACAGTAATACTGTACTATATATTTTCAACAGTAATACTGTACTATATATTTTCAACAGTAATACTATACTATATATTTTCAACAGTAATACTATATATTTTCAACAGTAATAATAATAATAATGAAATTATTGTGTACAGTGCTCAAGTGCACTACAACTCATCAAAGGTGCATGTACAGTACATAGGGCAATGCACAAACATCAGTAAAATGAACAGTGCACGAGTCATGATACACACGTGTGCATATGTATGGAAGGGGTACATCAGGTGTAGTTTTGGCATATTTCGGGAAGCATGAGTGTCTTAAAGGATGCAGTGTCTCGGCAGCTAACAACTGACGCAGGCAGTTTGTTCCATGCTTCAGCAACTCTGAGCGTGAAAAAATGTCTACGAAAGTCATGGGAGCTGTGCTGTTTTCTGATTTTGTAGGCATGTCCACGTGTGTTAGACACATGGAGATCAAAAAGGTGCTCAGGGTTGTTGTTGGCGAGATGGTTAATAAATTTGTGGGGATTCACCAAGTCCATTGCCAGACGTTGGAGCTTCAATGAATCCATGCCCAGGGAAGCAAGGCGTTCAGAGTATGGTAGATGTCTGATGGAGGGTATGCGCTTGGTTGCACGTCTCTGAACAGTTTCCAGGAGGTCAATGTTCTGAGCAAGATAGGGGTTCCAGGCTGACGATGCGAATTCCAAGTGTGGTCGTACCATAGCTGTATACAATTTTAAATAGATGGCCTTCTTGACAATCTTAGAGATATGCTTTGTCCAACGCAAATCGCTGCTGACAGTAATGCCCAGGTCACGTTCACAAGAGGACTTCTTGATATCAGTGTTGTGGAGGGAGTATGTGGACGCTGGATTTTTCCTTCCAAAATGCATGGTCGTACACTTGTCCACAGCCAGCTTCAGTTGCCAGTCTGTGATCCATTGCTGCATTGTGTCCAGGTCTGATTGTAGGAAAGAGTTGTAAATTTCAGGATCAGTCCTTTTGGTTTCAAGGTACAGCTTGATGTCATCTGCATATTTCAGTACCGTGGCATTCTGTAAGTTGGCATCTATGTCATTAATATGTGCCACAAACAAAAGGGGACCAAGAACAGATCCCTGTGGTACACCAGATGACATCTCATATGGTGAAGAATGCTGTCTTAGAACCGTGACTACTTCTTTTCGGCTGAGAATGAAGGATTTCAACCAGTCGAAAAGATCATCCCTCACACCCATTGCAGAGAGTTTTGCCATAAGTCTTTTGTGTGGCACAGAATTAAAAGCCTTAGCAAAGTCAAGGTAAACAACATCCACCCATGAGCCGCTGTCAGTGATCCGGGTGATGTCTTCAAGGAACTCGATAAGCTGATCACAGCAGCTGGAGTTAGGGATAAATCCAAACTGTGAGGGCTGGATGAGGCTGTGAGAGCTCCAGAAGTTCCAAAGTGTTTCTCTGACACAGGATTCCATCAGTTTGGCCATATAGCTAGTAAGACTGAGTGGACGATAGTTGACAGGTGACATGCGGTTGCCCTTTTTGAACAGGGGAATAACACTGGCAGTTTTCCACTGCTCCGGAGTAGCACCATTGTTGAGACAGTATTGAAAAAGAAAGAAAGCTGGCGCAAAAGGAAATACCCGCCACGTTTGAGAAGCAGGTATGTCACACCATCAAGACCAGGGGAGGCATAGTTGTGCTTATTCTTAAGGTGACGTCGCAACATTGCAGGTGTAAATTCCATAGTTGTTATGGAATTTGATGTTAGAGATGGTGGAGATGGTACATTCTGGTTTTCAACAGTAAAAATACTTGCATAGCACTCAGCAATGAGTTCTGCGCATTCTTTGGGATCGTCAGTGATCTGGCTTGTGTGGGGATTGCGAAGAGGACCAACTGGAGAGTGAGGTCTCTGCTTTGAATGGACATATTTCCAGAACACCTTACTGTCAGGATTGGTTGCTATGCACTGTTCAAATTCAAGCACTGCCTTCTTTGTCACTTGCTTGAGATGGTTAGAAGATTTATTCCGCTTTTTTCTGTTGGCATCTGATTTATGCAGTTTATATTCCCGTTCAGCGTTCCAACGTTCTTTCCTGGCAAGTCGGACCGCTGAAGTTTCCCAAATTGCACTTTTGGGGTGGTTATTTTTCCGCTTACGTGGCACCGATGCTGCACACGCTATCCATATTGAGTCCAGGATGCTCTGGAGTATAGTGTTCACATCTCCAGAGTTATACATCTCATGCCAGTTTGGGCGCTGTAGCTCAGTGCAGTACAAGTTCCAATCTGCCCTCTTCCAATCAAAGCAAGCAGATTGGAGATGGCTCTGGTTTTTGTTGCTGCCCTCAAGTGCCAGATTGGCAATGATCATAGCATGATCAGAGTCACCTAGAGGTTCCTCAGTAGTACAACTGATAACCACTTCAGGAGTAGTGGTGAAGATCAGGTCCAAAGTGTTGTCACCTCTTGTTGGAGAGGTGACTACTTGTGACCAGTTTGAGTCCAGCACTAGTTCAAGGAAATCGTTTGCACCTTGTGGCCAACGAAAGGTTTCCTAATTGATCTCAGGATGATTGAAGTCACCTGCAATAAACACATAAGTGGCTGTTTTCTTGGCAGCAACTCTGAGGATATCGCAAAGCTGTGTGTCCTGATGGTAGTTTGGGGGGCGATAAACAACACCAAGCAGAAGTGTTGACATGGTCATACGTATGTCACAGAAAAAAACTTCTTCCTGTGATTCGTTCAAATCAACGCAAGGAATTACCGAAAAGTTTGAACGAACGTAGACCATCACACCACCACGGCGATTAATGCGGTCCTTGCGGAAAAGGTTGTACCCAGTAATGCTGAAAACCCCATCACAGAGTAAGGAATGTGCCCATGTTTCTGTGACTGTGATGAAGTCAGGGTCGATGCTTCTGACGTAGGATTCAAACAGATGTATCTTGTTGCATTAACTGCGAGCATTTAAGGACAACAATTTGTACCCTGCTCGCAGTTTATGATGGTGTGTAGAGGGTGGCAGGTTGTTCTGGTTTAGTTTCCCAGAGTTGTAGCAGTTTTTACATTGCCAGTTATTGTGGGTAGATCACACTCAGACCAGCTGGTATCTCTCTTCCACGTTTCACCAGCCTTGACAAACCTCCAGATCTGCCCATCATCACGCAGTAATACAATACTATACTATATATTTTGAACAGTAATACTATACAACACAGATGGCTTATCATCTGTTTATCCAAGCGAAGCTAGGAACATCAGCTATATATATATATCTGGATACAGTAGAACACGCCAATGGTAGCCGGGCATCAGCCGACCATCAGCCGGATGGGCCAGCTAGTAGAACATAAAACTCAGCTAACAAAGCCTTTAAATTAATGGACTGTCAGAATCACTCAAGCATAACAAAAAAATATTCTGACTAATGAAAATAAATGATAGGAGTAATTTAAAGATAACTAACACACACACACACTAACACACACACGCACTAACACACATACATACACACACACACACTAACACACACACACACCCACACACACACACACACTAACACACACTAACACACACACACACACACTAACACACACACACATATTAACACACACACACTAACACACACACACACTAACACACACACACACTAACACACACACACACACACACACACACACACACACACACGGACACACGGACACACGGACACACACACACACACACGGACACCGACACACACACACACACACACACACACACACACACACACGGACACACACACGGACACACACTAACACACACGGACACCGACACACGGACACACACACACGGACACACGAACACACACATCACTCAAACATACATACACACCTTAATTATTTTAATTTCTTCATCTCTTTACTAGATCTTCACTACCTACTACTCATCATCATCACTAATGTCTATTTTCCATGCTTGCATGATTTAGACTGTCCTGCCGCATGCTGAGGTCTGATTGGTCAGCTGACTAG
>OZ024743.1:183125395-183205395 GCA_964016885.1 Eledone cirrhosa
GGTACCAGTGTATGCCCCCCCTCTTCCCAATAGTGACATTGGCAGGTACCAGTGTATGCCCACCTCCTCTTCCCAATAGTGACATTGGCAGGTACCAGTGTATGCCCCCCCCTCTTCCCAATAGTGACATTGGCAGGTACCTGTGTATGCCCACCCCCTCTTCCCAATAGTGACATTGGCAGGTACCAGTGTATGCCCCCCCTCTTCCCAATAGTGACATTGGCAGGTACCAGTGTATGCCCCCCCTCTTCCCAATAGTGGCATTGGCAGGTACCAGTGTATGCCCCCCCTCTTCCCAATAGTGGCATTGGCAGGTACCAGTGTATGCTCCCCCTCTTCCCAATAGTGACATTGGCAGGTACCTGTGTATGCCCCCCCTCTTCCCAATAGTGACATTGGCAGGTACCAGTGTATGCCCCCCCTCTTCCCAATAGTGACATTGGCAGGTACCAGTGTATGCCCCCCCCTCTTCCCAATAGTGACATTGGCAGGTACCAGTGTATGCCCCCCCTCTTCCCAATAGTGACATTGGCAGGTACCAGTGTATGCCCCCCCCTCTTCCCAATAGTGACATTGGCAGGTACCTGTGTATGCCCCCCCCTCTTCCCAATAGTGGCATTGGCAGGTACCAGTGTATGCCCCCCCTCTTCCCAATAGTGACATTGGCAGGTACCAGTGTATGCCCCCCCTCTTCCCAATAGTGACATTGGCAGGTACCAGTGTATGCCCCCCCCCCCTCTTCCCAATAGTGACATTGGCAGGTACCTGTGTATGCCCCCCCCCTCTTCCCAATAGTGGCATTGGCAGGTACCAGTGTATGCCCCCCCTCTTCCCAATAGTGACATTGGCAGGTACCAGTGTATGCCCCCCCTCTTCCCAATAGTGACATTGGCAGGTACCAGTGTATTCCCCCCCCTCTTCCCAATAGTGACATTGGCAGGTACCAGTGTATGCCCCCCCTCTTCCCAATAGTGACATTGGCAGGTACCAGTGTATTCCCCCCCCTCTTCCCAATAGTGGCATTGGCAGGTACCAGTGTATGCCCCCCCTCTTCCCAATAGTGACATTGGCAGGTACCAGTGTATGCCCCCCCTCTTCCCAATAGTGACATTGGCAGGTACCAGTGTATGCCCACCCCCCTCTTCTCAATAGTGACACTGGCAGGTACCTGTGTATGCCCCCCCTCTTCCCAATAGTGGCATTGGCAGGTACCAGTGTATGCCCCCCCTCTTCCCAATAGTGACATTGGCAGGTACCAGTGTATGCCCCCCCTCTTCCCAATAGTGACATTGGCAGGTACCAGTGTATGCCCCCCCCCTCTTCCCAATAGTGACATTGGCAGGTACCTGTGTATGCCCCCCCCTCTTCCCAATAGTGGCATTGGCAGGTACCAGTGTATGCCCCCCCTCTTCCCAATAGTGACATTGGCAGGTACCAGTGTATTCCCCCCCCCTCTTCCCAATAGTGACATTGGCAGGTACCAGTGTATGCCCACCCCCTCTTCTCAATAGTGACACTGGCAGGTACCTGTGTATGTCCCCCCCTCTTCCCAATAGTGACATTGGCAGGTACCAGTGTATGTCCCCCCCTCTTCCCAATAGTGACATTGGCAGGTACCAGTGTATGCCCCCCCCTCTTCCCAATAGTGACATTGGCAGGTACCAGTGTATGCCCCCCCCCCCCCTCTTCCCAATAGTGACATTGGCAGGTACCAGTGTATGCCCCCCCCTCTTCCCAATAGTGACATTGGCAGGTACCAGTGTATGCACCCCCTCTTCCCAATAGTGACATTGGCAGGTACCAGTGTATGCACCCCCTCTTCCCAATAGTGACATTGGCAGGTACCAGTGTATGCCCCCCCCCCCTCTTCCCAATAGTGACATTGGCAGGTACCAGTGTATGCCCCCCCCCCCCCCTCTTCCCAATAGTGACATTGGCAGGTACCAGTGTATGCCCCCCCCTCTTCCCAATAGTGACATTGGCAGGTACCAGTGTATGCCCCCCCTCTTCCCAATAGTGACATTGGCAGGTACCAGTGTATGCCCACCCCCTCTTCCCAATAGTGACATTGGCAGGTACCTGTGTATGCCCACCCCCTCTTCCCAATAGTGACATTGGCAGGTACCAGTGTATGCACCCCCTCTTCCCAATAGTGACATTGGCAGGTACCAGTGTATGCACCCCCTCTTCCCAATAGTGACATTGGCAGGTACCAGTGTATGCCCCCCCCCCCTCTTCCCAATAGTGACATTGGCAGGTACCAGTGTATGCCCCCCCCCCCTCTTCCCAATAGTGACATTGGCAGGTACCAGTGTATGCCCCCCCCCTCTTCCCAATAGTGACATTGGCAGGTACCAGTGTATGCCCCCCCTCTTCCCAATAGTGACATTGGCAGGTACCAGTGTATGCCCCCCCCCTCTTCCCAATAGTGACATTGGCAGGTACCAGTGTATGCCCCCCTCTTCCCAATAGTGACATTGGCAGGTACCAGTGTATGCCCCCCTCTTCCCAATAGTGACATTGGCAGGTACCAATGTATGCCCCCCCCTCCCCCCCTCTTCCCAATACTGACATTGGTTGCTACCAGTGTATGAAGCCCAGAGAGAGAGATCACCAAAATAAATAAGCCTACATGTGTGACATCCAAACATGTACCTTCCACCTCCAACTATTTTACCCACTGTTTCTGGGTCCTGGCTGACAGGATGGAGAATATATTGCCCTGGAGGAAGGCATAGATGTGCTGGAACAGTGACTCCACTTTGCAGGGCTCACACTTGCGGGCAGCTGCCGTTCTGATAGCAGTGAATAAGGTTGTAGTCAGGGGGTCAAGAATGCCGGAAGTCTCCACAGCTACAGGCTCGAACTGGGAAGGGAAGCCTGCACCATCCAGGCCATGCTTTTAGACAGTCATAGGCAACCTGCGCCCCGCGGCCCGACTGAGGCCCACAAAGTTTTCTGAATGGCTCGCCTAAGTCACCTAAGTGAAATCTTTGATTTTTTTTTTACCCCAACTTTTCAGTCGTAATTTATCTTTCTATGATTTTTACAATGAAGGAAAACAACGTGTACGAATTCTGAAGAAACAAATCAAAACAACCTGAGTTACCACCCTTTTTTTTTAATGTGGGCACAAATGTAAATTAGCGCTTGCAGCCCACCTGATGATGAGCCATATCTCATGCAACCCGCTTCTCGAAAAAGGTTGCCCATGCCTGCTTTAAGATCTCGCTGAGAGCAGCATGTCATGGAAGGTAGCCAGCAATGTAATGGTATGACAGTGATTGGAGACCAAAAAGTTCCACATTGGAATCACAGCAGCATCTGTGAGGCTCACAGACATGGAGGCTGCACTTCAGGGAAACACTGATGTGCAAGCAGTCACTGTCCAGCTGAGTGCCAGTCACAAGTGAGGGAACTGTGTTGAACCAGGCACCACTGTGGGGTTGGGAGCCTGAGTGGAAACATACCCGATGGTACTGGTCTAAGTGAAGCACCAGCCTGTCTGAGGTCATGTTGCACTGATAATGGTGGTGGTGGCGGCGTAAATGGCCATAACTATATGCCACAATGCATGTTATCCAACACTACCAATTCTGCCAATCCACAACCCTTTTGATGATGTTGGGTGACCTGTAAACATCTAACTAATATCAGTGTAGAAATACACATGATGATGATGATGATGATAGTATTCATTGTTCGTGATGCTTCATAACAGTAGTAAGAAATCACCTTGGTTTCTTGTTTTCTTTGAGTAATTAATTTGTTTTGATTAGAAGTGTGACAGTGTGGACAGATTAAGAAGGACAAGGTTTTTATCAACTAATCTTCTGTAGATTGTATTCTGAATCTAGTGTCTAGCATTGAGTAATCTCTTTCAAGCAGCAATCTATTGCTTATTGATTTCAGACTGATAGTAAATTGTAAAGTCTATTCACAGTTTCTTAGCCAACACTTTTCTTTCTCTGCATTGTTTGAGGAATTACACACCTGTGCTTTATCTCCTTAGTTGACTGACACTATTGTGGTATCTGTTAATCATGGAAGAAGTAATAGCTATATGAAAAACAGGTTTCTCCCTATGTACAAAAGAACAGCTGTATGAAGCCAGTGTGCAGTGCTGCATGGTAGTGAATCATGGGCTGTGGCTGCAGAGAACATGCATAGACTGGAGAGAAATGAAACAAACATGTTTCATTAGATGTGCAATGTAAATGTGAGAGAAGGGCAGAGCTCAGTCAAGATGAGAGAGAAGCTGGGCTTAAGGGGAATCCGAGATGGTGTGCAGGAGAGAAGACTACATTGGTATAGACATGTGATGTGCATGGACAATGACTGATGAATGAAGGAAGCCACAATAGAGGACAACCAAGAAAAACCTGGGCAGAGGTTGTGAGAGCTTACCTCAAATCACTATGATTGTCAGAGGAGATGAAGGAATATGGCAAGTCTATATAGTAAAGACACATAATATATATAGTATAGACATATAATATATATAGTATAGACATATAATATATATAGTATAGACATATAATATATATAGTATAGACACATGATATATATAGTATAGACACATGATATATATGGTATAGACACGTAATATATATAGTATAGACATATAATATATATATAGTATAGACATATAATGTATATGGTATAGACACATAATATATATCGTATAGACATATAATATATATCGTATAGACATATAATATATATATGGTATAGACATATAATATATATGGTATAGACATATAATATATATGGTATAGACATATAATGTATATAGTATAGACATATAATGTATATGGTATAGACATATAATATATATAGTATAGACATATAATGTATATAGTATAGACATATAATATATATGGTATAGACATATAATGTATATGGTACAGACATAATATATATAGTATAGACATATAATGTAAATGGTATAGACATATAATATATATAGTATAGACATATAATATATATAGTATAGACATATAATGTATATAGTATAGACATATAATATATATAGTATAGACATATAATATATATAGTATAGACATATAATGTATATAGTATAGACATATAATATATATGGTATAGACATATAATGTATATAGTATAGACATATAATATATATGGTATAGACATATAATATATATAGTATAGACATATAATATATATGGTATAGACATATAATGTATATAGTATAGACATATAATATATATGGTATGGACATATAATGTATATGGTATAGACATATAATGTATATAGTATAGACATATAATATATATGGTATAGACTTATAATATATATGGTATAGACATATAATATATATGGTATAGACATATAATATATATGGTATAGACATATAATATATATGGTATAGACATATAATATATATGGTATAGACATATAATATATATGGTATAGACATATAATGTATATGGTATAGACATATAATATATATGGTATAGACATATAATATATATGGTATAGACATATAATATATATGGTATAGACATATAATGTATATGGTATAGACATATAATATATATAGTATAGACATATAATATATATGGTAGAGACATATAATATATATAGTATAGACATATAATATATATAGTATAGACATATAATGTATATAGTATAAACATATAATGTATATAGTATAAACATATAATGTATATAGTATAGACATATAATGTATATAGTATAGACATATAATGTATATGGTATAGACATATAATATATATGGTATAGACATATAATATATATGGTATAGACATATAATATATATGGTATAGACATATAATATATATGGTATAGACATATAATGTATATGGTATAGACATATAATATATATGGTATTGACACATAATATATATGGTATAGACATATAATGTATATAGTATAGACATGTAATATATATGGTATAGACATATAATGTATATAGTATAGACATATAATGTATATAGTATAGACATATAATATATATGGTAGAGACATATAATGTATATGGTATAGACATATAATATATATGGTATAGACATATAATGTATATGGTATAGACATATAATATATTTGGTATAGACATATAATGTATATGGTATAGACATATAATATATATAGTATAGACATATAATATATATAGTATAGACATATAATATATATAGTATAGACATATAATATATATAGTATAGACATATAATGTATATAGTATAAACATATAATGTATATAGTATAAACATATAATGTATATAGTATAGACATATAATGTATATAGTATAGACATATAATGTATATGGTATAGACATATAATATATATGGTATAGACATATAATATATATGGTATAGACATATAATGTATATGGTATAGACATATAATGTATATGGTATAGACATGTAATGTATATGGTATAGACATGTAATATATATGGTATAGACATGTAATATATATGGTATAGACATATAATGTATATGGTATAGACATATAATGTATATGGTATAGACATATAATGTATATGGTATAGACATATAATATATATGGTATAGACATATAATGTATATAGTATAGACATATAATATATATGGTATAGACATATAATATATATGGTATAGACATATAATATATATGGTATAGACATATAATATATATAGTATAGACATGTAATATATATGGTATAGACATATAATGTATATGGTATAGACATATAATATATATGGTATAGACATATAATATATATGGTATAGACATATAATATATATGGTATAGACATATAATATATATGGTATAGACATATAATGTATATGGTATAGACATATAATGTATATGGTATAGACATATAATGTATATGGTATAGACATATAATGTATATGGTATAGACATATAATGTATATGGTATAGAAATATAATATATATGGTATAGACATATAATGTATATGGTATAGACATATAATATATATGGTAGAGACATATAATGTATATGGTATAGACATAATATATATGGTATAGACATATAATATATATAGTATAGACATATAATATATATGGTATAGACATATAATGTATATGGTATAGACATATAATGTATATAGTATAGACATATAATATATATGGTATAGACATGTAATATATATGGTATAGACATGTAATATATATGGTATAGACATATAATGTATATAGTATAGATATATAATGTATATGGTATAGACATATAATATATATGGTATAGACATATAATATATATGGTATAGACATATAATGTATATGGTATAGACATATAATATATATAGTATAGACATATAATATATATAGTATAGACATATAATATATATAGTATAGACATATAATGTATATAATATAGACATATAATATATATGGTATAGACATATAATGTATATGGTATAGACATATAATATATATGGTATAGACATATCATATATATGGTATAGACATATAATATATATGGTATAGACATATAATGTATATGGTATAGACATATAATGTATATAGTATAGACATATAATGTATATGGTATAGACATATAATATATATGGTATAGACATGTAATATATATGGTATTGACATATAATATATATGGTATAGACATATAATGTATATAGTATAGACATGTAATATATATGGTATAGACATATAATGTATATAGTATAGACATATAATGTATATAGTATAGACATATAATATATATGGTATAGACATATAATATATATGGTATAGACATATAATGTATATAGTATAGACATATAATATATATGGTATAGACATATAATATATATGGTAGAGACATATAATGTATATGGTAGAGACATATAATATATA
Source organism: Eledone cirrhosa (assembly GCA_964016885.1). Lineage (NCBI taxonomy): Eukaryota > Metazoa > Mollusca > Cephalopoda > Octopoda > Eledonidae > Eledone > Eledone cirrhosa. Next base: position 183,133,242 of record OZ024743.1, read on the forward strand.
TGGTATAGACATATAATATATATGGTAGAGACATATAATGTATATGGTATAGACATATAATATATATGGTATAGACATATAATGTATATGGTATAGACATATAATATATTTGGTATAGACATATAATGTATATGGTATAGACATATAATATATATAGTATAGACATATAATATATATAGTATAGACATATAATATATATAGTATAGACATATAATATATATAGTATAGACATATAATGTATATGGTATAGACATATAATATAATATGGTATAGACATATAATGTATATGGTATAGACATATAATATATATGGTATAGACATATAATATATATGGTATAGACATATCATATATATGGTATAGACATATCATATATATGGTATAGACATATAATATATATGGTAGAGACATATAATATATATGGTAGAGACATATAATGTATATGGTATAGACATATAATATATATGGTATAGACATATAATATATATAGTATAGACATATAATATATATAGTATAGACATATAATATATATGGTATAGACATATAATATATATGGTATAGACATATAATATATATGGTATAGACATATAATATATATGGTATAGACATATAATATATATGGTTTAGACATATAATATATATGGTATAGACATATAATATATATGGTATAGACATATAATATATATGGTATAGACATATAATGTATATGGTATAGACATATAATGTATATAGTATAGACATATAATATATATGGTATAGACATATAATATATATGGTATGGACATATAATATATATAGTATAGACATATAATGTATATAGTATAGACATATAATGTATATAGTATAGACATATAATATATATGGTATGGACATATAATGTATATGGTATGGACATATAATATATATGGTATGGACATATAATGTATATGGTATAGACATATAATGTATATAGTATAGACATATAATATATATGGTATGGACATATAATGTATATAGTATAGACATATAATGTATATAGTATAGACATATAATATATATGGTATAGACATGTAATATATATAGTATAGACATATAATTGTTTCTACTTTTGGCACAAGGCCAGCAATTACCCAGTGCATTACTGGTACTTTATTTTATCGACCCCGTAAGGATGAAAGGCAAAGTCAACCTCGGCGGTATTTGAACTCGGATCATAAAAGGGACGTAACTATGCTGGAAAGCATGGCGTCCAACCCTCTACCGATACTGCCAATCCAGACATATAATATATATGGCATAGACATATAATATATATGGTATAGACATATAATATATATGGTATAGACATATAATGTATATAGTATAGACATATAATATATATGGTATAGACATATAATATATATGGTATAGACATAATATATATGGTATAGACATATAATATATATAGTATAGACATATAATGTATATAGTATAGACATATATTATATATGGTATAGACATGTAATATATATGATATAGACATATAATATATATGGTATAGACATATAATATATATGGTATAGACATATAATGTATATAGTATAGACATATAATGTATATGGTATAGACATATAATATATATGGTATAGACATATAATATATATGGTATAGACATATAATATATATAGTATAGACATATAATGTATATAGTATAGACATATAATATATATAGTATAGACATATAATGTATATAGTATAGACACATAATGTATATGGTATAGACATATAATGTATATGGTATAGACATATAATATATATGGTATGGACATATAATATATATGGTATAGACATATAATATATATAGTATAGACATATAATATATATGGTATGGACATACAATATATATGGTATAGACATATAATATATATAGTATAGACATATAATATATATGGTATAGACATGTAATATATATGGTATAGACATATAATATATATGGTATAGACATATAATATATATGGTATAGACATATAATATATATGGTATAGACATATAATATATATAGTATAGACATGTAATATATATGGTATAGACATATAATGTATATAGTATAGACATATAATATATATGGTATAGACATATAATATATATGGTATAGACATATAATGTATATGGTATAGACATATAATATATATAGTATAGACATATAATGTATATAGTATAGACATATAACGTATATAGTATAGACATATAATGTATATAGTATAGACATATAATGTATATAGTATAGACATATAATGTATATAGTATAGACATATAATGTATATAGTATAGACATATAATATATATGGTATAGACATATAATTGTTTCTACTTTTTGGCACAAGGCCAGCAATAACCCAGTGCATTACTGGTACTTTATTTTATCGACCCCGTAAGGATGAAAGGCAAAGTTAACCTCGGCGGGATTTGAACTCAGAATGGCAAAGACCGTAACTCTATGCGTCAAAGCATGGCGTCCGACCCTCTACCGATACTGCCAATCCATCGCATATATGGTATAGACATATAATATATATAGTATAGACATATAATATATATGGTATAGACATATAATATATATGGTATAGACATATAATGTATATGGTATAGACATATAATATATATGGTATAGACATATAATATATATGGTATAGACATATAATGTATATAGTATAGACATATAATATATATGGTATAGACATATAATGTATATAGTATAGACATATAATATATATGGTATAGACATGTAATATATATGGTATAGACATATAATATATATGGTATAGACATATAATATATATGGTATAGACATATAATGTATATGGTATAGACATGTAATATATATGGTATAGACATGTAATATATATGGTATAGACATATAATATATATGGTATAGACATATAATATATATGGTATAGACATATAATGTATATAGTATAGACATATAATATATATGGTATTGACATATAATATATATAGTATAGACATGTAATGTATATAGTATAGACATGTAATGTATATAGTATAGACATATAATATATATGGTATAGACATATAATATATATGGTATAGACATATAATATATATGGTATAGACATAATGTATATGGTATAGACATATAATATATATGGTATAGACACATTATATATGGTATAGACATATAATATATATGGTATAGACATATAATGTATATAGTATAGACATATAATGTATATAGTATATACATATAATGTATATAGTATATACATATAATATATATGGTATAGACATATAATATATATGGTATAGACATATAATATATATGGTATAGACATATAATATATATAGTATAGACATATAATGTATATAATATAGACATATAATATATATGGTATAGACACATTATATATATGGTATAGACATATAATATATATGGTATAGACATATAATATATATGGTATAGACATATAATATATATGGTATAGACATATAATATATATGGTATAGACATATAATATATATGGTATAGACATATAATATATATGGTATAGACATATAATATATATGGTATAGACATATAATATATATGGTATAGACATATAATATATATGGTATAGACATATAATATATATGGTATAGACACATTATATATATGGTATAGACACATTATATATATGGTATAGACATATAATGTATATGGTATAGACATATAATATATATGGTATAGACATATAATATATATGGTATAGACATATAATATATATGGTATAGACATATAATATATATGGTATAGACATATAATGTATATAGTATAGACATATAATATATATGGTATTGACATATAATATATATGGTATAGACATATAATATATATAGTATAGACATGTAATGTATATAGTATAGACATATAATATATATGGTATAGACATATAATATATATGGTATAGACATATAATATATATGGTATAGACATATAATATATATGGTATAGACATATAATATATATGGTATAGACATATAATATATATTGTATAGTCATATAATATATATGGTATAGACATATAATATATATGGTATAGACATATAATATATATGGTATAGACATATAATATATATAGTATAGACATATAATGTATATGGTATAGACATATAATATATATGGTATAGACATATAATATATATGGTATAGACATTATATATATATGGTATAGACATATAATATATATAGTATAGACATATAATGTATATAATATAGACATATAATATATATGGTATAGACATATAATATATATGGTATAGACATATAATATATATGGTATAGACATATAATATATATGGTATAGTCATATAATATATATGGTATAGACATATAATATATATGGTATAGACATATAATATATATGGTATAGACATATAATATATATAGTATAGACATATAATGTATATGGTATAGACATATAATATATATGGTATAGACATATAATATATATGGTATAGACACATTATATATATATGGTATAGACATATAATATATATGGTATAGACATATAATGTATATAGTATAGACATATAATATATATGGTATAGACACATTATATATATGGTATAGACATATAATATATATGGTATAGACATATAATATATATGCTATAGACATATAATATATATGGTATAGACATATAATATATATGGTATAGACATATAATATATATGGTATAGACATATAATATATATGGTATAGACATATAATATATATGGTATAGACATATAATATATATGGTATAGACATATAATATATATAGTATAGACATATAATATATATGGTATAGACATACAATATATATGGTATAGACATATAATATATATGGTATAGACATATAATATATATGGTATAGACATATAATATATATGGTATAGACATATAATATATATGGTTTAGACATATAATATATATGGTATAGACATATAATATATATGGTATAGACATATAATATATATGGTATAGACATATAATATATATGGTATAGACATATAATATATATGGTATAGACATGTAATATATATGGTATTGACATATAATATATATGGTATAGACATATAATGTATATAGTATAGACATGTAATATATATGGTATAGACATATAATGTATATAGTATAGACATATAATGTATATAGTATAGACATATAATATATATGGTATAGACATATAATATATATGGTATAGACATATAATGTATATAGTATAGACATATAATGTATATAGTATAGACATATAATGTATATAGTATAGACATATAATGTATATAGTATAGACATATAATATATATAGTATAGACATATCATGTATATAGTATAGACATATAATGTATATAGTATAGACATATAATGTATATGGTATAGACATATAATATATATGGTATAGACATATAATATATATAGTATAGACACATAATATATATGGTATAGACATATAATATATATGGTATAGACATAATATATATGGTATAGACATATAATGTATATGGTATAGACATATAATATATATAGTATAGACATATAATATATATAGTATAGACATATAATATATATAGTATAGACATATAATGTATATGGTATAGACATGTAATATATATGGTATAGACATATAATATATATAGTATAGACATATAATATATATGGTATAGACATATAATATATATGGTATAGACATATAATATATATGGTATAAACATATAATATATATGGTATAGACATATAATATATATGGTATAGACATATAATGTATATAGTATAGACATATAATGTATATGGTATAGACATATAATATATATAGTATAGACATATAATGTATATAATATAGACATATAATGTATATAGTATAGACATATAATATATATAGTATAGACATATAATGTATATAGTTTAGACATATAATATATATAGTATAGACATATAATATGTATATAGTATAAACATATAATGTATATAGTATAGACATGTAATGTATATAGTATAGACATATATATATGGTATAGACATATAATATATATGGTATAGACATATAATGTATATAGTATAGACATATAATATATATGGTATAGACATATAATATATATAGTATAGACATATAATATATATGGTATAGACATATAATATATATGGTATAGACATATAATATATATGGTATAGACATGTAATATATATGGTATAGACATATAATATATATGGTATAGACATATAATGTATATAGTATAGACATATAATATATATGGTATAGACATATAATATATATGGTATAGACATATAATATATATGGTATAGACATATCATGTATATGGTATAGACATATAATGTATATAGTATAGACATATAATATATATGGTATGGACATATAATGTATATGGTATGGACATATAATATATATGGTATAGACATGTAATATATATAGTATAGACATATAATTGTTTCTACTTTTGGCACAAGGCCAGCAATTACCCAGTGCATTACTGGTACTTTATTTTATCGACCCCGTAAGGATGAAAGGCAAAGTCAACCTCGGCGGTATTTCAACTCAGATCGTAAAAGGGACGTAACTATGCTGGAAAGCATGGCGTCCAACCCTCTACCGATACTGCCAATCCAGACATAATATATATGGCATAGACATATAATATATATGGTATAGACATATAATATATATGGTATAGACATATAATATATATGGTATAGACATATAATATATATAGTATAGACATATAATATATATGGTATAGACATATAATATATATAGTATAGACATATAATATATATGGTATAGACATGTAATATATATAGTATAGACATATAATATATATAGTATAGACATATAATATATATAGTATAGACATATAATATATATGGTATAGACATATAATGTATATGGTATGGACATATAATATATATGGTATAGACATATAATATATATGGTATAGACATATAATATATATGGTATAGGCATATAATATATATGGTATAGACATAATATATATGGTATAGACATATAATATATATAGTATAGACATATAATATATATGGTATAGACATGTAATATATATGATATAGACATATAATATATATGGTATAGACATATAATGTATATAGTATAGACATATAATGTATATGGTATAGACATATAATATATATGGTATAGACATATAATATATATAGTATAGACATATAATGTATATAGTATAGACATATAATATATATAGTATAGACATATAATGTATATAGTATAGACATATAATGTATATAGTATAGACATATAATGTATATGGTATAGACATATAATGTATATGGTATAGACATATAATATATATGGTATGGACATATAATATATATGGTATAGACATATAATATATATAGTATAGACATATAATATATATAGTATAGACATATAATATATATGGTATGGACATACAATATATATGGTATAGACATATAATATATATAGTATAGACATATAATATATATGGTATAGACATGTAATATATATGGTATAGACATATAATATATATGGTATAGACATATAATATATATGGTGTAGACGTATAATATATATGGTATAGACATATAATATATATGGTATAGACATATAATATATATAGTATAGACATGTAATATATATGGTATAGACATATAATGTATATAGTATAGACATATAATATATATGGTATAGACATATAATATATATGGTATAGACATATAATATATATGGTATAGACATATAATATATATGGTATAGACATGTAATATATATGGTATAGACATATAATGTATATAGTATAGACATATAATATATATGGTATAGACATATAATATATATGGTATAGACATATAATGTATATAGTATAGACAAATAATGTATATAGTATAGACATATAATGTATATAGTATAGACATATAATATATATGGTATAGACATATAATTGTTTCTACTTTTTGGCACAAGGCCAGCAATTACCCAGTGCATTACTGGTACTTTATTTTATCGACCCCGTAAGGATGAAAGGCAAAGTTAACCTCGGCGGGATTTGAACTCAGAATGGCAAAGACCGTAACTCTATGCGTCAAAGCATGGCGTCCGACCCTCTACCGATACTGCCAATCCATCGCATATATGGTATAGATATATAATATATATAGTATAGACATATAATATATATAGTATAGACATATAATATATATGGTATAGACATATAATGTATATAGTATAGACTTATAATATATATGGTATAGACATATAATATATATGGTATAGACATATAATGTATATAGTATAGACATATAATATATATGGTATAGACATATAATGTATATAGTATAGACATATAATATATATGGTATAGACATGTAATATATATGGTATAGACATGTAATATATATGGTATAGACATATAATATATATGGTATAGACATATAATATATATGGTATAGACATATAATATATATGGTATAGACATATAATATATATGGTATAGACATATAATATATATGGTATAGACATATAATATATATGGTATAGACATATAATATATATGGTATAGACATATAATATATATGGTATAGACATATAATATATATGGTATAGACATATAATATATATGGTATAGACATATAATATATATGGTATAGACATATAATATATATGGTATAGACATATAATATATATGGTATAGACATATAATATATATGGTATAGACATATAATATATATGGTATAGACATATAATATATATGGTATAGACACATTATATATATGGTATAGACACATTATATATATGGTATAGACATATAATGTATATGGTATAGACATATAATATATATGGTATAGACATATAATATATATGGTATAGACATATAATATATATGGTATAGACATATAATATATATGGTATAGACATATAATATATATGGTATAGACATATAATGTATATAGTATAGACATGTAATATATATGGTATTGACATATAATATATATGGTATAGACATATAATATATATAGTATAGACATGTAATGTATATAGTATAGACATATAATATATATGGTATAGACATATAATATATATGGTATAGACATATAATATATATGGTATAGACATATAATATATATGGTATAGACATATAATATATATGGTATAGACATATAATATATATTGTATAGTCATATAATATATATGGTATAGACATATAATATATATGGTATAGACATATAATATATATGGTATAGACATATAATATATATAGTATAGACATATAATGTATATGGTATAGACATATAATATATATGGTATAGACATATAATATATATGGTATAGACACATTATATATATATGGTATAGACATATAATATATATGGTATAGACATATAATGTATATAATATAGACATATAATATATATGGTATAGACATATAATATATATGGTATAGACATATAATATATATGGTATAGACATATAATATATATGGTATAGTCATATAATATATATGGTATAGACATATAATATATATGGTATAGACATATAATATATATGGTATAGACATATAATATATATAGTATAGACATATAATGTATATGGTATAGACATATAATATATATGGTATAGACATATAATATATATGGTATAGACATATAATATATATAGTATAGACATGTAATATATATGGTATAGACATATAATGTATATAGTATAGACATATAATATATATGGTATAGACATATAATATATATGGTATAGACATATAATATATATGGTATAGACATATAATATATATGGTATAGACATGTAATATATATGGTATAGACATATAATGTATATAGTATAGACATATAATATATATGGTATAGACATATAATATATATGGTATAGACATATAATGTATATAGTATAGACATATAATGTATATAGTATAGACATATAATGTATATAGTATAGACATATAATATATATGGTATAGACATATAATTGTTTCTACTTTTTGGCACAAGGCCAGCAATTACCCAGTGCATTACTGGTACTTTATTTTATCGACCCCGTAAGGATGAAAGGCAAAGTTAACCTCGGCGGGATTTGAACTCAGAATGGCAAAGACCGTAACTCTATGCGTCAAAGCATGGCGTCCGACCCTCTACCGATACTGCCAATCCATCGCATATATGGTATAGATATATAATATATATAGTATAGACATATAATATATATAGTATAGACATATAATATATATGGTATAGACATATAATGTATATAGTATAGACTTATAATATATATGGTATAGACATATAATATATATGGTATAGACATATAATGTATATAGTATAGACATATAATATATATGGTATAGACATATAATGTATATAGTATAGACATATAATATATATGGTATAGACATGTAATATATATGGTATAGACATGTAATATATATGGTATAGACATATAATATATATGGTATAGACATATAATATATATGGTATAGACATATAATATATATGGTATAGACATATAATATATATAGTATAGACATATAATATATATGGTATAGACATATAATGTATATAGTATAGACTTATAATATATATGGTATAGACATATCATGTATATGGTATAGACATATAATGTATATAGTATAGACATATAATATATATGGTATGGACATATAATGTATATGGTATGGACATATAATATATATGGTATAGACATGTAATATATATAGTATAGACATATAATTGTTTCTACTTTTGGCACAAGGCCAGCAATTACCCAGTGCATTACTGGTACTTTATTTTATCGACCCCGTAAGGATGAAAGGCAAAGTCAACCTCGGCGGTATTTCAACTCAGATCGTAAAAGGGACGTAACTATGCTGGAAAGCATGGCGTCCAACCCTCTACCGATACTGCCAATCCAGACATAATATATATGGCATAGACATATAATATATATGGTATAGACATATAATATATATGGTATAGACATATAATATATATGGTATAGACATATAATATATATAGTATAGACATATAATATATATGGTATAGACATATAATATATATAGTATAGACATATAATATATATGGTATAGACATGTAATATATATAGTATAGACATATAATATATATAGTATAGACATATAATATATATAGTATAGACATATAATATATATGGTATAGACATATAATGTATATGGTATGGACATATAATATATATGGTATAGACATATAATATATATGGTATAGACATATAATATATATGGTATAGGCATATAATATATATGGTATAGACATAATATATATGGTATAGACATATAATATATATAGTATAGACATATAATATATATGGTATAGACATGTAATATATATGATATAGACATATAATATATATGGTATAGACATATAATGTATATAGTATAGACATATAATGTATATGGTATAGACATATAATATATATGGTATAGACATATAATATATATAGTATAGACATATAATGTATATAGTATAGACATATAATATATATAGTATAGACATATAATGTATATAGTATAGACATATAATGTATATAGTATAGACATATAATGTATATGGTATAGACATATAATGTATATGGTATAGACATATAATATATATGGTATGGACATATAATATATATGGTATAGACATATAATATATATAGTATAGACATATAATATATATAGTATAGACATATAATATATATGGTATGGACATACAATATATATGGTATAGACATATAATATATATAGTATAGACATATAATATATATGGTATAGACATGTAATATATATGGTATAGACATATAATATATATGGTATAGACATATAATATATATGGTGTAGACGTATAATATATATGGTATAGACATATAATATATATGGTATAGACATATAATATATATAGTATAGACATGTAATATATATGGTATAGACATATAATGTATATAGTATAGACATATAATATATATGGTATAGACATATAATATATATGGTATAGACATATAATATATATGGTATAGACATATAATATATATGGTATAGACATGTAATATATATGGTATAGACATATAATGTATATAGTATAGACATATAATATATATGGTATAGACATATAATATATATGGTATAGACATATAATGTATATAGTATAGACATATAATGTATATAGTATAGACATATAATGTATATAGTATAGACATATAATATATATGGTATAGACATATAATTGTTTCTACTTTTTGGCACAAGGCCAGCAATTACCCAGTGCATTACTGGTACTTTATTTTATCGACCCCGTAAGGATGAAAGGCAAAGTTAACCTCGGCGGGATTTGAACTCAGAATGGCAAAGACCGTAACTCTATGCGTCAAAGCATGGCGTCCGACCCTCTACCGATACTGCCAATCCATCGCATATATGGTATAGATATATAATATATATAGTATAGACATATAATATATATAGTATAGACATATAATATATATGGTATAGACATATAATGTATATAGTATAGACTTATAATATATATGGTATAGACATATAATATATATGGTATAGACATATAATGTATATAGTATAGACATATAATATATATGGTATAGACATATAATGTATATAGTATAGACATATAATATATATGGTATAGACATGTAATATATATGGTATAGACATGTAATATATATGGTATAGACATATAATATATATGGTATAGACATATAATATATATGGTATAGACATATAATATATATGGTATAGACATATAATATATATGGTATAGACATATAATATATATGGTATAGACATATAATATATATGGTATAGACATATAATATATATGGTATAGACATATAATATATATGGTATAGACATATAATATATATGGTATAGACATATAATATATATGGTATAGACATATAATATATATGGTATAGACATATAATATATATGGTATAGACATATAATATATATGGTATAGACATATAATATATATGGTATAGACATATAATATATATGGTATAGACATATAATATATATGGTATAGACACATTATATATATGGTATAGACACATTATATATATGGTATAGACATATAATGTATATGGTATAGACATATAATATATATGGTATAGACATATAATATATATGGTATAGACATATAATATATATGGTATAGACATATAATATATATGGTATAGACATATAATATATATGGTATAGACATATAATGTATATAGTATAGACATGTAATATATATGGTATTGACATATAATATATATGGTATAGACATATAATATATATAGTATAGACATGTAATGTATATAGTATAGACATATAATATATATGGTATAGACATATAATATATATGGTATAGACATATAATATATATGGTATAGACATATAATATATATGGTATAGACATATAATATATATGGTATAGACATATAATATATATTGTATAGTCATATAATATATATGGTATAGACATATAATATATATGGTATAGACATATAATATATATGGTATAGACATATAATATATATAGTATAGACATATAATGTATATGGTATAGACATATAATATATATGGTATAGACATATAATATATATGGTATAGACACATTATATATATATGGTATAGACATATAATATATATGGTATAGACATATAATGTATATAATATAGACATATAATATATATGGTATAGACATATAATATATATGGTATAGACATATAATATATATGGTATAGACATATAATATATATGGTATAGTCATATAATATATATGGTATAGACATATAATATATATGGTATAGACATATAATATATATGGTATAGACATATAATATATATAGTATAGACATATAATGTATATGGTATAGACATATAATATATATGGTATAGACATATAATATATATGGTATAGACATATAATATATATAGTATAGACATGTAATATATATGGTATAGACATATAATGTATATAGTATAGACATATAATATATATGGTATAGACATATAATATATATGGTATAGACATATAATATATATGGTATAGACATATAATATATATGGTATAGACATGTAATATATATGGTATAGACATATAATGTATATAGTATAGACATATAATATATATGGTATAGACATATAATATATATGGTATAGACATATAATGTATATAGTATAGACATATAATGTATATAGTATAGACATATAATGTATATAGTATAGACATATAATATATATGGTATAGACATATAATTGTTTCTACTTTTTGGCACAAGGCCAGCAATTACCCAGTGCATTACTGGTACTTTAATTTATCGACCCCGTAAGGATGAAAGGCAAAGTTAACCTCGGCGGGATTTGAACTCAGAATGGCAAAGACCGTAACTCTATGCGTCAAAGCATGGCGTCCGACCCTCTACCGATACTGCCAATCCATCGCATATATGGTATAGATATATAATATATATAGTATAGACATATAATATATATAGTATAGACATATAATATATATGGTATAGACATATAATGTATATAGTATAGACTTATAATATATATGGTATAGACATATAATATATATGGTATAGACATATAATGTATATAGTATAGACATATAATATATATGGTATAGACATATAATGTATATAGTATAGACATATAATATATATGGTATAGACATGTAATATATATGGTATAGACATGTAATATATATGGTATAGACATATAATATATATGGTATAGACATATAATATATATGGTATAGACATATAATATATATGGTATAGACATATAATATATATGGTATAGACATATAATATATATGGTATAGACATATAATATATATGGTATAGACATATAATATATATGGTATAGACATATAATATATATGGTATAGACATATAATATATATGGTATAGACATATAATATATATGGTATAGACATATAATATATATGGTATAGACATATAATATATATGGTATAGACATATAATATATATGGTATAGACATATAATATATATGGTATAGACATATAATATATATGGTATAGACACATTATATATATGGTATAGACACATTATATATATGGTATAGACATATAATGTATATGGTATAGACATATAATATATATGGTATAGACATATAATATATATGGTATAGACATATAATATATATGGTATAGACATATAATATATATGGTATAGACATATAATATATATGGTATAGACATATAATGTATATAGTATAGACATGTAATATATATGGTATTGACATATAATATATATGGTATAGACATATAATATATATAGTATAGACATATAATATATATGGTATAGACATATAATATATATGGTATAGACATATAATATATATGGTATAGACATATAATATATATGGTATAGACATATAATATATATGGTATAGACATATAATATATATTGTATAGTCATATAATATATATGGTATAGACATATAATATATATGGTATAGACATATAATATATATGGTATAGACATATAATATATATAGTATAGACATATAATGTATATGGTATAGACATATAATATATATGGTATAGACATATAATATATATGGTATAGACACATTATATATATATGGTATAGACATATAATATATATGGTATAGACATATAATGTATATAATATAGACATATAATATATATGGTATAGACATATAATATATATGGTATAGACATATAATATATATGGTATAGACATATAATATATATGGTATAGTCATATAATATATATGGTATAGACATATAATATATATGGTATAGACATATAATATATATGGTATAGACATATAATATATATAGTATAGACATATAATGTATATGGTATAGACATATAATATATATGGTATAGACATATAATATATATGGTATAGACATATAATATATATGGTATAGACACATTATATATATATGGTATAGACATATAATATATATGGTATAGACATATAATGTATATAGTATAGACATATAATATATATGGTATAGACACATTATATATATGGTATAGACATATAATATATATGGTATAGACATATAATATATATGCTATAGACATATAATATATATGGTATAGACATATAATATATATGGTATAGACATATAATATATATGGTATAGACATATAATATATATGGTATAGACATATAATATATATGGTATAGACATATAATATATATAGTATAGACATATAATATATATGGTATAGACATACAATATATATGGTATAGACATATAATATATATGGTATAGACATATAATATATATGGTATAGACATATAATATATATGGTATAGACATATAATATATATGGTTTAGACATATAATATATATGGTATAGACATATAATATATATGGTATAGACATATAATATATATGGTATAGACATATAATATATATGGTATAGACATATAATATATATGGTATAGACATATAATATATATGGTATAGACATGTAATATATATGGTATTGACATATAATATATATGGTATAGACATATAATGTATATAGTATAGACATGTAATATATATGGTATAGACATATAATGTATATAGTATAGACATATAATGTATATAGTATAGACATATAATATATATGGTATAGACATATAATATATATGGTATAGACATATAATGTATATAGTATAGACATATAATGTATATAGTATAGACATATAATGTATATAGTATAGACATATAATGTATATAGTATAGACATATAATATATATAGTATAGACATATCATGTATATAGTATAGACATATAATGTATATAGTATAGACATATAATATATATGGTATAGACATATAATGTATATGGTATAGACATATAATATATATGGTATAGACATATAATATATATAGTATAGACACATAATATATATGGTATAGACATATAATATATATGGTATAGACATAATATATATGGTATAGACATATAATGTATATGGTATAGACATATAATATATATAGTATAGACATATAATATATATAGTATAGACATATAATATATATAGTATAGACATATAATGTATATGGTATAGACATGTAATATATATGGTATAGACATATAATATATATAGTATAGACATATAATATATATGGTATAGACATATAATATATATGGTATAGACATATAATATATATGGTATAGACATATAATATATATGGTATAGACATATAATATATATGGTATAGACATATAATGTATATAGTATAGACATATAATGTATATGGTATAGACATATAATATATATAGTATAGACATATAATGTATATAATATAGACATATAATGTATATAGTATAGACATATAATATATATAGTATAGACATATAATGTATATAGTTTAGACATATAATATATATAGTATAGACATATAATATGTATATAGTATAAACATATAATGTATATAGTATAGACATGTAATGTATATAGTATAGACATATATATATGGTATAGACATATAATATATATGGTATAGACATATAATGTATATAGTATAGACATATAATATATATGGTATAGACATATAATATATATGGTATAGACATATAATATATATGGTATAGACATATAATATATATGGTATAGACATGTAATATATATGGTATAGACATATAATATATATGGTATAGACATATAATGTATATAGTATAGACATATAATATATATGGTATAGACATATAATATATATGGTATAGACATATAATATATATGGTATAGACATATCATGTATATGGTATAGACATATAATGTATATAGTATAGACATATAATATATATGGTATGGACATATAATGTATATGGTATGGACATATAATATATATGGTATAGACATGTAATATATATAGTATAGACATATAATTGTTTCTACTTTTGGCACAAGGCTAGCAATTACCCAGTGCATTACTGGTACTTTATTTTATCGACCCCGTAAGGATGAAAGGCAAAGTCAACCTCGGCGGTATTTCAACTCAGATCGTAAAAGGGACGTAACTATGCTGGAAAGCATGGCGTCCAACCCTCTACCGATACTGCCAATCCAGACATAATATATATGGCATAGACATATAATATATATGGTATAGACATATAATGTATATGGTATAGACATATAATATATATGGTATAGACATATAATATATATGGTGTAGACGTATAATATATATAGTATAGACATATAATATATATGGTATAGACATATAATATATATAGTATAGACATATAATATATATGGTATAGACATGTAATATATATAGTATAGACATATAATATATATAGTATAGACATATAATGTATATAGTATAGACATATAATGTATATAGTATAGACATATAATGTATATGGTATGGACATATAATATATATGGTATAGACATATAATATATATGGTATAGACATATAATATATATGGTATAGGCATATAATATATATGGTATAGACATAATATATATGGTATAGACATATAATATATATAGTATAGACATATAATATATATGGTATAGACATGTAATATATATGATATAGACATATAATATATATGGTATAGACATATAATGTATATAGTATAGACATATAATGTATATGGTATAGACATATAATATATATGGTATAGACATATAATATATATAGTATAGACATATAATGTATATAGTATAGACATATAATATATATAGTATAGACATATAATGTATATAGTAAAGACATATAATGTATATAGTATAGACATATAATGTATATGGTATAGACATATAATGTATATGGTATAGACATATAATATATATGGTATGGACATATAATATATATGGTATAGACATATAATATATATAGTATAGACATATAATATATATAGTATAGACATATAATATATATGGTATGGACATACAATATATATGGTATAGACATATAATATATATAGTATAGACATATAATATATATGGTATAGACATGTAATATATATGGTATAGACATATAATATATATGGTATAGACATATAATATATATGGTGTAGACGTATAATATATATGGTATAGACATATAATATATATGGTATAGACATATAATATATATAGTATAGACATGTAATATATATGGTATAGACATATAATGTATATAGTATAGACATATAATATATATGGTATAGACATATAATATATATGGTATAGACATATAATATATATGGTATAGACATATAATATATATGGTATAGACATGTAATATATATGGTATAGACATATAATGTATATAGTATAGACATATAATATATATGGTATAGACATATAATATATATGGTATAGACATATAATGTATATAGTATAGACATATAATGTATATAGTATAGACATATAATGTATATAGTATAGACATATAATATATATGGTATAGACATATAATTGTTTCTACTTTTTGGCACAAGGCCAGCAATTACCCAGTGCATTACTGGTACTTTATTTTATCGACCCCGTAAGGATGAAAGGCAAAGTTAACCTCGGCGGGATTTGAACTCAGAATGGCAAAGACCGTAACTCTATGCGTCAAAGCATGGCGTCCGACCCTCTACCGATACTGCCAATCCATCGCATATATGGTATAGATATATAATATATATAGTATAGACATATAATATATATAGTATAGACATATAATATATATGGTATAGACATATAATGTATATAGTATAGACTTATAATATATATGGTATAGACATATAATATATATGGTATAGACATATAATGTATATAGTATAGACATATAATATATATGGTATAGACATATAATGTATATAGTATAGACATATAATATATATGGTATAGACATGTAATATATATGGTATAGACATGTAATATATATGGTATAGACATATAATATATATGGTATAGACATATAATATATATGGTATAGACATATAATATATATGGTATAGACATATAATATATATGGTATAGACATATAATATATATGGTATAGACATATAATATATATGGTATAGACATATAATATATATGGTATAGACATATAATATATATGGTATAGACATATAATATATATGGTATAGACATATAATATATATGGTATAGACATATAATATATATGGTATAGACATATAATATATATGGTATAGACATATAATATATATGGTATAGACATATAATATATATGGTATAGACATATAATATATATGGTATAGACACATTATATATATGGTATAGACACATTATATATATGGTATAGACATATAATGTATATGGTATAGACATATAATATATATGGTATAGACATATAATATATATGGTATAGACATATAATATATATGGTATAGACATATAATATATATGGTATAGACATATAATATATATGGTATAGACATATAATGTATATAGTATAGACATGTAATATATATGGTATTGACATATAATATATATGGTATAGACATATAATATATATAGTATAGACATATAATATATATGGTATAGACATATAATATATATGGTATAGACATATAATATATATGGTATAGACATATAATATATATGGTATAGACATATAATATATATGGTATAGACATATAATATATATTGTATAGTCATATAATATATATGGTATAGACATATAATATATATGGTATAGACATATAATATATATGGTATAGACATATAATATATATAGTATAGACATATAATGTATATGGTATAGACATATAATATATATGGTATAGACATATAATATATATGGTATAGACACATTATATATATATGGTATAGACATATAATATATATGGTATAGACATATAATGTATATAATATAGACATATAATATATATGGTATAGACATATAATATATATGGTATAGACATATAATATATATGGTATAGACATATAATATATATGGTATAGTCATATAATATATATGGTATAGACATATAATATATATGGTATAGACATATAATATATATGGTATAGACATATAATATATATAGTATAGACATATAATGTATATGGTATAGACATATAATATATATGGTATAGACATATAATATATATGGTATAGACATATAATATATATGGTATAGACACATTATATATATATGGTATAGACATATAATATATATGGTATAGACATATAATGTATATAGTATAGACATATAATATATATGGTATAGACACATTATATATATGGTATAGACATATAATATATATGGTATAGACATATAATATATATGCTATAGACATATAATATATATGGTATAGACATATAATATATATGGTATAGACATATAATATATATGGTATAGACATATAATATATATGGTATAGACATATAATATATATGGTATAGACATATAATATATATAGTATAGACATATAATATATATGGTATAGACATACAATATATATGGTATAGACATATAATATATATGGTATAGACATATAATATATATGGTATAGACATATAATATATATGGTATAGACATATAATATATATGGTTTAGACATATAATATATATGGTATAGACATATAATATATATGGTATAGACATATAATATATATGGTATAGACATATAATATATATGGTATAGACATATAATATATATGGTATAGACATATAATATATATGGTATAGACATGTAATATATATGGTATTGACATATAATATATATGGTATAGACATATAATGTATATAGTATAGACATGTAATATATATGGTATAGACATATAATGTATATAGTATAGACATATAATGTATATAGTATAGACATATAATATATATGGTATAGACATATAATATATATGGTATAGACATATAATGTATATAGTATAGACATATAATGTATATAGTATAGACATATAATGTATATAGTATAGACATATAATGTATATAGTATAGACATATAATATATATAGTATAGACATATCATGTATATAGTATAGACATATAATGTATATAGTATAGACATATAATATATATGGTATAGACATATAATGTATATGGTATAGACATATAATATATATGGTATAGACATATAATATATATAGTATAGACACATAATATATATGGTATAGACATATAATATATATGGTATAGACATAATATATATGGTATAGACATATAATGTATATGGTATAGACATATAATATATATAGTATAGACATATAATATATATAGTATAGACATATAATATATATAGTATAGACATATAATGTATATGGTATAGACATGTAATATATATGGTATAGACATATAATATATATAGTATAGACATATAATATATATGGTATAGACATATAATATATATGGTATAGACATATAATATATATGGTATAGACATATAATATATATGGTATAGACATATAATATATATGGTATAGACATATAATGTATATAGTATAGACATATAATGTATATGGTATAGACATATAATATATATAGTATAGACATATAATGTATATAATATAGACATATAATGTATATAGTATAGACATATAATATATATAGTATAGACATATAATGTATATAGTTTAGACATATAATATATATAGTATAGACATATAATATGTATATAGTATAAACATATAATGTATATAGTATAGACATGTAATGTATATAGTATAGACATATATATATGGTATAGACATATAATATATATGGTATAGACATATAATGTATATAGTATAGACATATAATATATATGGTATAGACATATAATATATATGGTATAGACATATAATATATATGGTATAGACATATAATATATATGGTATAGACATGTAATATATATGGTATAGACATATAATATATATGGTATAGACATATAATGTATATAGTATAGACATATAATATATATGGTATAGACATATAATATATATGGTATAGACATATAATATATATGGTATAGACATATCATGTATATGGTATAGACATATAATGTATATAGTATAGACATATAATATATATGGTATGGACATATAATGTATATGGTATGGACATATAATATATATGGTATAGACATGTAATATATATAGTATAGACATATAATTGTTTCTACTTTTGGCACAAGGCTAGCAATTACCCAGTGCATTACTGGTACTTTATTTTATCGACCCCGTAAGGATGAAAGGCAAAGTCAACCTCGGCGGTATTTCAACTCAGATCGTAAAAGGGACGTAACTATGCTGGAAAGCATGGCGTCCAACCCTCTACCGATACTGCCAATCCAGACATAATATATATGGCATAGACATATAATATATATGGTATAGACATATAATGTATATGGTATAGACATATAATATATATGGTATAGACATATAATATATATGGTGTAGACGTATAATATATATAGTATAGACATATAATATATATGGTATAGACATATAATATATATAGTATAGACATATAATATATATGGTATAGACATGTAATATATATAGTATAGACATATAATATATATAGTATAGACATATAATGTATATAGTATAGACATATAATGTATATAGTATAGACATATAATGTATATGGTATGGACATATAATATATATGGTATAGACATATAATATATATGGTATAGACATATAATATATATGGTATAGGCATATAATATATATGGTATAGACATAATATATATGGTATAGACATATAATATATATAGTATAGACATATAATATATATGGTATAGACATGTAATATATATGATATAGACATATAATATATATGGTATAGACATATAATGTATATAGTATAGACATATAATGTATATGGTATAGACATATAATATATATGGTATAGACATATAATATATATAGTATAGACATATAATGTATATAGTATAGACATATAATATATATAGTATAGACATATAATGTATATAGTAAAGACATATAATGTATATAGTATAGACATATAATGTATATGGTATAGACATATAATGTATATGGTATAGACATATAATATATATGGTATGGACATATAATATATATGGTATAGACATATAATATATATAGTATAGACATATAATATATATAGTATAGACATATAATATATATGGTATGGACATACAATATATATGGTATAGACATATAATATATATAGTATAGACATATAATATATATGGTATAGACATGTAATATATATGGTATAGACATATAATATATATGGTATAGACATATAATATATATGGTGTAGACGTATAATATATATGGTATAGACATATAATATATATGGTATAGACATATAATATATATAGTATAGACATGTAATATATATGGTATAGACATATAATGTATATAGTATAGACATATAATATATATGGTATAGACATATAATATATATGGTATAGACATATAATATATATGGTATAGACATATAATATATATGGTATAGACATGTAATATATATGGTATAGACATATAATGTATATAGTATAGACATATAATATATATGGTATAGACATATAATATATATGGTATAGACATATAATGTATATAGTATAGACATATAATGTATATAGTATAGACATATAATGTATATAGTATAGACATATAATATATATGGTATAGACATATAATTGTTTCTACTTTTTGGCACAAGGCCAGCAATTACCCAGTGCATTACTGGTACTTTATTTTATCGACCCCGTAAGGATGAAAGGCAAAGTTAACCTCGGCGGGATTTGAACTCAGAATGGCAAAGACCGTAACTCTATGCGTCAAAGCATGGCGTCCGACCCTCTACCGATACTGCCAATCCATCGCATATATGGTATAGATATATAATATATATAGTATAGACATATAATATATATAGTATAGACATATAATATATATGGTATAGACATATAATGTATATAGTATAGACTTATAATATATATGGTATAGACATATAATATATATGGTATAGACATATAATGTATATAGTATAGACATATAATATATATGGTATAGACATATAATGTATATAGTATAGACATATAATATATATGGTATAGACATGTAATATATATGGTATAGACATGTAATATATATGGTATAGACATATAATATATATGGTATAGACATATAATATATATGGTATAGACATATAATGTATATAGTATAGACATATAATATATATGGTATTGACATATAATATATATGGTATAGACATATGATATATATAGTATAGACATGTAATGTATATAGTATAGACATATAATATATATGGTATAGACATATAATATATATGGTATAGACATATAATATATATGGTATAGACATATAATATATATGGTATAGACATATAATGTATATGGTATAGACATAATATATATGGTATAGACATATAATATATATGGTATAGACACATTATATATATGGTATAGACATATAATATATATGGTATAGACATATAATGTATATAGTATAGACATATAATGTATATAGTATATACATATAATATATATGGTATAGACATATAATATATATGGTATAGACATATAATATATATGGTATAGACATATAATATATATAGTATAGACATATAATGTATATAATATAGACATATAATATATATGGTATAGACACATTATATATATGGTATAGACATATAATATATATGGTATAGACATATAATATATATGGTATAGACATATAATATATATGGTATAGACATATAATATATATGGTATAGACATATAATATATATGGTATAGACATATAATATATATGGTATAGACATATAATATATATGGTATAGACATATAATATATATGGTATAGACATATAATATATATGGTATAGACATATAATATATATGGTATAGACATATAATATATATGGTATAGACATATAATATATATGGTATAGGCATATAATGTATATAGTATAGACATATAATGTATATAGTATAGACATATAATGTATATAGTATAGACATATAATATATATGGTATAGACATATAATATATATGGTATAGACATATAATATATATGGTATAGACATATAATATATATGGTATAGACACATTATATATATGGTATAGACATATAATGTATATGGTATAGACATATAATGTATATGGTATAGACATATAATATATATGGTATAGACATATAATGTATATGGTATAGACATGTAATATATATAGTATAGACATATAATGTATATGGTATAGACATATAATATATATGGTATAGACATATAATATATATGGTATAGACATATAATATATATGGTATAGACATATAATATATATGGTATAGACATATAATGTATATGGTATAGACATAATATATATGGTATAGACATATAATATATATGGTATAGACACATTATATATATGGTATAGACATATAATATATATGGTATAGACATATAATGTATATAGTATAGACATATAATGTATATAGTATAGACATATAATGTATATAGTATAGACATATAATGTATATAGTATATACATATAATATATATGGTATAGACATATAATATATATGGTATAGACATATAATATATATGGTATAGACATATAATATATATAGTATAGACATATAATGTATATAATATAGACATATAATATATATGGTATAGACATATAATATATATGGTTTAGACATATAATATATATGGTTTAGACATATAATATATATGGTATAGACATATAATATATATGGTATAGACATATAATATATATGGTATAGACATATAATATATATGGTATAGACATATAATATATATGGTATAGACATATAATATATATGGTATAGACATGTAATATGTATGGTATTGACATATAATATATATGGTATAGACATATAATGTATATAGTATAGACATGTAATATATATGGTATAGACATATAATGTATATAGTATAGACATATAATGTATATAGTATAGACATATAATATATATGGTATAGACATATAATATATATGGTATAGACATATAATGTATATAGTATAGACATATAATGTATATAGTATAGACATATAATGTATATAGTATAGACATATAATGTATATAGTATAGACATATAATATATATAGTATAGACATATCATGTATATAGTATAGACATATCATGTATATAGTATAGACATATAATATATATGGTATAGACATATAATGTATATGGTATAGACATATAATATATATGGTATAGACATATAATATATATAGTATAGACACATAATATATATGGTATAGACATATAATATATATAGTATAGACATAATATATATGGTATAGACATATAATGTATATGGTATAGACATATAATATATATAGTATAGACATATAATATATATAGTATAGACATGTTATATATATGCTATAGACATATAATATATATAGTATAGACATATAATATATATGGTATAGACATATAATATATATGGTATAGACATATAATATATATGGTATAGACATATAATATATATGGTATAGACATATAATATATATGGTATAGACATATAATGTATATAGTATAGACACATAATGTATATGGTATAGACATATAATATATATAGTATAGACATATAATGTATATAGTATAGACATATAATGTATATAGTATAGACATATAATGTATATAGTATAGACATATAATGTATATAGTATAGACATATAATATATATAGTATAGACATATAATGTATATAGTTTAGACATATAATATATATAGTATAGACATATAATATGTATATAGTATAAACATATAATGTATATAGTATAGACATGTAATGTATATAGTATAGACATATAATATATATGGTATAGACATATAATATATATGGTATAGACATATAATGTATATAGTATAGACATATAATATATATGGTATAGACATATAATATATATAGTATAGACATATAATATATATGGTATAGACATATAATATATATGGTATAGACATATAATATATATGGTATAGACATGTAATATATATGGTATAGACATGTAATATATATGGTATAGACATATAATATATATGGTATAGACATATAATATATATGGTATAGACATATAATGTATATAGTATAGACATATAATATATATGGTATAGACATATAATATATATGGTATAGACATATAATATATATGGTATAGACATATAATATATATGGTATAGACATATAATATATATGGTATAGACATGTAATATATATGGTATAGACATGTAATATATATGGTATAGACATATAATATATATGGTATAGACATATAATATATATGGTATAGACATATAATGTATATAGTATAGACATAATATATATGGTATTGACATATAATATATATATGGTATAGACATATAATATATATAGTATAGACATATAATATATATGGTATAGACATATAATATATATGGTATAGACATATAATATATATGGTATAGACATATAATATATATGGTATAGACATATAATATATATGGTATAGACATATAATGTATATGGTATAGACATAATATATATGGTATAGACATATAATATATATGGTATAGACACATTATATATATGGTATAGACATATAATATATATGGTATAGACATATAATGTATATAGTATAGACATATAATGTATATAGTATAGACATATAATGTATATAGTATATACATATAATATATATGGTATAGACATATAATATATATGGTATAGACATATAATATATATGGTATAGACATATAATATATATAGTATAGACATATAATGTATATAATATAGACATATAATATATATGGTATAGACATATAATATATATGGTTTAGACATATAATATATATTGTTTAGACATATAATATATATGGTATAGACATATGATATATATGGTATAGACATATAATATATATGGTATAGACATATAATATATATGGTATAGACATATAATATATATGGTATAGACATATAATATATATGGTATAGACATGTAATATATATGGTATTGACATATAATATATATGGTATAGACATATAATGTATATAGTATAGACATGTAATATATATGGTATAGACATATAATGTATATAGTATAGACATATAATGTATATAGTATAGACATATAATATATATGGTATAGACATATAATATATATGGTATAGACATATAATGTATATAGTATAGACATATAATGTATATAGTATAGACATATAATGTATATAGTATAGACATATAATGTATATAGTATAGACATATAATATATATAGTATAGACATATCATGTATATAGTATAGACATATCATGTATATAGTATAGACATATAATATATATGGTATAGACATATAATATATATGGTATAGACATATAATGTATATGGTATAGACATATAATATATATGGTATAGACATATAATATATATAGTATAGACACATAATATATATGGTATAGACATATAATATATATAGTATAGACATAATATATATGGTATAGACATATAATGTATATGGTATAGACATATAATATATATAGTATAGACATATAATATATATAGTATAGACATGTTATATATATGCTATAGACATATAATATATATAGTATAGACATATAATATATATGGTATAGACATATAATATATATGGTATAGACATATAATATATATGGTATAGACATATAATATATATGGTATAGACATATAATATATATGGTATAGACATATAATGTATATAGTATAGACACATAATGTATATGGTATAGACATATACTATATATAGTATAGACATATAATGTATATAGTATAGACATATAATGTATATAGTATAGACATATAATATATATAGTATAGACATATAATGTATATAGTTTAGACATATAATATATATAGTATAGACATATAATATGTATATAGTATAAACATATAATGTATATAGTATAGACATGTAATGTATATAGTATAGACATATAATATATATGGTATAGACATATAATGTATATAGTATAGACATATAATATATATGGTATAGACATATAATATATATGGTATAGACATATAATGTATATAGTATAGACATATAATATATATGGTATAGACATATAATATATATAGTATAGACATATAATATATATGGTATAGACATATAATATATATGGTATAGACATATAATATATATGGTATAGACATGTAATATATATGGTATAGACATGTAATATATATGGTATAGACATGTAATATATATGGTATAGACATATAATATATATGGTATAGACATATAATATATATGGTATAGACATATAATATATATGGTATAGACATATAATGTATATAGTATAGACATATAATATATATGGTATAGACATATAATATATATGGTATAGACATATAATGTATATAGTATAGACATATAATATATATGGTATGGACATATAATGTATATGGTATAGACATATAATATATATGGTATGGACATATAATGTATATGGTATAGACATATAATGTATATGGTATAGACATATAATGTATATAGTATAGACATATAATATATATGGTATGGACATATAATGTATATGGTATGGACATATAATATATATGGTATGGACATATAATATATATGGTATAGACATGTAATATATATAGTATAGACATATAATTGTTTCTACTTTTGGCACAAGGCCAGCAATTACCCAGTGCATTACTGGTACTTTATTTTATCGACCCCGTAAGGATGAAAGGCAAAGTCAACCTCGGCGGTATTTGAACTCAGATCGTAAAAGGGACGCAACTATGCTGGAAAGCATGGCGTCCAACCCTCTACCGATACTGCCAATCCAGACATATAATATATATGGCATAGACATATAATATATATGGCATAGACATATAATATATATGGTATAGACATATAATATATATGGTATAGACATATAATGTATATGGTATAGACATATAATGTATATGGTATAGACATATAATGTATATGGTATAGACATATAATATATATGGTATAGACATGTAATATATATGGTATAGACATGTAATATATATGGTATAGACATGTAATATATATGGTATAGACATATAATATATATGGTATAGACATATAATATATATGGTATAGACATATAATATATATGGTATAGACATATAATATATATGGTATAGACATGTAATATATATGGTATAGACATATAATATATATAGTATAGACATATAATATATATGGTATAGACATATAATATATATGGTATAGACATATAATATATATGGTATAGACATAATATATATGGTATAGACATATAATATATATGGTATAGACATATAATATATATGGTATAGACATGTAATATATATGGTATAGACATAATATATATGGTATAGACATATAATATATATGGTATAGACATATAATATATATAGTATAGACATATAATATATATGGTATAGACATATAATATATATGGTATAGACATATAATGTATATGGTATGGACATATAATATATATGGTATAGACATATAATATATATGGTATAGACATATAATATATATGGTATAGACATATAATATATATGGTATAGACATAATATATATGGTATAGACATATAATATATATAGTATAGACATATAATGTATATAGTATAGACATATAATATATATGGTATAGACATGTAATATATATGATATAGACATATAATATATATGGTATAGAAATATAATGTATATAGTATAGACATATAATGTATATGGTATAGACATATAATATATATGGTATAGACATATAATATATATAGTATAGACATATAATGTATATGGTATAGACATATAATATATATGGTATAGACATATAATATATATGGTATAGACATATAATATATATAGTATAGACATATAATATATATAGTATAGACATATAATGTATATAGTATAGACATATAATGTATATAGTATAGACATATAATGTATATAGTATAGACATATAATGTATATGGTATAGACATATAATATATATGGTATAGACATATAATATATATGGTATGGACATATAATATATATAGTATAGACATATAATATATATAGTATAGACATATAATATATATGGTATGGACATACAATATATATGGTATAGACATATAATATATATAGTATAGACATGTAATATATATGGTATAGACATGTAATATATATGGTATAGACATATAATATATATGGTATAGACATATAATATATATGGTATAGACATATAATATATATGGTATAGACATATAATATATATGGTATAGACATATAATATATATAGTATAGACATGTAATATATATGGTATAGACATG
The DNA here is from genome assembly GCA_964016885.1 of Eledone cirrhosa. Classification (NCBI taxonomy): domain Eukaryota; kingdom Metazoa; phylum Mollusca; class Cephalopoda; order Octopoda; family Eledonidae; genus Eledone; species Eledone cirrhosa. Next base: position 183,165,523 of record OZ024743.1, read on the forward strand.
TAATATATATGGTATAGACATATAATGTATATAGTATAGACATATAATATATATGGTATAGACATATAATATATATGGTATAGACATATAATATATATGGTATAGACATGTAATATATATGGTATAGACATATAATGTATATAGTATAGACATATAATATATATGGTATAGACATATAATATATATGGTATAGACATATAATGTATATAGTATAGACATATAATGTATATAGTATAGACATATAATGTATATAGTATAGACATATAATGTATATAGTATAGACATATAATGTATATAGTATAGACATATAATATATATGGTATAGACATATAATTGTTTCTACTTTTGGCACAAGGCCAGCAATTACCCAGTGCATTACTGGTACTTTATTTTATCGACCCCGTAAGGATGAAAGGCAAAGTTAACCTCGGCGGGATTTGAACTCAGAATGGCAAAGACCGTAACTCTATGCGTCAAAGCATGGCGTCCGACCCTCTACCGATACTGCCAATCCATCGCATATATGGTATAGACATATAATATATATAGTATAGACATATAAGATATATAGTATAGACATATAATATATATGGTATAGACATATAATGTATATAGTATAGACTTATAATATATATGGTATAGACATATAATATATATGGTATAGACATATAATGTATATAGTATAGACATATAATATATATGGTATAGACATATAATGTATATAGTATAGACATATAATATATATGGTATAGACATGTAATATATATGGTATAGACATGTAATATATATGGTATAGACATATAATATATATGGTATAGACATATAATATATATGGTATAGACATATAATGTATATAGTATAGACATATAATATATATGGTATTGACATATAATATATATGGTATAGACATATGATATATATAGTATAGACATGTAATGTATATAGTATAGACATATAATATATATGGTATAGACATATAATATATATGGTATAGACATATAATATATATGGTATAGACATATAATATATATGGTATAGACATATAATGTATATGGTATAGACATAATATATATGGTATAGACATATAATATATATGGTATAGACACATTATATATATGGTATAGACATATAATATATATGGTATAGACATATAATGTATATAGTATAGACATATAATGTATATAGTATATACATATAATATATATGGTATAGACATATAATATATATGGTATAGACATATAATATATATGGTATAGACATATAATATATATAGTATAGACATATAATGTATATAATATAGACATATAATGTATATAATATAGACATATAATGTATATAATATAGACATATAATATATATGGTATAGACACATTATATATATGGTATAGACATATAATATATATGGTATAGACATATAATATATATGGTATAGACATATAATATATATGGTATAGACATATAATATATATGGTATAGACATATAATATATATGGTATAGACATATAATATATATGGTATAGACATATAATATATATGGTATAGACATATAATATATATGGTATAGACATATAATATATATAGTATAGACATATAATATATATGGTATAGACATATAATATATATAGTATAGGCATATAATGTATATAGTATAGACATATAATGTATATAGTATAGACATATAATATATATGGTATAGACATATAATATATATGGTATAGACATATAATATATATGGTATAGACATATAATATATATGGTATAGACATATAATATATATGGTATAGACATATAATGTATATGGTATGGACATATAATATATATGGTATAGACATATAATATATATGGTATAGACATATAATATATATGGTATAGACATATAATATATATGGTATAGACATAATATATATGGTATAGACATATAATATATATAGTATAGACATATAATGTATATAGTATAGACATATAATATATATGGTATAGACATGTAATATATATGATATAGACATATAATATATATGGTATAGAAATATAATGTATATAGTATAGACATATAATGTATATGGTATAGACATATAATATATATGGTATAGACATATAATATATATAGTATAGACATATAATGTATATGGTATAGACATATAATATATATGGTATAGACATATAATATATATGGTATAGACATATAATATATATAGTATAGACATATAATATATATAGTATAGACATATAATGTATATAGTATAGACATATAATGTATATAGTATAGACATATAATGTATATAGTATAGACATATAATGTATATGGTATAGACATATAATATATATGGTATGGACATATAATATATATAGTATAGACATATAATATATATGGTATAGACATATAATATATATGGTATAGACATATAATATATATAGTATAGACATATAATATATATGGTATGGACATACAATATATATGGTATAGACATATAATATATATAGTATAGACATGTAATATATATGGTATAGACATGTAATATATATGGTATAGACATATAATATATATGGTATAGACATATAATATATATGGTATAGACATATAATATATATGGTATAGACATATAATATATATGGTATAGACATATAATATATATAGTATAGACATGTAATATATATGGTATAGACATGTAATATATATGGTATAGACATATAATGTATATAGTATAGACATATAATATATATGGTATAGACATATAATATATATGGTATAGACATATAATATATATGGTATAGACATGTAATATATATGGTATAGACATATAATGTATATAGTATAGACATATAATATATATGGTATAGACATATAATATATATGGTATAGACATATAATGTATATAGTATAGACATATAATGTATATAGTATAGACATATAATGTATATAGTATAGACATATAATGTATATAGTATAGACATATAATGTATATAGTATAGACATATAATATATATGGTATAGACATATAATTGTTTCTACTTTTGGCACAAGGCCAGCAATTACCCAGTGCATTACTGGTACTTTATTTTATCGACCCCGTAAGGATGAAAGGCAAAGTTAACCTCGGCGGGATTTGAACTCAGAATGGCAAAGACCGTAACTCTATGCGTCAAAGCATGGCCTCCGACCCTCTACCGATACTGCCAATCCATCGCATATATGGTATAGACATATAATATATATAGTATAGACATATAAGATATATAGTATAGACATATAATATATATGGTATAGACATATAATGTATATAGTATAGACTTATAATATATATGGTATAGACATATAATATATATGGTATAGACATATAATGTATATAGTATAGACATATAATATATATGGTATAGACATATAATGTATATAGTATAGACATATAATATATATGGTATAGACATGTAATATATATGGTATAGACATGTAATATATATGGTATAGACATATAATATATATGGTATAGACATATAATATATATGGTATAGACATATAATGTATATAGTATAGACATATAATATATATGGTATTGACATATAATATATATGGTATAGACATATGATATATATAGTATAGACATGTAATGTATATAGTATAGACATATAATATATATGGTATAGACATATAATATATATGGTATAGACATATAATATATATGGTATAGACATATAATATATATGGTATAGACATATAATGTATATGGTATAGACATAATATATATGGTATAGACATATAATATATATGGTATAGACACATTATATATATGGTATAGACATATAATATATATGGTATAGACATATAATGTATATAGTATAGACATATAATGTATATAGTATATACATATAATATATATGGTATAGACATATAATATATATGGTATAGACATATAATATATATGGTATAGACATATAATATATATAGTATAGACATATAATGTATATAATATAGACATATAATGTATATAATATAGACATATAATATATATGGTATAGACACATTATATATATGGTATAGACATATAATATATATGGTATAGACATATAATATATATGGTATAGACATATAATATATATGGTATAGACATATAATATATATGGTATAGACATATAATATATATGGTATAGACATATAATATATATGGTATAGACATATAATATATATGGTATAGACATATAATATATATGGTATAGACATATAATATATATGGTATAGACATATAATATATATAGTATAGACATATAATATATATGGTATAGACATATAATATATATAGTATAGGCATATAATGTATATAGTATAGACATATAATGTATATAGTATAGACATATAATATATATGGTATAGACATATAATAGATATGGTATAGACATATAATATATATGGTATAGACATATAATATATATGGTATAGACATATAATATATATGGTATAGACACATTATATATATGGTATAGACATATAATGTATATGGTATAGACATATAATGTATATGGTATAGACATATAATATATATGGTATAGACATGTAATATATATAGTATAGACATATAATGTATATGGTATAGACATATAATATATATGGTATAGACATATAATATATATGGTATAGACATATAATATATAGAGGGTTCTATAGAAATAGTGGACAGCTTCCGTTATCTGGGTGACAAAATCAGCAGTGGGGGAGGGTGCTCTGAAAGTACAGTAGCTAGAGTCAGAACTGGATGGAAAAAGTTCAGAGAGCTTATACCACTATTAGCCGCTAGAGGGTTCTCCCTAAAAATGAAAGGCAGGTTATACGATGCCTGCATACGAACAGCAATGCTGCATGGCAGTGAGACCTGGGCATTGTGTGCAGAGGATATACGCAGACTAGAGAGGAACGAAGCTTGCATGCTCCGCTGGATGTGCAATAGTAATATACGTGAACGGCAAAGCATAAACGAACTAAGGAAAAAATTAGAAATAAGAGGGATCAGATGTTGTTTACTCGAGAGAAGGCTACGTTGGTACGGTCACGTGATGCGCATGAAAGACGACAGCTGTATAACAAAGTGCAGGGCAATAAAGATAGACGGTAGCCACGGAGTAGGCAGACCCAGAAAAACATGGGACGAGCTGATAAATTCCGACCTCACACGCTTACACCTCTCCAAGACAATGTCACTGGACCGAGACCTTTGGCGGTACTCAGTAATAGAGAAGACCCGCCTTACCTAAATACAAAGTAAAAACCTACTACAGTCAGTAGGCACCTCTATCAAAACACACCCCCCGTCCCACCACCTCCACCCCACCCACACCGCCCCTTTCAATGTAAAGTTATGTTGGTCCCACAACATCCAGGCCGAAACAAATGAGATCGTGTAGGTGTCACGACAAAAAACACACAGTCCACGCTGTAAATGTGGCCTTGTAGGCAACACGGTAAAAACCTCCCAGCCCCACACTGTAAATGTGGTTGGTGTTAGGAAGGGCATCCAGCTGTAGAAAACCCGCCAGACAGTCCACGCTGTAATGTGGCCGTGTAGGCAACACGTTAAAAACCTCCCAGCCCCACACTGTAAATGTGGTTGGTGTTAGGAAGGGCATCCAACTGTAGAAAACCCGCCAGACAGTCCTATGCGAGCAAGACAACCACTCTTGCCTCAAGTGGGAAAACCCCCGTCCAAACCCATGCAAGCGTGGAACACGGACGCTAAACCTGATGATGATGATGATGATGATGATGGTATAGACATATAATATATATGGTATAGACATATAATATATATGGTATAGACATGTAATATATATGGTATAGACATATAATATATATGGTATAGACATATAATATATATGGTATAGACATATAATGTATATAGTATAGACATATAATATATATGGTATTGACATATAATATATATATGGTATAGACATATAATATATATAGTATAGACATGTAATGTATATAGTATAGACATATAATATATATGGTTTAGACATATAATATATATGGTATAGACATATAATATATATGGTATAGACATATAATATATATGGTATAGACATATAATGTATATGGTATAGACATAATATATATGGTATAGACATATAATATATATGGTATAGACACATTATATATATGGTATAGACATATAATATATATGGTATAGACATATAATGTATATAGTATAGACATATAATGTATATAGTATAGACATATAATGTATATAGTATAGACATATAATATATATGGTATAGACATATAATATATATGGTATAGACATATAATATATATGGTATAGACATATAATATATATAGTATAGACATATAATGTATATAATATAGACATATAATATATATGGTATAGACATATAATATATATGGTATAGACATATAATATATATGGTATAGACATATAATATATATGGTATAGACATATAATATATATGGTATAGACATATAATATATATAGTATAGACATATAATGTATATGGTATAGACATATAATATATATGGTATAGACACATTATATATATATGGTATAGACATATAATATATATGGTATAGACATATAATGTATATAGTATAGACATATAATATATATGGTATAGACACATTATATATATGGTATAGACATATAATATATATGGTATAGACATATAATATATATGCTATAGACATATAATATATATGGTATAGACATATAATATATATGGTATAGACATATAATATATATGGTATAGACATATAATATATATGGTATAGACATATAATATATATGGTATAGACATATAATATATATGGTATAGACATATAATGTATATGGTATAGACATATAATATATATAGTATAGACATATAATATATATGGTATAGACATATAATATATATAGTATAGACATATAATGTATATAGTATAGACATATAATGTATATAGTATAGACATATAATATATATGGTATAGACATATAATATATATGGTATAGACATATAATATATATGGTATAGACATATAATATATATGGTATAGACATATAATATATATGGTTTAGACATATAATATATATTGTTTAGACATATAATATATATGGTATAGACATATAATATATATGGTATAGACATATAATATATATGGTATAGACATATAATATATATGGTATAGACATATAATATATATGGTATAGACATATAATATATATGGTATAGACATGTAATATATATGGTATTGACATATAATATATATGGTATAGACATATAATGTATATAGTATAGACATGTAATATATATGGTATAGACATATAATGTATATAGTATAGACATATAATGTATATAGTATAGACATATAATATATATGGTATAGACATATAATATATATGGTATAGACATATAATGTATATAGTATAGACATATAATGTATATAGTATAGACATATAATGTATATAGTATAGACATATAATATATATAGTATAGACATATCATGTATATAGTATAGACATATCATGTATATAGTATAGACATATAATATATATGGTATAGACATATAATATATATGGTATAGACATATAATGTATATGGTATAGACATATAATATATATGGTATAGACATATAATATATATAGTATAGACACATAATATATATGGTATAGACATATAATATATATAGTATAGACATAATATATATGGTATAGACATATAATGTATATGGTATAGACATATAATATATATAGTATAGACATATAATATATATAGTATAGACATGTTATATATATGCTATAGACATATAATATATATAGTATAGACATATAATATATATGGTATAGACATATAATATATATGGTATAGACATATAATATATATGGTATAGACATATAATATATATGGTATAGACATATAATATATATGGTATAGACATATAATGTATATAGTATAGACACATAATGTATATGGTATAGACATATACTATATATAGTATAGACATATAATGTATATAGTATAGACATATAATGTATATAGTATAGACATATAATATATATAGTATAGACATATAATGTATATAGTTTAGACATATAATATATATAGTATAGACATATAATATGTATATAGTATAAACATATAATGTATATAGTATAGACATGTAATGTATATAGTATAGACATATAATATATATGGTATAGACATATAATGTATATAGTATAGACATATAATATATATGGTATAGACATATAATATATATGGTATAGACATATAATGTATATAGTATAGACATATAATATATATGGTATAGACATATAATATATATAGTATAGACATATAATATATATGGTATAGACATATAATATATATGGTATAGACATATAATATATATGGTATAGACATGTAATATATATGGTATAGACATGTAATATATATGGTATAGACATATAATATATATGGTATAGACATATAATATATATGGTATAGACATATAATGTATATAGTATAGACATATAATATATATGGTATAGACATATAATATATATGGTATAGACATATAATGTATATAGTATAGACATATAATATATATGGTATGGACATATAATGTATATGGTATAGACATATAATATATATGGTATGGACATATAATGTATATGGTATAGACATATAATGTATATGGTATAGACATATAATATATATAGTATAGACATATAATTGTTTCTACTTTTGGCACAAGGCCAGCAATTACCCAGTGCATTACTGGTACTTTATTTTATCGACCCCGTAAGGATGAAAGGCAAAGTCAACCTCGGCGGTATTTGAACTCAGATCGTAAAAGGGACGCAACTATGCTGGAAAGCATGGCGTCCAACCCTCTACCGATACTGCCAATCCAGACATATAATATATATGGCATAGACATATAATATATATGGCATAGACATATAATATATATGGTATAGACATATAATATATATGGTATAGACATATAATGTATATGGTATAGACATATAATGTATATGGTATAGACATATAATGTATATGGTATAGACATATAATGTATATGGTATAGACATATAATATATATGGTATAGACATATAATATATATGGTATAGACATATAATATATATGGTATAGACATATAATATATATGGTATAGACATGTAATATATATGGTATAGACATATAATATATATGGTATAGACATATAATATATATGGTATAGACATATAATATATATGGTATAGACATATAATATATATGGTATAGACATATAATATATATGGTATAGACATGTAATATATATGGTATAGACATATAATATATATAGTATAGACATATAATATATATGGTATAGACATATAATATATATGGTATAGACATATAATATATATGGTATAGACATATAATATATATGGTATAGACATATAATATATATGGTATAGACATATAATATATATGGTATAGACATGTAATATATATGGTATAGACATAATATATATGGTATAGACATATAATATATATGGTATAGACATATAATATATATAGTATAGACATATAATATATATGGTATAGACATATAATATATATGGTATAGACATATAATGTATATGGTATGGACATATAATATATATGGTATAGACATATAATATATATGGTATAGACATATAATATATATGGTATAGACATATAATATATATGGTATAGACATAATATATATGGTATAGACATATAATATATATAGTATAGACATATAATGTATATAGTATAGACATATAATATATATGGTATAGGCATGTAATATATATGATATAGACATATAATATATATGGTATAGAAATATAATGTATATAGTATAGACATATAATGTATATGGTATAGACATATAATATATATGGTATAGACATATAATATATATAGTATAGACATATAATGTATATGGTATAGACATATAATATATATGGTATAGACATATAATATATATGGTATAGACATATAATATATATAGTATAGACATATAATATATATAGTATAGACATATAATGTATATAGTATAGACATATAATGTATATAGTATAGACATATAATGTATATAGTATAGACATATAATGTATATGGTATAGACATATAATATATATGGTATGGACATATAATATATATGGTATAGACATATAATATATATAGTATAGACATATAATATATATGGTATGGACATACAATATATATGGTATAGACATATAATATATATAGTATAGACATGTAATATATATGGTATAGACATGTAATATATATGGTATAGACATATAATATATATGGTATAGACATATAATATATATGGTATAGACATATAATATATATGGTATAGACATATAATATATATGGTATAGACATATAATATATATAGTATAGACATGTAATATATATGGTATAGACATGTAATATATATGGTATAGACATATAATGTATATAGTATAGACATATAATATATATGGTATAGACATATAATATATATGGTATAGACATATAATATATATGGTATAGACATGTAATATATATGGTATAGACATATAATGTATATAGTATAGACATATAATATATATGGTATAGACATATAATATATATGGTATAGACATATAATGTATATAGTATAGACATATAATGTATATAGTATAGACATATAATGTATATAGTATAGACATATAATGTATATAGTATAGACATATAATGTATATAGTATAGACATATAATATATATGGTATAGACATATAATTGTTTCTACTTTTGGCACAAGGCCAGCAATTACCCAGTGCATTACTGGTACTTTATTTTATCGACCCCGTAAGGATGAAAGGCAAAGTTAACCTCGGCGGGATTTGAACTCAGAATGGCAAAGACCGTAACTCTATGCGTCAAAGCATGGCGTCCGACCCTCTACCGATACTGCCAATCCATCGCATATATGGTATAGACATATAATATATATAGTATAGACATATAAGATATATAGTATAGACATATAATATATATGGTATAGACATATAATGTATATAGTATAGACTTATAATATATATGGTATAGACATATAATATATATGGTATAGACATATAATGTATATAGTATAGACATATAATATATATGGTATAGACATATAATGTATATAGTATAGACATATAATATATATGGTATAGACATGTAATATATATGGTATAGACATGTAATATATATGGTATAGACATATAATATATATGGTATAGACATATAATATATATGGTATAGACATATAATGTATATAGTATAGACATATAATATATATGGTATTGACATATAATATATATGGTATAGACATATGATATATATAGTATAGACATGTAATGTATATAGTATAGACATATAATATATATGGTATAGACATATAATATATATGGTATAGACATATAATATATATGGTATAGACATATAATATATATGGTATAGACATATAATGTATATCGTATAGACATAATATATATGGTATAGACATATAATATATATGGTATAGACACATTATATATATGGTATAGACATATAATATATATGGTATAGACATATAATGTATATAGTATAGACATATAATGTATATAGTATATACATATAATATATATGGTATAGACATATAATATATATGGTATAGACATATAATATATATGGTATAGACATATAATATATATAGTATAGACATATAATGTATATAATATAGACATATAATGTATATAATATAGACATATAATATATATGGTATAGACACATTATATATATGGTATAGACATATAATATATATGGTATAGACATATAATATATATGGTATAGACATATAATATATATGGTATAGACATATAATATATATGGTATAGACATATAATATATATGGTATAGACATATAATATATATGGTATAGACATATAATATATATGGTATAGACATATAATATATATGGTATAGACATATAATATATATAGTATAGACATATAATATATATAGTATAGGCATATAATGTATATAGTATAGACATATAATGTATATAGTATAGACATATAATGTATATGGTATAGACATATAATATATATGGTATAGACATATAATATATATGGTATAGACATATAATATATATGGTATAGACATATAATATATAGAGGGTTCTATAGAAATAGTGGACAGCTTCCGTTATCTGGGTGACAAAATCAGCAGTGGGGGAGGGTGCTCTGAAAGTACAGTAGCTAGAGTCAGAACTGGATGGAAAAAGTTCAGAGAGCTTATACCACTATTAGCCGCTAGAGGGTTCTCCCTAAAAATGAAAGGCAGGTTATACGATGCCTGCATACGAACAGCAATGCTGCATGGCAGTGAGACCTGGGCATTGTGTGCAGAGGATATACGCAGACTAGAGAGGAACGAAGCTTGCATGCTCCGCTGGATGTGCAATAGTAATATACGTGAACGGCAAAGCATAAACGAACTAAGGAAAAAATTAGAAATAAGAGGGATCAGATGTTGTTTACTCGAGAGAAGGCTACGTTGGTACGGTCACGTGATGCGCATGAAAGACGACAGCTGTATAACAAAGTGCAGGGCAATAAAGATAGACGGTAGCCACGGAGTAGGCAGACCCAGAAAAACATGGGACGAGCTGATAAATTCCGACCTCACACGCTTACACCTCTCCAAGACAATGTCACTGGACCGAGACCTTTGGCGGTACTCAGTAATAGAGAAGACCCGCCTTACCTAAATACAAAGTAAAAACCTACTACAGTCAGTAGGCACCTCTATCAAAACACACCCCCCGTCCCACCACCTCCACCCCACCCACACCGCCCCTTTCAATGTAAAGTTATGTTGGTCCCACAACATCCAGGCCGAAACAAATGAGATCGTGTAGGTGTCACGACAAAAAACACACAGTCCACGCTGTAAATGTGGCCTTGTAGGCAACACGGTAAAAACCTCCCAGCCCCACACTGTAAATGTGGTTGGTGTTAGGAAGGGCATCCAGCTGTAGAAAACCCGCCAGACAGTCCACGCTGTAATGTGGCCGTGTAGGCAACACGGTAAAAACCTCCCAGCCCCACACTGTAAATGTGGTTGGTGTTAGGAAGGGCATCCAACTGTAGAAAACCCGCCAGACAGTCCTATGCGAGCAAGACAACCACTCTTGCCTCAAGTGGGAAAACCCCCGTCCAAACCCATGCAAGCGTGGAACACGGACGCTAAACCTGATGATGATGATGATGATGATGATGGTATAGACATATAATATATATGGTATAGACATATAATATATATGGTATAGACATGTAATATATATGGTATAGACATATAATATATATGGTATAGACATATAATATATATGGTATAGACATATAATGTATATAGTATAGACATATAATATATATGGTATTGAAATATAATATATATATGGTATAGACATATAATATATATAGTATAGACATGTAATGTATATAGTATAGACATATAATATATATGGTATAGACATATAATATATATGGTATAGACATATAATATATATAGTATAGACATATAATATATATGGTATAGACATATAATATATATGGTTTAGACATATAATATATATGGTATAGACATATAATATATATGGTATAGACATATAATATATATGGTATAGACATATAATGTATATGGTATAGACATAATATATATGGTATAGACATATAATATATATGGTATAGACACATTATATATATGGTATAGACATATAATATATATGGTATAGACATATAATGTATATAGTATAGACATATAATGTATATAGTATAGACATATAATGTATATAGTATAGACATATAATATATATGGTATAGACATATAATATATATGGTATAGACATATAATATATATGGTATAGACATATAATATATATGGTATAGACATATAATATATATAGTATAGACATATAATGTATATAATATAGACATATAATATATATGGTATAGACATATAATATATATGGTATAGACATATAATATATATGGTATAGACATATAATATATATGGTATAGACATATAATATATATGGTATAGACATATAATATATATAGTATAGACATATAATGTATATGGTATAGACATATAATATATATGGTATAGACACATTATATATATATGGTATAGACATATAATATATATGGTATAGACATATAATATATATGGTATAGACATATAATGTATATAGTATAGACATATAATATATATGGTATAGACACATTATATATATGGTATAGACATATAATATATATGGTATAGACATATAATATATATGCTATAGACATATAATATATATGGTATAGACATATAATATATATGGTATAGACATATAATATATATGGTATAGACATATAATGTATATGGTATAGACATATAATATATATAGTATAGACATATAATATATATGGTATAGACATATAATATATATAGTATAGACATATAATGTATATAGTATAGACATATAATGTATATAGTATAGACATATAATATATATGGTATAGACATATAATATATATGGTATAGACATATAATATATATGGTATAGACATATAATATATATGGTATAGACATATAATATATATGGTTTAGACATATAATATATATTGTTTAGACATATAATATATATGGTATAGACATATAATATATATGGTATAGACATATAATATATATGGTATAGACATATAATATATATGGTATAGACATATAATATATATGGTATAGACATATAATATATATGGTATAGACATGTAATATATATGGTATTGACATATAATATATATGGTATAGACATATAATGTATATAGTATAGACATGTAATATATATGGTATAGACATATAATGTATATAGTATAGACATATAATGTATATAGTATAGACATACAATATATATGGTATAGACATATAATATATATGGTATAGACATATAATGTATATAGTATAGACATATAATGTATATAGTATAGACATATAATGTATATAGTATAGACATATAATGTATATAGTATAGACATATAATATATATAGTATAGACATATCATGTATATAGTATAGACATATCATGTATATAGTATAGACATATAATATATATGGTATGGACATATAATGTATATGGTATGGACATATAATATATATGGTATGGACATATAATATATATGGTATAGACATGTAATATATATAGTATAGACATATAATTGTTTCTACTTTTGGCACAAGGCCAGCAATTACCCAGTGCATTACTGGTACTTTATTTTATCGACCCCGTAAGGATGAAAGGCAAATTCAACCTCGGCGGTATTTGAACTCAGATCGTAAAAGGGACGCAACTATGCTGGAAAGCATGGCGTCCAACCCTCTACCGATACTGCCAATCCAGACATATAATATATATGGCATAGACATATAATATATATGGCATAGACATATAATATATATGGTATAGACATATAATATATATGGTATAGACATATAATGTATATGGTATAGACATATAATGTATATGGTATAGACATATAATGTATATGGTATAGACATATAATATATATGGTATAGACATATAATATATATGGTATAGACATATAATATATATGGTATAGACATATAATATATATGGTATAGACATGTAATATATATGGTATAGACATATAATATATATGGTATAGACATATAATATATATGGTATAGACATATAATATATATGGTATAGACATATAATATATATGGTATAGACATATAATATATATGGTATAGACATGTAATATATATGGTATAGATATATAGTATAGACATATAATATATATGGTATAGACATATAATATATATGGTATAGACATATAATATATATGGTATAGACATATAATATATATGGTATAGACATATAATATATATGGTATAGACATATAATATATATGGTATAGACATGTAATATATATGGTATAGACATAATATATATGGTATAGACATATAATATATATGGTATAGACATATAATATATATAGTATAGACATATAATATATATGGTATAGACATATAATATATATGGTATAGACATATAATGTATATGGTATGGACATATAATATATATGGTATAGACATATAATATATATGGTATAGACATATAATATATATGGTATAGACATATAATATATATGGTATAGACATAATATATATGGTATAGACATATAATATATATAGTATAGACATATAATGTATATAGTATAGACATATAATATATATGGTATAGACATGTAATATATATGATATAGACATATAATATATATGGTATAGAAATATAATGTATATAGTATAGACATATAATGTATATAGTATAGACATATAATGTATATGGTATAGACATATAATATATATGGTATAGACATATAATATATATAGTATAGACATATAATGTATATGGTATAGACATATAATATATATGGTATAGACATATAATATATATGGTATAGACATATAATATATATAGTATAGACATATAATATATATAGTATAGACATATAATGTATATAGTATAGACATATAATGTATATAGTATAGACATATAATGTATATAGTATAGACATATAATGTATATGGTATAGACATATAATGTATATGGTATGGACATATAATATATATGGTATAGACATATAATATATATAGTATAGACATATAATATATATGGTATGGACATACAATATATATGGTATAGACATATAATATATATAGTATAGACATGTAATATATATGGTATAGACATGTAATATATATGGTATAGACATATAATATATATGGTATAGACATATAATATATATGGTATAGACATATAATATATATGGTATAGACATATAATATATATGGTATAGACATATAATATATATAGTATAGACATGTAATATATATGGTATAGACATGTAATATATATGGTATAGACATATAATGTATATAGTATAGACATATAATATATATGGTATAGACATATAATATATATGGTATAGACATATAATATATATGGTATAGACATGTAATATATATGGTATAGACATATAATGTATATAGTATAGACATATAATATATATGGTATAGACATATAATATATATGGTATAGACATATAATGTATATAGTATAGACATATAATGTATATAGTATAGACATATAATGTATATAGTATAGACATATAATGTATATAGTATAGACATATAATGTATATAGTATAGACATATAATATATATGGTATAGACATATAATTGTTTCTACTTTTGGCACAAGGCCAGCAATTACCCAGTGCATTACTGGTACTTTATTTTATCGACCCCGTAAGGATGAAAGGCAAAGTTAACCTCGGCGGGATTTGAACTCAGAATGGCAAAGACCGTAACTCTATGCGTCAAAGCATGGCGTCCGACCCTCTACCGATACTGCCAATCCATCGCATATATGGTATAGACATATAATATATATAGTATAGACATATAAGATATATAGTATAGACATATAATATATATGGTATAGACATATAATGTATATAGTATAGACTTATAATATATATGGTATAGACATATAATATATATGGTATAGACATATAATGTATATAGTATAGACATATAATATATATGGTATAGACATATAATGTATATAGTATAGACATATAATATATATGGTATAGACATGTAATATATATGGTATAGACATGTAATATATATGGTATAGACATATAATATATATGGTATAGACATATAATATATATGGTATAGACATATAATGTATATAGTATAGACATATAATATATATGGTATTGACATATAATATATATGGTATAGACATATGATATATATAGTATAGACATGTAATGTATATAGTATAGACATATAATATATATGGTATAGACATATAATATATATGGTATAGACATATAATATATATGGTATAGACATATAATATATATGGTATAGACATATAATGTATATGGTATAGACATAATATATATGGTATAGACATATAATATATATGGTATAGACACATTATATATATGGTATAGACATATAATATATATGGTATAGACATATAATGTATATAGTATAGACATATAATGTATATAGTATATACATATAATATATATGGTATAGACATATAATATATATGGTATAGACATATAATATATATGGTATAGACATATAATATATATAGTATAGACATATAATGTATATAATATAGACATATAATGTATATAATATAGACATATAATATATATGGTATAGACACATTATATATATGGTATAGACATATAATATATATGGTATAGACATATAATATATATGGTATAGACATATAATATATATGGTATAGACATATAATATATATGGTATAGACATATAATATATATGGTATAGACATATAATATATATGGTATAGACATATAATATATATGGTATAGACATATAATATATATGGTATAGACATATAATATATATAGTATAGACATATAATATATATGGTATAGACATATAATATATATAGTATAGGCATATAATGTATATAGTATAGACATATAATGTATATAGTATAGACATATAATATATATGGTATAGACATATAATATATATGGTATAGACATATAATATATATGGTATAGACATATAATATATATGGTATAGACATATAATATATATGGTATAGACACATTATATATATGGTATAGACATATAATGTATATGGTATAGACATATAATGTATATGGTATAGACATATAATATATATGGTATAGACATGTAATATATATAGTATAGACATATAATGTATATGGTATAGACATATAATATATATGGTATAGACATATAATATATATGGTATAGACATATAATATATAGAGGGTTCTATAGAAATAGTGGACAGCTTCCGTTATCTGGGTGACAAAATCAGCAGTGGGGGAGGGTGCTCTGAAAGTACAGTAGCTAGAGTCAGAACTGGATGGAAAAAGTTCAGAGAGCTTAAACCACTATTAGCCGCTAGAGGGTTCTCCCTAAAAATGAAAGGCAGGTTATACGATGCCTGCATACGAACAGCAATGCTGCATGGCAGTGAGACCTGGGCATTGTGTGCAGAGGATATACGCAGACTAGAGAGGAACGAAGCTTGCATGCTCCGCTGGATATGCAATAGTAATATACGTGAACGGCAAAGCATAAACGAACTAAGGAAAAAATTAGAAATAAGAGGGATCAGATGTTGTTTACTCGAGAGAAGGCTACGTTGGTACGGTCACGTGATGCGCATGAAAGACGACAGCTGTATAACAAAGTGCAGGGCAATAAAGATAGACGGTAGCCA
Source organism: Eledone cirrhosa (assembly GCA_964016885.1). Classification (NCBI taxonomy): domain Eukaryota; kingdom Metazoa; phylum Mollusca; class Cephalopoda; order Octopoda; family Eledonidae; genus Eledone; species Eledone cirrhosa. The sequence continues at coordinate 183,184,878 of OZ024743.1, forward strand.
CGGAGTAGGCAGACCCAGAAAAACATGGGACGAGCTGATAAATTCCGACCTCACACGCTTACACCTCTCCAAGACAATGTCACTGGACCGAGACCTTTGGCGGTACTCAGTAATAGAGAAGACCCGCCTTACCTAAATACAAAGTAAAAACCTACTACAGTCAGTAGGCACCTCTATCAAAACACACCCCCCGTCCCACCACCTCCACCCCACCCACACCGCCCCTTTCAATGTAAAGTTATGTTGGTCCCACAACATCCAGGCCGAAACAAATGAGATCGTGTAGGTGTCACGACAAAAAACACACAGTCCACGCTGTAAATGTGGCCTTGTAGGCAACACGGTAAAAACCTCCCAGCCCCACACTGTAAATGTGGTTGGTGTTAGGAAGGGCATCCAGCTGTAGAAAACCCGCCAGACAGTCCACGCTGTAATGTGGCCGTGTAGGCAACACGGTAAAAACCTCCCAGCCCCACACTGTAAATGTGGTTGGTGTTAGGAAGGGCATCCAACTGTAGAAAACCCGCCAGACAGTCCTATGCGAGCAAGACAACCACTCTTGCCTCAAGTGGGAAAACCCCCGTCCAAACCCATGCAAGCGTGGAACACGGACGCTAAACCTGATGATGATGATGATGATGATGATGGTATAGACATATAATATATATGGTATAGACATGTAATATATATGGTATAGACATATAATATATATGGTATAGACATATAATGTATATAGTATAGACATATAATATATATGGTATTGACATATAATATATATATGGTATAGACATATAATATATATAGTATAGACATGTAATGTATATAGTATAGACATATAATATATATGGTTTAGACATATAATATATATGGTATAGACATATAATATATATGGTATAGACATATAATATATATGGTATAGACATATAATGTATATGGTATAGACATAATATATATGGTATAGACATATAATATATATGGTATAGACACATTATATATATGGTATAGACATATAATATATATGGTATAGACATATAATGTATATAGTATAGACATATAATGTATATAGTATAGACATATAATGTATATAGTATAGACATATAATATATATGGTATAGACATATAATATATATGGTATAGACATATAATATATATGGTATAGACATATAATATATATAGTATAGACATATAATGTATATAATATAGACATATAATATATATGGTATAGACATATAATATATATGGTATAGACATATAATATATATGGTATAGACATATAATATATATGGTATAGACATATAATATATATGGTATAGACATATAATATATATAGTATAGACATATAATGTATATGGTATAGACATATAATATATATGGTATAGACACATTATATATATATGGTATAGACATATAATATATATGGTATAGACATATAATGTATATGGTATAGACATATAATGTATATGGTATAGACATATAATGTATATGGTATAGACATATAATGTATATGGTATAGACATATAATGTATATGGTATAGACATGTAATATATATAGTATAGACATATAATATATATGGTATAGACATATAATATATATGGTATAGACATATAATATATATGGTATAGACATATAATATATATGGTATAGACATATAATATATATGGTATAGACATATAATGTATATGGTATAGACATATAATATATATAGTATAGACATATAATATATATGGTATAGACATATAATATATATAGTATAGACATATAATGTATATAGTATAGACATATAATGTATATAGTATAGACATATAATATATATGGTATAGACATATAATATATATGGTATAGACATATAATATATATGGTATAGACATATAATATATATGGTATAGACACATTATATATATGGTATAGACATATAATGTATATGGTATAGACATATAATATATATGGTATAGACACATTATATATATGGTATAGACATATAATATATATGGTATAGACACATTATATATATGGTATAGACATATAATGTATATGGTATAGACATATAATGTATATGGTATAGACATATAATGTATATGGTATAGACATATAATGTATATGGTATAGACATATAATGTATATGGTATAGACATATAATGTATATGGTATAGACATGTAATATATATAGTATAGACATATAATGTATATGGTATAGACATATAATATATATGGTATAGACATATAATATATATGGTATAGACATATAATATATATGGTATAGACACATTATATATATGGTATAGACATATAATGTATATGGTATAGACATATAATGTATATGGTATAGACATATAATGTATATGGTATAGACATATAATGTATATGGTATAGACATATAATGTATATGGTATAGACATATAATGTATATGGTATAGACATGTAATATATATAGTATAGACATATAATGTATATGGTATAGACATATAATATATATGGTATAGACATATAATATATATGGTATAGACATATAATATATATGGTATAGACATATAATATATATGGTATAGACATATAATATATATGGTATAGACATATAATATATATGGTATAGACATATAATATATATGGTATAGACATATAATATATATGGTATAGGGCGGTAGATTGGCAGTATCGGTAGAGGGTCGGACACCATGCAATGACGTATAGAGCTACGGCCCTTGCCATTCTGAGTTCAAATCCCGCCGAGGTTAACTTTGCCTTTCATCCTTACGGGGTCGATAAAATAAAGTACCAGTAATACACTGGGTAATTGCTGGCCTTGTGCCAAAAGTAGAAACAATTATATATATGGTATACCATATATATAATACCATATATAGTCTTGTACTCCCAATCACTTAATACCAATGGAAGTAGGATACATTTTAACCTTCTGAGCCCCCAGGTTCCTGAGACTTTAACTTCTCTCTTTTTATGTGTTTACACAGAGAAACAAACACATTTGATATTTGATATTTACAAATATGATTTTCTAATTATTAGTGAAGTGTTTATTCACTTACAAATGTTTCTGGTACAATAAACGTGTTGAGTTAGAATTCAAATTCAAATGACAAAAAGATTATATTCTTTTACTTTTGGTGTGTGTGTGTGTGTGTGTGTGTGTGTGCGTGTGTGTGTGTGTGTGTGTGTGTGTGTGTGTGTGTGTAAAATTAGGATAATTAAGAAAGAGAAGAAATGGACAACAAGACAGAGAGAAAAAAAAAATCTTTTTAAAGGAGAAACTCAAAAAAGTATATTTTTGTTTTCAAAAATAATAAGGTCAGAAAACTCCAAGGTCTTCAGCTGTTGAGATGGACTTTGGCAGTTTTGACCCCTACCAATGGTACTGTCCACCCAGGTCACAGTGTCTTACAAACAAGCCATAACACTGTCCATGGAGTAAAAGACAAAACAATAACTAATTAATCCATAACAGGTACACATAGTTTTGTGACGACTAGGAGAAAGTATTTTACTTTTATTGTAACAAAAGAAGTAAAGAAAGGAAAAAAGGCAAAAAGAAGAAAGTAAGATATGTTAAAAAATGTAATTCATTGGAATTATTTTGGTGGAGGAGAAAAAAGAACATGTTATATATATATGAAGATTTTTAACCCCCGATGGCAGAGCTCAAGCCGTTTCGACGGCTATTTCTGTCCAGAAATAGCCGTCGAAGCGGCTTGAGCTCTGCCGTCAAGGTTAAACATTTTCCTATTACCCACTCTACTACCCTACATATTGAGTACTCTGGTACGTTATGGTCCATCTGGTTCCTTACCACACCTCCTTCGTTATCTATCTATATCATCATCATCTTTGTTTAACATCCATTTTCCACGCTAGCATGGGTTAGACGGGAGTTGTCCCACTTGAGGCAAGGTTGATCGGGTGACCGTGTCTCGCTCATATAGGACTATCTGGCGGGTTTTCTATGGCTGGATGCCCTTCCTAACACCAACCACATTTACAGTGTGGAACTGGGAACTTTTTACCGTGTTACGTACACGGTCACATTACAGCGTAGACTGTGTGTTTTTTTTCTCGTGACACCTACACGATCTCGATCTCATTATCTCATTTATTTGGACTGGATGTTGTGGTACCAACTTTACAGAGAGAGGGTGGTGTTGGTGGGAATGGGAGGATAGGGTAGTGGATTGGAGTGTATATTTGGTTAAGAGGTGCCTACTGACTGTAGATTTCACTTTGTACATAGGCAAGGCGGGTCTTCTGTATTACTGCGTAGCGCCAAAGATCTCGGTCCAGTGGCATTGTCTTAGAGAGGTGTAAGTGTGTAAGGTCGGAATTTATCAGATCGTCCCAGGTTTTTCTGGGTCTACCTACTCCGTAACTACCATCAATTTTGATCGCCCTGCACTTTTTTATACAGTTGTCGTCTTTCATGCGCATCACGTGGCCATACCAATGTAGTCTTCTCTCAAGTAAACAGCATCTGATCCCTCTTATTCCTAATTTCTCACTTAGTTCATTTATGCTTTACTGTTACACATCCAACGGAGCATGCATGCTTCGTTCCTTTCCAGTCTGCGCAGGTCCTCTGCACACAATGCCCATGTCTCACTGCCATGTAGCATTGCTGTTCGTATACAAGCATCATACAATCTGCCTTTCATTTTTAGTTGTGGCCAACAGCGGTATTAGCTCTCTGAACTTTTTGCATCCTGTTCTGACTCTGTCTACTGTACTTTCAAAACACCCTCCACCACTGCTGATTTCATCACCCAGGTAACGGAAAGTGTCTACTATTTCTATAGAACCATCTGGACAATGGAAGGAGCTAGTATCCTGTGGACACTTGCTACCTATTGCACCTGAGCATCGGCCACATCTATATATATATATATTTATATGCTGATCTGGAGCCACAACAACAAAAGTGCCCAATTCAGCCTGTAAGAGTTTGAAACTGGTCTTTGTTGAGACAATAGGGTGTGATTTCAGGCAGATTTAGCTAGTTCTAACAGTTTAATTAATTCAAAGGAGCAGAGTAAATGATATTTAGTACTTCTTCTATAACAATGTCTCTGTATTTATAATAGCCCATGACAAGACATCTTGACATATTTTATTACATTGAATAACCTAATTCTTTTACATGAAGGTAGCAACAAGACACCACTGAAGTGTATCATATCTTGAACCTCAAAACATAGGTATTCATGTTGCTATCAGTGCGGAGACAGTCGCCTGCAGGTGGAGTGGCTGATTCAGCACGTCCCCCTCACCGTCTTCCAGGTCAATGCATTCTCCATCCTGTCGGCCAGGTCCCAGTGGTGGAGGGCAAGTTAGTTGGTGGTGGAGAATACTCATTCGGACGTCACTTCAACAACTAAAGTCAGATTGATAGCTTCTGCATATCACCGGCTTCTACACCACAGTATATAGAATCAGTAAAGTCATCAAATATTTTGCTTTGAAATTCCGCTGATGAAAGCATCACATATAGTATTCAATAGGGCCTTAACAGGACTTTACTTATATGTGATTTTAACCAACACAATATTCACATATTGTAACCTTTATCATGTTCTTAATGAAAGATACTGCTGTAGCGACTAGCGCCACCTTGCCCGGGAAGAAAAAACTAATTAGAGTTACTTCCCGTTGAATTCTAGAAGATTCCTTGAACTTCCGGTCTAGGGATTATAAAGGAGGGAGAAAAGAGACATCTTGGCTTATTTGGCGACCGGCTCTCGGACAGTTCACTCACGAGCGAGTTTGTTAACCTTATATTTGTATCGAATTTAATTAGTGGTTGGCCTGCAGTGGCGTTTACCAAGTAAATAACCCTGTGACCAATTCACTAAACTGCCTATAATTTTCTAAACCTGCTAAAAATAATCAAGAATTTGGAAGGATTTAATGATATAACTTTTTTTCATTATTAAGCTGGTGTTTGAACATAACTTAACCAATGGTCTTTCATAAAATTATAGTGAAAGGTTTTTAGATAATTATAAAAACTTTCAAGTTAACAGTTTACTATTGTAGTGCAAGGAACAGTTTCATACAGTTTGGTATGAAAAAGATTAATATAATCTTTCTATTGTTGGTTGCTTTAATAACTTTTGCTGAATCCCTTCTCTGCTGTCTGGAAGTAGATCTATCATATAATACTACCCAACCACTTAGCTGTAACCTTAGGTTTGCACTACAAATTCTCTCTCAGATAATCTCCCTACTCTACAATGTTTGTTTGTTTGTTTGTTTGTTTTACTGCTTAGTTAGGGATTGAAGTGTATTATCCTGGAATCTTTTCAGATTTTATCTGACACTTAAACAATTCTGCCAATCCACCTCCATAGACTTTATCAACTCTAAAAGGATGAAAGACAAATTTAACTTTAACAGGATTTGAACTCGGAGTTCAAACAGCCAGAACAAATACCACAAAGTATTACACTTTAACGACTCTGTTTAGTCTATTTAGTATTTATTAATATTTACTTAGAAATATCTGCAAGAATTTTATGAAGAAAAAGACTAAAAACTTACTCAAGATCAAATCACGCCTTCACAGCTGCGGTCAGACCATAGTTATGCTGTCTGCATGCTCATTCAAATGCATTCACACTGACTGTCTCAAATACATACAAATATGGCTTATAAAACTTACCAAAGTAAAGAGCCTTCCAACCCCCCAACCCCCGTTAAGAACCTTTGATCTATACCAAGACTGTTTTCCAAGACTTCATGGTTGTTTAAAATGTTTTTTCTTATTCCAGGTATTTTGGTGACTGCCACAAAAACGTCAAATAATACATATGCCTACAATACAATTACCGTAGTCCTGTTTACAGAATTTCTTAAACTTTTGGCAGCCCTAGTTATATATTTAAAAAGGTAAGCTCCTTTTACTTTCACTACACACTTTTTTACTGTTATGTAAGTTGTCATTCTTTTTACTTTTTTCGTATATATATATACATATGGCGTTAGAAAGGGGGCGTCCAGCTGTAGAAACCAACCCAAAATCAGTTCTATATGAGCAAGACATGATCACCTGACCTAACATTGCCCACAACAAAACAACTCATCTAACTCATGCCAGCATGGAAAAATGGACGTAAAACGATGATGATGGTGATGATGATGATGATATATATGTAGCTCAGATTAGGTGAGTAAAAGCCTAGTCTTCGCAGGTTTGACAAAGTACCAGATTGGTGACTGGCGCAAATAAGACCACCGAAACTGCAACTGCAATATGGTGAGGAAAACAAAAAAGAACCATACTGCAACGTCCTTTGCGCATGTTAACAAGGGACACATTCAAGCCTTAGGTAGAGGGGCCTGTTCGAAAAATATATTACAGTCTCCATTTCACGGCACCAAAACTGATGATGATGATGTAACAATTTGTTTGAGTTGTTGGAACATTGAATAAAATACGTTGTATTCTCTACCCTCTGAGTCAGATCCTGCCGAAGTCAACTTTGTCCTTCATCCTTTTAGGGTCACTAAATAAAGTATGTGTATGAGTCAAGGGTGATTAATTAGCAGAATTCTTAGTGTTATCTCTAATCAGCAGAATTCTTAGTGTTATCTCTAATTAGCAAAATTCTATATTAGCTTTTGACATTTCCTTGGATAACATTGGTGTTGTGGAGAGAGAAGAGTTGTATGTATAGATGACTGCTAGACATCCACATTAAACTTTGCCTAAATCTGTACCTCGAAGAGGAACCTTTGAGGTGCAAACATGGCAGGGATGGTTGCCCAATATATATATATATATCATCATCATTGTTTAATGTCCATTTTTCCACACTTACATGGGTTAGATGGGTTGTCACGTTATGAAAATAGTCATAGTATGGAGACTACGTCATGCTCATATATATGTGGTTGGTGTTAGGAAAGGCATCCAGCCGTAGAAAACCTGCCAGACAGTCCTATATGAGCGAGAAAACCAATCTTGCCTCAAGTGGGACAACTCCCGTCTAAACCTATGCTAGCGTGGAAGATAGATGTTAAACGATGATGATGATGATATATATATATATATATATATATATATACACATTAATCCGAAGTAGAATTGGCAGTAACGACAATGAATAAGGTACTCAATACATAAGAAGAGTGAGAACAACTATGATTTCATACGAATAAAACAGTTCTAGTCCTGTAGAAGCCTTTCTATATTAAATCTTCGTTTTATATATATATATATATATGCACTCACTGATACTGATAAGAAAATAGCCTGGAAGTGTCACTACGAGAGGCTATTAAATAAGGAGAATAAATGGGAAAAAGATAGTCTGCCCCAAATCGATCCAATAGAAGGACCAGCGGTGCAAGTTAAAGGTAGTATATCAAAGATATGAAGACAGGCAAGGCAGCTGGGCCTTCGGAGATAGTTGCTGAGATGTTGAAGGCATCTGGTATGGTGGGACACACTATGGTCACCCGTATAGTTAACCAAGTAATACAGAATGGGGTCATACCGAAAGACTGGCGTAGCAGCATCATCATTAACTGCTACAAGGGTAAAGGGGATGCTCTAGATAGGGGAAACTATAGAAGCATTAAGTTAGTTGACCAGGTCATGAAGGTCACAGAAAGAGTTATAGCGCAACTAATCAGAAAGTGAATTAATCTAGATGAAATGCAGTTTGGGTTTGTGTCAGGTAAAAGTACCACAGACGCTCTTTTCCTTGTGCGACAACTACAAGAGAAGTACCTAGCTAAAGGTAAACCCCTCTACTTAGCTTTTGTAGACCTGGAGAAAGCTTTTGACAGAGTCCCCCGCTCCATTATCTGGTGAGCTCTTAGAAAACTAGGTGTAGATGAATGGCTTGTGAGAGCTATACAAGCTATGTATAATGAAACAGTCAGTAAGGTTAGAATTAACAATGAATATTGTGAAGAATTTAGTGTAAAAGTTGGCGTTCATCAAGGCTCTGTCCTTAGCCCCCTCTTATTTATTATTGCCCTTCAGGCTATAACAGAAGAGTTCAAGACCGGCTGCCCATGGGAACTCCTATACGCAGATGATCTAACGCTCTTAGCTGAATCAATGGCTGAACTAGAGAAGAAATTCCAAACATGGAAGCACGGCCTAGAATCAAAAAGCCTTAAAATTAACCTGGCTAAGACTAAAGTTCTAGTTTGTAAGAAAGAAAATAAGGCGGCGGTCCCCTCCGGGAAGTGGCCATGCGCAGAGTGTAGGAAAGGCGTAGGTAGAAATTCCATTTTGTGTCCCAAATGCAAAGTTTCGGTGCATAAAAGATGTAGTGGGATCACAGGTAAGCTAACTAAGAACATAGATTTTACATGTGGCCGGTGTTCTGGAGCAATAAGTAGCAGCAAGTGCCCACAAAATACTAGCTCTTTCAACTGCGCAGAGGGTTCTATAGAAATAGTGGACAGCTTCCGTTACCTGGGTGACAAAATCAGCAGTGGGGGAGGGTGCTCTGAAAGTACAGTAGCTCGAGTCAGAACTGGGTGGAAAAAGTTCAGAGAGCTTATACCACTATTAGCCACTAAAGGGTTCTCCCTAAAAATGAAAGGCAGGCTGTACGATGCCTGCATACGAACAGCAATGTTGCATGGCAGTGAGACCTGGGCATTGTGTGCAGAGGATATACGCAGACTAGAGAGAAACGAAGCTTGCATGCTCCGCTGGATGTGTAATAGTAATATACGTGAACGACAAAGCATAAACGAACTAAGGAAAAAATTAGAAATAAGAGGGATCAGATGTAGTTTACTAGAGAGAAGGCTACGTTGGTATGGTCACGTGATGCGCATGAAGGACGATAGCTGTATAACAAAGTGCAGGGCAATAAAGATAGACGGTAGCCACGGAATAGGCGGACCCAGAAAAACCTGGGACGAGCTGATAAACTCAGACCTCACACACTTACACCTCACCAAGACAATGTCACTGGACCGAGACCTTTGGCGGTACTCAGTAATAGAGAAGACCTGCCTTACCTAAATACAAAGTAAAACCTACTACAGTCAGTAGGCATCTCTAACAAAATACACCCCCGTCCCACCACCCCCACCCCATCCACACCGCCCCCTTCTATGTAAAGTTATGTTGGTGCCACACCATCCAGGCCGAAACAAATGAGATCGTGTAGGTGTCACGACAAAAAAACACACAATCCACGCTGTAATGTGGCCGTGTAGGCAACACGGTAAAAACCTCCCAGACCCACACTGTAAATGTGGTTGGTGTTAGGAAGGGCATCCAACTGTAGAAAACCTGCCAGACAGTCCTATGCGAGCAAGACAATCACTCTTGCCTCAAGTGGGAAAACCCCCGTCCAAACCCATGCAAGCGTGGAACACGGACGTTAAACGTTGATGATGATGATGATAAGCATACATACACGTGCATACAAGTGTACATATATGCACATGTATACAAGCATATATATACACATACACGTGTATATTAGCATGCATATATACACATGTATAAAATCATATATACACATGTATATAAGTATACATACATTCATGCATCTGTTCGTTATATATTTATAGATGTTTTGTTTTGTTTTTTCAGTAATTCTTTTGTTAATTTATACAATGAAATCATCAAGAACAAAAAAGGTAAGACTAAAAATATTGTCATATAATAATTGTTTCTACTTTTGGCACAAGGCCAGCAATTACTCAGTACATTACTGGTACTTTATTTTATCGACGCCGTAAGGATGAAAGGCAAAGTTAACCTCGGCAGGATTTGAACTCAGACTGTAAAGGGACGTAACTCTATGCTACAAAGCATGGTGTCCAACCCTCTACCGATACTGCCAATCCACTTACCATATTATTATATTGTCATATAATAATATGGTAAGTGGATTGGCAGTATCGGTAGAGGGTTGGACACCATGCTTTGCAGCATAGAGTTATGGCCCTTTATAATCTGAGTTCAAATCCCGCCGAGGTTAACTTTGTCATTCTTCCTTACGGGGTCGATAAAATAAAGTACCAGTCACGCATTGGGATCGATTTAATCGACTTTCCACTCCCCAAATTGCTGGCCTTGTGCCTATACTAGAAATCATTATATTGTCATATTATAATAATTGTTTCTACTTTTTGGCACAAGGCCACCAATTACCCAGTACATTACTGGTACTTTATTTTATCGACCTCGTAAGGATGAAAGGCAAAGTTAACCTCGGCGGGATTTGAACTCAGAATGGCAAGGGCCGTAACTCAATGCGTCAAAGCATAGCGTCCGACCCTCTACTGATGCTGCCAATCATCATCATCATCATCATCACCGTTTTACGTCCGTTCTTCCACGCTAGCATGGGTTAGACGGGTTGTCCTGTTGTGTGCAGTGTCTGGTCGGCTGACCATGCCTTGCTCATACAGGAACTGATCTGGCTTGATTTCTACAGCTGGATGCCCTTCCTAACACCAACCTCATTTACAGTGAGTGCTGGGTGCTTTTTCGTGGCGCCTACACGTCCACTTTACAGTGTGGGCTGGGTGCTTTTTTGCCGTGGCACCTCCACGACCACCTTGCGGTGGGGGCATATTGTTTATATGCTTCAGCATGAACCCATGGGAGGTCGGGTACTCTGTATTACTGCGTGACGCCAGAAGTCACGGTCGTGTGTCATTGTCTTTGAGAGGTGTAGTTGGGTAAGGTCGGCTTTTATCACCTCATCCCAGGTCATCTTGGGTCTCCCCACTCCGCGGTTTCCATCAACTTCTAGTGCTCTGCACCTTTTTATGCAGCTGTCATCCTTCATACGCATCACATGTCCATACCAGCGCAACCGCCTCTCCTGCACGCAGCATTTGATTCCTCTTATGCTCAGTCTCTCTCTCAATTCCTTTATGCTTTGTCGTTCACGTATATTACTGTTACACATCCATCGGAGCATGCAGGCTTCGTTTCTCTCTAATCTACGTAAGTCTTCCACCTTCAGCGCCCAGGTCTCACTACCATGCAACATCGCTGTTCGGATACACGCATCATACAGTCTGCCTTTCATTCTGAGGGAGAAGCCTTTTGCAGCTAGCAGTGGTAGTAGTTCCCTAAACTTCTTCCATCCCGTTCTTACCATAGTTATTGTACTTTCTGAACACCCACCTCCGTTGCTAATTCGGTCATCTAGGTAGCAGAAGCTGTTTACTGTTTCTACAGGGCCCTCCCAGAGATTGGTGGTACTTGTTTCCTGTGGCTGTTTGCTGCTTGCTGTTTCAGCACAGCTGCTGCATGTGAATCCTACATTCTTAATTAAGCTTCCTGAGATCCCGCTACATCTCTTGTGTACCCATTGTTTGCATTTGGGGCAGAGAATGGAGTTCCTACCTACACCTTTCCTACATACTGAGCAAGGCCATTTCCCTGAGGGGATCTGGGTTTTGTTTTCTCGTCTACTTACAAGGACCTTAGTCTTTGTCATGTTGACTGTGAGACCCTTTCTTTCTAGTCCCTGCTTCCAGGTTTGGAATTTATTCTCTAGTTCTACCATAGATTCAGCTATGAGTGCGAGGTCATCAGCATACAGGAGTTCCCATGGGCATCCGGTCTTAAACTCCTCCGTTATTGCCTGCAGGACTATGATGAACAGTAGAGGGCTAAGAACAGAGCCCTGGTGGACCCCAACCTGTACGCTAAATTCCTCGCTATACTCATTGCTAATCCTAACTTTGCTGACTGCTCCCCTATACATGGCTTGTACCGCTTTCACAAGCCATTCATCTACTCCTAGTTTTCTAAGAGCCCACCAGATTACTGCACGTGGAACTCTGTCAAAGGCTTTCTCAAGGTCGACAAATGCCAAGTAGAGTGGCTTACTTAATATACACAAGTCAACACACTTTTTGCTGACTTAGGTTCTGTTGTTTTTAGCTAATTTGGAGGTGCTGATTTCAAATATGGCATTCATTTTTTCCTAACACATCAGCTTTTATTCTATAGCACATCCCTATTCTATTATGCACTGTATGAATAATATAATTTACTTAGGATCGATTACTAAGTCTTATAGCTTGAAACCATAAGTTATAATGTCAATAGAATCTGATATGAGAGATGAAATATAAGATAACATCCCCTTTTATTAAATATATCTTGTTAATTCTCAAATAAAATGGATAAAGCACAAACAATCGTACACTAACTGACATATTCATGGAACAAATTTTATCTTACGAGAGCACTTGGAGTGTTTCATGCCAACAGTCTCTTTGAATACTCCAACAGTAATCTGCCATCATGTGTGTGTTCCATCTACTTGTATATCTCTCTTCCATAATCTTGATATCTTGATGGAAGCGCTGGCCATTCTCATCGCTCACGTCTCCAAGATTAGCAGGAAATTCATCAAGATGACTCTTGAGGAAATTAATCTTTATACTCATATTGCAGCCTGAAAGATAACTAACTTGTGGGAGACACAGTAGAGGAAGACCTGCTTGAACCTTCATTGGTCAACTCTCAGATGATACAAACCTCAGTAGGGAACAGATGTCAGGAGAAATGGAAAATTGTGGATTGTGGAGAGACTTTAACAATGTTTGATTGTGGTTACAATGATGCTGTTCAATTATTAATCTTCTTTGGTTATTTGTGAGACAAAACAAAATTTGAATCAGAAATTTAAAGGAACTTGAACGAAAAGAGCTTATGTTTTTGGTAACCTTCAGACCCATTTGAAGCTGTGGTGTTAAACTCTTCATTACCATATTTCTAATGAAATACATAGTATTTGAATTAATTAATGAAGTTGGAGGGATTTACTAAAATTATAAATCAATTTATTATTAAATTAGTATTTGTAATATAACTTAACAAAAGGTTGTGATATTAAATTATGTTAATTTAAAATTTGAAGGATTTACTTATCCATTATTATTTTTATTTCAGTAATTTAAAATATGAATTTATATGTTAATGGGATTATGATGGAAGATTTTAATATAAATTGGAACCCTTTAAAATGTGTAATTTTATTTTGTTGAATCAAAGGCAGGTTTTGAATGGGTTGATATCAAAAGTGTGAAAGTGTAACTGAACACAGTCTTACCTGTGTAGTGTTGTTTATAACATTGCTTACCTCTGTCACATGTGCAACACAGTCCTACCTCTGTCACACTTATAACACAGTCCTACCTCTGTCACACTTACAACACAGTCCTACCTGTGTAGTGTTGGTTATAACATTTCTTACCTCTGTCACACGTGCAACACACTCCTACCTCTATCACACGTGCAACACAGTCCTACCTCTGTCACACTTACAGCACAGTTCTACCTCTGTCACACTTACAACACAGTCCTACCTGTGTAGTGTTGTTTATAACATTGCTTGCCTCTGTCACACTTGCAACACAGTGCTACCTCTCACACTTGCAACACAGTGCTACCTCTCACACTTGCAACACAGTCCTACCTCTCACACTTGCAACACAGTGCTACCTCTCACACTTGCAACACAGTGCTACCTCTCACACTTGCAACACAGTGCTACCTCTCACACTTGCAACACAGTGCTACTTCTCACACTTGCAACACAGTGCTACCTCTCACACTTGCAACACAGTCCTACCTCTCACACTTGCAACACAGTGCTACCTCTCACACTTGCAACACAGTGCTACCTCTCACACTTGCAACACAGTGCTACCTCTCACACTTGCAACACAGTGCTACCTCTCACACTTGCAACACAGTGCTACCTCTCACACTTGCAACACAGTGCTACCTCTCACACTTGCAACACAGTGCTACCTCTCACACTTGCAACACAGTGCTACCTCTCACACTTGCAACACAGTGCTACCTCTCACACTTGCAACACAGTGCTACCTCTCACACTTGCAACACAGTGCTACCTCTCACACTTGCAACACAGTGCTACCTCTCACACTTGCAACACAGTGCTACCTCTCACACTTGCAACACAGTGCTACCTCTCACACTTGCAACACAGTGCTACCTCTCACACTTGCAACACAGTGCTACCTCTCACACTTGCAACACAGTGCTTCCTCTCACACTTGCAACACAGTGCTACCTCTCACACTTGCAACACAGTGCTACCTCTCACACTTGCAACACAGTCCTACCTCTCACACTTGCAACACAGTCCTACCTCTCACACTTGCAACACAGTGCTACCTCTCACACTTGCAACACAGTGCTACCTCTCACACTTGCAACACAGTCCTACCTCTCACACTTGCAACACAGTGCTACCTCTCACACTTGCAACACAGTCCTACCTCTCACACTTGCAACACAGTGCTACCTCTCACACTTGCAACACAGTGCTACCTCTCACACTTGCAACACAGTGCTACCTCTCACACTTGCAACACAGTGCTACCTCTCACACTTGCAACACAGTGCTACCTCTCACACTTGCAACACAGTGCTACCTCTCACACTTGCAACACAGTGCTACCTCTCACACATGCAACACAGTCCTACCTCTCACACTTGCAACACAGTGCTTCCTCTCACACTTGCAACACAGTGCTTCCTCTCACACTTGCAACACAGTGCTACCTCTCACACTTGCAACACAGTGCTACCTCTCACACTTGCAACACAGTGCTTCCTCTCACACTTGCAACACAGTGCTACCTCTCACACTTGCAACACAGTGCTACCTCTCACACTTGCAACACAGTGCTACCTCTCACACTTGCAACACAGTGCTTCCTCTCACACTTGCAACACAGTGCTACCTCTCACACTTGCAACACAGTGCTACCTCTCACACTTGCAACACAGTGCTACCTCTCACACTTGCAACACAGTGCTTCCTCTCACACTTGCAACACAGTGCTACTTCTGTCACTTGCAACACAGTGCTACCTCTCACACTTGCAACACAGTGCTACCTCTCACACATGCAACACAGTCCTACCTCTCACACTTGCAACACAGTCCTACCTCTCACACTTGCAACACAGTGCTACCTCTCACACATGCAACACAGTCCTACCTCTCACACTTGCAACACAGTCCTACCTCTCACACTTGCAACACAGTGCTACCTCTCACACTTGCAACACAGTCCTACCTCTCACACTTGCAACACAGTGCTACCTCTCACACTTGCAACACAGTGCTACCTCTCACACTTGCAACACAGTGCTACCTCTCACACTTGCAACACAGTCCTACCTCTCACACTTGCAACACAGTGCTACCTCTCACACTTGCAACACAGTGCTACCTCTCACACTTGCAACACAGTGCTACCTCTCACACTTGCAACACAGTGCTACCTCTCACACTTGCAACACAGTCCTACCTCTCACACTTGCAACACAGTGCTACCTCTCACACTTGCAACACAGTGCTACCTCTCACACTTGCAACACAGTGCTACCTCTCACACTTGCAACACAGTGCTACCTCTCACACTTATAACACAGTCCTACCTCTCACACTTGCAACACAGTGCTACCTCTCACACTTGCAACACAGTGCTACCTCTCACACTTGCAACACAGTGCTACCTCTCACACTTGCAACACAGTGCTACTTCTGTCACACTTGCAACACAGTGCTACCTCTCACACTTGCAACACAGTGCTACCTCTCACACTTGCAACACAGTGCTACCTCTCACACTTGCAACACAGTGCTACCTCTCACACTTGCAACACAGTGCTACCTCTCACACTTGCAACACAGTGCTACCTCTCACACTTGCAACACAGTGCTACCTCTCACACTTGCAACACAGTGCTACCTCTCACACTTGCAACACAGTCCTACCTCTCACACATGCAACACAGTCCTACCTCTCACACTTGCAACACAGTGCTACCTCTCACACTTGCAACACAGTGCTACCTCTCACACTTGCAACACAGTGCTACCTCTCACACTTGCAACACAGTGCTACCTCTCACACTTGCAACACAGTGCTACCTCTCACACTTGCAACACAGTGCTACCTCTCACACTTGCAACACAGTGCTACCTCTCACACTTGCAACACAGTGCTACCTCTCACACTTGCAACACAGTGCTACCTCTCACACTTGCAACACAGTGCTACCTCTCACACTTGCAACACAGTGCTACCTCTCACACTTGCAACACAGTGCTACCTCTCACACTTATAACACAGTCCTACCTCTCACACTTGCAACACAGTGCTACCTCTCACACTTGCAACACAGTGCTACCTCTCACACTTGCAACACAGTGCTACCTCTCACACTTGCAACACAGTGCTACCTCTCACACTTATAACACAGTCCTACCTCTCACACTTGCAACACAGTGCTACCTCTCACACTTGCAACACAGTGCTACCTCTCACACTTGCAACACAGTGCTACCTCTCACACTTGCAACACAGTGCTACCTCTCACACATGCAACACAGTCCTACCTCTCACACTTGCAACACAGTCCTACCTCTCACACTTGCAACACAGTGCTACCTCTCACACTTGCAACACAGTGCTACCTCTCACACTTGCAACACAGTGCTACCTCTCACACTTGCAACACAGTGCTACCTCTCACACTTGCAACATAGTGCTACCTCTCACACTTGCAACACAGTGCTACCTCTCACACTTGCAACACAGTGCTACCTCTCACACTTGCAACACAGTGCTACCTCTCACACTTGCAACACAGTGCTACCTCTCACACTTGCAACACAGTGCTACCTCTCACACTTGCAACACAGTGCTACCTCTCACACTTGCAACACAGTGCTACCTCTCACACTTGCAACACAGTGCTACCTCTCACACTTGCAACACAGTGCTACCTCTCACACTTGCAACACAGTGCTACCTCTCACACTTGCAACACAGTGCTACCTCTCACACTTGCAACACAGTGCTACCTCTCACACTTGCAACACAGTGCTACCTCTCACACTTGCAACACAGTGCTACCTCTCACACTTGCAACACAGTGCTACCTCTCACACTTGCAACACAGTGCTACCTCTCACACTTGCAACACAGTGCTACCTCTCACACTTGCAACACAGTGCTACCTCTCACACTTGCAACACAGTGCTACCTCTCACACTTGCAACACAGTGCTACTTCTGTCACACTTGCAACACAGTGCTACCTTCTGTCACACTTGCAACACAGTGCTACCTCTCACACTTGCAACACAGTGCTACCTCTCACACTTGCAACACAGTGCTACCTCTCACACTTGCAACACAGTGCTACCTCTCACACTTGCAACACAGTGCCTACCTCTCACACTTGCAACACAGTGCTACCTCTCACACTTGCAACACAGTGCTACCTCTCACACTTGCAACACAGTGCTACCTCTCACACTTGCAACACAGTGCTACCTCTCACACTTATAACACAGTCCTACCTCTCACACTTGCAACACAGTGCTACCTCTCACACTTGCAACACAGTGCTACCTCTCACACTTGCAACACAGTGCTACCTCTCACACTTGCAACACAGTGCTACCTCTCACACTTGCAACACAGTCCTACCTCTCACACTTGCAACACAGTGCTACCTCTCACACTTGCAACACAGTGCTACCTCTCACACTTGCAACACAGTGCTACCTCTCACACTTGCAACACAGTGCTACCTCTCACACTTGCAACACAGTGCTACCTCTCACACTTGCAACACAGTGCTACCTCTCACACATGCAACACAGTGCCTACCTCTCACACTTGCAACACAGTCTACCTCTCACACTTGCAACACAGTGCTACCTCTCACACTTGCAACACAGTGCTACCTCTCACACTTGCAACACAGTGCTACCTCTCACACTTGCAACACAGTGCTACCTCTCACACTTGCAACACAGTGCTACCTCTCACACTTGCAACACAGTGCTACCTCTCACACTTGCAACACAGTGCTACCTCTCACACTTGCAACACAGTGCTACCTCTCACAACTTGCAACACAGTGCTACCTCTCACACTTGCAACACAGTGCTACCTCTCACACTTGCAACACAGTGCTACCTCTCACACTTGCAACACAGTGCTACCTCTCACACTTGCAACACAGTGCTACCTCTCACACTTGCAACACAGTGCTACCTCTCACACTTGCAACACAGTGCTACCTCTCACACTTGCAACACAGTGCTACCTCTCACACTTGCAACACAGTGCTACCTCTCACACTTGCAACACAGTGCTACCTCTCACACTTGCAACACAGTGCTACCTCTCACACTTGCAACACAGTGCTACCTCTCACACTTGCAACACAGTGCTACCTCTCACACTTGCAACACAGTGCTACTCTGTCACACTTGCAACACAGTGCTA
This sequence comes from Eledone cirrhosa, assembly GCA_964016885.1. Lineage (NCBI taxonomy): Eukaryota > Metazoa > Mollusca > Cephalopoda > Octopoda > Eledonidae > Eledone > Eledone cirrhosa. The sequence goes on from OZ024743.1 coordinate 183,204,182, forward strand.
CCTCTCACACTTGCAACACAGTGCTACCTCTCACACTTGCAACACAGTGCTACCTCTCACACTTGCAACACAGTGCTACCTCTCACACATGCAACACAGTCCTACCTCTCACACTTGCAACACAGTGCTACTCTCACACTTGCAACACAGTGCTACCTCTCACACTTGCAACACAGTGCTACCTCTCACACTTGCAACACAGTGCTACCTCTCACACTTGCAACACAGTGCTTCCTCTCACACTTGCAACACAGTGCTACCTCTCACACTTGCAACACAGTGCTTCCTCTCACACTTGCAACACAGTGCTTCCTCTCACACTTGCAACACAGTGCTACCTCTCACACTTGCAACACAGTGCTACCTCTCACACTTGCAACACAGTGCTACCTCTCACACTTGCAACACAGTGCTACCTCTCACACTTGCAACACAGTGCTACCTCTCACACTTGCAACACAGTGCTACCTCTCACACTTGCAACACAGTGCTACCTCTCACACTTGCAACACAGTGCTACCTCTCACACTTGCAACACAGTGCTTACCTCTCACACTTGCAACACAGTGCTTCCTCTCACACTTGCAACACAGTGCTTCCTCTCACACTTGCAACACAGTGCTACCTCTCACACTTGCAACACAGTGCTACCTCTCACACTTATAACACAGTCCTACCTCTCACACTTGCAACACAGTGCTACCTCTCACACTTGCAACACAGTGCTACCTCTCACACTTGCAACACAGTGCTACCTCTCACACTTGCAACACAGTGCTACCTCTCACACTTGCAACACAGTGCTACCTCTCACACTTGCAACACAGTCCTACCTCTCACACTTGCAACACAGTGCTACCTCTCACACTTGCAACACAGTGCTACCTCTCACACTTGCAACACAGTCCTACCTCTCACACATGCAACACAGTCCTACCTCTCACACTTGCAACACAGTGCTTCCTCTCACACTTGCAACACAGTGCTTCCTCTCACACTTGCAACACAGTGCTACCTCTCACACTTGCAACACAGTGCTACCTCTCACACTTGCAACACAGTGCTACCTCTCACACTTGCAACACAGTGCTACCTCTCACACTTGCAACACAGTGCTACCTCTCACACTTGCAACACAGTGCTATCTCTCACACTTGCAACACAGTGCTACTTCTGTCACACTTGCAACACAGTGCTACCTCTCACACATGCAA
>OZ024743.1:183226989-183331989 GCA_964016885.1 Eledone cirrhosa
TTACTAAATGAGGAGAATGCATGGGAAGAAGAGACCCTACCCCAAGTAGACCCTATAGAGGGACCAGCAGTACAAGTCAGCGGCAGCGTAGTAAGTAAGGCAATCAGAGATATGAAGATGGGGAAGGCAACCGGTCCATCGGGTATAGCTGCCGAGATGCTGAAGGCATCTGGGTATGTAGGTCACACTATAACCACACGTATCGTTAACCAGGTAATACTAGAAGAGGCCATACTAAAAGATTGGTGCAGTAGCATCATTGTCAACTGCTACAAAGGCAAAGGTGATGCACTAGATAGAGGAAACTATAGAGGTATAAAGTTGATGGACCAGGTCATGAAAGTAACAGAAAGAGTTATAGCACAGCTGATTAGGGACCGGGTGAATATAGACGAGATGCAATTTGGGTTTGTACCAGGAAGAGGCACCACTGATGCCCTCTTCCTTGTGAGGCAATTACAGGAAAAGTACCTAGCTAAAAGTAAGCCACTCTACTTGGCATTTGTCGACCTTGAGAAAGCCTTTGACAGAGTTCCACGTGCTGTAATCAGGTGGGCTCTTAGAAAACTAGGAGTAGATGAATGGCTTGTGAAAGCGGTACAAGCCATGTATAGGGGAGCAGTCAGCAAAGTTAGGATTAGCAATGAGTATAGCGAGGAATTTAGCGTACAGGTTGGAGTCCACCAGGGCTCTGTTCTTAGCCCTCTCCTGTTCATCATAGTCCTGCAGGCAATAACGGAGGAATTTAAGACCGGATGCCCATGGGAACTCCTGTATGCTGATGACCTCGCACTCATAGCTGAATCTATGATAGAACTAGAGAATAAATTCCAAACCTGGAAGCAGGGACTAGAGAGAAAGGGTCTCAAAGTCAACATGACAAAGACTAAGGTCCTTGTAAGTAGACGAGAAAACAGAACCCAGATCCCCTCAGAGAAATGGCCTTGCTCAGTATGTAGGAAAGGTGTAGGTAGGAACTCCATTCTCTGCCCCAAATGCAAACAATGGGTACACAAGAGATGTAGCGGGATCTCAGGAAGCTTAATTAAGAATGTAGGATTCACATGCAGCAGCTGTGCTGAAGCAGCAAACAGCCACAGGAAACAAGTACCACCAATCTCTGGGAGGGCCCTGTAGAAACAGTAGACAGCTTCTGCTACCTAGGTGACCGAATTAGCAATGGAGGTGGGTGTTCAGAAAGTACAATAACAAGGGTAAGAACGGGATGGAAGAAGTTTAGGGAACTACTACCACTGCTAGCTGCAAAAGGCTTCTCCCTCAGAATGAAAGGCAGACTGTATGATGCGTGTATCCGAACAGCGATGTTGCATGGTAGTGAGACCTGGGCGCTGAAGGTGGAAGACTTACGTAGATTAGAGAGAAACGAAGCCTGCATGCTCCGATGGATGTGTAACAGTAATATATGTGAACGACAAAGCATAAATGAATTGAGAGAGAGACTGAGCATAAGAGGAATCAAATGCTGTGTGCAGGAGAGGCGGTTGCGCTGGTATGGACATGTGATGCGTATGAAGGATGACAGCTGCATAAAAAGGTGCAGAGCACTAGAAGTTGATGGAAACCGCGGAGTGGGGAGACCCAAGATGACCTGGGATGAGGTGATAAAAGCCGACCTTACCCAATTACACCTCTCAAAGACAATGACACACGACCGTGACTTCTGGCGTCACGCAGTAATACAGAGTACCCGACCTCCCATGGGTACATGCTGAAGCATATAAACAATATGCCCCCACACACCCCACCGCAAGGTGGTCGTGGAGGTGCCACGGCAAAAAAGCACCCAGCCCACACTGTAAAGTGGACGTGTAGGCGCCACGAAAAAGCACCCAGCACTCACTGTAAATGAGGTTGGTGTTAGGAAGGGCATCCAGCTGTAGAAATCAAGCCAGATCAGTTCCTGTATGAGCAAGGCATGGTCAGCTGACCAGACACTGCACACAACAGGACAACCCGTCTAACCCATGCTAGCGTGGAAGAACGGACGTAAAACGGTGATGATGATGATGATGATACATACATATATATATATATACACATACATATACACATACATATATATACACATATATATATATATACACATATATATATATATATATATATACACATACATATATATACACATACATATTTATACACATACATATACATATATATACACATACATATACATATATATACACATACATATACATATATATACACATACATATACATATATATATACACACTAGCATGGGTTAGACAGGTTGTCCTATTGTGGGAAATGCCAGGTCAGGTGACCATGTCTTGTTCATACGGTAACTGATTTTATCTTGATTTCTACAGCTGGATGCCCTTCCTAACACCAACTTCATTTACAGTGATTACTGGATGCTTTTTCTTTTACCATGGCCCCTAAACGAGCCCTTTACAGTGTGGGCCGAGTGCTTTTTTGTTCTGACACCTCTACGACCACTGTACAGTGTGGACTGGGTGCTTTTTTGTCGTGACACCTCTACGACCACTGTACAGTGTGGACTGGGTGCTTTTTTGTTGTGACACCTCTACGACCACTGTACAGTGTGGACTGGGTGCTTTTTTGTCGTGACACCTCTACGACCACTGTACAGTGTGGACTGGGTGCTTTTTTGTCGTGACACCTCTACGACCACTGTACAGTGTGGACTGGGTGCTTTTTTGTCGTGACACCTCTACGACCACTGTACAGTGTGGACTGGGTGCTTTTTTGTCGTGACACCTCTACGACCACTGTACAGTGTGGACTGGGTGCTTTTTTTTGTCGTGACACCTCTACGACCACTGTACAGTGTGGACTGGGTGCTTTTTTTTGTCGTGACACCTCTACGACCACTGTACAGTGTGGACTGGGTGCTTTTTTGTTCTGGCACCTCTACGACCACTGTACAGTGTGGACTGGGTGCTTTTTTGTCGTGACACCTCTACAACCACTGTACAGTGTGGACTGGGTGCTTTTTTGTTCTGGCACCTCTACGACCACTGTACAGTGTGGACTGGGTGCTTTTTTGTCGTGACACCTCTACAACCACTGTACAGTGTGGACTGAGTGCTTTTTTGTTCTGACACCTCTACGACCACTGTACAGTGTGGACTGGGTGCTTTTTTGTTGTGACACCTCCACGACCACTGTACAGTGTGGACTGGGTGCTTTTTTGTCATGACACCTCTACAATCACTGTACAGTGTGAACTGGGTGCTTTTTTGTTGTGACACCTCTACTACCACTGTACAGGGGAGGGTGGTATGTAATTAAATATGTATATGATGCAACACTGATTCTTTGTTCCCTTATATATTAATACATAATAATATATATATATACCTCTGGCGTCACGCAGTAATACAGAAGACTCGACTTCCCACAGGTACAAACCGAAGCTGAAGCATATAGACAATATGCCCCCACACCCTCCCACTGCAAAGTGGTTGTGGAGGTGCCACGTCAAAAAACCACCCAGCCCACACTGTAAAGGGGTCGTGTAGGTGCCACGGAAAAAAAAGCACCCAGCACTCACTGTAAATGAGGTTGGTGTTAGGAAGGGCATCCAGCTGTAGAAATCAAACGAGAATCAGTTCCCGTATGAGCAAGACAAGGTCAGCCAACCTGGTATTGCCCACAACAGGACAACCCGTCTAACTCATGCTAGCGTGGAAGAACGGACGTAAAACGTTGATGACGATATCTAATATATATATAATATATAAACATATATTATATATATATAACACACACACACATATATATATAAAACACACACAAACACACATATATATATATATAACACACATATAACACACACACATATATATAACACACACACATATATAACACACACACATATATATATATAACACTCACACACATACATATGATGAGTTGTAGCTTTGATGAGTTGTAGTGCACCTGAGCACTGTACACAATAATTTCATTATTATTATTATATATATAACACACACACACACATATATATATAAAACACACACACAAAGTATACACCAGTATACAGACTGGTACCTCATGTTGAAACTTAAACGATGTCTTGTAAACTTTACCACAAACCAAAACCAAAATGTACTTTTAATACTGACAAGTGGAACCGTATTGTATAGTAAAACATTATATATTTGCATTGGCAGTATCGGTAGAGGGTCCGACGCCATGCTTTCCAGCATAGTTACGTCCCTTTACGATCTGAGTTCAAATCCCGCCGAGGTTGACTTTGCCTTTCATACTTACGGGGTCGATAAAATAAAGTATCAGTAATACACTGAGTAATTGCTGGCCTTGTGCCTAAAGTAGAAACAATTGTATATTATTTTAAATATAACTTTATAGCAAATAGGCTAATTATATAACACCTAGAGTTTCTATTACGATTCTTAATGTTGCTACTTTTAAGATTTAGCCTCTATGAAGACGGTAAAAGAAGAATGTGGTCGAGGTAGTCGCAACTTTATTGCCTCGTTTGTCATTGACAATGAAGAATATGTTCGATATTATGTAAAGATGAAAGTGAAATGAAAACATGAGAGAAATTGTTTGAAATACAAAAGAAGAAAACAAAAGTTGTCAAGGAGTCGTAAATATTTTTATAAAGCACACTTCAATTAAACTTCTCTCCAAGTACATTGTGTGGTACATATATTCACACAGACACACACATGTAGACATACGCGAACATACACATATACAGACATACGCGGACATATATACACACACAGATGCAAACAGACATACACAAACACAGACCATACAGACACACACATACACGCCGGAATACACACAAACACACCAAAGTACACACACGCGGTCACATACACACCAACTTACACACGATCACACACACACCAACATGCATATACACGATCACATACACACCTACACACACACATTTCTTCTAAATTAGTTTTCAGATAAAAAACTAAGTTATGATTCCAGTCGCATTTATTAAATCCTTAAAAGAATATATTAACAGTTCTAGGGATATTTTCTGTTAACTACAGTTCTAGGGATACCTTCTGTTAACTAGTTTTGGTGGTACCTTCTGTTAATAACAGTTCGGGGGGGGGGGGGGCTTCTGTTAACTAGTTTTGAGGGGTACTTTCTGTTAACTACAGTTTTTGGTGGTACTGTCTGTTAACTATAGTTTTTGGTGGTACTGTCTGTTAACTATATAAATAAAAAAAATAGCAGCAGTGTTTAAGGAGATACAACTGCGAAGGAGAAACAGTAAAGTGAAACCCGGAAGAACAAAGTTCAACAAGTCAAGTATGATTATGACTAATTCTAGAAAAAGAAATCTCAATAAATGTTTCTATTGACGTTTATTTGGCATTTATTATTAAAATAATAATTGTTTCTACTTTAGGCACAAGGCCAGCAATTACCCAGTGCATTACTGGTGCTTTATTAAAATAATAATAGTAGTAAATAATGTGTTTTTACTGTAGTTGGCAGTAGTTTAAATACAATCGTTACAGATCCACTAGGTACCCACATTGGTAAGGGAATCATAAACAGGTCTTCTTTTATATAATTTATAACCTCAGAAAGAATTATAAATAACACAAAATATGCAAAGTTCTCTACGCTAAAAAGTTTCAATTACAAAAATACCCTCCACGCGAGATATGTGTAATAACACAAAAAACTTGAGAGTTTCTATTGAAAACTAAAGCTGTAGTGTATGTATGTGCGTGTGTATATATATATAGACACACACACGCACAGACCGAAACACAAATTAATTGATCTAAACTAATTGGTATCGATTATAGTACATACATACACTACAGCTTTAGTTTTCAATAGAAACATATATATTATGGAATACGGCTGGCTTCTTGCTACAATAATTTCTATACTTTTCATTGAGAGAGAGAGAGAGAGAGAGATAATCCGGAACTAGCTGTTGAAACGGGCTCAGACGTCGGGTCCCGACTCTTTAAAATATGTGTGTGTGTAGATATCGAGTTAAATCGGGCGTAACCACAGTTAATAAGTTACTCAATACATTAGTAGAGTGTAAACATCATTATTCAAAATAGAAATGGTATCTACAAGACTAAAACGGTTTCATTCGTATAAAATCATCATTAATATATTATATTTGATTTTGGTGGGTGAGTGTACTGTTTAGGTAACGTTTGATACTGTTGTTGTATTTTATTATTTGCATTTTATGGATTCTAGTCTATCTCAGAAAAGGTCAACGTCAATGCGATAGGAAAAACTTCAATTTGATGATAGTTGTCAGAGCAACAATGGAACATCGTCTGCGAGGAATCGTTGCTTATGAAAACTGGAATTAGTGATAATTAACGCAGCTTAACACTTCCTTTAGTATTATTACTATTGTGTTTGACAACGTGCTTTGCGGCATATAGTTACGACCCTGTACGTCCTGAGTTCAAACTCCGCCGAGGTTAGCTTTGCCTTTCATTCTTACGGGGTCGATAGAATAAAGTACCAGTAATGCACTGGAGTCGAATTAATCGACTATCCCCTCCATCAAAATTGGTTTTGTGCTTATAGTAGAAACCATTATTACTGTTGTTATTACAATAAGAATCATATGTAGAAATAAGAACTTCACTCTTTTTAATTACTATCAGACATTGTCTTTTATGGAATATGAATTTACAAGTGCACGACAGAAGTACCATTCTCTTGGAGCTAAATTACACCACATTGGTATTGAATCTTTGTTTTTGTCGTTTCCTTGAACTAATATATATATATATATATATATATATAGTCATATTTTTATGGGAATAAAACTATAGGTGAGGAAAGGGCCAAAAAAACCTGAAACGATGTGTGTAATTAAGGAACCCATATATATATATATATATACATACATACATACATACACCCACTTAAGACCATTATTAATTATTAAAATAAAGTACCAGTAATACACTGGGTAATTGCTGGCCTTGTGCCTAAAGTAGAAACAATTATTAATTATTAATATAACAAACAGTACAATAGAAAAGGCGGAAGAGAAATGTTATGGTAATTTGGTTAACTTTGAGTTCAGTTGTAAAATAGTTTTTGTTTTTGTTTTTAAGTACAAGAGAGAGAGAAAGAAAGCGAGAGAGTGGGGGGGCGATACCAGGTAAGTAAATGAGGAAAAAAAATATTTTTGACATTACCTTGATTAATGAAAAGCCCCATGTAAGCTATAAAAATGACAAAACTACATTTCGTAGGAAAAAGCTCTGTAGAGCAAAGGGATTCCATCTGTGGCCTAACGACTGAAGCTAATGAGTAGTTGACAGTAAGGAGACTTTAGACTTGATTGGCCGCAAGTGCGAGAGAGCGGCCTATTATAAGGCGAGCCAACATATTAATACAGCGTGGAGTGGAAATTAGTATTGTTTTGTAGTACACCGGCTGGCGACTGACTAGAACCATGGTAAAAAGGTGTTTTACTAAAAACAACTGTATAGACAAGCCAAAAGAAGTTGTATATAAACATTTAAAACAGAATATTTGATAGTATAATAATTTATGTTTCTAATAGTTGTAACATTAGAATGAATTCTCTCATGGTTTCGTTTATCTTTTTACTTCTAAGAAACGGTACTATGCGAAAGAATTCGCCATTGAAAAACATATCCATTTCACAGCACCTACTATTAACACATATACACACATTTTAGTTTATAAGCATAAATGAGAGAAATAGAACTAAATTCATAAAATACGGAGAGTGAATGTGTGTGTGTGTGTATATATATATATATATATATATATATATATATATATACGATATTAAGCAAATGGAAACTATATTTATAAAACCATATTTATTTCATTATACATATTTCAGGGATACCATATTAAAAATATGGCATGCCTTCTTCAGATAAAATACAATATATAAGCAGTTTTATAAATAAATTTGACGTACCATAGAATATTGATCAACTTCCATTTAAAAAAGTTGGTTTGGTAGTATATATATATATATATATATAAGCAAAGAGTTATTTAATTTGTTGGTTATTCAACAAATTTAATTATAACAGATTCGAAGCACTCTACAAGTTTCTTCTTGAGTATAATATCAATGATATTAATAAATGGAAACTATCTTTATAAAACCATATTTATTTTATTATATATATTTCAAGGGTACCAAAATTTTGGTATGCTCTCATCAGATAAAATACAAAAGTTGTTTTATAAATAGTGACATATCCAAAAAACAAGAACTTATATATAATAAAATAAATATGGTTTTATAAAGATAGTTTCCATTTATCAATACCATTGATATATATATATATATATATATATATATATATATATAGTATTAAGGATACTATTTATGGTTATGTATATAATAAAACCTTTTATGGTTATATATATTTTAAACTCTAAATAGTGAAAGACAGTAATTCATTACCATCTTATTACCAGTAAGATAAATAGCTCAATGTAATAACATTAGTTGTTTTACAGAGCAGTTATATAGAAATTACATGAATCAAAGTTCAGTTTAAATCATTTATTTGCTTACAATTGTTTCCTCCAAACCGAGGTTTGGATTCTTCGGAGCAACTATTTAGTGATTTTTTACATACTTGACCTCCTTTTCAACACAAGAGACATATAAAAACATATGTATATATTGACCCACAGTGGGTTGACATCCATCATAATAATATAGCATGGTAATTTACATACAAAGGTTACATTCATATTAAAGGACAAAATTAAAGTTAAAATTAAAATTAAAATAAAAATAAAACATTGGCAGTTTATGAAGATAAAGCAAGAGGAAAGTTTAGAGTAGTCAGTGTATGAAACAATCTCACGTGTGGCATGTACGCGTGTCTTATTTATACAGGATTATAGTGCGGCAGATTGTTACATGTAAAAATAAGCAGTTAAAGCAGGCAATCAATAGCATCATGGGGACTGTATTGTTAAAGCATTTTTTACACACACCTGTACGATATATAAGCCCGTTTGTAGAGAAACACCAAAAATATCAAAAATATCAAAAATATTACAAATGAGAAGCAAAACAGCACCACTGTCCTCGCACCCACCACCACTCACACAATCCAGGAAACGCAATCTATAGACTACATGTCTATCATTCAATCCACGATGATTCAACATTGGGTGCCTGGTGAATCATGATATAAATCATATCTTGTCATTCCATAAATTGATTCATAGATCAGGTTGTTTTTGTTGTGAGAGATGACATCTCTTTTGTTGTGAGAGATGTCATCTCTCACAACAAAAACAACCTGATCTATGAATCAATTTATGGAATGACAAGATATGATTTATATCATGATTCACCAGGCACCCAATGTTGAATCATCGTGGATTGAATGATGGACATGTAGTCTATAGATTGCGTTTCCTGGATTGTGTGAGTGGTGGTGGGTGCGAGGACAGTGGTGCTGTTTTGCTTCTCATTTGTAATATTTTTGATATTTTTGATATTTTTGGTGTTTCTCTACAAACGGGCTTATATATCGTACAGGTGTGTGTAAAAAATGTTTTAACAATACAGTCCCCATGATGCTATTGATTGCCTGCTTTAACTGCTTATTTTTACATGTAACAATCTGCCGCACTATAATCCTGTATAAATAAGACACGCGTACATGCCACACGTGAGATTGTTTCATACACTGACTACTCTAAACTTTCCTCTTGCTTTATCTTCATAAACTGCCAATGTTTTATTTTTATTTTTATTTTAATTTTAACTTTAATTTTGTCCTTTAATATGAATGTAACCTTTGTATGTAAATTACCATGCTATATTATTATGATGGATGTCAACCCACTGTGGGTCAATATATACATATGTTTTTATATGTCTCTTGTGTTGAAAAGGAGGTCAAGTATGTAAAAAATCACTAAATAGTTGCTCCGAAGAATCCAAACCTCGGTTTGGAGGAAACAATTGTAAGCAAATAAATGATTTAAACTGAACTTTGATTCATGTAATTTCTATATATATATATATATATATATATATATATACAGGGTGCGGACGATATTTGTTCGCAAGATTACTGTCTAGGAAAAAATAACACAGTAGTTTTATTTTTTAAGATATATTTATCAAACTTGGGTCAGTTTGTCTTCATGACTTGTTCTTTCGATCTCACTCAATAAACCCGCCATTGGCTTTGATGACGGCCTCAGGCGGCCTCGGAACCGGCTACAGGCCTTCGTCACTGTCCCCCGACTTAGGCCCCTAAAGGCACTTGTGATCCTGGCCTTCAGATCGTCTTTCGTATTGCAGCTAGATCTGTTGGTGTCTCATTCCACTGCGCCCCACACAAAGAAGTCGAGGGGGTTGCAGTCAGGCGAGCTGGGAGGCCAGATGTCAGGTGAAGTGTGGTCGACGAAGTTCTCTGACAGCCAGGCTTGGAATTGAAAGGTTGTGAGTTCAGTTCTCAGACCGGGTGATGTGTTGTTTCCTTGAGCTGATGTGTTGTTTCCACTTTATTTCACATTGCTCCAGTTTACTCAGCTGTAGAAATGAGATGATAGGGACTGGGTTCCATATCATTCCACTACAAAGTGGAGGTGCCACGGCAAAAAAGCACCCAGCACTCACTGTAAATGATGTTGGTGTTAGGAAGGGCATCCAGCTGAGGAAATCAAGCCAGAATCAGTTCCCATCCCACCCTTGCAAGCAATAAAAGCGAACCTAAAATGATGATGATGAAAATGATGATGATATATATATATATATTTATATATGTCAGCTATATATATATAGCTGACACGGAGAAAAGAAATCTTTGAAATAATGTATGTTTTAAGTAAATGAGAGACGGAATATTATAAACTTTATGATCGTCTGCTATTCCAAACACCAGAACAGAAAGTAATATCCTGCAAACGTATTCAGAATTTTTGAGGCCCTTCTGATACAATAACAAAACAAATGGAACAAAAGAAATGATAGCCAGAAAAGTTTATAGAGAACTGTCGAGAAATGTTTGAAAACAGAAAGTAATCAGACGAAATAGCAGTTTAGCAAGATAATTCTATGAGAAATTGTAGAAACTGAATTTCATAGCGGTGATAACACAGAAAGTTCAGTTAAGATGTAGAGCAAAATACAAAATCCACCAGCAGGTAATTATATAAAAGAGTATATAAAAGTGGAAATTAACATTTCTGTCTGGGATATAAATATTTGTTTACATTTTCGCAAACATCTCAACGATATTCTCAATGGACGCGCTTACAATATTTGAATATAACTGAACCGTCGTACCATTTAATTTACACAAACTCACAATTTCTGATTTTACTGTGGATTTACCCATGCGAAATATTACACAAACTCACAGCCTTAAATTTTGTACTTCTAACGTTTTTATTTTCCTTCTCTTTGCATGTTCATTGCTCTTTCTCCTCCACTATATTTACCTGCCTCTCACATGACCACACTCCTCTCCACGCACTCATAATCTTCTCCCTCCTTCTCCACTTTCTATCCCTCCCTCTGCTCACCCTTACTTCATCCTCACGCACAGCCCACCTATGTCTTCGTTCAACCCGTTGGTGGCCCGATGTTTCGATCGAACTATCACCGGTAATTGCCGATTGATAAAGTTGCCTCCACTTTAACCTAGTCCACTTTAGGTGGCGGTGGCATGCGTCGAATGACCAAGAGACCTGCTTGGTGGAACGACTATGTGACAACCTATCAGCCTTCGACCTCTCATTCTCCACCAACTTTGGCATGCACAAGAGGAGCTAACTTGTCCCCACCTACCCTCTCCTCCCCTTCACCACAGATTCCGAGCGAATTCAACCCAGCCAACACTACCACCCCTACAACTGTTAGCCCACCACCCAACCTCCGCTCTAGTCCCACCGTTAGAACCACTGCTGCCTCCTTTACTGACTCACTCCCTCCACCGAATTCCAATGCTGGCCCTCTACTGCCGGCACTAGCCTGTACTTAAAGACAATTAAATGTCACCTATGCCACGCAAGCTACCACAGAATCTGTGTCGTCATCACCAAAGCTCAAGTCAAAAGGCTTCAATACTGGACCTGTAATTGGTGCCACTTCAGCTCCAACGTATTGTGTGGGGATGCCCCACGCTTCGATGACCAACTCTCTACCGAAGACTTTGCCACAGCCCTCCAGGGTTTCTCCAAATCTAAGCTCGTTAACTGGATCCCTAACCGGATCCCTAAGGAAAAACGTTTGCTCGTCCAACAATAGGTCTGACTGGCAGAAATTGTTTTTGTTTCCCGTCATCTCTCTTCACGTGCACAATGCGAATTCGGGTTCCCTCACGTCCTCTCTCAAGCGGCAGTTCCAGCTGTTTGAGTCCACCCCAACCACATCTCATCTCAGTTCAACATCGAGCTTGGTGTCCACCAACAGACAACTGGTAGACCTCATGCGAGCAGTCAATGCCAAATTCAGTGAATTTGACATTAAAGGGGCTGTCCGTCTTCTCTCTTCTCTGTCCTCCCCTGCTCCGTGCAACTCTGATTCTCTTGAGCGACTGAAAGTGAAGCACCCTTCGGCACCCCCAGATGATCAGCTACACTGGCCCGAACCACCAGAAAACTCGAGACCGGTTTACACCACCAATATCATCAGAAAGGCGATTTCATCCTTCCCCGCTGGGTCAGGTGCGGGAATTGATGGTCTTGGTCATCAACACCTCAAGGATGGTATCTCCTTATCAGCCGGTGACACCAGACTCGAGCTCTTGGAGAGTCTGACTCAGTTTGTGAATCAGTTCTCTTCAGTGAACGTTCTCCCGTTCATCCGCCCACTGTTCTTTGGTGCAAAGCTATTTGGTTTCTCCAAGCCCAACGGAGATCTGCGCCCCATTGCGGTTGGCTGCACCCTTTGCCGTCTCACTGCAAAGGCGTGTTTGCTGTTTGTCTCTACTCACTGGCGGAGGAATTCTCTCCCATCCAGCTTGGGGTGGGTACCAAGTTGGGATGTGAGGCTGCTGTCCACGCTACCAGAGCATTTACCAACTTGCCCTCCTTGTCCCCCAAGGTCATCCTCAAACTTGACCTCAGGAACGCCTTTAACTCCATCATCCGCGACGTCGTCCTCAGCTCAGTAAGAGAGAGGATCCCACAACTCTATCACTTTGCTTGGCAGGCTTCCTACCTCTCTTTCGGTAACCAAATCATCACCTCTGCCTCAGGAGTCCAACAGGGTGACCAACTCGGGCCCGTTCTGTTTGCACTGGGCATTGATGACATCACCAAGATGGGGGTTGAGTTGGACCTCAATGTTTGGTACCTCAACGATGCCTGTTTGGGGGGAACTCCGGATATAGTTCTCGCCACTGCCAACAAGATGGTTAAGGAGCTTGGCCGCCGGGGTCTCCAGGTCAATAGCTCCAAATGTGAGCTCTGGATCCTCAACCACCCAGTTTCTCAACACCAACAGCTAATCGACCTGTTTGCAGAGTCCTTCCCTTCCATCGTGGTCCCTCCCTCGTCGCTTTGGTGCTCCTTAGGAGCCCCAATCACAGACCTTGCCTTCGAGTCTATCTTCCAATCGAAGATGGTTGGCCTTGAGCAGCTGCTGAAGAATATTGAGGTTATTGAACCCCATCAAGGTTTCTTCATACTCAGGAACTATCTATCTATTCCTAAGCTTCTGTATCTGCTCAGAGTCAGCCCCTCTCACAGATTTTTGTCCTGCCTCCAATGCTTCGACGACCTAATCTTCGAGAGACTTGAGTGCCTGGTCAATGTTAGACTCTCTCCAGAGTCCTGCAATCAGGCTGCATTGCTCAAGTGATTTGGGGGTCTTGGTCTTCATAAGTGTACGTCCTTCTCTCTCCCCTGCTTCCTTTCCTCCACCTACGCTTGCTCCACCCTGGTGAGCAGCATCCTCTCCTCTCCAGCATGGACTAATTCCAACAGGGAGTTGGGTGAAGCTCTCCAGTAATGGAGTGAGTTGGGCTTGTCTCTTCCTGAGAAGGTGGAGGACAGTCGAAGTCAGAGAACTTGGGACAGCATAAGTTCGAGGGCCACCTTCGACTCCCTCTTCATCCAGTAGATCAGTTTGCAAGATGCCGCTTACTATCTGCCAGCGCCAAATACTCAGGTGACTGGGTTGATGCCCTACCCGTGGCCAACGTTGGTGGCCTACTCAGCCTGGACGAACTTTGTGTCTTCATCGCCCTCAGAGTGGGTGCTGATGTCTGCATGGGTTTAAGGTGCCCATGCGGCAAACTCCTCGACTCCACAGGTCTCCACGGTGTTTCTTGCCACCTGAATACCGGCCGCTTCGCACGTCACACAGAGCTAAACCTCATCCTCAAGAGAGCTTTGGCCCGGGCAAACATCCCCTCAGTCTTGGAACCATCTGGGTTGTCCAGAAGTGACGGCAAAAGACCTGACAGCCTTACCCTGTGCCCCTGGTCTGGTCGAGAGGCAGGTGCTTTGTCTGGGACGTCACTGTTAGTGACTCTTTTGCTCTCTCCCACATCCTGGATGCTGCGGTTAGGACGAGAGCCACAGCTTCCACAGCCAAGCGAAGTAAGACCCTCAAATACTCTGATCTGTCGGCCAGCTACCTTTTTCAGCCTGTGGCTTTCGAGAGGTTTGGGGGAGTCGGGCCACTGACTGCGAGGTTCCTCTCTTCACTGGCGGCTCACCTAATAGAGGTAACTGGTGAATCTTGCGAGGACACTTGGCTGTTCCAGCGCATTAGCCTCGCCATCACTCGAGGCAACGCTGCGAGTGTGCTGGCTTGCCTCAAAAGTCATTAGAGAGATCGCCCAGTACCCCTCGCTGCAGTCTTTTGTTCTGGTGTTGGCTCAGTTGTTCCCCCTTCCTTTACATTTTCTTTACTGTTTTAAATGAGGATTTGTTTGTTTGTTTATTTTAGTACTGTTTGGTATTCCTTAAGTTTCCACACAGTTTTTTTTCCTCACTTCTTTTATTTAAATATTGCCTTTCTCCCTTCCCTTCCCCTAAACCTTTTCCTTACTTTTGTTATTTAATTTTTTTCCCTCTTTCTTTTTCTTTTTGTTATTGCAAACATTATATAACTGAATTGAAATTTGTTGAATAAATAAAAGTCGTAATTCCTAAGTATAAAAAAACCTTAGTGGGGCTCAATAGCCTCGAGGTTTTTTTAAAAGTTGCTCAAGATTAACCAACTTAAATCGAAAGATGGGACTTAAAGGCTTGGTCAGTAATTGGGGTTCCAAGGGAGCACCACGCTGATGAGGGAGGAACTGTGATGGAGAGGAAGGACTCTGTGAATAGGTTAACAGTCTGCAGATGTGAAACTGGGTGGTTGAGTGGCCAAAGCTCACATTTGGAACTGTTGATGTGAAGGCCCCTATGACTCAGTTCCTCAACATCATCTTTGTGGTTGTAAGGACCTTATCTGGAGGTCCCCCACTCCCAAACAAGCATCATCCAGATACCAAACATTCAAATCCAGGTCAGCTCCCATCTTGGTGACATCCTTAATGCCCAGTGCAAAAAGAACAGGTCTAAGCAGTTCAACCTGTTGGTCCCCTGAAGCAGATGGGTTGAAATGGTCACCAAAGGAGAGGTAGGAGAACTCACGATAGGCTTGCCAAGCAAAGTGGTAAAGCTGTGGAACGCTCTCCTTTACTCAATGAAGGATGACATCCCGACTGATGGAATTGAAAGCATTCCCGAGGTCTAGATTGAGGATAACCTTGGGGGTTTCTGAAGGCAAGTTGGTAAATGTTCTGGTGACTTGAGTGGCAACCTCACAGCCCAGCTTGGTACCCACCCCAAGCTGAATAGGGGAAAATTCAGTGGACAGGCGATCTGAAATTGAAGACAGACATACTTTTGCAGTGTGCACCCAACTGCTATGGGGTGGAGGTCACTAGAGAGCAGGGAGAGAATGTAAGATAGGACACTCTCAGATGAGAACATGTTAACAAACTGGGTTAGGTTATCCAAGAGCTCAAGGCCGGCATCACTGGCCAACAGTGATATACCATCCTTGAGATGTTGAGGTCGTAGACCATCAATCCCTGCACCAGAACCTGCAGAAAAGGATGCCTTCCTGATTTTATCTGGGGTGAAGACAGGTTGTAAATAACCTGGTGGATCGGGCCAGAGAATGTTTCCCCATCAGTCGATTGAGGGAAATTGTAGTGCACTGGGTGAAGGAAGACAGAGAGGAGAGGAGGCGAACAGTCTCTTTCAGGTCAAATTAATTGAATTTGTCATTGACGGCCTTCTTTAAGTTCAGTGATCATCCATTGTTTGGAATTGAGTTGATTACCGACCTGAGATGAGCAGTAGTTTGGGTTGAATCAAACAGCTTGAACTACCATTTTAGGGAAGGTTTCATATTGGACATGTGGAGAGAGACTAGGGGTTACAAGAATAGTTTCTGCCATTCTGAGATGTCATTGGATAGGCAGACATTCTTGGAGAGAGCAATAAGGTCTGTTTTGATTATATACAGTTACAACCGTTTCACAGATGGGTGGCTCAAGATCTATATAAATGCTATATCTGTGGAACGGTCATAACTGTATAATCAATAAAGACCTTAATGTGAAACCTCGCTTTATTTTCAATATATGTATATATATACAAAAAATACCCAGCCCACACAGCAAAGTGGTTGTGTTGGCAACATGGCAAAAGTGTCCAGCCCACACTGTAAAGTGGTTGTGTAGGTGTCATGACAAAAAGCACCCAGCCCACGCTGTAAATGTGGTTGACATTAGGAAGGGCATCCAGCTGTAGAAACCAAGTCAGAAACAGTTCTGTATGAGCAATACATGGTCACCTGACCTGACTTGTCTCACAGCAGGACAACACATTTAACCCATGCTAGCATGGAAAAATGAACGTTAAACAGTGATGATGATGATGTATATATATATATATATATATATATATATACAGCAAAGGTAAAACTATATACAAAGGAAAGTAGAGAATTATATATGATAGTTTATAATTGCCACTTTTCATCAGAATTAGCTCAATGTGTTTATATAACATATATCAATGCCTGTGTATAGATATTTATGGAAACTGTTTCATATCATTTCAAATAATTGGAAGTAACATTAATTGATAACATGCATAGCTTGGAAATCAACCTAATGATTTACCAAATACATATAGTGATCCAAATTGATGAAAGCTATGGAGTAGGTAGACCTAGAAAAACCTGGGATGAGTTGATAAAAACTGATCTTCCACACTTACACCTCTCCAAGACAATGTCACTGGATCGAGATCTTTGGCGCTATGCAGTAATACAGAAAACCCACCTTCCCTAATGTACGAACTTAAACCTACAGTCAGTAGGCACCTCTTAACCCAATATACACCCCACCTCATCCTCCATCCTCCCACTTCCACCCACACCACTCTTTCTCTGTAAAGTTATGTTGGTACCACAGAACATCCAGCCCACACTGTAAAGTGGTTATGTAGGTGTCATGACAAAAAGCACTTAGTCCACACTGTAAAATGGTCGGGTAGGACAGGCATGTCAAACATGCAGCCCTTTACAAGCACACCTGCGGCCTGCACAAAGGTCTTTACAGAGCGACCATGTTTTATCTTTGTAATATAAAATGAAAAAAAAATAGTTGTAATGTGTGCAATTAGTTGTGTGTGGCCCTGAGACAACACATATGTGACCCATGTGGCTCTCAGGGCGCCTTCAGTTTGACATGCCTGGTGTAGGAGACACGGTATAAAAGCTCCCAGTCCACACTGTAAATGTGGTTGGCATTAGGAATGGCATCTAGCTATAGAAAACCACCCAGAAACAGTTCTATACGAGCGAGACATGGTCACCCGACCAATCTTGCCTGAAGTGGGACAAACCCGTGTTAGTGTGGAAGATAGACGTTAAACGATGATAATGATGATGATGATGATGATGACATCAAGGGCGGTGGAAGCATTTGGCAGGGCCAAATTTGGACAATTTAGTTGTAATGATTAGTTTAGCTGTTATTATCAAATATTAACCAAGATATAAAAAACTTTGATATGTGATAAACATAACATGTACATAAATTGTAGCAAATAGATGCATGTTTTACGGTAGTTTGGACAGAAAAATATAATCCTCCCTCCCAGTTCTACCAGCCCTATACATGTGTAAATGTGTATATGTGTGTCTATATATATATATGTTTCCAAAAGTCATGGGAGCTGTACTGTTTTCGGATTTTGTAAGCAAGTCCATGACATATGGAATTCAAAATGATGCTCAGGGTTGTTGTTGGAAAATTGGTTAATAATTTTGTGGGTGTCAACTGAGATTGTATGTAAGTGATATGAAAAGACCCATAGGCTGTCTGGGAGGTCAGTAATCCCACTTCAGTATTGACTTGGTCTATGTAGACCAAAGGTTCTCAACCCATTTCGGCCAAATGCCCCCTTTTGCCCCTCGAAATTACGAAACGCCCTCCTACCCTATTTTTCCATTTTTCAATATACTACTGATTTTGATATCAGTAGATTACTGGGCCAAATCAAGTTATCTTAGAATCTTTAAAAAATACTCATACAAATTAAATACAAAAAGGTTTCAGTCCAAAACAAAAGCAAGCTATTTCAAATTCTATATTTCACTGTTAGCTGTTGTAATATTTTGAGTGGCTAGACAATTGAATCTGTAAAGTCAAAATACAAAAGATGCAAAATATGAAGAATTTCTTACCTTTCTTTGAAATCACAAAATCAGGGGAAAAATAGTACCTTGCAAAATAATACACCTCGTAGCAAAATAAAATACTTAGTAGCAAGGAATGAATTGAGAAGCTTGGTGACTGAGAAAGCAATATCTGTATCCCTTATATATATATACATAGATAGATATACACACACACATACGCACACACACATAAATGCATACGCGCACGCGTACACACACACATACATACACACACACGAACTTGTGTGTATATTATACACACACACAAACTTGGTTTTGGTACAGAAAGAATTTTGTCTCCAGTTTTTATTGCCAGGTCAAAAAGCACTGCTCTTTTCAACAACACCAAATAACAATGCCATATATATATATATATATATAAATGAAGAGAGAAAGAGGGGGGGGGGGCAGGGAGAGTAAGAAATATGTGTCTGTGTGTTTGGTAAACGTCTATCTATCTATCTATCTCCAAAAGGGGCTCAAACATGGTAGACCAAACTGAAAAAAGAAAATATATGTGTGTGTGTGTATAATATATATATACATATATCATCATCATCATCATCATCATCATTTTACGTCCGCTTTTCCCTGCTTGCAAGGGTGGGACGGGTCTTATTCATCCTCCATGCGCATCACATGTCCATACCACCTCAGTCTCCTCTCCCGTACACTACATTCTATCCCTCTCAGACACAGTTTCTCTCTCAACACATTTATGCTGGGTCGTTCACGCACATTTACACTGCACATCCAACGGAACATGCTTGCCTCATTTCTCTCCAGCCGTCGCATATCCTCTGCAGTTGCTGCCCATGTCTCACTACCATGCAGCATCGCGCTCCTCACACAGGCATCATACAACCGGCCTTTCGTACGCAGGGAGAAACCCTTCTTCGTCAACAGAGGAAGCAGCTCCCTAAACTTCTTCCAACCCGTCCTTATTCTAGATACTATGGCCTCGGAACACCCTCCTCCCATGCTAATCTGATCTCCTAGGTACTGGAAGCTATCCACCACTTCTATAGCGCCTTCCTGCATTTGAAAAATGTGTCTATCAATGCGACTTCTACTGTCTAATTTCCCTGTACATCTACTGCATACATATTTCTCCCTACCTGTTAGTTTGCCTGCTATCCCGTTACATCTCTTGTGTACCCAGGATCTGCATTGTGTGCATTTTATAGAATTTATGCCAGTTCCTTTTCTGCATATCGAACATGGCCATTTCCCTGACGGAATCAGGGTTTTGTCCTCTTTTCTACTCATCAACACTTTTGTCTTAGCTAGGTTCACTCTCAGTCCTCTTGCTTCCAACTGCTGTTTCCATAGCCAGAATTTATTCTCTAGCTCCTCTACTGATTCTGCTATAAGAACCAGATCGTCAACATAGAGAAGTTCCCATGGACAGCCAGTCTTAAACTCCTCTGTTATGGCTTGGAGGACTATAATGAACAAGAGCAGGCTGAGGACCGAACCCTGATGTACTCCTACTTGTATCTGGAATTCCTCACTAAACTCCATTCCTACCCTGACTTTACTGAGAGTACCTCTGTACAAAGTTTTCACTGTCCTCACAAGCCATTCCTCAACACCTAGCTTCCTTAGGGATCACCAGATGACAGATCGGGGTACCCTATCAAAGGCCTTCTCTAGGTCAACAAAGGCTATGTATAGTGGCTTATTTTTTCTAAGAACCTCTCTTGCAATTGTCTCACTAAGAAGAGGGCATCTGTTGTACTCTTCCCAGGCACAAAACCAAACTGCATCTCATTTAGTTTGACCCTTTCTCTAATTAGTTGTGCTAATATCCTTTCTGCCACTTTCATAACCTGATCTATCAGTTTTATACCCCTATAATTGCTCCTCTCCAGAGCATCCCCTTTACCTTTGTAGCAATTTATGAGAATACTGCTGCACCAGTCTTTGGGTATGACACCACCATATATAGCCTGATTGATGATGCGTGCAACCAGTTTAGTGCCTACGTCCCCTGATGCCTTCAGCATCTCAGCAACTATTCCCGATGGTCCAGCAGCCTTACCATTTTTCATTTCCCTAATCGCCTCTTGGACCCTATATTCGTCTATCTCAATAGCTGGTCCCTCTGTCGGATCTACTGAGGGTAATTTCTCTCTCTTCCATTCATTCTCCACATTCATCAGTCTCTCATAATGACATTTCCAAGCCTCCTTTTTCTCATCATTCGTGACACTAAGTACACCAGCATCATCCCGGACACATTTATCTCCAACAACATCCTGATTTGCATTAACACACTGCCTTGCAATGTGGAACACCGCACGCCTCTGATCTTCCCATTGCAGAACATTGGCAAACCTCCTACTCTCCGCCTCCCTGCGTGCTAAGTACACCTGATGTCTAGCTTCTCTCTTAGTGGCTGTATATTCTTCCCTACTCCCACCCTTTTTCCAAGCCTTCCATGCTAGTCTTTTTTCTCTAATGGCCTTATCTACTGTGCTGTTCCACCACCAGGTCACTCTCTGTCTGGTTGGAGCTCTGCTCCAGCCACAAGTTTCCTCAGTAGCCTGCAGAAAGTTGTCACGTAAGAAATTCCAGTTATTATCTATGTCATACGTCTCTAAATCGTCTTCTTTTTCGTCATATACATCTTGAAGGGCTTTCCTAAATTTGTATTTTAGTGAAAGGTCTTTTAGCTTCCAGACCTTTCTTCTCCACACCTTCCTATATGTCTCATTCCATCTCTCCGTAGAAATTGATTAGAGAGAGAGATATGAAAGTAGGTCCATAGAATCATTTGATAAAATATATACAGTATTTCTCCTCCCAATCAGCATAATTAACCACACAAAAAAATCAATTAAACGAGGCTATAAGTTTAAAATGTACCTATGAAGAAACAATAGATGAATAAACGATAGCTATTTTATCCGCGATCAACAGCCACAGAAGATTTACCTACTATTTCTATAATTTTGGTATGTTTATGTACATTTTTTCTTCTTTTGTACCTAATTGTGTATGGTTGGCTATATGTCTAATCAATTTCTACGGGCTATTAGAAATACTAGGTAAATCTTCTGTGGCTGTTGATCACGGATAAAATAGCTATCGTTTATTTATCTACTGTTTCTTCATAGGTACATTTTAAACTTATAGCCTCGTTTAATTGATTTTTTATGTGGTTAATTATGCTGATTGGGAGAAGAAATACTGTATATATTTTATCAAATGATTCTATGGACTTACTTTCTTATATATTGCTCTGATTGTTGATTATTTAATTAATTAATTCGTCATTGAACCACACTGTGAATGGTTGCCAAAACACATATATATATCTATGGCTCTGTCTAGTTTATGTATATGTAACCTATATATATAAGATCGATACCAACCGTGACTAACCCCACTGAAAAGTTTTGTGAAATAGTCTTTTCAGACTATATAGTGCATTTGTAGTTTTCCCAAATTGAAGGTTAAGTATTTTTTCTTGATTTATTGAATTAAGATATTATTACTTATCCCATATCTTTCGTTAAAAATGTTTCATCTTGATCTTTATAGTCACTTATATGTCTAATTATGGTAGGCTTTTTGCTTACATTAATTTCTCTATTTTCATTTATATATATATATATATATATATATATATATATATATATACATTCCTTCTTTCTCACATCCCCTTCACAGCGAAAGGTCTGTTTCCTGAGCGCTCATGATATTCACCCAGCTTATGCTGATCCGATAACCATGTTGCTTGTTTTTCTTCCCATCTTATTTCCTCCTATGTTGTTTACTTGTCTCACTCGCTTTACGCGTTTCACTTGTCCCAATAGCTTATTTTAGTTATTGCTCGCACCAACCTGAGGTATATGATTTTTAATGCGATGAAATACCAATGATCGTTGGCAAATCACTGATGAGGGACTAATTTTATAATATGTATTCCATGTGCAGCCATGCAGTATTCTTCTCCCCATGTTTTTCATATATATATATATATATATATATACATATATACATACATACATTTACGTATGTATATAGCTATGCATTTATACATTTGTAAAAAAAAACACATAAATATAAATGCATATATATAAATGCATTTATATTTATGGTTTTTTTTTTGGGGGGGGGGGGTAAGGAGAAAATTCTGTCTCCAGATTTTATTACCTAGGGAGATTAAATACCACAGCTCTGGCTGAAAGCTGACCAGGTTCTCAACCTCATCAAACACTAATGCAGTCCTGTGTGTGTATATATATATGTGTGTGTGTGTATGTATGTATGTATGTACGTATGCCTGTGTGTGTATGTTCGTATGTATGTATAATTATACACCCACACCTTTCATCACCATTGCTTCTTTTTGTTGTCATTTCTATTGTAGTTGTTCTTGTAACTGTTGTCAAAGTTGACATCCTTATGTTCATTTTCTTTGATTTCTTTCGTTTTTTTTTTTTATCTACCTAGGGAATTCGTTGACAAGCTTCTTTTATTTATTTTCTTCGTTTTCTTCATTCAAATGCACTCACACTGGCTGTCTAAGAGACGTACAAATATGACTTATAAAACTTACCAAACTAAAAAACTAAAGGGGCTTCCAGCGTCCCCCAAAGTTTCAAACGCCCCTCTAAAGCCCCCTTGGGGGACGGGCATATGCTCCCCCCCCCCCTCCCCACACAAGCCAGGTTACTGACGATCTCAAGGAATGCGCAGAACTCATTGCTGAATGCTATGCAGGCATTTTCACTATTGAAGACCAGAGTCTACCGTCTCCACCACCTCTGACATCAGATTCTATTACAACTATGGAATTTACACCTGCATTGCTGCAACATCACCTTAAAAACAAACGCAACCATGCCTCTCCCAGTCTTGATGGTGTTATGTACCTGCTTCTCAAACGTGGTGGGTACTTACTTTTGCACCAGCTATCACGCTTCTTCCAATTCTGTCTGAACAACAGTGCTACTCCAGAACAGTGGAAAACTGCCAGTGACATTCCTCTGTTCAAAAAGGGTGACTGCACATCACCTGTGAACTATCGTCCAGTCAGTCTTACTAGCTGCATTGCCAAACTGATGGAATCCTGTGTCAGAGAAACGCTTTGGAACTTCTGGAATTCTCACAGTCTTATCCGGCCCTCACAATTTGGATTTATCCCTAGTTCCAGCTGCTGTGATCAACTTATCGAGTTTCTTGAAGACATCACCCGGATTACTGATGGTGGCTCATGGGTGGATGTTGTTTACCTTGACTTTGCTAAAGCTTTCAATTCTGTGCCACACAAAAGACTTATGGCAAAACTCTCTGCAATGGGTGTGAAGGATGATCTTTTTAACTGGTTGAAGTCCATCATTCTCAGTCAAAGAGAGGTAGTCACAGTTCTAGGACAGCATCCCTCACCATATGAGATGTCATCTGGTGTACCACAGGGATCTGTTCTTGTCCCCCTTTTGTTTGTGGCATATATTAATGACATAGATGCCAACTTAAAGAATGCCACAGTACTGAAATATGCAGATGACATCAAGCTGTACCTTGAGATAAAAAGAACAGATCTTGAACACTATAGATCTTGCCTGCAATCTGACCTGGACACAATGCAACAATGGATCACAGACTGGCAACTCAAGCTGGCTGTAGACAAGTGTACCACCATGCATTTTGGGAGGAAAAACCCAGTGTCCACATACTTCCTCCACAACACTAATATCAAGAAGTCTTCTTGTGAACGTGACCTGGGCATTACTGTCAGCAGTGATTTGCATTGGACGAAGCACATCTCTAAAATTGTCAAGAAGGCGAGGGTGTCTTAGCAGCACTCAGCAAGACCTTTGTCAGCTGCTCTCCAGCTATCTATTTAAAGCTGTATATAGCTATGGTGCGGCCACACTTAGAATTTGCATCACAAGTCTGGAACCCCTATCTTTCTCAGAACATTGACTGCCTGGAAACTGTTCAGAGACGTGCAACCAAGCGAATACCCTCCATGAGCCATCTACCATACTCTGAACGCCTTATTTCCCTGGGCATGGATACATTGAAGCTCCGACATCTGGCAACTGACTTGGTAAATACCCACAAAATTATTAACCATCTTGCCAACAATAACGCTGAGTACCTTTTTGATTTCCATGTGTCTAACACACGTGGACATGCCCACAAAGTAAGAAAACAGCACAGCTCCCGTGACTTTTGGAAACATTTTTTCACGCTCAGAGTTCCTGAAGCATGGAACAAACTCCCTGCATCAGTTGTTAGCTGTCAGGACACTGCATCCTATAAAACCTCCATGCTTCCTGAGATTCGCCAACACTAAACCTTTTTTACATTATTCTATGAACTATACATGCATCTTTGATGAGTTGTAGTGCACTTGAGCACTGTACACAATCATTTCATTATTATCATTATTATAAATCCTGCTTTGTCTTTCATCCTTACGGGATCAATAAAATAAAGTACCAGTCACGCACTGGGGTGGATTTAATATCCCCCCCCCCCCCAATCAAAAACCATTATTATACAGTCCATAGTGTTGGTGTTACAATAGACACAGCCCACTCTATATCATTACTATATAGTACATATTGTTGGTATCAAAATAGACACAGCCAACTCTATACCATTATTATATATTGGCAGTATCGGTAGAGGGTTGGACGCCATGCTTTCTAGCATAGTTACGTCCCTTTACGGTCTGAGTTCAAATCCCGCCAATTTAACTTTGCCTTTCATCCTTACGGGGTCGATAAAATAAAGTACCAGTAATGTACTTGGTAATTGCTGGCCTTGTGCCTAAAGTAGAAACAATTATTATATAGTACATAGTGTTGGTGTCACAAGAGACACAGCCCACTCTATATCATTACTATATAGTACATAGTGTAGTGTTGGTTCCACAATAGACACAGCCCACTCTATATCATTACTATATAGTACATAGTGTAGTGTTGGTGCCACAATAGACACAGCCCACTCTATATCATTACTATATAGTACATAGTGTAGTGTTGGTTCCACAATAGACACAGCCCACTCTATACCATTACTATATAGTACATAGTGTAGTGTTGGTTCCACAATAGACACAGCCCACTCTATATCATTACTATATAGTACATAGTGTAGTGTTGGTTCCACAATAGACACAGCCCACTCTATATCATTACTATATAGTACATAGTGTAGTGTTGGTTCCACAATAGACACAGCCCACTCTATACCATTACTATATAGTACATAGTGTAGTGTTGGTTCCACAATAGACACAGCCCACTCTATACCATTACTATATAGTACATAGTGTAGTGTTGGTTCCACAATAGACACAGCCCACTCTATATCATTACTATATAGTACATAGTGTAGTGTTGGTGTCACAATAGACACAGCCCACTCTATACCATTACTATATAGTACATAGTGTAGTGTTGGTTCCACAATAGACACAGCCCATTCTATACCATTACTATATAGTACATAGT
This sequence comes from Eledone cirrhosa, assembly GCA_964016885.1. NCBI lineage: Eukaryota > Metazoa > Mollusca > Cephalopoda > Octopoda > Eledonidae > Eledone > Eledone cirrhosa. The sequence continues at coordinate 183,253,211 of OZ024743.1, forward strand.
GTAGTGTTGGTTCCACATTAGACACAGCCCACTCTATATCATTACTATATAGTACATAGTGTAGTGCTGGTTCCACAATAGACACAGCCCACTCTATATCATTACTATATAGTACATAGTGTAGTGTTGGTTCCACAATAGACACAGCCCACTCTATACCATTACTATATAGTACATAGTGTAGTGTTGGTTCCACAATAGACACAGCCCACTCTATATCATTACTATATAGTACATAGTGTAGTGTTGGTGCCACAATAGACACAGCCCACTCTATATCATTACTATATAGTACATAGTGTAGTGTTGGTGCCACAATAGACACAGCCCACTCTATACCATTACTATATAGTACATAGTGTAGTGTTGGTGCCACAATAGACACAGCTCACTCTATACCATTACTATATAGTACATAGTGTAGTGTTGGTTCCACAATAGACACAGCCCACTCTATATCATTACTATATAGTACATAGTGTAGTGTTGGTTCCACAATAGACATAGCCCACTCTATATCATTACTATATAGTACATAGTGTAGTGTTGGTTCCACAATAGACACAGCCCACTCTATACCATTACAATATAGTACATAGTGTAGTGTTGGTGCCACAATAGACACAGCCCACTCTATACCATTACTATATAGTACATAGTGTAGTGTTGGTGCCACAATAGACACAGCCCACTCTATACCATTACTATATAGTACATAGTGTTGGTGTCACAAGAGACACAGCCCACTCTATACCATTACTATATAGTACATAGTGTAGTGTTGGTGCCACAATAGACACAGCCCACTCTATATCATTACTATATAGTACATAGTGTAGTGTTGGTTCCACAATAGACACAGCCCACTCTATACCATTACTATATAGTACATAGTGTTGGTGTCACAAGAGACACAGCCCACTCTATACCATTACTATATAGTACATAGTGTAGTGTTGGTGCCACAAGAGACACAGCCCATTCTATATCATTACTATATAGTACATAGTGTAGTGTTGGTTCCACAATAGACACAGCCCACTCTATACCATTACTATATAGTACATAGTGTAGTGTTGGTTCCACAATAGACACAGCCCACTCTATACCATTACTATATAGTACATAGTGTAGTGTTGGTGCCACAAGAGACACAGCCCATTCTATACCATTACTATATAGTACATAGTGTTGGTGTCACAAGAGACACAGCCCACTCTATACCATTACTATATTGTCATAGTGCTGCGTCACAATAGACACAGCCCACTCTATAAAGTGGGAGTGGTGGTCAGAGATGGACTGTCACCTGCTGAGGCCCTAAGCTATATGAAATTTAATAATTAAATAATTATTCTCAGCTTTCAAATAATAGGAGGAGGGGGCACTAATTTTTCTAGGTTGACTTCATTGATTTTTTAAAACCAGAATTAGTTGTTTAGTTTACATATTGAAACCCCAACCCTTCCTATTTATTTTATAACATATGGGATTTCTAGTAATGTACTTTTTTTTGTCATGTATAATGTTTTTTTAATGTATAAAGAAAATGAATTGTTGCAGGAATGACACCACAAAATAAAATTTTACTGAAGATAGATTAGCAAAATTTAATAAGTGGGGAGAATAAGAGCAGGGGGGTGGGAGATAAAGATGTCATTGAAGATTGACCTACAAATGCAAAAACTTGGTCATGATGAAGGCTATGAGTGTGTAATATAAATATTGTCTCAAATTTCCTGAAAATTTTAGTTTTGCTTCATCAAAGTCAATAAAATATTTGTCCTCATCTTTTTTACATCTTCCTCTGTGTTGACATCTATTGGATGAAACTACAGTCTCTAATTCTGTGTTGACATCTGTTGGAAGAAGCTACAGTCTTTAATTCTGTGTTGACATCTGTTGGATGAAAATACACTCTCTAATTCTGTGTTGACATCTGTTGGATGGAGCTACAGTCTCTAATTCTGTGTTGATATGCTGGATGGAGCTACAGTCTTTAATTCTGTACTGACATCTGTTGGATGAAAATACACTCTCTAATTCTGTGTTGACATCTGTTGGATGGAGCTACAGTCTCTAATTCTGTGTTGATATGCTGGATGGAGCTACAGTCTTTAATTCTGTACTGACATCTGTTGGATGAAGCTACAGTCTCTAATTCTGTGTTGACATCTGTTGGATGGAGCTACAGTCTCTATCTGTTGGATGGAGCTAAGGTCTGTATTTCTGATATAGACACAAGGCCAAAAAATTAAGGGGAGGGGAAATTTAATTAAATAGACTCTAGTGAAGCACAGGTACTTTATTTTATAAATAGGCCTACAAAGCTTGACTTGGAAGTAAGTCCTCATTCTTGCACTTGTGATACAAGCAGGCACGATGAATCGCAACAGGGACAGTAAAGGCATCCAAAATTAAGATTTTGGGGTTAAGCTAGAATCCAGCTTCAGATCAATAAATGAAGTGTTCTGGCAGACCATCTGCCAACTTCGTAATAAGAAGTCCACAACTGCTATCAGGGATGCATCCGGGGTTCTCCTCTCTTCAGAGAGGTGCATCCTCATGAGGTGGAGAGAATACTTTGCTGATCTCCTAAACCATCTTCTGACATACCCGAGGTGCATTTGGGAATTTTTTATCTGCTTCACCCCTTACAAAATGTACTTGTCACCTAGCTTCCCTACTGTTTCCAGGAAGTGTACCCCGCTTTCTTTATTCTTCCTTTTTTTCCATGCCTGCTTTTTGGTCTTAATTATCTCATCTACCTTACTGTTCCACCATTAAGTCGCTCTCCTTTTCTCTGGAGCCCTGCTCCAGCCACATATCTCGTCTGTTGCCTTAAATAGATAAGCAGATAAATAGTTTTAAAAATAAATACATGAATTATAGAGAGAAGTGGTGTTACTCAGCTAGAGCCAACATCAAGATTATCTACAAAAGCAACATTAAAACAATTAAAACAACAAGTTGAACAAACTAAATATAAAAAAGAAAACATGACAAAACTATTATTTCCTAATACTTTCATTTGGACTTTTGATAAGATTTGTAGACAGAATAAGTGCTGGCAACCAATTACTTTCAGCTGTAATGTTAAATGAGACAGGTTCAATGCATTGAAAAAACCAGAATTAGTCGTTAAATTTACATATTGAGACCCCAATCCATCCTAGTTATTTTATAACGTATGACATGTCTAGTAATGTACTTTTTTTGTCATGTATAATGTTTTATTAATGTATAAAGAAAATTAATTGTCACGGGAATGTTACTAATTAAAATAAAATATTACTGGAGATAGATTAGCAAAATTTAATAAGGTGAGTAGTGGTTGAATAAGAACAGGGGATGGATAAAATCTGAAAAATTAATAAGTAAGGTGAAGGGGTGGGGCGATTATTCAAGACCCGAGAGAATAAATAAAATGTTTGGAATTGAATCAAAGAAAAATTACATTTTTGTTGGAAATATCAAAAAACAAAATCACTTCATATTGCACTGAATACTGACAAGTAAAAACAGGGTTAACAGGTACAATGGTAGAAAATATTGCCCTGGGTCAAATATTTTATATTGATGGAGCTGTAGCTATGGTAACTGGGTTAATAGGTACAATGGTAGAAAATATTGCCCTGGGTCAAATATTTTGTATTGATGGAGCTGTAGCTATGGTAGGAAACATTTCTGGTTCTGTAGCAAGAATATAAAAAGGAAAAATAAGAATGTTGATCAGAAGTATCCTCTATTGTCTTCAGTATCAAGTACTAACAGTGAGATGTCTGCCTCAACATCTGAGTTTAGTTGTAACTGAGGCTGTCAGACTGGTCAGTTCAACTGCGGGTGTGAAACTGGTCACTTTAATTGTAACTGAGGCTGTCAAACAAGTCAGTTTTATTAAATCAAAACCCATAAATACAAGAATCTTCAGTTTGTCATGAGAAACTATAGGAAGTCTCCATATAATTCTATTACTACATAGTGAAGTATGTCAGTTATCATGTGGCAAAGTGTTGGCACCGTTGTTTGGATAACATAAAGAAACTGGGTTATTTTAACATCCTTTTGAACTTTCAGCTAAACTAAAAGATCAGTGCAAAATGGGAACAAACGATATATCTTTCTCATGTACTCACTTAAATGAGGTCAATTTTCCAAAGCAAGGTTCTAATATAACACAGTTCAAAGTTGAAAGAGAAACGAATGCCTTTAAATATAAACTAAACGTCTATGGTAACTTTGCAGATGTGGTAACTATGCAGCTAATGCTGATATCAAGTGTTTGTCAGCTAAAGGAGATATCAAAGAACATTTTCATAAGTTAAGACACTGATATGTATCTGTTATGGTAGGTACATGAAGTAATCTACCTGTTTATGGTAGGTACCTGAAGTAATCTACCTGGAGATATCTACCTGTCTATGGTAGGGACCTGGAGGTATCTACCTGTTTACGGTAGGGCCAATAACATTGTTAGAACTCCATGTAGTCTTTAAAAAATAATTCCGAGATCATGTGATGAGAGTTCTTCTTTTTGTAGTTGGCTTTCATCATATAAGATTCTGTTGTGCATTCTACACAAGCTACAGAGTCATGTGTGTGTGTGTATATATATATAAATATGTGTGTGTGTGTTGAACAATGGAAACAAAAAACAAAGATTGGTGTTTAATCAGTTCATTATTTTATGATTGCTTCTCAGCAGGTTGATTAGTCAGGATAAATCAATATAATGGTTAATCAACAGTAGTTATATAACTCCCTATTATTAGTCTTGCTACTATAAATCTTCCCTAGAAACAATTTCTGGGGGTGACGGTGAGATAGATCTGGAATATCAAGATTAATAATATGTGCTTATGTAACTACTGTCAATTAGTCACTCTATTGATTTATGATCAATCAAATTCCTGAAACACTCATAAAACAATGAACTAATTAAACACCAATCTCCACCTTATAAGTTAAGATATAAAAGATTTGTCTGAATTGGGTAAATGAAAATATCAAGACTGTGTGACCAAAAGCAGGCATAACCAAGTTGCTGACATTTAAAGTCTTAATTATAAATTTGCATCTTTTAAAGCACAAGTTCTCAACCCATTTTGTCCCTCGAAATCACGAAACGCCCCCCCCCCCCCCCCCTCCCCACCCCACCATCCTATTTTTCCATTTTTCAATATACTACTGATTTTTATATCAGTAGATTAATAAAAAATTGATTAACAATATTCCAAAGATGTGTGTATTATCTGATTATGTGTTGTATGTGGTCCTAGATGTGTGTGCTACCCGCTTCTGTTTTTTCTTTTCTTTTTTTTTTATTTGTAATATTATTTATACAATAGGGAATAAAATAGATCTACATAGTGTTAACTCGTTGCGGTTGAGTCAATAATTTCAGACATGAAATACATTGTTATCGGTGAAGGAAAGATAAGATTCTAACTGGCTGCGCTCAAAGTGTCTTTGACCCAGTTGATTGTGGGTTTTTCCATTTTTAGGATCTCAATTAGCGGTTAACGTCTCAATTACCGGACACGCCTGCACACCTGCGGTCAGACTATAGTTATGCTGTCTGCAAGCTCATTCAAATGCATTCACATTGGCTGTCTCAAAGACAAACAAATATGGCTTATAAAACTTACCAAAATAAAGAGCCTTCCAGCGCCCCCCAACCCCCCTCCCCAGCTCCAAACGCCCCCCTAACGCGACCTTGCTCCCAAACGCCCCCTGGAGTTCCGAAACGCCCCCCGGGGGTGGATATGCCCCCCAGAGCTGTGGTATTTAATCTCCCTAGGTAATAAAATCTGGAGACAAAACTTTCTTCCTACCAAAAAAAAAACATAAATCATGTCAACATCCTTACACACTTAAATATAAATGCATGTATATATACAAATGTATAAATGCATAGCTATATAGATAGGTAAATGTATGTATGTATGTAGATTTATATATATATATGCCTACATTTTTTTGGCTTTATTATACATATACAAACGTTTATATATATATATATATATATATATATATATATATATATATATAAACGTTTGTATATGTATAATAAAGCCAAAAAAATGTAGGTATGGACATAGAATAAAGAATGCAAATGCAAAAGATATTGTTGACAATTAGTCTTTTACCTTAGATTTATTTAAATGTCCTTAATTTTCGAGATAATATCTTTTCTTCGAAGGGAAATAAAGTGGTTAAAGCAGTGTTCTAAATAGCTTGCCAAGTCATCCTGTCAGCATGACTTGGCAAGCTATTTAGAACACTGGTTTAACCGCTTTACTTCCCTCCGAAGAAGAGATATTATTTCGAAAATTAAGGACATTTAAATAAATCTAAGGTAAAAGACTAATTGTCAACAATATCTTTTGCATTTGCATTCTTTATTCTATGTCCATACTTACATTGTTTTGGTTTTATTATACATATACAAACGTTTATACCTCATTACACAATGCTTCAAGTGAACTATAACTTTCTCCATATATATAAAAATATATATCATCATCATCATCATCATTGTTTAACGTCCGTGTTCCATGCTTGCATGGGTTTGGACGGGAGTTTTCATACTTGAGGCAAGAGTGGTTGTCTTGCTCGCATAGGACTGTCTGGCGGGTTTTCTACAGTTGGATGCCCTTCCTAACACCAACCACATTTACAGTGTGGGGCTGCGAGGTTTTTACCGTGTTGCCTACACGGCCACATTACAGCGTGGACTGTCTGGCAGGTTTTCTACAGCTGGATGCCCTTCCTAACACCAACCACATTTACAGTGTGGGACTGGGACGTTTTTACCGTGTTGCCTACATGGTCACATTACAGCGTGGACTGTGTGTTTTTTTGTCGTGACACCTACACGATCTCATTTGTTTCGGCCTGGATTTTGTGGCACCAACATAACTTTACATTGAAAGGGGCGGTGTGGATGGGGTGGGGGTGGTGGGACGGGGGTGTATTTTGTTAGAGATGCCTACTGACTGTAGTAGGTTTTACTTTGTATTTAGGTAACGCGGGTCTTCTCTATTACTGAGTACCGCCAAAGCTCTTGGTCCAGTGACATTGTCTTGGAGAGGTGTAAGTGTGTGAGGTCAGAATTTATCAGCTCGTCCCAGGTTTTTCTGGGTCTGCCTACTCCGTGGCTACCGTCTATCTTTATTGCCCTGCACTTTGTTATACAGCTGTCGTCTTTCATGCGCATCACGTGACCATACCAACGTAGCCTTCTCTCGAGTAAACAACATCTGATCCCTCTTATTTCTAATATTTTCCTTAGTTCGTTTATGCTTTGCCGTTCGCGTATATTACTATTACACATCCAGCGGAGCATGCAAGCTTCGTTCCTCTCTAGTCTGCGTATATCCTCTGCACACAATGCCCAGGTCTCACTGCCATGCAACATTGCTGTTCGTATGCAGGCATCATACAACCTGCCTTTCACTTTTAGGGAGAACCCTTTAGCGGCTAATAGTGGTATAAGCTCTCTGAACTTTTTCCATCCAGTTCTGACTCTAGCTACTGTACTTTCGGAGCACCCTCCCCCACTGCTGATTTTGTCACCCAGGTAACGGAAGCTGTCCACTATTTCTATAGAACCCTCTGCGCAGTTGAAAGAGCTAGTATTTTGTGGGCACTTGCTGCTACTTATTGCACCAGAGCACCGGCCACATGTAAAATCTGTGTTCTTAGTTAGCTTACCTGTGATCCCACTACATCTTTTATGCACCCATACTTTGCATTTGGGACATAAAATGGAGTTTCTACCTACGCCTTTCCTACACACTGAGCATGGCCATTTCCCGGAAGGGACCGGCGCCTTATTTTCTTTCCTACAAACTAGAACTTTAGTCTTATCCATGTTAATTTTAAGGCCTTTTGATTCTAGGCCGTGCTTCCATGTATATATATTCTTTTTTCAGTCTGGTCTACCTCTGGATAGAATTCAATGTAATCTTGTAAAATCCATAGAGAAGTTCTGTGTTTTTCTGAAATAATTCTTTAGATACAGAGTCAGATATTAGGTATTAAATTAACAATAAAAATAAGAACAAAATAAAAACAAAGTTATAAAGTAACTTGACTTTGTTCTTTTTATTTTCATTGTTAATTTGATAATACACACACACACACACACACACATATATATATATATATATATATATATATATATATATATATATATATATACATGTTTCCGGGTTCAGTCCCACTGCCTGGGCCGACCAAAGCCCTGTGAGTGGATTTGATAGACAGAAACTAAAAGAAGCACGTGGTATATATGTATATATGTCTGTGTGTGTCTTTGCATTTGTGTTTGCGCCCCCACCAATGCTTGTTGGTTTGTTGACGTCCCCATAACTTACCAAGGTGATGCTCCAGCATGGGCGTAGTCCAGAGACAGGAAAAAAAGTAAAGTGTATATATATATATAATACGACACACTGCCAGTGATTGAACCCCGAACCTCGATCTCAACCGTCTCTTATACTTACCACTAGGCTAAAGGGACGGTTACCTTTAAACTATCTCTGTTATTGTATTAAATATTTACTCTTGATTGGCCAGAGGTGTTTATTTCCAGGTACCTTATGAATTTGACTTTTCGTATTTATTACTGTTGCGAAATATTGTGGCTTTTTTTTGGTTGTAACTTCTCTGTTTTTTAGCCTAGGAAAATATATATATATGGCTACGTATATAATTACATGCATATATGTATTTATTTTCTTTTATTAATTGAGTTCTTTACACGAGGAATTAATATTGGTTTTGAAATAACTAATTAACCCGCGTGTGTTTTATATTTTACTCTTAATAATTCGGCCGGAGAATTATATTCCCATTTGCCCTTTATAGCATAACTTTCTGCATTTACTGCGGTTATGAGAAGCGGTTCTTATTCGGGTACAACTTCTGATTTAGCCTAAGAAAATATCTATATGCGTGTGTAATTTATACAAGCATATATTTACTTTTTTATTTTCAATTGAGTTCTTAAACACGTTGGATTGATAATGTTTTCAAAAAAACTAATTAACCCGCGTGTATATTATTTTTTTCCTCATTTCGTGGATCGTGGGTTGTCTCCCCTTCCCGCTTCGTGTCGCTATGATACTTCCTCAGTCAAAAACTGCTGGAATTTCAAATTTGGCGGTCATTCGAGGTGAGAGAGAGCAACTTTACGGACATGATTTTTGACAGCGGTAAGAAATTGTTTTCTCATATCAATGTTTAACGGGCTTCCACTGATGATTTATAAGTGCTCACCTAAATATATTCTTACATGAATATATATTAGGCTTCTACATAAACTGGAAACATTCTCCCATACTTGTAGAAAACTTATAATGAAACAATTGTTTGGAAAGAGAGATATACTTTAACTTTAATTATATCTCATAAAATAATACAACTGGTTTTTCCACATTATACATATTGTTAGCACCCCAAACACTTAAATTGGGTTTATATTTTAATATAACCTAATGTTTGTTGAGTGAGATGGTTACCAGTCAGGGTTTAGCTTTAAACTATCTCTGTTATTGTATTAATTATATATATATATATATATATATATATATATGTGTGTGTGTGTGTATGTAGAAGAGGGGTCTCAAACTCAAGGACATAAAAGGGTCATTATGTCATGGAGGAGAGGCACAGTGGGCCAAACGTGGTGGTGGATGATGAATTTCACCAGTTATAATCATTTCTATTATAGGCACAAGGCATGAAATTTAGGGTTTAGGGTTCAGTCGATTACATCAATCCCAGTTCACAACTGGTACTTAATTTATCGACACCAAAAGGATGAAAGGCAAAGTTGAGATCGGCGGAATTTGAACTCGGAACGTAAAAACGGAAGAGGTACCACTGAGCATTTCACCAGATGTGCTAACGATTCCACCAGCTGACCGCCTTATTTTCACCAGTTATAATGGAATCTGAAATATTGGTTCTACCACGGGCCACAGAAAAGTAGTTTGCGGGCCGCATGTTTGAGCCCCCGTTGGAGAGATAGATAGATTTCTTTATTTGCCACAAGGGTGCACAAGAAAAGGGGACAATACAAAGACATGGCGGGGATTTTACATACAGTCGTGTAAAAAATATAGAACAAACAATTACAACAATCGAAATCCCCAATAGGGGGGAGGCGCCACAAATGGGTTGTTTAATACCCCGTCGATAATAGAACAACCCTCAACTCCAGGAGCGTGCTGTGCAAGTGCTCCTTTCTTCCTTTTGCTCTCTTCTTCAACCTACAGGCTTATAAACAGAGAAGGCCCAATCACTCGGGCCATTTTTGCCACATTCACCCACCTTTCAGTAAATTTACTGGGGTGTAGTGCCTCTCTCTCCACTCTGATTCTCCTTCTAAAGTGATACTTAAAGAAGGGAATCAATTGTTGTCCGGAGAAAAAGGCATCTGTCCTCAGTCCTCTCAATCTCGTCCACCATATAACCTCTTTCACCATAGCCACTGTACAGAAGAAAACCGCCTCTCTTTCGTTTTTGAAAGAGGCTGGCGGTTTGATCCTTACTATGGACTCGGCAGTCAACTGGATTTGTCCCATACGCAACAACAGTTGTTCTGCATAATTCCACAGGTTGGTTATGCCTGGGCAGTGTACAATTGCGTGCAGGACGGTTTCAATGTTCTGTGCGCATCTTGGACACGTCCTCTTGGAAGGGTCCCTGTAGATCTTGTCACGAACCGGTAGAGCTCCTCGGTAGCACTGCCAGGCCAGAGACACTGGAAGTTGTCCATAGGTCCCGGGCGGAAAGTCCTACCAAACAGACTGGTGAGCTCATCGTCTTCGACGCCCAGAGTCTCTCCGAGCACGTCGTCGCCCTTGTAACGTACAATCCCTCTATAGAATGTTGAAGTGGAGTCTCCAATGATTGCTGTGCCCGCTTGCCAGAGGACTGTGAGCACCTGAGCGCATTCAATGTGCCAGGCGCCCATCGTTTTCAGTCTTTTCTTGACCCAGGACTGCAGCTCCGTCAACGAGACGAGCTGCGGGATAGCCTGTCTCACAAACGGTGCCCACACCGGTTGGGAAATAGATAGATAGATAGACGAGTACCAAACACACACACACACACTTCTTACTCTCTCTGTCTCACCCTCTTCTCTCTTTCTCTCTCTCTCTCTCTCTCTCTCTATATATATATATATATATATATATATATATTATATCATCATCATCATCATCTTCGTTTAACGTCCATTTTCCACACTAGCATATATATATATATACATATATATATATATATATACATATATATATATATATATATATATACATATATATATATATATATACATATATATATACATATATATACAAGTTAAAGTCAAATTCACCTCGTGGACGAGAATGCGAGCACTCCTCTTTGTTTCGTCCGCGGATGGCTAACATAACCCTATCTCCTCCCGCCCCCCACCACCCCCACCCTCCAAACGCAACCCAAAACTTCAGAGCTGGTACCATAAATGTAGGCACCCTAAAGGGTCGCGCTAACGAGGTTGTAGAAATGCTTGAACGTAAGGAGGTCGATGTTTGTTGTATTCAAGAGACCAGGTGGAGGGGTGTGTCTGCTAGATTCATTGAGGGTAAAAAACGATGTTATAAGCTTTTATGGGTGGGAAACGACGATGGGCTGGGTGGAGTAGGAATCATGGTAGCAGAAAAGTGGGCAGATAAGATAATAGACGTAAATAGAGTGAACGACAGAATAATTAAAATAAGACTTGTCCTCAATAGAACTACGGTGACAGTAATATCTGCGTACGCACCCCAATCCGGACTGCCCGGCACTATAAAAGACAGATTCTATGAGACACTGTTGCTAACTACCTCCCAAATATCTGACAGTGACTATATAATTATTGCAGGCGACCTAAATGGTCACGTTGGACAACATTGTGACGGCTACGACGAAATCCATGGAGGCTATGGGTTTGGTACTAGAAATGAGGAAGGCTCCAGAATCCTGGAATACTGTGATGCAAATAACCTAACTATCTGTAACACTAACTTCAAAAAACGTGACAATCACCTGATTACCTATAGATCCGGGGAACACACAAGCCAGGTAGATTATATCCTTACCAGAAGACGTGACAGAGTGTCTGTTGTAAACACTAAATCCCTCCCCCATGAAGAATGCACCTCCCAACATAGACTGATAATTAGCGACCTCATAGTCAGGACGAGACGTACCCGACAGCAGAAGAGGACTATCCTCAGGAGAAAAATATGGAAGCTAAAGGACCCCACAGCCAGAAATAAATTTCAAAGCATATTACTTGATGCTTTCGACAGTAAGGAAGAGCATCTAGAATCGGACAATATAGAGGGACAGTGGAAATTTCTGAAAGCAAACCTGCTGTTGGCGACAGACGAGGTCTGTGGCTGGAGCAGGCCTGTAGGCAGGAGGAGAGTAACATGGTGGTGGAACAATAGGGTGGAGGGGTCAATTAAGGCCAAAAAGCAGGCTTGGAAAGTATGGCGGGATGGGGGAAGTAGAGTAGACTATCAAGTGGCCAGGAGGGAAGCTAGGAGAGAAGTGTACTTAGCAAGAAGGGAAGCGGAGGAAAGAAAGTTCAAGCATGTTCTACAACGCGATGACCAAAAACGTGAGGTGTTCAGGATTGCCAGGCAATGCGTCAAGGAAAACCGTGATATTGTCGGGGAGAAGTGTGTACTTAACGATGATGGCATACTTGCCATCACCGACACTGATAAGAAGGTAGCTTGGAAGTGTCACTATGAAAGGCTACTAAATGAGGAGAATAAATGGGAGAAAGACAGTCTCCCCCATATCGACCCGATAGAGGGACCAGCAGTGTTAGTCGAGGGGAGTATAATAAGTAAGGCAATCAAGGATATGAAGACTGGTAAGGCGGCTGGGCCTTCGGAAATAGTTGCTGAGATGCTGAAGGCATCTGGCACGGTGGGACACACCATGGTCACCCGCATAGTTAACCAAGTCGTACAGAATGGGGTTGTTCCGAAGGACTGGCATAGCAGCATCATCGTTAACTGTTATAAGGGTAAAGGAGACGCCCTAGATAGGAGTAACTATAGAGGCATTAAATTAATCGACCAGGTCATGAAGGTCACGGAAAAAGTAATAGCGCAACTAATCAGAGAGAGAATTGATCTAGATGAAATGCAGTTCGGGTTTGTGTCAGGCAAAAGCACCACAGACGCTCTTTTCATAGTACGACAACTACAGGAGAAGTACCTAGCTAAAGGTAAACCCCTCTACTTAGCTTTTGTCGACCTGGAGAAAGCCTTCGACAGAGTCCCCCGCTCCATTATCTGGTGGGCTCTTAGAAAACTAGGCGTTGACGAATGGCTTGTGAGGGCTATACAAGCCATGTATAAAGAAACAGTCAGCAAGGTTAGAATTAACAACGAATATAGTGAAGAGTTTAGCGTAAAAGTTGGCGTCCATCAGGGCTCTGTTCTCAGCCCCCTACTATTTATTATTGCCCTTCAGGCTATAACAGAGGAGTTCAAGACAGGCTGCCCATGGGAACTCCTATACGCAGACGACCTGACACTCATAGCGGAATCAATGGCCGAGCTAGAGAAGAAATTCCAAACATGGAAGCACGGCCTAGAGTCAAAAGGACTTAAAATTAACCTGGCTAAGACCAAAGTTCTAGTTTGTAGGAAAGAAAACAAGGCGGCGGTCCCTTCTGGGAAATGGTCGTGCTCGGTATGTAGGAAAGGCGTAGGTAGAAACTCCATCTTATGTCCTAAATGCAAAGTATGGGTGCATAAAAGATGTAGTGGGATCACAGGTAAGCTAACTAAGAACATAGACTTTACATGTGGCCGATGTTCTGGTGCAATAAGTAGCAGCAAGTGCCCACAAAATACTAGCTCTTTCAATTGCGCAGAGGGTTCTATAGAAATAGTGGACAGCTTCCGTTACCTGGGCGATAAAATCAGCAGTGGGGGAGGGTGCTCTGAAAGTACTGTAGCTAGAGTCAGAACTGGTTGGAAAAAGTTCAGAGAGCTTATACCACTATTAGCTGCTAAAGGGTTCTCCCTAAAAATGAAAGGCAGGTTGTACGATGCCTGCATACGAACAGCAATGTTGCATGGTAGTGAGACCTGGGCATTGTGTGCAGAGGATATACGCAGACTAGAGAGGAACGAAGCTTGCATGCTCCGCTGGATGTGTAACAGTAATATACGTGAACGGCAAAGCATAAACGAACTAAGGAAAAAATTAGAGATAAGAGGGATCAGATGTTGTTTACTCGAGAGAAGGCTGCGTTGGTATGGACACGTGATGCGCATGAAAGTCGATAGCTGTATTACAAAGTGCAGGGCAATAAAGATAGACGGTAGCCACGGAATAGGCAGACCTAGAAAAACATGGGATGAGCTGATAAACTCCGACCTCATACACTTACACCTCTCCAAGACAATGTCACTGGACCGTGACCTTTGGCGGTACTCAGTAACAGAGAAGACCCGCCTTGCCAGTAGGCATCTCTAACAAACTACACCCCGTCCCGCCACCACCCCCACCCCATCCACACCACCCCGTTCCATGTAAAGTTATGTTGGTGCCGCGCCATCCAGGCCGAAACAAACGAGATCGTGTAGGTGTCACGACAAAAAAACACACAGTCCACGCTGTAATGTGGCCGTGTAGGCAACACGGTAAAAACCTCCCAGACCCACACTGTAAATGTGGTTGGTGTTAGGAAGGGCATCCAACTGTAGAAAATCTGCCAGACAGTCCTATGCGAGCAAGACAATCACTCTTGCCTCAAGTGGGACTACCCCCGTCCAAACCCATGCAAGCGTGGAACACGGACGTTAAACGTTGATGATGATGATGATGATGATATATATCATCATCATCATCATCACCGTTTTACGTCCGTTCTTCCACGCTAGCATGGGTTAGACGATATATATATATATATATGAATATATGTATAGTATATTTGGCAATATACTGTATGCTTAATTAAAAACATTTTGAAGACCTTGCGCTACTATTTTAAAGTAGTGACTATGTCACTTACTTCTTTTTTCAACAAACGAAGGGAGATAAGCTGACAGATCTGTTTCACACTGTTGGTGATCATCGGAGCTTAGCACTCGCCGGCCTTTGTTGAAAATTATAGAGGCTGAATTCTTATAGAATTCCAGTAATAATCAGGAACTGATTATACAGAGCGATTGCCGGTCCAGCAAAAATTGAAAATTAGGATTGGTGCTCTGAAATAGCGATGTAAACAGCGCAAGGTCTTCAAAATGTTTTTAATTAAGCATACAGTATATCGCCAAATATACTATACATACATTCATGTATCCATCGCTATTTCAGAGCACCACTCCTAATTTTCAATTTTTGCTGGACCAGCAATCGCTCTGTATAATCAGTTCCTGACTATTACTAGAATTCTATAAGAATCCAGCCTCTATAATTTTCAACAAAGCTGAGTAAACTGGAGCAATGTGAAATAAAGTATCTTGCTCAACTCACAACCTTTCGATTGCAAGGCTAATGTGCCCCATAAAGAATGAAATACTTTTCTATTCTTCCCAAGCACACATCATCATCATCATCATCATCATCATCAATTTACGTCTGTTTTTCCACATTAGCATGAGTTGGACAGGTCCTTCTCAGCACAGTGTCTCTCCACTTGTCATGTTTCTTTATAATCTCCTCTGTGAGTCTCAGTGATTTAAGGTCAGCTCCCACCACTTCCTCCCCAGTCTTCTTTGGTCTACCTCTATTATGGTTTCCCTCCACTGGGATAACTTAGCACTTCTTCACTCAGCAATCATCATCCATACCAACACAGTCTCCTCTCCTCCACACTACTTCTGATTCCTCTTAAACCTAGTTTCTCACTTAGTTCATCTATGCTTTGTCATTCTCACACATTAACTTTTCACATACATCAAAGCATGCTTACCTCATTCCTCTTCAGCCTCCGCGTGTCCTCTGTGTTCACTGCCCATGTCTCACTTCATACACAGGCATTATACAGCCAACCTTTTGTTCATAGGGAGAAACCTTTGGTTGTTAGCAGAAGTGACAGTTCCCTAAATTTCTTCCATCCTATCCTTATTCTAGCTACTATGCTCTCCAAGCACCCTTCTCCACAGCTAATTATATCACCTAGGTAGCAGAAGCTACCAACTACTTTTATTGATCCTTCCTTGGATTGGAAAAGGTTTATATTATTTATTTTATTACATTACTGTTTATATTTGCGATAGGAATGAGGGGCATGAATTATGTTGTGCTGTATATAGTTTAGTTAGCTTTTAGAAAACATTGTTAGTCCAAATGTCACGTTGATGTTTAAATGAAATATTGACTCAATACTAAATTAAGATTTATCTTTCAAATTATTATTGAATTTTGATGTTGAATCAACAACAGGTGATAAGTGGTGATATATCAATATTGAAACAGGATTAATTTTAAATTAAATATTTTCTAATTATCAAATAAAACATCATTTATTAGCTTTAACCCTATAACACCTGGGCGTTTAAGGGCTCCATAAATCTGGGTGGGGTGCGGTGGGGGCTCTCAGAGACCTCCTCCCTTCTGTTTTATTCCCAAACCACTAAAGCTATGACAATGAAACTTGGCACAAGTATACACCATTGATAGGAGAGCATTTCTGCATTACAAAATTGTTGCTAATGTCATCAGGTATACCCAAATGGGTTAAAATTTAGTATTTTTATAATGTTCAAAATTTTTCCAGAACCACAAAGGCTATGACCATGGAACTTTCCAGGGATATAGGTACTACAAATCTTTATAGTATCTTCTTTACTAGAGAGCATTTCTTTGTGAAAACTTGTACTATTAGAATAAAGACTTTAGTTTTTAATGTGATGCAGTCATAGTACTTCTTTGAGCTTTTCAAGAATATCTTGCTAATGTTGTTTCATGGGGTACAGGACATTAAGAGGTAAGTGAAACTTATATAACTTAAAATTTAACTTGATTACAAAAAGCCATTTCCAATAAATAAATATAAGACCCGCCTTGCCTAAGTACAAAGCAAAACCTACAGTCAGTAGGCACCTCTAACAAAATACACCCCCGTCCCACTACCCCACCCCATCTACACCACCCCCTTAAATGTGAAGTTATGTTGGTACCACAACATCCAGTCCGAAACAAATGAGGTTGTGTAGGTGTCACGACAAAAAAACACACAGTCCACGCTGTAATGTGGCCGTGTAGGTAACACGGTAAAAACCTCCCAGTCCACACTGTAAACGTGGTTGGTGTTAGGAAGGGCATCCAGCCATAGAAAACCCGCCAGACAGTCCTGAGCAAGACAACCAATCTTGCCTCAAGTGGGACAACTCCTGTCCAGACCCATGCTAGCATGGAAAATGGACGTTAAACGATGATGATGATGATGATGAACAACACCTGTAATATTTTAGATACGTTTTCTACATCTCTGTCTGGTGAGTGTATTCTTCCCTTTTAGTAAAACATTTTAAAGAAATGTTTAAATAAATATTCTTAAAAGTCAGAAAATAAAACTTAACAACCTACACTTAATATGTCAGACAATTTAATCCATGCTGTCTAATGTGTTTTATTAGTCTGTTAAATATCTCTCAGAGAAAAGTCTTCTATCTAAATTGCTGAAAATGATCTTTAAATCAATTTCATGTACAGAATTGTTAAATAGATTTTCTTTTATTCCTAATGAGAAACTGACATATTGGAAGTTGGTCATTTAGATTAACAATTTCATTGTTTGCAAACATAAACAACATTCAAAACTTAACTCTTTCTCTTTCTCTCTCTCTCTCACACACACACACACATACACACACTCTCTCTCTCTCTCTATCTCTCTCTATCTATCTAGCTCTCTCTCTCTCACATATATACCCACACACACTCTCTCTCTAATACACACACATACACTCTAAACCCCCACCCCCACCCATCACACACACATTTTTCCACACTAGCATAAGTTAGACCAGATGTCCCATTTTGAGTCAAGTCAGATCACATTACCATATCTTGTTTATACAGAATTGTTTCTGCTTGGAAAATATATATAATACCTGTGTGTGGGATAGGTGTGTTTACTGGATATAACACACCAAAATGGTTAAGATATGTTAGATGAACCCATGCCTTGTAATTGAAACTGGGTAGACAGAAACTGTGTGGAAACCCATTGGGTGGACTGTACATCATCATCATCATCATCATCATCACCGTTTTACGTCCGTTCTTCCACGCTAGCATGGGTTAGACGGGTTGTCCTGTTGTGGGCAGTGTCTGGTCGGCTGACCATGCCTTGCTCATACAGGAACTGATCTGGCTTGATTTCTACAGCTGGATGCCCTTCCTAACACCAACCTCATTTACAGTGAGTGCTGGGTGCTTTTTCGTGGCGCCTACACGTCCACTTTACAGTGTGGGCTGGGTGCTTTTTTGCCGTGGCACCTCCACGACCACCTTGCGGTGGGGGGGAGTGGGGGCATATTGTTTATATGCTTCAGCATGTACCCATGGGAGGTCGGGTACCCTGTATTACTGCGTGACGCCAGAAGTCACGGTCGTGTGTCATTGACTTTGAGAGGTGTAGTTGGGTAAGGTCGGCTTTTATCACCTCATCCCAAGTCATCTTGGGTCTCCCCACTCCGCGGTTTCCATCAACTTCTAGTGCTCTGCACCTTTTTATGCAGCTGTCATCCTTCATACGCATCACATGTCCATACCAGCGTAACCGCCTCTCCTGCACGCAGCATTTGATTCCTCTTATGCTCAGTCTCTCTCTCAATTCCTTTATGCTTTGTCGTTCACGTATATTACTGTTACACATCCATCGGAGCATGCAGGTTTCGTTTCTCTCTAATCTACGTAAGTCTTCCACCTTCAGCGCCCAGGTCTCACTACCATGTAACATCGCTGTTCGGATACACGCATCATACAGTCTGCCTTTCATTCTGAGGGAGCAGCCTTTTGCAGCTAGCAGTGGTAGTAGTTCCCTAAACTTCTTCCATCCCGTTCTTACCCTAGTTATTGTACTTTCTGAGCACCCACCTCTGTTGCTAATTCGGTCACCTAGGTAGCAGAAGCTGTCTACTGTTTCTACAGGGCCCTCCCAGAGATTGGTGGTACTTGTTTCCTGTGGCTGTTTGCTTGCTGTTTCAGCACAGCTGCTGCATGTGAATCCTACATTCTTAATTAAGCTTCCTGAGATCCCGCTACATCTCTTGTGTACCCATTGTTTGCATTTGGGGCAGAGAATGGAGTTCCTACCTACACCTTTCCTACATACTGAGCAAGGCCATTTCCCTGAGGGGATCTGTGTTCTGTTTTCTCGTCTACTTACAAGGACCTTAGTCTTTGTCATGTTGACTTTGAGGCCCTTTCTCTCTAGTCCCTGCTTCCAGGTTTGGAATTTATTCTCTAGTTCTACCATAGATTCAGCTATGAGTGCGAGGTCATCAGCATACAGGAGTTCCCATGGGCATCCGGTCTTAAACTCCTCCGTTATTGCCTGCAGGACTATGATGAACAGGAGAGGGCTAAGAACAGAGCCCTGGTGGACCCCAACCTGTACGCTAAATTCCTCGCTATACTCATTGCTAATCCTAACTTTGCTGACTGCTCCCCTATACATGGCTTGTACCGCTTTCACAAGCCATTCATCTACTCCTAGTTTTCTAAGAGCCCACCAGATTACTGCACGTGGAACTCTGTCAAAGGCTTTATCAAGGTCGACGAATGCCAAGTAGAGTGGCTTACTTTTAGCTAGGTACTTTTCCTGTAATTGCCTCACAAGGAAGAGGGCATCAGTGGTGCCTTTCCCTGGTACAAACCCAAATTGCATCTCGTCTATATTCACCCGGTCCCTAATCAGCTGTGCTATAACTCTTTCTGTTACTTTCATGACTTGGTCCATCAGCTTTATACCTCTATAGTTTCCTCTATCTAGTGCATCGCCTTTACCTTTGTAGCAGTTGACAATGATGCTACTGCACCAATCTTTTGGTATGGCCCCTTTTAGTATTACCTGGTTAACGATACGTGTGGTTATAGTGTGACCTACATACCCAGATGCCTTCAGCATCTCGGCAGCTATACCCGATGGACCGGTTGCCTTCCCTATCTTCATATATCTGATTGCCTTACTTACTACGCTGCCGCTGACTTGTACTGCTGGTCCCTCTATAGGGTCTACGTGGGGTAGGGTCTCTTCTTCCCATGCATTCTCCTCTTGGGTTTGGACGGGAATTTTCCCACTTGAGGCAAGATTGTTTGTCTTGCTCGTATAGGACTGTCTGGCAGGTTTTCTACGGCTGGATGCCCTTCCTAACACCAACCACGTTTACAGTGTGGACTGTATATATATATATATATATATATATATATATATATATATATATATATATATATATCATCATCATCATCATCACCGTTTTACGTCGGTTCTTCCACGCTAGCATGGGTTAGATGGGTTGTCCTGTTGTGGGCAGTAGCTGGTCGGCTGACCATGCTTTGTTCATACGGGAACTGATTCTGGCTTGATTTCTACAGCTGGATGCCCTTCCTAACACCAACCTCATTTACAGTGAGTGCTGGGTGCTTTTTTGCCGTTCGCGTATATTACTATTACACATCTATCAGAGCATGCAGGCTTCATTTCTTTCTAATCTATGGAAGTCTTCTACAGACAGCGCCCAGGTCTCACTACCATGTAACATTGCTGTTCGTATACACGCATCATACAGTCTGCCCTTCATTTTGAGGGAAAAGCCTTTTGCAGTTAGCAGTGACAGTAGCTCCCTGAACTTCTTCCATCCCGTTTTTACCCTAGTTATTGTACTTTCCAAACACCCACCTCCGCTGCTAATTTGGTCACCTAGGTAGCAGAAGCTGTCTACGGTTTCTACAGAGCCCTCCCAGAGTTTGGTGGTGCTTGTTTCCTGTGGCTGTTTTCTGTCCCAGCGCAGGTGCTACATGTGAAGCCTACATTCTTAGTTAAGCTTCCTGAGATCCCACTACATCTCTTGTGTACCCATTGTTTACATTTGGGGCAGAGGATGGAGTTCTTACCTACACCTTTCCTACATACTGAGCAAGGCCATTTCCCTGAGGGGATCTGGGTTCTGTTTTCTTGTCTACTTACAAGGACCTTAGTCTTTGTCAGGTTGACTTTGAGACCCCTTCTTTCTAGTCCCTGCTTCCATGTTTGGAATTTCTTCTCTAGTTCTACCATAGATTCAGCTATAAGTGTGAGGTCATCTGCATACAGGAGTTCCCATGGACATCCAGTCTTAAACTCCTCCGTTATTGCCTGAAAAACTATGTTGAACAGGAGAGGGCTAAGAATAGAGCCCAGGTGGACACCAACCTGTATGCTAAATTCCTCACTATAGTCATTGCTAATCCTAACTTTGCTGACTGCTCCCCTATACATGGCTTGTACAGCTTTTACAAGCCATTCATCTATTCCTAATTTTTTAAGCGCCCACCAGATTATAGCATGGGGAACTCTGTCAAAGGCTTTCTCTAGATCGACGAATGCCAGGTAGAGCAGCTTACTTTTAGCTAAGTACTTTTCCTGTAACTGCCTCACAAGGAAGAGGGCATCAGTGGTGCCTTTTCCTGGCACAAACCCAAATTGCATCTCATCTAGTTTCACCCAGTCCCTAATAATAATAATGAAATTATTGTGTACAGTGCTCAGGTGCACTACAACTCATCAAAGGTGCATGTATAGTACATAGAATAATGTACAAATGTCAGGAAAATGAACAGTGTATGAGTCATGATATAATAATAATAACAATAATGAAATATTGTGTACAGTGCCCAGGTGCACCACAACTCATCAAAAAAAAGTGCATGTACAGTACATAGGGCAATGCACAAACATCAGTAAAATGAACAGTGCACGAGTCATGATACGCACGTGTGTGCATGTGTATGGAAGGGGTATATCAGGTGTAGTTTTGGCGTATTTCGGGAAGCATGAGTGTCTTAAAGGATTCAGTGTCTCGGCAGCTAACAATTGACGCAGGCAGTTTGTTCCATGCTTCAGCAACTCTGAGCGTGAAAAAATGTCTACGAAAGTCATGGGAGCTGTGCTGTTTTCTGATCTTGTAGGCATGTCCACGTGTGTTAGACACATGAAGATCAAAGAGGCGCTCAGGGTTGCAATTGGCGAGATGGTTAAAAACTTTGTGGGTATTCACCAAGTCCATTGCCAGACGTCGGAGCTTCAATGAATCCATGCCCAGGGAAGCAAGGTGTTCAGAGTATGGTAGGTGTCTGATGGAGGGTATGCGCTTGGTTGCACGTCTCTGAACAGTTTCCAGGAGGTCAATGTTCTGAGCAAGATAGGGGTTCCAGACTGATGATGCGAATTCCAAGTGTGGTCGCACCATAGCTGTATACAGTTTTAAATAGATGGCTGGAGAGCAGCTAACAAAGGTCTTGCTGAGTGATGCCAAGACACCCTCGGCCTTCTTGACAATCTTAGAGACATGCTTTGTCCAACGCAAATCGTTGCTGACAGTAATGCCCAGGTCACGTTCACAAGAGGACTTTTTGATATTAGTGTTGTGGAGGGAGTATGTGGACGCTGGATTTTTCCTTCCAAAATGCATGGTGGTACACTTGTCCACAGCCAGCTTCAGTTGCCAGTCTGTGATCCATTGCTGCATTGTGTCCAGGTCTGATTGTAGGAAAGAGTTGTAAATTTCAGGATCAGTCCTTTTGATTTCAAGGTACAGCTTGATGTCATCTGCATATTTTAGTACCGTGGCATTCTGTAAGTTGGCATCTATGCCATTAATATATGCCACAAACAAAAGAGGACCAAGAACAGATCCCTGTGGTACACCAGATGACATCTCATATGGTGAAGAATGCTGTCCTAGAACCGTGACTACTTCTTTTCGGCTGAAAATGAAGGATTTCAACCAGTCGAAAAGATCATCCCTCACACCCATTGCAGAGAGTTTTGCCATAAGTCTTTTGTGTGGCACAGAATTAAAAGCCTTAGCAAAGTCAAGGTAAACAACATCCACCCATGAGCCGCTGTCAGTGATCCGGGTGATGTCCTCAAGGAACTCGATAAGCTGATCACAGCAGCTGGAGTTAGGGATAAATCCAAACTGTGAGGGCCGGATGAGGCTGTGAGAACTCCAGAAGTTCCAAAGTGTTTCTCTGACACAGGATTCCATCAGTTTGGCCATACAGCTAGTAAGACTGACTGGACGATAGTTGACAGGTGACATGCGGTTGCCCTTTTTGAACAGGGGAATGACACTGGCAGTTTTCCACTGCTCCGGAGTAGCACCATTGTTGAGACAGTATTGAAAGAAGAAAGAAAGCTGGCACAAAAGGAAATACCCGCCACGTTTGAGAAGCAGGTATGTCACACCATCAAGACCAGGGGAGGCATAGTTGCGCTTATTCTTAAGGTGACGTCGCAACATTGCAGGTGTAAATTCCATAGTTGTTATGGAATTTGATGTTAGAGATGGTGGAGATGGTACATTCTGGTTTTCAACAGTAAAAATACTTGCATAGCACTCAGCAATGAGTTCTGCGCATTCCTTGGGATTGTCAGTGATCTGGTTTGTGTGGGGATTGCGAAGAGGACCAACTGGAGAGTGAGGTCTCTGCTTTGAATGAACATATTTCCAGAACACCTTACTGTCAGGATTGGTTGCGATGCACTGTTCAAATTCAAGCACTGCCTTCTTTGTCACTTGCTTGAGATGGTTAGAAGATTTATTCCGCTTTTTTCTGTTGGCATCTGATCTATGCAGTTTATATTCCCGTTCAGCGTTCCGACGTTCTTTCCTGGCAAGTCGGACCGCTGAAGTTTCCCAGATTGCACTTTTTGGGTGGTTATTTTTCCGCTTCCGTGGCACTGATGCTGCACATGCTATCCATATTGAGTCCAGGATGCTCTGGAGTATAGAGTTCACATCTCCAGAGTTATACATCTCATGCCAGTTTGGGCGCTGTAGCTCAGTGCAGTACAAGTTCCAATCCGCCCTCTTCCAATCAAAGCAAGCAGATTGGAGATGGCTCTGGTTTTTGTTGCTGCCCTCAAGTGCCAGATTGGCAATGATCATAGCATGATCAGAGTAGCCTAGAGGTTCCTCAGTAGTACAACTGATAACCACTTCAAGAGTAATGGTGAAGATCAGGTCCAAAGTGTTGTCACCTCTTGTTGGAGAGGTGACTACTTGTGACCAGTTTGAGTCCAGCACTAGTTCAAGGAAATCGTTTGCACCTTGTGGCCAACGAAAGGTTTCCCAATCGATCTCAGGATGATTGAAGTCACCTGCAATAAACACATAAGTGGCTGTTTTCTTGGCAGCAACTCTGCGGATATCGCAAAGCTGTGTGTCCTGATGGTAGTTTGGGGGGCGATAAACAACACCAAGCAGAAGTGTTGACATGGTCATACGTATGTCACAGAAAAAAACTTCTTCCTGTGATTCGTTCAAATCAACGCAAGGAATTACCGAAAAGTTTGAACGAACGTAGACCATCACACCACCACCACGGCGGTTAATGCGGTCCTTGCGGAAAAGGTTGTACCCAGTAATGCTGAAAACCCCATCACAGAGTAAGGAATGTGCCCATGTTTCCGTGACTGTGATGAAGTCAGGGTCGATGCTTCTGACGTAGGATTCGAACAGATGTATCTTGTTGCATAAACTGCGAGCATTTAAGGACAACAATTTGTACCCTGCTCGCAGTTTATGATGGTGTGTAGAGGGTGGCAGGTTGTTCTGGTTTAGTTTCCCAGAGTTGTAGCAGTTTTTACATTGCCAGTTATTGTGGGTAGATCACACTCAGACCAGCTGGTATCTCTCTTCCACGTTTCACCAGCCTTGACAAACCTCCAGATCTGCCCATCATCACGCAGACTAAAACTTTCATCTTGTGCTGAGTTCCGATTCAAGGAAGCTGCAGCACGTAGCTTTGGACGTACATGGGGTGGTAGGCCTGGGCGTGTTTGGAAGGTAATCCGATTTTCACGCCCAGCTTTAGCAGAGGCCAGATGATATGAGGTTGCCTTTGCGGGGTCCGAAAAAAACAGCCTGATGAGTCTGGGTTTTGGACCAGGTCGACCAAGGCGGAGAGCACCCTTTGGGGGAACACAGCCTAGGTCTTTGGCTGAGCTGGCAGCAAATGCCTGAAGATCAGCCTTGTCCTCTGGTACCCCAATGGCAATCACTTCATGGGTAACAGATTCCGCAGTCTTTTCAGTCTTTTCAGCAAGAGGTACAGGGAGATTCTTTAACAAGGCATTCCGATAAGACCCCTCATTGTGGGGTCCTACCCGAATGCCTGCCTTTATTCCTGTAACTTCCCTTCTCGGAACAGAAATCATTAGTTGCAGTTCCGCAAAATCTGTACTGGTCGGTTGTTGTTGTTGTTGTTGTTGCTGCTGCTGCTGTCGTTGTTGGTGATGATGATGTTCCTCCACGGGAATGGCAGGGGAGGACACAGTCGCAGGTTGTTGCTGTTGTTGTTGTTGTTGGTGGTGATGATGATGTTCCTCCACGGGAATGGTAGGGGAAGACACAATCACCAGTTGTTGGTGTCGAGATGTACTGGGAGCGGAAGACATGGGTTGTTGTTGTTTCTGATGTTCTCCCACAGGAACAGCAGTAGAAGCCAGTGTCATAGGTTTTTGCCGTTGTTCAGTAACAATGGTAGAGGAAGACACAGTCATTGGTTTTTGTTGTTGTTGTTGTTGTTGTTGTTTTTCAATAACATTAGTGGAGGCAGGCACACAGGCCAGACACTGAAAGGACCAGGATTTTAGCTGGACCATCTCCCATATTCCATCCATCATAGCATTATGATGTCTCTTTTTTGGGGCCTGGGATCCTCCGGAAGCCTGTGGCGCATTGAAGGCAGACAGAGATGCGACAGGTTCCACATTCAACCCAGCGGTTACGGAACGAGTTTTCGGGTTCCGCACAGATATGGCAGATGTGATTTTCTGGACAATGTTCTATTTTGGGACATCGACCGGTTTTGTCGCATATTTCATCGATGGATATCACCATGGCAATTTTGTTATTTCTACCCATCCGTAGAAAAACACAGAATGTAAACAATATAGGTTTAGCGCACTTGATTACGATAGAAATAAAATGTCTGTTTTTTTGTGTATTTTGTTTCCGTTTTCCTAAATGTTGTGTGTGTACAGAAGAGTCTGAATTACATTACATGTAAACAAATAAATATGCTGCGTAAGTTAAATGAAACGTACTGTAGAAGGCAGTTGTTTATTAACAGCGAAATAACGTTTTTTTTTTTGTTTTTCTTCCCCTGATACTGCTTCTTTATAATAAACTTTCAATAATATTTTTTTCCCAAATTATTAACTTTCAGCTGCTAGTATATATATATATATAATTAAAAGGTGTATGTGGGTTAGAAGCGAGGTCAATGTTAAGAAATATTTTACCAATGTAAATTGGTAAAATTGGCCGGTATAGTGTCTCACACGAAATAGTGTGGTTTCTTTTCACGTGTGTGTATATGCATATGGTATGTATCTGTATATAAATCTGTGTTATATTGTTGTTTATATGTTTTGTGGAGTACTTACTGCGATCCTTAAGGAATGTAGTGATTTGTTTTGTTTTTTTCCTTTTTTCCCGTCCATGTCCACACGTGGTTTGTTGGCGAAAATCGAGTCAAATTATATATACTTCGTTAAGATAATTCTATCTTGAAACTGGTACTATTTGTCAGGGAACAGTCAAAGTAGTTGTAATAATGAATATTGTAATCCATCTGACATGTGTTTAAAGGGCAGTTTTGGGTGAAAATATTATATTTTGTTTGGTCAAGACGTGGTCAAGCGACCTTCCTTGTCGCCATTTTTTAATTGATATCTGTGCTATAACTCTTTCTGTTACTTTCATGACCTGGTCCATCAGCTTTATACCTATATAGTTTCTTCTATCTAGTGCATCACCTTTATCCTTGTAGCAGTTGACAATGATGCTGCTGCACCAATCCTTTGGTATGACACCTTCTAGTATTACCCGGTTAACAATACATGTGGTTATGGTCTGACCTACCGGCCTAGATGCCTTCAGCATCTCGGCAGCTATACCTGATGGATGGGTTGCCTTCCCTGTCTTCATATCTTTGATTGCCTTACTTACTATGATGCTGACGACTTGTACTGCTGGCCCCTCTATAGGGTCTACTTGGGGTAGGGTCTGTTCTTCCCATGCATTCTCCTCATTTAGTAATCTGTCATAATGGCTCTTCCATGCATCTTTCTTCTCAGCACTTGTGAGGGCAAGCTCACCTTTATCATTCTGGATACACTTCTCTCCAATGACATCACCATTCTTTCTGACACACTGCCTCGCAATCTTGAACACCTCCTGTTTCTGGTCCTTGCGTTGCAAGACATGCTTGAATTTTCTCCCTTCTAGCTAAGTATACTTGTCGCCTAGCTTCCCTCCTGGTCTCTATGTAATGTACCCTGCTTCCTCCATTCTTCCATTCTTTTCATGCCTGTCTCTTGGCCTTAACTGCCTCATCTATCTTATTGTTCCACCACCAAGTCACTCTTCTCTTGCCTGTGGTCTTACTCCAACCACAGATCTCATCCGTCGCCTTTAGTAAGTTATTTTTTAGGAACTCCCAGTGCTCTTCTACATTGAACATCTCTATCTGTTCTTCTTTACTGTCATAGGCGTCGAGTAAAATCTGTTACTGGCTGAGGGGTCTTTCAGCTTCCAGATCTTTCTTCTCCAGGTTGCCTTCTATTTCCAAGTTCGTCTAGTTTTGACAGTGAAGGGACATGGCTTAGTGGTTAGAGCATTAGGCTTGCAATCGAAAGGTTGTGAATTCAATTCTCAGACCGGGTGATGTGTTGTTTCCTTGAGCAAGACACTTTATTTCACATTGCTCCAGTTTACTCAGCTGAAAATGAGTACCAGCAATAGCTGGAGGTTTAACCCTGCAATGGACTGGCGTCCTGTCCAGGGGGGGAGTCTTGTACTCTCAGTCGATTCATGCCATGAAACCAGGATAAGCACCAGCCAAATGAGCCTTCTGGCTTAAGACAGACTTTTTTTTAGACTAGTTTTGACAATGAGGTCGCTGACAACTAAGTTATGTTGGGAGGTACATTCCTCACCTGGCAAGGCTTTTGTGTTTACGACCATCCATCTGTCACATCCTCTGATGAGGATAAAATCTATCTGACTAGAATGTTCCCCTGATCTATAGGTGATCAGGTGTTGTAGGGTTTTTTGAAGTTTGTGTTACATATTGACATGTCATTGGCGTCACAGAATTTTAGAAGCCTGAAGCCTTCTTCATTTCTTGTGCCAATCCCATGGCCTCTATGGACTCTATAGAAGCCGTCACGGTGTTTACCTATGTGTCCGTTAAAATCTCCTGCAATGATTAGGAAGTCATTGTCATTTGTTAGAGCAGTAGTGTGTATTAAGGACTCGTAAAACCTATCCTTAAGTTCATCTGGCAACCCTGATTGGGGTGCGTAAGCTGATATTATTGTGGTAATTGTTTTATTCAGGACTAGTCTGAGTTTAATGATTCTTGCATTCACCCTGTTCACTGAGATTACCTTATCTACTCATTTGTTAGCTAGTAGGATACCTACACCACCCATCCCATTGTCATTTCCCACCCAGAAAAATTTGTAGCACTGACTTTTGCCTACAAGGACTCTAGCGGGCTCTCCTCTCCATCTAGTCTCTTGCACACAGCATACATCAATTTCCTTTCGCTCTAGCATCTCTACAATTTCTCCTGCTCTTCCTTTCATTGTGCTTACATTGATGGTTCCAACTCGGAGTTTTGGGCATTTGCCAACATTTGTGGGAAAGGGTAAATTTTTGAATTGGGGGGAGGGGGGGGGGGGGGGGTATGCATCTGTCTCTGAATTAATGCTTCGCATGGGTGCTTGGTAACTCGCAGATTCATATTCATTTATTTATCAATTCGGGGTTGCTCCATTTATCCTCATCTCATCCATACATAACGGTAAGAGAATTCAGGGCTAGAAGGACAGTAGTGGTAATAATGGCAGGGTTTGTTGGGGCTGGTAAGGGCGAGAAGAAAGGTAGTAGTAGTAGTAGTAGTAGTAGTAGTAGTAGTAGTAGTAGTAGTAATGCCAGAGTTTGTTGGGGTTGGTAATGGGGGGGGGGGGCAATGTTGCTGAGCTTTGATTGGTCGAACAGGCTATGGTGGCGGGAGGGAAATTGTGAGATAGGTAGCCATCATGGCTTATAGCATCTCAGGAGATTTGGGTGAAATAATCTGATACAAGTACGTATATTAGACAGGCGAATATGTTAGGATTTCGAAGACATTCATCGTAAACCTCGAAAAGAGAGAGGAGAGGAGGTAAGGGAATGACTTCGTAGAGTCATAATAGCCAACGTGGGAAAACAAGGCTAAGGAATAAATATGCGTTGTGAAGGCCAGCAAAATGATAAATAACAACAACAATAATAATAATAATAGTGTGAGCAGAACATTTACAATTGGGGAAGAGAGATACCTGAAGAATGTATGGATGGATGGCTGGAATATGGTTTAGCAGTTTGTTCTACTGATTCATGGTCGCCATTCAGAATCAAGTGTGTCTGATCTCGTGAAAAACCTCGAGTTGATTGAAGAATGAATGGAAGAGAAAAGGGGAAGTAATAGTTAGGAGAGAGAGAGAGAGAAGGTAGCCCTCATGGCTTATAGCATCTCAGGAGATTTGGGTGAAATAATCCGATAAATATATGTATAAATATATATATAAATAAATATATATATAAATATATAAATAAATATATATATATATAATCCGATAAATATATATATATATATGATGTTGAGAGGACCAGGGCAGGTAGGCAGGGCAGGCAGGCAGGGCTCTCATGGATATATCTCATCTAGAGAAGATCAAACATAAGAGAGGACCAGTGAGATAGGTGTTGTTACATTTTTCCCATAAAATACTCAGCCACATAAATCCTAAGGCAGTAGATATTACTACTGACCAAGCAATTAGAATACAGACTGTGGCAAACATTGGAAGATCTGTCAACTAATCTATTCCTACATACAATATAGTTCAGTAACTGAGACACAATAGTTATTTGAATATATCTTAAGATACCAGCTGTGGTGATGAAATATTGTATAGTTCTCTATGTCAGAGTGTCATATTGAGCCGAATAATTATTCATGGCTGTGGCTGTTTCCTATATGTTGCCTTCTTTTAAATAATAGGAAACAACATAAACATAAATTTTACTTTGTTAAAAATAAAGTAAATAATTATTTGTTCATCCATCCATACGTACATATTTATATATATACACACATATATGGTGGCTGCCAACTCGTTTTCGAGTACGGCCACTACTTTATATCCATGTAGGAGAACCCCTACCGATGCGCTGAACGAGTGTGACTTTTTAGTCCAGCCAGCGACTTGAAAACTCTGGTACAAACACTACAATTATTGACACAGTGCTGGGCCCATGGTACCATGTGACGACAAGTGCAGAGAGATCTCCAGATATAAAGCAATGCCTATGCCGTGAAGCTTTTATAGTGAGCAAAGGCACTGCACAAAGCCAGTCCCACTCTCCCAACTCACTTAACACACATATATACACACATATATACTCTCAGGTCTTCAATAATTGCATCACAGCTCCCTACTCTCCGCTTATTAATTTTTCAGAATGTTTTTGTTTGTGTTTTTCTTCTTTCCTTTTCTTTTTCTCACTTAGATCATATATTTTTATGCCTTACATTTGTGAGGTTTCTCACAATAACTAATTGTATATATTTTAAGGAAAATTCAACCTCTATGTGCTAGAAGGTGAGCATGTGGTCACACTGACCTACTTTGCCAACATCAACACAAGAATTCAAATTACTGCAACTCATCCTTCAAAGCATCCATACCTCCTGAAATTCGCCAAAACTACACCTGATATTCCCCCTCCATACACACACACACACACACATCTCTGTGTCTATATCATGACTCATACACTGTTCACTTTCCTGACATTTGTACGTTATTCTATGTACTATACATGCACCTTTGATGAGATGTAGTGCACCTGAGCACTGTACACAATAATATTCATTATTGGCTGTATCGGTATAGAGTCGGACGCCATGCTTTCCAGCATAGCTACGTCGCTTTACAGACTGAGTTCAAATCCCGCCGAGGTTAACTTTGCCTTTCATCCTTACGGGGTCGATAAAATATAGTACCAGTAATGTACTGGTTAATTGCTGGCCTTGTGCCAAAAGTAGAAACAATTATTATTATACACACTTCCTTTAGTTATTGACGCACTGGAGCTAGACATCTTGTCTTTAATGCGTAGAAATGTCCATGATCTCCAGAAGACAACTGATGAAAGGGAAATTATCCCCCGTTCGTGCTTTCCTCTTATTTATAAATATATATATATGGAGGCACATGGCTTAGTGGTTAGAGCATTGGCCTTGCAATCGAAAGGTTGTGAGTTCAATTCTCAGACCGGGTGATGTGTTGTTTCCTTGAGCAAGACACTTTATTTCACATTGCTCCAGTTTACTCAGCTGTAGAAATGAGATGATAGGGACTGGGGTCCATATCATTCCACTGCAAAGTGGTCGTGGAGGTGCCACGGAAAAAAAGCACCCAGCACTCACTGTAAATGAGGTTGGTATTAGGAAGGGCATCCAGCTGTAAAAATCAAGCCAGAATCAGTTCCCGTCCCACCCTTGCAAGCAGGGAAAAAGCGGACGTAAAATGAAATAATGATGATGATATATAATATTTTATTAAGTTTTAAATACATGCATAAATTACAAATTGCTCCACAATTCTTTTAGAATGAAAATATAAACAAAAATATAAACACATATAACAAATATAATTAACTATTGCTAGGAATCTCACAATTATAACGCTAAAATATATGACCAGGGTGAGAGAAAAAAAAAAAAAGAAACAAACAAAAAAGATCATCAATTCACCATTAATTGGTTACACATCACATCACAAGGGTCAACGGAAATTTTTGAGGCAAGCGAACACGCTGGCCACATTACCATGGGTGATGGCTAGGGTAAGGCGCTGGAACAACCAAGCACCATCACAGGCATCACCTGACACCTCGGAAAGGCCCGGTGATGGCGTGGCTAAGGTACTGACACAGCCATGCACCCTCACGGGCATCACCTGACACCTCGGTAAGGCTGGATGATGGCGTGGTTAACGCACTGAAACAGCCAGGCACTCTCACAGGTTTCACCTGATACGTCGGTAAGGCGAACCGCCAACAATGACAAGAACTTCGCTGTCAGTGGCCCAACTCCACCAAACGTCTTAAACGTCATAGGCTGGTAAAATAGTTATTCATATATCAACCTCAGAAGTATGGAAGTTAAAGTTGACCTCTATGGGGTTTAAACACAAAATATAAAAGGCTGAAATCAAATACCACAAATAAGGCTGTCAGCACATGGGACCCCATTTGCTCGTAATAGTGAGAGATGGGGAGGGCGAGAGAGATGGAGGCGATGACTATGGGAGTATGGCTCCCCTGTGTTTGGACCCGATGAATGTATATGTGCATGCTTACTGTCTTATCACATAGACATGTTGACCTAACCAATCTCTTATGAGAAAAATTTGGCAGTCGGAAACTGTACAGAAACTCGCCGTATATATATATGTAGTGAAATCTGTCCATGCCTTGAACCTTGGGTGACACCTAAAGGTCAAATTCTAGGTCATCACCCTTTTGGTGTGAACAGGTTCATGCGTGGGCTATCCCCTAAAGGTGGGAGGCAGAAAGCGACAGGTATATAAAGCCTATATTTTCCCACCTTGAACAGATAGATCGGAGCTCTACGATACACAACAAGCTATGTAAAGATTCACAGCTATCAACAGACCCTAGAGGTCTACAGAGATACAGAGAGATCGGACCCCTACTACTACAGACCCGCTATGTGAAAGATACACCACTATCTACAAGCGACAATGGTCGACAATCAATTACAGACCATTACTCTCTCTCACTCACTATGGTCTCAGAACTACTAACACGGACTCCAACAACAACAACAACATTATCTGTTCGCTCGCTGTTTTCACACCAACAACAACAGTCAACTACTACAGACTACAACAGCCTCATGAACCAACAACAAAAATAACATTGTCTACCTTCTCAACTTTTTGTACTTTTTTGATTAAAGTGAAGTAAACCATACATAAACTAAATCTTTATTCTTGTTATAATCATATCTAATAACCACATATAACAATAACTATTTCTTAACTAATACTCTTCGTTAAATATATGCCACAACTTTTAATCCTAAATGTTGTCCGAGGCTCTCACCATTCCACCGCCATCGTAACAAAGGGAGATTATTGGCTGTTGCAGTCACTTTAGAGTAACCTCCCTTGAAATCTTTACATAATGTCTCTGTTATTCGCCTTGAGTCTTTGATAATATAATTATTAAGGTTAAATTTGAAACGGTTAATCTTAGCTTTAATTCTCTATATTGATTCAACTAGCCATTATGTTTCATAAAGCAGTCAACAAACTTGCCACTTCGTATACATGCTTACACAGATCGAATTCGACCTGTTTATATTTACGGAACATTTTGATATCGTCAGTTAATTTAGTTAAAGCAAATGTCATATCTTTGTATGTGCCCCCTAATATACGTCTACATTATAGTGTTCCCTCTTTTAGAAGTCTACATAGTTTTACTAATGGCTCCGATATATGTCAAGTGAAACAAAACCATCGATTCTTAGAAAAATATTCAGCTTTACGGTTTGTCAATATGAGACGTCGGTCTACGAACTGCGATTCTGTTTCCTACCCTCAAGGTACAATGCCGATCGAAATGTGGGGCCATGAAACAGTAAGTAAATATTTAGTATTCAAATTTTGGAGCTCGTTTTTTCTATATCTTAACTTACTTTTTTATATTTTAAATGAAGAAGAAACAACGAAAGTGCGAAGTAAAAAACATAAAAAAGAACAAAATTGATCTTTCTGTCGATGAAATGTACGAACTTAAATACAATAATAATAGGCCATCTAATAAAGGAAATTGCTGAAAATACAGTATGTGTTTGGGGTGTCACACAAGACATTGATATCAACACAACAAACAATCGAATTATTGAAGAGTGTTGTGTCTATAATGTTATATCTGTCAGATATTTATAGATGGAGCCTGTGTCTCATATGGACGTCAACTGTGATAAATAAACTTGTGTAAACACTTTTATCCTAATCGATTAATGCATCTAACGTCATCGTTAAAATGTCTCAGGAAATAATTGCTGGACAGATTTTACTGACAAAACCAACCGGCTGGAGACCTAGGGGTAGACCTTGAGTAAGATGGTTGGACAACATCCATGAACTTGGCTGGTCTCACTTGGGGATCCAGCCAGATCAGTTGGAGACGGTTGCTTCTGACAGGACCTGCTGGAAGGAGTGTTTAAGGACTCTGCCCCTATGATACTCTTAGGAATAAGTGGACGAAGAATATCATAATGATGATTTCTTTTAATAATAATAATAATTGTTTCTATTTTAGGCACAAGGCCAGCAATTACCCAGTACATTACTGGTACTTTATTTTATCGACCCCGTAAGGATGAAAGGCAAAGTTAACCTCGGCGGGATTTGAACTCAGAATGTAAAGGGATGTAACTATGCTAGAAAGCATGGCGTCTAACCCTCTACCGATACTGCCAATTCACCGCCCTTTTTAATTAATAATAATAATAATGTTTTCTTTATTAACCACAAAGGTTTACATAAAGTAGACATTACGGACAGTACAGGACGGTACAAATGGGCATTTCTGCGTGTAAAAAAAAACAAAAACAGGATGTAACAAAAAAATAACAATGAAAAATTCCCCAATACGGGGAGAGTTCCGAGGGACATTCGTGCAGAAAGCCGATTAAAAAGCCACAGTGACCCTGACCACCAGTTTTCCACCTTTAATTTACAGACACATACTCAGAGTAGGCCCATTCACTCGGGCCATTCTTGCTTCTCTCACCCATCTTTCAACAAAATGCTGGGAAGAGAGCACTTCCCTCTCTAACTGATTTTCCTTTTCAAATGAAATTTGAAAAAGTTAATCAGGGCATCACCGAAGAGGTAAGTGCTCATCTTCAGCCCTTTCAAACGTGTCCACCACACTATCTCTTTCGCCATGACCACCAGACAGATAAAAACTGCCTGCCCTTCCCGGCTAAAGGAAGAGGGCGAGGCAATCCTCACGATGGACTCAGCTTATAGCTGGATCCGTCCTACACGCAAACAGCAGGTGTTCGATATAAACCCACAAGTCAGCAATGCTTGGACACTGGACGAGTGCGTGCAGGACGGTTTCGTCGCCCTGCGCGCATCTCAGACATGCCCGGCTGACGGCACCTCCATGCCTGTAGAGTTTATCTCGAACTGGCAAAGCTCCATGGTAGCACTGCCAGGCCAGGGATTTATGGAAGTTGTCCATAGGCCCCGGCCCGAAAGTTCTTCCGAAGAGATTGGCTAGTTGATTTTCGTCGACGCCTAGAGTTTCCCCAAGTACGTCGTCGCTCTTCCCCTCCAGTAATCTTCTATAGAACGCCAAGGTGGCGTTTCCACCGATCACATTGCCCGATAGGTCGAGGGCTGTGAGTGCCTGAAGAAAGTCCAGTCTCCAAGCGCTCCCTCTCGGTCTTCGCTTGACCTAGGACTGCAGCTCCGTCAAGGAGACGAGCTGGGGAAAGATGCGTCTAGCAAACGGCGACCACACCAGACCACCGTCGAGGAAGAGGTAGAGATGTCGTAGCCTGAGCGCGTGTCTGCGCATCATCAGCCATGGCATTCCCAGCCCTCCACGTAGCGGGTGTTGACAGCAGATGGACCGCCTGACCATCGGAGCTCGTCCCTTCCACAAAAAGCGAAAGAGCAAACGCTCCAGCGCAGTCAGGCGGGGCTTAGGACAAGGTACGATGGTCAGGCGGTAGCAGATGACAGACGTGATGTACGCGTTAGCCACCTCCGCTCGACCTTTCAGGGATAGCTTTCTCTCCGCCCATTTCTGGGTGAGAGAAGGCACCCTGCTTGTCACCTCGTCCCAGTTTTTGTCCGTCTGGAGGTCCAGACCGAACCAGA
Source organism: Eledone cirrhosa (assembly GCA_964016885.1). NCBI lineage: Eukaryota > Metazoa > Mollusca > Cephalopoda > Octopoda > Eledonidae > Eledone > Eledone cirrhosa. Next base: position 183,289,500 of record OZ024743.1, read on the forward strand.
CCCCTAGTAATTTAACCGGTCCGTCTGTCCAGCGCCCAACGACGCTGTTGGACGGCATGGACCTGCCTCTCCAGGTGCCGAGCTGCAGGTCCACTGACTTTTCCTGGTTGATCATTGCTTCTGTCACCGCTTCTTTAATGACCAATTCTTCAATGCTTTGCATTGAAGAATTGGTCAAAGGCCAATTTCGCCGCAAGTACATCAGTCACGATGCCTTTGCTAAGCGCCTCGTCTAATTTTTTAACTAGTTCTCTCTCTGCTCTATTTTTCTCTATAGCTAAAGCCTTACTAAACCTAATGGACTCTATTCTAATCGCTCTTTTCAGAGGAAACCACCACTTGATGTTGACGATGGCCCCCATCAACGTCTGCTTAACTAGTTCACTAATCCGGTCTCTGTAGGCCTTGCGTGCTGGTAAGGACGCGTTTAACTTCCAGTAGCCGGGTCCATGTCACTGAAGCCTATCTAAGTCAACCACACAGATCACAAATTTATGGTCCGTGTAGCTGACTATCTTGAATTGTGGACAGCCTATGCTAGACCTATCTATTTCCCTACAAAATACTCTATCTAGATATGATCTGGATGACCCAATGCGGTTTGTCCAAGTCCACATTGGCACATTTGGGAAATCCAATCGGTACCTGTCAGACAGTTCAAAACGCCTGAGCAGATTGGTGAGACTCTTGCACCTTCCTCCCCTATCCACTAATCCCACACAGTCCCAGCGTGCATCTAAGATCTCGTTCCAGTCGCCCACTAACTCTAAAGAGCGGAAAAGATGGGAAAGACCACTTACCTTACTTCTCGTAGAGGAAGGATGGTTTCTCCATCCTTTTCATGCTTGTGGCCTCCTCCGGAAGGATGTCCTTATAAATCCTCCTGGAGAGTGCTTGTCCGATGTCTTTGGGGAATTTTTGTTTTAGTGTCCGTTTTCTGTTTGATGCGAGTGATTTGTATGTGTGGAGGTGGTGTGAACTTTTGGGGTGTTGTGTAGTCTTTTTCTGTGATGCTGGTGTTGTGTTGGATGTAGTGTAATAATTGGTTGTTCAAATTTAATGCTATGTAGTGTGTATCATTTTGGTTGTTTTGTTTTGTTTGCGTTTGTTGTGGGTTTGTTTCTGTTTCGCTTTTTGGTGACTTCTGTGGTGTTGGTGATGGTGGTGTTGGGGTTAATGGTGGTGATGGTGTTGCTGTTTGTGGTGATGGGATTGGTGATGCTGGTGTGGATGGTGGCATAGCTGTCCTAACTTTTTTGTTTGATAGTTTATTTGTTTCCCTCTGTATTTTGTTTTTGGAAGGGGAAGGAAGAGGATTTTTTCTTTTTTCCTGATACAGTTTCCGACTCCTCGTCGTCACAATCTGTCTCCAGTTGCGATAGGTCGGGGAGTGGAAAATCCTCCACAGGCGTTGGTTTTGGTTGTGGTGTGGTGGATGGTGGAGGCGCTGGTGCTAGTTCTGGCGCAGTGGGTGGTGGTGGTGTTGATTTTGCTACTGTTGCTGGGGTTGTTGCTGCTACAGTTGCTTCTGTTGTTGCTGCCATTTCTGTTGCTGGTGGTGTTGATGGTTGAGTCACTGGGGTGGGTAGGAGAGGTGGCCTCAACCTTTTAGCCTGAGGGCAGAAAGCCTTTAGGTGAGTTCCTTCACCACAAACGACACACCTAGGCCTTCTACCCTCAACGATTACAGTGAGGTGGCTGCCGTCAGTGAGGTCTATTACCTCTGGGATTTCCTCAATGCTTTTTTGATCCGCTTGGATCAGGAGCTCCATCTCAGATCCGGACCAGTTCTCCTGCTTTTCTTTTGATATTTCAATTATTTTGGTGTTGGCCTCGATGCCGGCAAGGACGGCAGCCATTAGCCAGGGAATTTCGATGGCCGGTGGAACGTGGGTCACCCTGATCTTCACGAGTCTCTGGCCACAATAGCTTGGGACGAGTGTGAAGTCGTCGCTTCTTAATGAGGCCATGGAGTGCTCTCTGGCCTCCTGTGGTGTTCCAAAGAACACATCCATGGTTCCATATTTCTGCCCATGTCTGATGTGGGTTTTTTTCGCCCACACATGTCCCAAAGCTTTTTGGATTTGGGACTCGGATGCCCGTTCCACTCAGCACGATTTTGTGTTAATCGTCCGATAAGACATGGTGCATAGGCGCTGATGCTCCATTTTATTAGGTGGGGGGGGGGTTGACCCTGTACCCATCTTTCTTTACCATTCTCTTGGCTTCATTTAATTCCTCCTGAGTTACCTCGATTGTTTCGCATTTCTTGGCTGCTTTGGAAAACGACACATTTGCGGTGGTGTTGGTGTTTTTGTTGTTATTCTCATTGTTGTTGTTGCTGTTGTTGTTATTGTTATTTTTAGTTTCAGTTGTGGTGGTGGTGGCGTCAGTTGTTTTCGGTGTGGAAGAGTCGATTCTGGGTGAATCCATTTCGATGTCACGAGATAATAATTTATTTTTTTCTTTTGTTTCTGTTGTCGCTGTGGTGGTGGTGGGGGTAGTGGCTTTAACACCTGCAGTTTTTGGTAATGGTGGGAAATGAATGTCTGCATGAGACAAATTTAAATTATTGCTACTGCTTATATTTTTAGTGTTTTGCAAACGTAGTAATATTTACAATGGTGGTGTTGGTGTGAGGTGTTAGTTTCTGAGGAAGGCTGTCAGCTTGGAGTAGCTGTGAGTCGTCCATGATTTTTTCAAAGAAATTTTTTGTTTGATAATTATAAAAGTTTAAATTTGGGGCTCAAGGTCCTAATCTTTTTGAGTGTCCTTTTCCGAAAGCAATATATGTGAACTTATAAACACTTAACAACAAAAATTTCCATAAATAGCAATTTGAAACAACTGAAAACAACAAACCTTTGCGGAGCTCACGATAATACGATTTCCTACGTAGGTCGCCAATAATAATAATAATAATAATAATAACAATAATTTCATTTGTTTCTTTTCTAATCTAGGATCCATTTGGTAGCATTGATGTGCAGGTTCCTTTTCATGTTCTTATTCGACCTTTGGATCCAACAAATTACCCAGAAATGAATCGAGTGTTTATAAGACTCTTGGTTCCATTCACAGAAGAATTAAACAACAAAACTTCAATGAACTCTAATTTATCTCGATGGAGTGACATCTATGAATTGAATTCTTCCATTAAAGAGGACAATGTTATTGTTAATGGTTACATACCTAAAGATATTTTTGGAGATTCCTTGCCTGAAATGACCTGTTTTATTGAGGTTCCTATTAAATTCAGTAAGGACATTTTATGCACTTTTTAAATTTAACAAGAAAATGATTTTATTCAAAGAGGGAGGGACAATCCCAACAGACTTTCCAGAGCTTCTTGAATAGTAAATAAGACTATCTGAGTACAGTTAACATGGTTAATGTTTAGTTTGAAGTCTTGAAGAATATTGGTTGAAAGGAAAATATAACTTCAAAGAGAATCCCTAGAAGCAAGCAGTTCTAGAGCTTAATGTAGATTTTATAAATTTAGATGTTTAGATGTAGTGGCGATGGCAGTAAAAGAGGCAGGTAAGATGAGGAGAAGTCTTACAGAGACAGTTATAATAATAATAATGTGAATTGGCAGAGTTGTTAGAACATCAGATATATTATTTTGTGCTATTCTGGCTCTCTGCTCTCTGAGTTCAAATTCTACTGAGGTCAATAAAAAAAAAAGTACCAGTCTAGTACTGTGGTCAATTCTTCCTCTATACCTCTTTCATTTCTTCTTTCTCAATTCTCTCTTCTTCTCCGGAAGAAATCTGCTATATTCAGACCTGGGGAGGTGATGGGCTCTGTCAGGTTTAAAATGCCTGAGACACACTGTTTGTCACTATTGTGCCATATGATTTCATCAGGAGTTATGCTTCCATACATATGTCTTACTATATATATGTATATTATGTATGTTCTATTATATTAATCTTTCTCTGTATATCTTATTATCAGAAAGTATATATTTGATTTTCTTAGCTGGAATGCTTTTGATTAAATGTTTAGGTTAGGACGGTGGATTGGCAATAGAATTGGTAGAGTGTTAGATAATATGCTTTGTGGCATATAGTTACGGCCCTTTACGTTCTGGGTTCCAATGCTGCTGAGGTTAGCTTTGTCTTTCATTCTTACGGGGTCAATAAAATAAAGTACCAGTAACACACTGAAGTTGATTTAATTGCCTTTCCCCTCTCCCAAAACTGTTGGCCTTGTGCCTAAATCAGAAACCTTTATATGTTTACGTAGACTTTGGACTAGACAAAACACACATGCACACACACACACACACACACACACACACATACACACATACATGTAACTTTTACTGAGTGGCTCATTTTCCACAGCTGTTCCAAATATTTTGTTACATTTCAACTCCTGAATTTCTAAGTTTTGTATCTCCAGATAAATCATACATTTTTGGGGGGTGGAAGACCTTCTTTAAGTCCGTGTGTTTCCATTGACAGTGTAGTTTGATATTGATTTATTATCTATATTTCAGCTGTCAATATTGAAGTTGCTGGTAAAGCTAATGTCACAATTCAAAATATGGAAGGAAATAAAATCAATGTTAAATCTCAATCTGGAAAATGTCTGTTGAGAGAAATTAAGGTTTGTTGAGAGATTACTTTTACTGGAACTGTCATCATCATCATCATCATCATCATCATTGTCATCATCATCATCATTGTCATCATCATCATCATCATCATCATTGTCATCATTGTCATCATCATCATCATTGTCATCATCATCATCATCATCATCATCATTGTCATCATCATCATCGTCATCATCATTGTCATCATCACCACCATCATCACCATCATCATCACCAGCATCATCATCATCATCATTGTCATCATCATCATCATCATCATCATCATCATCATCACCATCATCATCATCATCGTTATCATCATCACCATCATCATCATTTTCATCATCATCATCATCATCATCATCACCATCATCATTGTCATCATCATCACCATCAGCATCATTGCCGTCATCATCACCACCATCATTATCATCACCACCATCATCATCATCATAATCATCATCACCATCATCATCAATGCCGTCATTGTCACCACCATCATTATCATCACCATCATCATCATCACCACCATCATCATCATCATCAATCATCATCATCATCATCAATGCCGTCATTGTCACCACCATCATTATCATCACCACCATCATCATCATCATCATCATCACCATCATCATTGTCATCATCATCACCATCAGCATCATTGCCGTCATCATCACCACCATCATTATCATCACCACCATCATCATCATCATAATCATCATCACCATCATCATCATCATTGCCGTCATTGTCACCACCATCATTATCATCACCACCATCATCATCATCATCATCACCACAACAATCACCACTATCAACATAAGCATATTATTTTCCATAATGATTTCTTACTCTTGTATGAGTTCTGATCTTTAAAGATGAAAGGGATGAATATTATTAATATATAAAATAATAATGGAAATTATTGTGTACAGTGCTCAGGTGCACTGCAACTCATCAAAGGTGCATGTATAGTACATAGAATAATGTACAAATGTCAGGAAAGTGAAAAGTGTATGAGTCATGATATAGACACAGAGACATGCGTGTGTGTGTGTATGGAGGGGGAATAGCAGATGTAGTGTTGGTGAATATAAGAAGCATTATTAACTTAAGAAGTATTAACTTAACCCTTTAGCATTTAAACTGGCCATAACCAGCCAGAATTCCCTCACCTCTTTCTGTTCAAATAACTAGCCACTCATACTTAGGTTAAAGTATTGTTCTCAAAATAAATAATATCAAAATTGCTGAATGCTATGCAGGTATTTTCATTGATGAAAACCAAAACGTACCATCTCCACCACCTCTGACATCAAATTCTATAACAACTATGGAATTTACACCTGCAATGCTGTGATGTCACCTTAAAAATAAACGCAACCATGCCTCTCCTGGTCTTGATGGTGTTACGTACTTGCTTCTCAAATATGGTGGGTACTTACTTCTGCACCAGATATCATTCTTCTTTCAATTCTGTCTTATCAACGGCGTTACTCCGAAGCAATGGAAAATTGCCAGTGTCATTCCTCTGTTCAAAAAGGGTAACCGCATGTCACCTGTCAACTATCATCCAGTCAGTCTTACTACCTGCATTGCCAAACTGATGGAATCCTGTCAGAGAAACACTTTGGACCTTCTGGAATTCTCACAGTCTTATCTGGCTGTCACAATTTGGATTTATCCCTAACTCCAGCTGCTGTGATCAACTTATCGAGTTTCTTGAAGACATCACCCGGATCACTGATGGCGGCTCATGGGTGGATGTTGTTTACCTTGACTTTGCTAAAGATTTTAATTCTGTGCTACACAAAAGACTTATAGCAAAACTCTCTGCAATGGGTGTGAAGGATGATCTTTTTAACTGGTTGAAGTCCTTCATTCTTCACCATATCAGATGTCATCTGATGTACCACAGGGATCTGTTCTTGGTCCCTTTTTGTTTGTTGCATATATTAATGACATAGATGCCAACTTAAAGAATGTCACAGTACTGAAATATGCAGATGACATCAAGCTGTACCTTGAGATAAAAATGACAGATCCTGAACACTATAGATCTTTCCATCAATCTGACCAGGACACAATGCAGCAATAGATCACGGACTAGCAACTGAAGTTGGCTGTGGACAAGTGTACCACCATGCATTTTGGGAGGAAAAACCCAGTGTCCACATACTCCCTCCACAACACTAATATCAAGAAGTCTTCTTGTGAACGTGACCTGGGCATTACTGTCAGCAGCAATTTGCGTTGGACAAAGCACATCTCTAAAATTGTCAAGAAGGCCGAGGGTGTCTTAGCATCACTCAGCAAGACCTTTGTCAGCCACTCTCTAGTTATCTATTTAAAGCTGTATATAGCTATGGTGCGGCTACACTTAGAATTTGCATCACCAGTCTGGAACCCCTATCTTGCTCAGAACATTGACCTCCTGGAAACTATTCAGAGATGTGCAACCAAGGGAATACTCTCCATCAGGCATCTGCCATACTCTGAACGCCTTGCTTCCCTGGCCATGGATACATTGAAGCTCCAATGTCTGGCAACTGACTTGGTAAACACCCACAAAATTATTAACCATCTTGCCAACAACAACCCTGAGCACCTTTTTGAATTACATGTGTCTAACACACGTGGGCATTCCTACAAAGTCAGAGAACAGCACAGCTCCCATGACTTTCGGAAACATTTTTTCATGCTCAGAGTTGCTGAAGCATGGAACAAACTACCTGCATCAGTTGTTAGCTGCCGAGACACTGCATCCTTTAAAACCTCCATGCTTCCTGAAATTTGCGAACACTACACCTGATATCCCCCCTCCATAGACATGCACACATGTATATCATGACTCATACATTGTTCACTTTCCTGACATTTGTACATTATTCTATGTATTATACATGCACCTTTGACGAGTTGTAGTGCACCTGAGCACTGTACACAATAAGTTCATTATTATTATTATTATTATAAAATCTCATAGATTCAATATTATGTGAGGTATTATGTGAGGTAAAGCTTTTACTGCGAAAATACAATAATAAATATTGAGTAATGTAAATGCTAAAGGGTTCTGTTGTTCTGTTGTTTGACTAATGAAAGAGTTAACTCATAAAATTAACATGCAAGTGACTGAGCATTCCACAGATATGCAAGCATTTAAAGTAATTCTCAAGGAGATTCAGCATGACACAGTGTGTGACAAGGTTGGCCCTTTGAATTACAGATACAGTCCATCTTATATTATAGCAGAAGTGGTTGAGCATTCCACAAACATGTGTACCCTTAACATAGTTCTCAGGGAGATTCAGCATTATGACAAGGCTGACTCTTTTTACAGAGTGAACTGGAGAAATGTGAAAAAAGTGTCTTGTTCAAGGGCACGATGTATCAGCAGGAATCTAACTCATGACATTACAGTCATGAACCAAACAACCTAACCACTAAGCCATACTAAAAAGAAGAATATTTACCAAACAGAGCTTATCTGTTACTTCCATACAGTTTATTTAAATAGTCCAGGAATGAGATATTTTTCTATTCCAGTTTCTGTTCTGTATTGTAGTTTCTGTTTTCTATTATTATCTATTCCAGTTTCTGTTTTCTATCATTTCCTATTCCAGTTTCTGTTCTGTATTGTAGTTTCTGTTTTCTATTATTATCTATTCCAGTTTCTGTTTTCTATCATTTCCTATTCCAGTTTCTGTTTTCTATTATTATCTATTGCAGGCTAGTGAAGTTGATGTGTCCTGTGATAAAGGAGACATAGAAAGTTGTGGAGTTTTACAAGGGAACATACGACTGAAGTGTCAAAATCGAGGGGTAAGTAGAGTTGTTAAATTACACAGAAGACTGAACAGAACAAAAATGAGAATGGTCCAGTGGATGAGAGGAAGGTAGACAATGAATTGCAGAGAATTATGGGAATAGAACCAGTTATGAATGTTGTGAAAGGAACTAGAATGAGATGGTTAGGTCATGTGTTGAGGAAAAATGAAAGTGAATGGGTGAGAGGAGTGAGGAAAATGAATGTGGAAGAAAGTAGAAGATTGAGAAGTCCAAAAAGGCTAACTCCTGATTTAGCAAGAAAGATGACCTTAAATTAATTGTTGTTGTTTGTTGTTGTACATGATAAATCAATAAGGCTGAATGGACATTAGATTAAGATGAAAAAAAAGTAGATTTCTTCATAAATTCTGAAAAGATTTTAAGTGCCTGGGTTTGATTTTATGATCTTAGTAATGTGAGTCTTTTTTAGGACCTAGTTAGAGGAAGAATGACAGTGTCTTGGACCTTTTCTGGTCCTCAGAGATTAATGGAGGTAGTTATTTTTAGACCAGAGACCTGTTATAAATGCTTACAAGAGCATATACTCTGCTAAAGAACTCCATTGTTGCAATAAGCTGGGTGACAGATTTAGCCTACCCCATAAGAACAAAAAAAAAAGTCCCTCTAATATGAGACCATTCAGTTTCCATCTACCAAATTTTAGTCACAAGGCTTTCTTTGACCCAAAGCTATAGCAGAAAACGTGTTCCTAAAGTGGTATGCAGTGGAATGAAGTTTAAAACAATATCATGACAGAGCAAATTTTTTCAGCACATATCCAAACCTGAAATTCTTATTCTAGGGAATATTCTCAAGAGTTTTTAATACACAATAATTACAAACACTAGGGGGATTTTTTGTGTGATTTTGAGGTATATTTTGTCCAAGTGAATTGTTTTGCTATACTTCAGGTTATCAAAGCGAACCGACTGCAAGGACAGACTATCCACTGTAGTATAGGGGGTGGTACTATGGATATTGATGATATTTATGCTGATACCTGTAATTTAGCTGCCAGTGCCCGAGCACAGCTCAATATTGGTAGTTGCCATGGAGACACAATGATACTTCTGAAAGAAGGAAATGTGAAAATTAGTAAGTATTTCTTCTCTTTCTTCTTCTTTAGAGTCCACCCTGTAAGTTTATTGTACTGATGCCATCACAACAAAACACCCAATTCACCCTGTAAAATAGTCATAATGTGGTAGTGGTGGTGCCACAAGAAAAGCTTCCAGTACCTGCTGTAATGTGGTTGGTGTTATGAAAGGCATCCATCCATAGAAAACCAAACCAAAATGTATCATATGAGCAAGACAGCCACTTGACCAGTCAGGCATCATAACATGACACAGCCACTTGATCGGTCAGGCATCATAACATGACAGCCACTTGATCAGTCAGGCATCATAGCATGACATAGCCACTTGACCAGTCAGGCATCATAACATGACAGCCCATCTAACCCATGGTGATGATGATGTCAGTGGCACATTAAAGTTATCCCACTCTATATTGTAAAGTGGCTGGTAATAGGAAGGATATCCCATGTAAAAACCATACTTACAAACAGAAGGATCAGAGGAGATTTAGACTTTATGAGACACAGAGTAAGAAGCTGTCTAGGAGAGAAGCAAGCAAATATCTATTTTTTAAAAAAACAGATTCAAAGTAAAAAGAACTGTTTAGTCTTACAACAGAAACCTCTGTAGTGTCTGTGAAATGATAAAATACAGGCAGACTATGGGGCTGGAAGAAAGACATGTCTACTAAATACCAGCAGAGAAATCAATCAATCACATTCCTGCAACTGGTACAGCCAGTTGTTAGGGTGCCACTCACCGGTACAGCCTCTTGTTGGGGTACCACCCTAGATGTGCCACTGATACAGCCTGTTGCTGGGGTGCCACCATAGATATGCCACTGGTACAGCCTGTCGTTGGGATGCCACTGGTACAGCATATCGTTGGGGTACCACCCTAGATATGCCATTGGTTCAGCCTGTCTCTGGGGTGCCATCCTAAATATGCCACTGGTACAGCCTGTCGTTGGGATTCCACACTAGATGTGCCACTGGGGTGCCACCCTAGATGTGCCACTGGTACAGCCTGTTACTGGGGTGCCACTCTAGATGTACCACTCGTACAGCTAGTTGTTAGGGTGCCACTGGTACAGCCTGTCATTGGGGTGCCACTCTGGACACTTTCATAGTCAGTCATCACCACTGGTCTCTATTCTCCATCATGTGTAGAAGGGTCTCGTAGTGACCAGTCCAGTCTTTGATGTTGTCGGATCGGGATTTTCTTTGTCTGCCTCTCTTTCACCCTCCTGCCATAGAAAGACAGATAAAATGATTATATGATGTGAATCTTTAGTTATATTTTCTTTGTCTTTCGTTTCTGTTTTCTAGAAAATTTAGAAGGTCATTTTGATGGTACGACAGATGAAGGCAACATTGAGATTGGATTAACAAATACACCGAAGAATGTCTCAGTTCAGAACCATAAAGGTAAAATTTATACATAAACTAGCAGCAGTACCCAGCATTGCCTGGGTAGGTAAAATAATATCTGCTTTGATGAAAAGGTGTTGATCTTAGCGACTGCCTCTCGATGACTCATCTATGGCCACACACAGGACATGCGGGGGAGGGTGGTGATGACTTCTATCACTGAGAAACGCGGGTGACCGACGAAGGGACATGCTGGAGGAGGGAGGTAATGACCTCTAACACTAAGCCAAATTTCCTCACGCTACTTGATTGGAAACCGATGAATTCTCAAATACACAACTAAAAGCTCAGACGATGTCAGTGGTCATCGTTTTGTCTTTGACCATCTATAAGATGTGCAATGGTAGGTTCTATCGTAGTATAAAAGTTGAACCAAATAAATTGATTTATGTGTGAGGTGGAGCCGAAGTTTTGAATTTGAACGAAATTGGTTGAAAAATGTGGGAGCTAGAGCCAAAAAGACGGAAATTTGAGCGAAAAGGTGGTATTTTCAAATATTGAAACAGCTGCCACGCCGTTCCTGAACAAAAAATCCAAAATGTAAAGCCACTTTAAGACGTGAAATAATCAGATCTAGCGTAGTGTAAAAGTTGAACAAAGTAGGTTGATTAATATGGGAGCTAGAGCTGAAAAAGTGGAAATTTGAGTCTAAAAGTAGTATTTTTGAATATTTAAGCGGCTGCCACGCCGTCCCTGAAGAACAAATGCAAAATATAAAGCCATTACAGGATGTGCAATGATAAATTCTATTTTGCTTTAAAATTTTAACAAAACTGGTGGCAAAATGTGGGAGCTAGAGCCAAAAATTTTATTTTTCGATACCTAAAAAAAGGTGACCCCCCCTATCGATTTTTATCTGCAGAATGACCCCGGAATAAAAAAAACAATATGCTGATATATAGAAAACACTCCCCGATGACTAATCTATGAGCCTGTAAAATCGGTCGTAAGATGTAGGCCCCTATAGGTAATACACAGACACACACACATACTTAATTTTATATATATACAGATATATTTGGTTGTCTTAAGAAATAATTGTTTCTAAATTTGGCACAAGGCCAGCAAATACCCAGTGCATTACTGGTACTTTATTTTATCGACCCTGTAAGGATGAAAGGCAAAGTTATCCTCGGCGGGATTTGAACTCAGAATGGCAAGGACCGTAACTCTATATGCGTCCGACCCTCTACCAATACTGCCAATCCACCGCAAGAAATAATGAGAGAAATTATGTATACAAAAATATATTTGGTAGACTTAATATTGGGAGAAATTATGTATACATAAATATATTTAATAGACTTAATATTGAGAGAAATTATGTATACATAAATATATTTGGTAGACTTAATATTGAGAGAAATTATGTATATATAAATATATTTGGTAGACTTAATATTGAAAGAAATTATGTATATATAAATATATTTGGTATACATAAATATATTTGATGGACTCAGAAATATTGGGAGAAATTATGTATACATAAATATATTTGGTAAACTTAAGGAATATTGGGAGAAATTTGAAATGTAGTTGTCACAATATAAATAACTATGATAATAATCTAAAAAAAAATCTGTCTCAAGCCAGGAGAGTCATCAGGCCGGTGTTTATCCCAGTACTTTATTTTACAGGTTTCAGTCATTATATCTATAATAGTTCTATGGTACATATTTTATGATTCCTATAAGGAGGAATGACAAAATTGACCTTGAAATAAAAACATATCCAAATACTACAAGCTATCTTTGTGTGACACTCTCATACTGATATACACCCACCTATATATCATCATCATCATCATTTTACATCCGGTTTTCCCTGCTTGTATATATATATATATGTATATATATATATATATATATAGAATAGAATTAGGATTTAGCTTCAAGCATAGTTGTATCAGATATGTATTGGAATTTCGTATTTCTAAAGAAACACGGTATGCAAAAACCCCGGGGGATATTGCCCTCTGGTGGTGTCCAACAAAAGCAAGGGGGACAATCGTCGATGCATTTCGAACTTAATTAGTTCTCATCAGGATGATCCCTCCCATTCTTGCGATTGCTGGACCGGAAAACAGTCGAGAATATATAGTTTTCGCATCTGTGTAAATGAGTTGAGAAGAGGGCAGATGAAGTTCAGTTAGCTGTTTACCTTTGTTGGCAACAAAGGGTTTGTCTCAGAGTGAAGGACAGATTATATAAAGCTTGTATTTGATGTCAGCCATGTTAGTGTGTAATGTTAGAATGTATAATGTTAGTGTGTAATGTTAGATGTATATGTTAGTGTGTAATATTAGTGTGTAATGTTAGATGTATATGTTAGTATGTAATGTTTTATTTGTAATATTAGTGTGTATGAACAACACAGTATGAATAAGCTGAGAGAAAAGTTAATTATTTAATGGGAAACGAAAGCTATGTTTTTGTTTTATACAGTTGCTGGAATATATCTGAATTTTATACAGTTTGACATGTCTAAGTTTTAAAATTCTGTTTAAAATAGATTTCTTTCTTCAACTAGAAATTAGAAGGGACTTGATTTAGTGTTTAATGTCTATTTTTCTACTCTTGCAAGGGTTAGAGGGGTTGTCATGTTATGAGACAAGTCAGGTCCAGAGATCACGTCATACTCATATGGATCTGTATTCTGGCTTGGTTTCTACAGCTGGATGCCCTTCCTAACACCAACCATGTTACAGTGTAAATATAAATTTTAATGAAGTAAATAGTGAGAAAAATGATAATCTTAGCAGAAAACTTCTTTCTAACTCTTTAATTAGGTGATATTACACTTGGATTATGTCCGACTCTTAAGGCCAATTTTGAGCTTAATGCAAAGAAGATAAACTTAGATGAACATTTTTCACAATTGTCTGATAAACTGGAGAAAACAATTGTTGGTGAAAGAAATGTGAATTCTCCACAGGTACACATGGAATTACAGGGTGAGTAGATGGTAAATTTTGGGTTATTTTTTAGTTGTTTTGGTTGTAGTTTTTACATGTCCCAGAATCTGTCTTGTAGACTTTATATAGTTCTGTTTTGAATGAAAAAATAATGCTTAATTTCTCTGTAAAACTGAAAAAACATGCCAAATCCATCAAAGACATAGAAGAATGAAACTAAACGCAGTAAAGTATTTTTAGTCAATCAAACATTCTATTTTTCTGTCAATTTATTTTCCTGTACCACATGAAATCACATTAGCAAGACATTTTTGAAAAACACAAAACAGCACTATAGATTGTATCACATTAAAAATTCAAGTCTTTACTTTAGTCTACTACAAATTTTTACTATAATCTATCAACTAGTAAAGATACTATAAACATTTGAAATTTAAAAAAATGAGGGGGGGGGGGGGGGTTCTACTCAATTGTTAGAGAATGTTAAGAGTTAAAAATATCAAAAAAGTAACAAAAGAAGAACTGATGTTTTCCTCATGTCATAAATTTTGATTGGATAACTTCACTGTAAATGTAACCAATCATAGCCACAGCTCGATATATTTATTTGAAGCTTCAGTTGTTTTGAGACAAGGTTATTGATTAGTAAGACAGTGTCTCAATAGATGTATACAAATAATTGATTAAAATTGTCATTGTCATTTTATTGATCATAACATCTGATCCGATTCAGCCTGGTTCGATCCAGTCTGACCCAGTCAATCTTATCTGAACCGGCCTAATCGAACCTGTTGGAGGAACCCTTCCCAGTTTGACCTCCACCACTTTCTGTTTGGTTTTATTCATGTCAGCGGTATAACCATAGTCACCACACTTGGCCAATTGTGGGTTAGTTAACCTATAATTAGGGTTGACAATATCAACCCCAATATAATACTGGTATTACTTTTCTGACTCCTCACCAAAGGACTGTAATGCTGAGTGAAACCTGACTAGATTTGAACTTTGACTTCTGGTGTATTGAACTTAGTTATAATTGAGAATCCAGTCTCCTTTTTTACATCTAAGAAATTAAATAATGGTACAACAATTACAATAATATCTAGGAACCAATTTAGTAGTTTAGTCTAAAGTTTGTCTCAAGACCGGAGGCTCATCAGGCAGGTGTTTATCCCGGTTTCTGTGGCGTTAAATGACTGATAGTACATGACTCTACCCTGGACAGGACGTCAGTCCATTGTAGGGTTAAACTCCCAACTATTACTGATACCCAATTTCAGCTGAGTATACTGGAGCAACATGAAATTATAATTACCATTAAGCCACATGTCTTCATGGTACTTTTTTTTATTACCTTCCTGTGATGAACATTTTTTTAAATTGTAAATAACAAATGTTCTAGTGATATTTTTATTTAACAATGTAATTCTTTATCTTTCTGAATATGTTTAGGTTCTATTGGAGCTGACACCAACAACTGCAGCCATATCAAAGCCATAGCAAATGAAGGAAACCTCACTTTAAAGAAGCAAGACTGGTTTTCATCCCTTGGATTCACTCACAAGATTGATTGATAAATAGCAAATATATATATATATTAATATCTCTTGTCCATTGTTGAAGAAGAAACATTTTTAATATATTTTTGTTATTGTTATTGTTGTTGTTGGTAGGCGTTTCATTTGAAACCCTGCTCCATCCACAAAAGAGATTATAACTAATCTATTGAGGCAGCTATATCTAAATTGTTTAATATTCCTGATATCTGCTTTGTTTTGGTTATCAGATATTGGTAGTAAAATATCATTGATAGCTTTATATTGATTTATATCCTTGTCCTTGTTATCAATTTAGCCTGTCTGGGAGGTCAGTAGCCCCACTTCAGTACTAACTTGGTTTATGTAGACCCCTTAGCCTGTTTGTGAGGTCAGTAGCCCTGCTTCAGTATTGACTTGGTCTATGTAGACCTGTCCAACCCTTTCTAGCAGGGAAAGCGGATGTTAAATGACCATGATGATGATGATGATGATGTTTCTATGGCTGGTTTAGAGAGGGGTAAATGACCAAACAATAAATATAGAAATAGTCTAGCAAGTCATAAGTTATGAGGAGTGTCATTACTTCCAGGCATAACTCTTAAATTTACATCTGTCCACTTGTTATCAAGAGTACATAGGAACCAGATCTTCTGTAAATGTTACTCAACAGAAATTGTTAGTACTACAAAAATATGTTTTGCTAGAAATGAGGTTTTAATAAAACTCTCTTTGGTATACAACTCTTGCATCAGGGAATCTGTAAAGGTTGTCAATATATTTACATTAACTCTTAACATCCTGTAATGATTGTTAACTCAAATGTTTATAGTGAGCATAAATATATTACATCAATTGTGAATCTAAAGACTTTCCAGCTAGATGTCTAATGGATTGAAATAACACAATGTTACCTTCATCTTTTTATGAACTGCTATTGTTGTTATTGTTACCCCTCCCTGTGTAAACATGATGAATCTGACATTAAAAGTGAACTCTCAGGTCCCAAATAATAGGGAGTTGGAATAAGTGGGGGGTGGAAAAAAATCTGAAAAATTAATAAGCTGGGGAGGACAATTATTTGAAACCTGAGAGTAGTAATGATGGATATTAAGATGTATAATCTACATTTCATACTGTTTTATATTCCTGTTGAGTCCAACACTGACCTTCTCTCCTATTCAGTGTATCAGGCTGCTATATAACAATGGATGGCATCAGATTTATCTATATCCCTCACCGAAACCTACCTACCACTTTTCCTTCACAACTCTGTTTAATGAGGGATGACATCAGACCTGTCCTCTGTCCATATATCATACACCTTGCTATCACACTTCTCTATGGCTAGCCATCTTTCCTTCTCCCACAGGTCACTTATTGACATCCATCAAACACACACTCTCTCTCTCATACTAGCAAACATTTAGCTGTCATCACTGTCTCTCTACCACTCTCTCATCCCAATCTCTTTCTTTCCTCCATCATACTCTCTTATTTCACTCTGAATACATCTAAAGAGTTAGACACGTTTATGTCTACAAAACCACTGATAATGCATAAATCAAAGTTTTAATTCAAATATTTTCAACTTCAACATTATATGTTCATTGTTCTTTTCATTTATTTGTATTCACAAATGTGAGTGTTTTATTGAACAAAAGAGAGAGAAAGTACTTGATATATGGAGAAGAGTTTATTCTTTTGAAGGATGAATCATTCCAGTACCAGTACTACTCACCACTTTACAGAGTCCATGTTTTCCCTTTTCATTCATTCCATGCATGTGTGTGTGTGTATATATATTTTTAGCCATGTCATCTGGTTGTTATATTTTTCCTTTTCTACATTATATATAAATGGAATATATTGACATAGAAATGTATTTATATATCCTCTCCTAGCCTCAGTTGTCCAGTGGTACAGGTGCCCCCCCAAAATATTGCTGTTCCCATGTGAGGAATTAAATTACAGACTGCCTTGGTGTAAGCCAGGAACCCGAACAACATTACATATGAACAGACTATGTTGACATAGAAATATATGATATGGAGGCACATGGCTTAGTGGTTAGAGCATTGGCCTTGCAATCTAAAGGTTGTGAGTTCAATTCTCAGACCGGGTAATGTGTTGTTTCCTTGAGCAAGACACTTTATTTCACATTGCTCCAGTTTACTCAGCTGTAGAAATGAGATGATAGGGACTGGGGTCCCTATCATTCCACTGCAAAGTGGTCGTGGAGGTGCCACGGCAAAAAAGCACCCAGCACTCATTGTAAATGAGGTTGGTGTTAGGAAGGGCATCCAACTGTAGAAATCCAGCCAGAATCAGTTCCCGTCCCACCCTTGCAAGCGGGGAAAAGCAGACGTAAAATGAAATGATGATGATTTGTATTTATAAAATGGTATTAAAATTTACTGTATTATGATATCCCACCCACATAGCAAGCAGTGTCTAATGTTTTGATACCTCCTAGTACACCACAGATTCTGACCCGAGATAGTGCTGAAGCTGATAAAATATAGTATGAAGCACACATGGTAAGACTACCCTGTTAGTAAATTATTGATTCCAGGGATGATGAGAAAGGTAAGAAGTGCCAGAAATACTCAGTGGAAGGAAGCTACAGTAGAGGAAGACCTGGGCAGAAGTGGTGAGAGCAAATCTAAAAACGAGGATGATCATGCTGGTGATGATGATGAACCTTTTTGATACTAAACTGTCCGAAACCACCTTTGGTTCTATGATACAAACCTGGTTATTTAAAAGTGATTATATTTATCTAAAGACTTTCCATCATAATCTTATATAAGAACCTTTGTTATATTCCAAACAAACTTGATAATAATCGTTTCTACTTTAGACACACTGGCAGTAATTTTTTGAGAAGCGAAAGTCGATTAAATTGGCCCCAGTGCATTACCGGTGCTTTATTTTTAATGTCATTACATATTAACCCTTTAGTATTTATATGTAAAGTGGTCGGGTAGGTGTCATGACAAAAGGCATCCAGTCCATACTGTAAAGCGGTTGTGTAGGTGACATGACAAAAAACACCTAGTCCATACTGTAAAGCAGTCGTGTAAGAGTCATGATAAACACCCAGCCCACACTATAAGGTGGTCATGTAGGTGTCACAACAAACAGCACCCAGTACACACTGTAAATGTGGTTGGCATTAGGAAGGGCATCTAGCCATAGAAACCAAGCCAAAATCAGTTCTGTGTGAGCAAATCATGGTCCCTGACCTGATACCTCACAATGGGACAGCACGTCCTACTCCTTGCTAGCATGGAATATGAATGTTAAACAATGATGATGATGTATACTAATGGTGTTAGATATTTTGATCCATCCTTGTAAATATGACACAATACTAGTATAATCAAAATATAGAAATGCTGTGAGATTTGTTAAAAACAAAGTTAAGCTCTAGAATTTAACCTTTTTTATACCAACCTGGCTAAACCAGCTCTGATTCTATGAAACAAAATGACCTATTTTAAAGGGTTCCTATTTAAATCAACCAACATAATTTCAAATAAAAACTATATGTTAAGTTACTGAAATAATTAATAATTTTAGTAAATCCCTCAAAATTATTAATTATTTAATTGAAAGTCTATTTCCTTAGAAATACTATCACAAAAGAGTTATGGTGATTAGTGGTGGTTTTTATGGACAAATATCAGTTAAATAAAATTGTTTGGGGTTTTTGGGTTTTTTTATAATGTTAATATGTTAAGAAGATAAAAGAATTCTAATGATTCTGGGAAGAGTCTTTGGAGAATGTTGAGTTTTTCAGCTGCTGAAAATAATTTGTGTCAACATGACAGATAAATAGTTTCAAATGACATCATCTTTCTTGCATCAAGATTCCTAAAGTTGGGAATGAATATTAAAGGATTAAAATTGCAGTGGATTGGCCTTTTTACGAGTCTTTATATTTTGGGTTCAATTCACGCCGAGGTCAACTTTCAGGGTTGATAAAATAAATGACCATTCAAGCACAGGAATTGTTATACTCAACTTCCCCCACAAAAAAGGGTTAAAAGGATTATAAAAATATGTAACTATTTTGGAATGCTTTTGTCAATAATAACAATTTGCTGATATCAAAATTTGTTATTTTAGAAGTTAAATGATCTCATGTTTATGCATGACTCCATAATATTTGTTTTTCTGTATAGGGTGGGGGTGGGGCAGGGGGAGATATATATTTCAACCTCATGTTATTTCAAAAACCTTTTAAAATGTATTTTACTATTTTGATATTTTAATATTTCTCTGGAAACAAAAGCTAATTCTGTACTATTATGTATTCAATGGCGGTGGATTGGCAGTATCGGTAGAGGGTCAGACGCCATGCTTTCCAGCATAGTTACGTCCCTTTAAGACCTGAGTTCAAATCCCGCCGAGGTTGACTTTGCCATTCATCCTTACGGGGTCGATAAAATAAAGTACCAGTAATGCACTGGGTAATTGCTGGCCTTGTGCCTAAAGTAGAAACAATTATTATGTATTCAATAAATATTTATTTATGTTGGAAATAACATCTCCCAATGTTTTAGTATACTTTATACCAACTCTATAACGTAAAGTAATGTCTATTTATTTATGAAAATGAAAGCTACTGTTCTCATTATTAGTGTAGCTGTTTAATTTTGGTAATATCCTGAACAAGATGATTGAATAATATCTATGAGTTTGGCTGGTCTCACTTGGGAATCCAGCTAGATCAATTGGAGATGGTTGCTTTTGACAGGACCTGCTGGAAGGAGTGTTTGAAAATTCTGCTCCCATGACTCCCTCAGGAATAAGTGGGCGAAGAATAAACAAAGAACTGATAGTATCGATTATAGAATATTGATTAAGTTTTTATTAATGTGACCCAGAATAAAAATAGAAATGATGGATACGTTATCTTAAATGTTTGAGTTATACTACAACACAAAATGTGTTGTACAGGAAGATGTTAATGAAAAAAACCTATTTTCGTTAAGGTGGTGAACATTTAATACTTTCATAATAAAACTATTTTGTTCTGTTGCCTGCTGAGGCATATGAGAGCAGGGAATATAGTTCATGATTGTACATAAATAACAGCTTACAACTCTATGTTGTTAACCCTTTAGTTACCAACCCGGCCAAAACCAGCTCAGGTTCTATGAAATAAATTCACCTATTTTAAAAGTTTCCAATTTAAATTAAAATCTTCCAACATAATTTTATATATGAACCTTACATTAAGTTACTATCTTAGTAATGAAATAAGTAATAATCTTAGGAAATCCCTCAATATTCTTCATTAATTAATTAAACTAGAGAGTATTTCGTTAGAAATGTCATGAAAGGGTTAAGGAACATCTGATAAAGAAATCACCATCATCATTGTCATCATTGTTTAACGTCCATTATATTATTGTCACCTGTCACAAGACTGGTCTTATATTATTGTCACCTGTCACAAGACTGGTCTTATATTATTGTCACCTGTAACAAGATTGGTCTTATATTATTGTCACCTGTAACAAGATTGGTCTTATATTATTGTTTTACTTCACCTTTTCTTGCTACTTCCATGTAGTCACAGGTGTGCCGTCGTTACATTCTTTAGACTTGGACATTTTAAACTTGGTGGCACCCATCCCTTTTCCTACACAGAACAATTTCTTCCAGAGAGTGAGAATAAAAACGACTTCCATAATATCCCTTCCTTGGAATTGGAATCCTTTAAAATGGGTGGTTTTATTTCATAGAATCAAGACCAGTTTTGGCCGGGTTGGTAACTAAAGGGTTAAACATGTTCTAGTTTCCATTGCTACTTCCACAGCTTCATCATTTTGGACTTTGAACTCAGCCCTGTAAAATTAATGACCAATAAAAATGATGAAAAAAGGATTAAAATAATAAACAAGAAGAGAGAGAAAAGGGGTGGGGTAGAATTAAATTAAATAATAAAAAAGAAGGAAAAGGTGAAAGGATGGAGCAAACTCTATACCCTTAACTGGGTAGGATATCTCAGTTGCAGCCCACAGAAAGTGGCCCGACTTTATCATCTAATCAGACCACCACAATACTCACCAGCTTATTTAATTTTAAACCCTAACAAAGACCTGATCTTTGACAATAGCTAACAGCTTTTATTTGCTTTTATTTTCATTTTCAAAACAAGATAGCACATGATTGTGATATTTGACCTACGTATAGATCTATCTTTTTTTCAAGTAATTAATTTTAATGAAATGCTGACAGATCTGCTGAAATGCAACTGCTTGTTGTAACATATTAATGTTTCCTGGCTTCAATATCTTATTTCAATCTCTTCTTTATCTTTTACAAACTTTAACATTGTATAAAATATATTTTCAATGGTTGACAAGAGACAACAAACAACAGATAAGAGACAGTTTTGTCAAAATTTAATCTCTGAAGACATAAAAAGAAAAAGAAAAATTAACAAAAACTGAAAATATAAAGCGAGAGCAGACGTTAAAACGACAATGATGATGATGACCTGTGTAAACTACTATTTTTGAGTTAGAAAACTATTACATATCTTTGTGATTCAGTCTGGTTAAAACACCAAAGTTTAGAAGAACGGTAAGTGTTTGTATAAATATACTAGTTGTTGTTGTCATTGTCGTTCTTCTTCTCCTCCTCCCTGTAAATGTTGTGGGGGTAGAGTCCTCAAACACTCCTTCCAACGGGTCCTGCCAGAAGCAACCATCTCCAGCTGATCCGGCTGGATCCCCAAGTGGACCAGCCAAGCTCATGGATGTTATCCAACTATCTTGCTCATGGTCTACCCCTGGGTCTCCTGCCGGTTGGTTTTGCTCATAAAATCTACCCAGTAATTGTTTTGAATCTTTTCTAGCTTAATTCTTTTGGAAAATACTTGGATCATTATTGTAATTAATTTATTTTATAAATATATCTGTGGTTGCTTTTGTTTAGAAAAAAAATCAAGCGACTATCATCATCATCATCATTATTGTCGGTTTAGCATCTGCTTTCCCTGTTAGCAACAGTTGAACTATGTTAACCATATTTTCATGAGATAAATAAATATTGATAAATTAATTTAAGCGTAATGATAACTAATTATAATGTTAACTGTGGCTGATTATTATTATTATTGGGTGGTGGATTGGCAGTATCGGTAGAGGGTTGGACGCCGTATTTTGCAGCACAGAGTTACGTCCATTTACGGACTGAGTTCAAATACCGCTGAAGTTAACTTTGCCTTTCATCCTTACGGGGTCGATAAAATAAAGTACCAGTAATGAAATAATTTAAGTCATAAAAATCATAAGCAATGTTTAACAATAATTTTTCTATTCTTTGATTTAGAAAATACATTTATAAAACAGCAAAGAATGACAAATTTTGATGAACAAAGTTGTATGAAATATCCTTTTGGTGCTTGTAGAAATGACATGAAAATCCAGCAGTTGTTTTGTGTAAGAGATTTTCTTCCTAAAACAAACTTAAAGCAAGTCATTTTGTTTAAGAATCCAAATAATGAAGGAAAGTTTAAAAACCATTTGTTCTTTTTAGAGAGTCTTCAGAAACAACAGTATAACAACAGGAAACATTCTCATTCACATTTTATGTGGCATCAAGAAAACAAATTCTATGAATGGAAAGAAAAAGATGAACAAAACTTTAAAAAAATTGGTTTATCAAAGGACAATTTATCTTTGATAAATGAATATGCTCCTAACACCAATTTTAATTTGAAATCTGATAAAAATGAATCTTTACAAATCTTTCCTTTCCAAAATGGAAGAATAAATTTATTAAACCCCCAATATAATTCCATAAAAAATGTCACTGAAAACCAAGAAAGGAAATATTTTTGGAAAAATAAACTTGGTAAAGATTTATTAAAACGAGAACAATTATTATCAGATTGTCGCTTTTCAGAACTCTGTTCCATTTTACATCCAATGGAATACTCCAAGGACTTTATAAGTTCAGTAGATGAACCCTATATAATATCTGCTTCTATCAAAACAGGATACAGTCAAATATGAAGTAAAATATTCAATATATGATATTCAGTATCAAACTTTTATAAAAACATCAAATTAAAATTTAGTTAAATTACAATTATCTAAATTCTGTTTAGTGTTGTTTTTATCAATTTGTAGAAATATTAACTATTACAAATCATTAATATCATAGTTGAAGTCAGTAAAGTTACATAAATGGTTGAGCACCAGACTTTTCATTATTTACATCAGTCATGGGCAAACTGCAGCTCACGAGCCACATACGGACCGTTTAGCTTTCTGACTGGCTGTGTGGTTATATAAAAATATTTATGGGAGCAACCTTGGTTGTGTGTTTAAGAACTTCCCTTCCTAACTAAATGATTTTCAGATCTCTCCCTCAAAGCAAATATCTTCTGTAACAGCTTCAGACTGACAAACGTCGTATAAGTGAATTTGTAGATGGAAACTGTAAGGGAGACAATCGTATGTATGTGAGTGTATGTATGTGTCTTTGTTTCACATTTGACATTATCAAACAGTGTGTGTGTGTGTTTCACATTTTACATCATCAAGCAATGTGTGTGTGTGTACGCATGTGTGTCTTCTTTCCACATTTGACATCATCAAGTGATGATATTTGTTTATGTACTACATAAACAATATTTTCTGTAGCTCAGTTGTTCAACAAGAAACATGGCTTAATGGTTAGAGTGTTCGGCTCATGATTGTAACGTCATGAGTATAATTCCTAGCAGCATGCTGTGCCCTTCAGCAAAATACTTTATTTCATGTTGCTCCAGTTCATTCAGCTGGCCAACACTAATTGTACCAGTAATTCAGGGAGCCAGCCTTATCATGCATTGTGTCATAATGAATCTCTCTGAGATTTACATTAAGGGTACACATGTCTATGGAATACTCAGCCACTTGCACATTAATTCCATGAACAGACTAATCCATTAATCAAACATGTGAAACAGTCGTTGTCAGAACCAACTGAGATCCTACACACATCGTAGCACTTAAAAGATGGTGGGTGTTTTCTGGAAGGGCCTAAAGTTGTAGAATCTAGCCTGAAAATGTGTTGTCTAATCATGGAAAAGAAAACTTAATGATAAAAGGATGATGATGATGATGAGGATACTAATGATGATGGTGGTGGTGGTGGTGATAATGATGATAGTAATGATGGTGATGATGATGATAGTGGTGATGAAGAATACAGATTTAATATTATAAACAACAGGGAATAAGCTGTGGCAACATAGTAGCTAGAACAGAAACAGATGGACAAAGTTGAAGGAGCTACTACCTCTGTTGACAACAAAAGGTTGCTCTCTACAAATGAAAGGCCAGCTGTAAGGTGTCTGTATGTGTTATGCAATGTTTCATAGTAGTGAGACATGGGCAGTAAATGTAGAGGTTATGTGAAGGTTGGAGAGAAATGAAGTGAGCTTGCTTCAAAGGATCTGTGATGTTAATGTACATGAATGACAAAGTATAGATGAGCTGAGAGAAAAACTGGATATAAACGGAATCAAATGTGTGATAGAGAGAAGACTGGTATAGACCTGATTTGTATGGATGATAATTGTTGAGTAAAGAAGTGCCATGAATTCTCAGTGGAAGGAAGCTGCAGTAGAGGAAGACCAAGATATTACAGGAATCAAATGTAGTGTAATTTGAGAAGACTGCTGATATGAACATGATTTGTATGGATGAGTAATAATGGATGCCAGTGGAAGGAGGTTACAGTGGAGGAGGACCTGGGCAGAAATAGTGAGGGCTGATGTAGTCTCAAATCACTGAAACAGACATAAAAGGATGATGATGATGTTACCATAAATGTATGAAGTCTGAAGTATTTTTGTAAGCTATAGTTATTACACAATCTATAATATATAGCAACTGTAGCAATATATACCTCACTAAGATAAATGAAGCAATAGCTCTTTGTCCAAACATATTTTGTCAGATAGATAGCTGTGGAGTCATCTCTCAGCTAAATATATCTGTCACATATCTAATGATAGATAACTTTTTTTTTATTTGCCACCAGGGCATCAAAAGTGGGACAAGTACAAAGGGGGGAGTTTACATGCAAAGGCGTCCTCAATATGGAGGAGGCAATAACAAGGTATAAAAGTATAAAAATAAAATAAAATATAACAAAATAAATTTTATAACAAAATCCTCAATAGGGAGGAGGCGCCTTGGGGGGTCGCACACACCCCCCCCAAAAAAGTGTGCAACCCTTCGCCTCAGGAGCACAGAGAGGGGGTGCTCCCTTGGTCTTTCATCTTCCTCACCTATAGTCTGATGTAGAGTGAAGGCCCATTCACACGGGCCATTCTCGCCACTTTCACCCATCTTTCATAAAAACGGCTGGGGTGCAGCACCTCTCTCTCCATCCTGATCCTTCTTCCGAAATGATATCGGAAGAAACGGACCAGTTGTTGGCCAGAGAGAAAGGTGTCTGACCTCAGTCCTTTCAGATGCGTCCACCATACAACCTCTTTCGCCATGGCTATTATGCACAGAAACACCGCCTCTCCTTCGTTTTTGAAGAGGGGAGGCGGCTTGATCGTTACAATAGACTTGGTCCCACCCTTGTTCGACATAGCCCAACAGATCGGCAATGCCCGAGCAGTGTACCAATGCGTGTGTAACGGTTTCCTCCTCGCACACGCATCTGGGACACATCTTTTTCGAGGGGTCCCTACCCGGGCGCCCGTGTCTGTAGAGCCTTTCTCGAACGGGCAGAGCCCCTCGGTAGCACTGCCAGGCCAGGGACCTCTGGAAGTTATCCATGGGTCCCGGCTGAATGTCCTACCGAACAGGTTGGCCAGTTCGTCTTCCTCCATGCCTAGGGCTTCTCCGAGGGCGTCGTCGCACCTGCTAACCACCAGCCCTCTATAGAATGACGAGGTGGATTCTCCACTGACAGCCGGGTCCGCTTGCCAGAGAGCTGTGAGCGCCTGGGCACACTCGGTGTGCCAGGCGCCCAGTTTTCTCGGTCTTTGCTAGATCTCCTTTGTTATCTATCTAATGATAGATAGCAAAGGAGTGATCTCTTAGCTAAATATACCTGTCACATATCCAATGATAGATAACTGTAGGTTTGTCTCTTAGCTAAATATACCTGTTACATATCCAATGGTAGATAACTGTAGGTTTGTCTCTTAGCTAAATATACCTGTCACATATCTAATGGTAGATAACTGTAGGTTTATCTCTTAGCTAAATATACCTGTCACATATCTAATGATAGATAACTGTAGGTTTGTCTCTTAGCTAAATATACCTGTCACATATCCAATGGTAGATAACTGTAGGTTTGTCTCTTCACTAAATATACCTGTCACATATCCAATGATAGATAACTGTAGGTTTGTCTCTTAGCTAAATATACCTGTCACATATCTAATGATAGATAACTGTAGGTTTGTCTCTTAGCTAAATATACCTGTCACATATCCAATGGTAGATAACTGTAGGTTTGTCTCTTAGCTAAATATACCTGTCACATATCTAATGATAGATAACTGTAGGTTTGTCTCTTAGCTAAATATACCTGTCACATATCTAATGATAGATAACTGTAGGTTTGTCTCTTAGGTAAATATACCTGTCACATATCTAATGGTAGATAACTGTAGGTTTGTCTCTTAGCTAAATATACCTGTCACATATCCAATGATAGATAACTGTAGGTTTGTCTCTTAGCTAAATATACCTGTCACATATCCAATGATAGATAACTGTAGGTTTGTCTCTTAGCTAAATATACCTGTCACATATCTAATGATAGATAACTGTAGGTTTGTCTCTTAGCTAAATATACCTGTCACATATCTAATGGTAGATAACTGTAGGTTTGTCTCTTAGCTAAATATACCTGTCACATATCCAATGATAGATAACTGTAGGTTTGTCTCTTAGCTAAATATACCTGTCACATATCTAATGGTAGATAACTGTAGGTTTGTCTCTTAGCTAAATATACCTGTCACATATCTAATGATAGATAACTGTAGGTTTGTCTCTTAGCTAAATATACCTGTCACATATCCAATGATAGATAACTGTAGGTTTGTCTCTTAGCTAAATATACCTGTCACATATCTAATGGTAGATAACTGTAGGTTTGTCTCTTAGCTAAATATACCTGTTACATATCTAATGATAGATAACTGTAGGTTTGTCTCTTAGCTAAATATACCTGTCACATATCTAATGGTAGATAACTGTAGGTTTGTCTCTTAGCTAAATATACCTGTCACATATCTAATGAAGATTTTAGTCTGTCATCATCATTTAAAGTCTATTTTCCCATTCTTGTATGGGTTGTCATGTTATGAGACAAGTCAGATCAGGTGACCAGGTTTTGCTCATACAGATCTGTATTTTAGCTTGGTTTTTACAGATGGGTGCCCTTCCTAATGCCAACCATGTTACTGTGTCGGCTGGATGATTTTCATCATGGCACTGAAACTGCCACTTGACAGGGTGGATTGGGTACGTTTTGTCATGTGATATACAAATTACCACAACACAGATCCTGTAATAAAAAACAGAGTCTAGAAACAATACCAAGATGATTGATCCCTCTAGTTAGGAGTTGAGCACTAGTGTCATTTTTATTTCCCATGAAAGGGGTTGAACACAACCAGTGAAACCAACAAAATATTTGTCAAATTTACAATCGAGGATCATTTTTACATCCAGGTAAATTCATTTACCATTTGACCATACTGAACCCAGCACTTCATGATCACGAAACAAAACTTTTAACCATGTGGCCGTATCTGCAGCCAAGTAAGTTATATGTATCATACACAGTATACAGACTGATAATAAATGTATGAATTAAAGGTTAAAGGAATTGATTGACAAAATCCCAGACCTCACTCACTTTAATGAGTGAGGTGGA
The DNA here is from genome assembly GCA_964016885.1 of Eledone cirrhosa. Classification (NCBI taxonomy): domain Eukaryota; kingdom Metazoa; phylum Mollusca; class Cephalopoda; order Octopoda; family Eledonidae; genus Eledone; species Eledone cirrhosa. Next base: position 183,317,831 of record OZ024743.1, read on the forward strand.
GCTTGTCAAACCGGACCAAAGAAAACAATGTTTCCATTGGTCTTTCCATTGCTGATACTATGTAACAGTCACAACTGGCAGAAAGGACAACATGAAATAAAGTGTCTTGCTCAAGGACATAACACATCACCTGGTCTAGGAGTCGAACTCACAACCTCATGATTGTGAATCCAATTCTCTAACCACTAAGGCACCAGCCTTCACTATAAATTAGTTACTGCTAAATATTGTGTTAAACTTTTGACAAAAGAGAAGAAAGAAAACCAACAACTTAAGAGAATAATATAAGTGCCATATGTTAGTGATTTAAATGGTTTATTTATAGATATCATCAATAGTAATGAATATATAACACAATCATTGGTTCATTGTCAAAACACCACTGGGATCTATTTTAAATTTACTTGGATCAAATTCCTGACCTTTGAAAGGTGATCCTTCAGCATGCCAAGCTTGTTTTAGCATATCATGTGCTTTCTGTAATGAAGAAGAATAAAATTAAATAATATATAAAGTAAGAAAGGGCAGACAAAAACAAAGAAATAGAAACAGACCCCCCCCCCCATCACCATTATTATCATTAATTCTAACCGTTTCATGACTGTCTTTCTAATGAAACAATGTATTTCACTTAATTAATGAAGAATTTGGAAGGATTTACTAAAATTGTTAATACTTCATAAATAAGAGTATTTGTATCATAACAAAAGGTTTTTATATAGAATTATATTGGAACCCAATTAAATAAGAACCCTTTAAAACGAGCGATTTTATTTTATAGAACCAAAGCCAGTTTTGGCCAGGTTAGTATCAAAATAGTTAAACCAACAAAAGAGCCAGTATATGGTTGCTCAATCAGCTAAAAATAGCAGTCAAATTTTACCCTACTATCTTAATAGATAAATAGCCCTGATAATATCAGTTTTATGTAATTTATGTCTTTCTGCTATAAGTTGGTCATCAGGTTTCTGGGACCTGGTGTTGTCTAGTCAACTGAAACTATTTTCTCCTAGTTCTTCTTAAGTCAACTCTTCACTCTTAATTCTATTGTTCAGTTACATCATGTACTGAAACTAATGTAATTGTTAACAACAACAACGAACAAAATCCCAGACCTCATTCACTTACCAAGTGGGGTGGAACTCATCAAATCAGACCAAGGGAACAATGTTTCCATTGTTGATACTATCTACTGGTCACAACATAAAATAAAGTATCTTGCTCAAGAACATAACACATCATCAGGTCTAGGAACTGAACTCACAACCTCATGACTGTGAATCAAACTTCCTAACCACTACGTTATCACCATCATCATTTAATGCATGTTTTCCTGGGTGACTTTTACCAACTGATGTCTCCAATCCTGAGGAGTTAAGTAACAAAGTTAGTTGTGTGACAACAAAAGAAATGTTTTTACCTCTTCATGAGATTGTGGTAGTCCTAGACGTTTCTGTCGCTCGTTGTGCATTAGTTCATGTAGTTTCATTTGTTCATCTTCTTTTAAATCTGACATTGGTCGTGAACAGTCAATTTCACGTACATTAATCTTAGGTTCATTAACAAACACAGCTTCCCACCAACGTTCTTGCACTTTTTCTAAAGATATCTGCAAAAATATTAAATAAAGTAGCTTCAATGTAAGTTATGAATTATTGGTTATTTTAAAGTGTTTATATTTATCTAAACCGTCCATCATAACTTTATGTTAGAGTCTTTAAGTCATATTCCAAACACCAGCTTCATATGAGAAAGTTAGTTATATTACTAAATTCCTTCAAATTCTGAATTATTATCAAAATAATTTGAAATCATAGGCAGTGCCTTTCATAGAAATATGGTAATGAAAGGGTTAAAGACATAGACAATGTCTTTCATTAAAAATAGGGTAATGAAAGAGTTAGATATAGGCAGTATCTTTCATTAGAAATATGGTAATGAAAGGGTTAATAACATAGACAGTGTCTTTCATTAGAAATATGGTAATGAAAAGGTTAATAACATAGACAGTGTCTTTCATTAGAAATATGGTAATGAAAGGATTAATGACATAGGTAGTATCTTTCATTAGCAATAAGGTAATGAAAGGGTTTAACAGAGAATGTAAAGGGACATAACTAGAATCTAAGCATTGTTTGTGGTGAACAGAAATAACGAAGTAGATGAACCTCATTAATATTTAGTTTTTCACAGTATGTTATCAATATAAACAATAGAAAATGAAATAAATTGTCTCCCTACATGAACATGTTCTCCAGGAATCAAACTCCACATACAATCCTCTTTGTGAATCTCCCACATTAGATCATCATCTACCAGAATATTTTCTTCTCCATTGTCATCTGTATAGGAAATCTTGAGATGTTTTTTATTAAACACAACTTTTACTTGTTTCCCCTTAACCAAATGTTTTGGAGCCTGAAACAAAAAAAAAAACAAAAAACAATCATCATTATCATTTCTGTGTTCCTCACCCTTTTTATAGAAACTCCCAAACCACCCCAGACCTATTTTAAGCATTTAAATTAAAACTTCCCATCATAATTTATCTCAGAATATTTTATGTTCCTAACACCAGCTTTCTAACAATAAAGTTTGTTATTTCCCTAAACACCCCACCTAAATTTTCTTATTTTCAAAATTGATTGAGAATATATAGGCAGTGTATCTCATCAGAAATATAGTATTGAAAGGGTTAAACATATTATTTTCATTATCAAAATTGAATTCAAAGTTGCCCACTCTTAATACTTATTTTTGATATTATTTGATAGAAACATAAAGTGAAAAATAAACATTTTTTGTTTTCCATTTGTATAGCTGCAAAAAGATAATCCTGTTTTTAATGTTAACTACACATGGATCACTATCAGTAATAGACTGGGACCAAGAATAATTTAACTGCAATAAAACTGTTTATTCTACACATAGATCACTATCAGTAATAGCCTGGACCAAGAATAATTTAACTGCAATAAATTCAGTATTCATGCCAACCCTTCCCTATGGTCATGAATTTTGGATAATGAACGAAAGAATACGATCGTGAATACAAGGGTCTTTAGAGTAAGATTATTCGATAGAGTGTGTAGCTCGGAGATCAGAGTGTCACTCCAGGTAGAGCCTCTACTTCTCCAAATTGAGAGATCACAGCTCCGATACTATGAGCATGTGGTTAAAATGTCTCAGGAAAGAATCACTCGACAGACTTTACAGGTAAAATCAGCCAAGCAAGATAGCTGGATAACATCAATGAGCTTGGCTGGTCACGCTTGGAAATCCAGCTGGCTCAGTTGGAGATGGTTGCTTCTGACAGAACCTGCTGGAAGGAGTGTTTGAAGACTCCGCCCCCACAACTATCTCAGGAATAAGTGGGTTAAGAAAAAGAAAACTGTTTACTCTACCTTTACTCTGAGGTCACAATCAGTAATAGACTGGGACCATGAATAATTTTCTCGCTCAGCTCCGTTGTAACATTCAGAATCTGCTTGGTAGTTTGAGGGGGAACTGAAATAACAAACATATATTAAACAGTGAACAGAAACCATACCAAAAAGGGTTTAGAGGACCTTTCAGTCACAACATGACAACCTCTAGTGCTTGTGCTACAAAAAAATGTACCCTGTACACCCTGTAAGGTGACTGGTGTTAGGAATGCCATCCAGCTGTAGAAATTATGCCAAAAAGGGTTTAGAGGACCCTTCAGTCACAACATGACCTCTAGTGTTGGTGTCATGTAAAATGAACCCGGTAAGGTGGTTGCTGATAGAAAGGGCATCCAGCTGTAAAAAGCATGGAAATCTCCTTAGTGTTGGTGCTATGATAAAATACATTCAGTACACTCAGTAGAGTGTGGGAACGTTTGTGAGATTCAACCCCTAAACCTATCTGAGAGATCAATGGTTCCGATAAAGTATTGACTATCTAACATTTGCTAGCAGGGAAAATAGATCTTAAATAATAATAATGATGACAATGGTATCATATCATGACAGGGGGTATCATACCAAAAGATTGGTGCAGCAGCATCATTGTCAACTGCTACAAAGGTAAAAGTGATGCACTAGATAGAAGAAACTATATAGGTATAAAGCTGATGGACCAGGTCATGAATGTAACGGAAAGAGTTATAGCACATTTGATTAGGGACCAGGTAAAACTAAATGAGATGCAATTTGGGTTTGTACCAGGAAAAGGCACCACTGATGCCCTCTTCCTTGTAAGGCAGTTACAGGAAAAGTACCTAGCTAAAAGTAAGCCGCTCTACCTGGCATTCGTCGATCTGGAAAAAGCCTTCGACAGAGTCCCCCGTGCTATAATCTGGTGGGCTCTTAGAAAATTAAGAGCAGATGAATGACTTGTGAAAGCTGTACAAGCCATGTATAGAGGAGCAGTCAGCAAAGTTAGAGTTAACAATGAATATAGCGAGGAATTTAACATACAGGTCGGTGTCCACCAGGGCTCTGTTCTTAGCCCTCTCCTGTTCATTTTAGTTTTGCTGGCAATAACAGAGGAGTTTAAGACCGGATGCCCATGGGAACTTCTGTATGCGGATGATCTCCCACTTATAGCTGAATCCATGGTGGAACTAGAGAAGAAATTCCAAACATGGAAGCAGGGACTAGAAAGAAAGGGTCTCAAACAAGCACCACCAAACTCTGGGAGGGCTCTGTAGAAACAGTAGACAGCTTCTGCTACCTAGGTGACCGAATTAGCAGCGGAGGTGGGTGTTCGGAAAGTACAATAACTAGGGTAAGAACAGGATGGAAGAAGTTCAGGGAGCTACTGCCACTGCTAGCTGCAAAAGGCTTTTCCATCAAAATTAAAGGCAGACTGTATGATGCGGGTATACAAACAGCAATGTTACATGGAAGTGAAACCTGGGCGCTATCTGTAGAAAACTTGCGCAGATTAGAAAGAAACGAAGTCTGCATGCTCCGATGGATGTGTAATAGTAATATACACGAACGGCTAAGCATAAACGAATTGAGAGAGAGACTGAGCATCAGAGGAATAAAATGCTGTGTGCAAGAGAGGAGGTTACGTTGGTGTGGACAATTGATGCATATGAAGGATGACAGCTGCATAAAAAGGTGCAGAGCACTAGAAGTTGATGGAAGCCGCAGAGTGGGGAGACCCAAGAAGACCTGGGATGAGGTGATAAAGGCCGACCTTACCCAATTGCACCTCTCAAGAGCAATGACACATGACCGTGACTTCTGGCGTCATGCAGTAATACAGAAGACCCGATCACCCACAGGAACAAGCCGAAGCTGAAGCATATAGACAATATGCCCCCCACCGCAAAAAAGCACCCAGCCCACACTGTAAAGTGGACGCCACGGAAAAAAGCATCCCAGCACTCACTGTAAATGAGGTTGGTGTTAGGAAGGGCATCCAGCTGTAGAAATCAAGCCAGAATCAGTTCCCGTATGAGCAAGACAAGGTCAGCCGACTGGACACTGCCCACAACAGGACAACCCGTCTAACCCATACTAGCATGGAAGAATGGACGTAAAATGATGATGATGAATGATGATGATGATACTATTGGCAGTTGTTTTTTTATTTAACTATTTTTAAAATTTACATTATATTGGATCATATCAAAGTATTTATTTGTAAGAAAAACTCAGTTTTCAATATACAAACTTTTTATTAAATATTGACATTGGGGGAGTTGAATAAAGCAAATCTTAAACATTTTCTTTTAAACAATTGACAAGATCCAAGACCTCATTTGTTTACTGAGTTGGGGTGGGACTCGTAAAATTGGGCCAAGGAAACAATGTTTCATTGATCTTTCTATTGCTGATACATATACACAGAATATGAAAGGAAAAAAGTAAACTATTCAATAAACATCCAAATGATTGAAGAAATATTGAAATGTAGTTGTCCCAATATTGACTGATAATCAATCACTGGAAATAATAGTTGAGAAAATCAGGTAAAATATTTGTGGAGAAATAAAAATATGAACAGAGGTGTCACTGTCCACTTTATTATGTCTCTAGTAACTATTATCTATAGTGGACAAAGGTGTCTGTCTACATTAACCCTTTAGAATTTACATTACTCTATATCTGCTATTGTATTTTCACAGTAAAGGCTTTACCTCACATAATACTGAATCTACGAGATTTTTATATTATTTATTTTGAAAACCATACCTTAACATAAGTATGTCTGCTTTCCCTGCTAATAAGAGTTGGACAGGTCTACATTGATCAAGTCAGTACTGATGAGGAGTTACTGACCTCCTAGTCAGGCCTGACGTCTACATAGACCAAGTCAATACTGAAATAGGGCTACTGACCTCCTAGACAGGCCAGGAGTCTGTTATCTTGCTTACAAATGGTCTCAAGTTCTACCAAGTGCACAAAAGAGATTGTCATGTTTTTGACACAACTGAAGGGTCCTCCTAAACCTTTGTTTGGCAGGCTTTATATGGCTGGATACCCTTCCTATCACCAACCACTTTACAGAGTTACTGGGTGTTTATCATGTAAATCACCAACACTAGGACACCTATCAAGTCCTTTACACAACTAGACTTTTTTCCATTTCCTTCAATTTCACCTGCTTAAGAAATGCAGTCACAACCACATATTAAGATAGTAAAGTTTTCTCAACAAAATATGTTTGGAGTGATAAGTGTTCATATGAAAAAACAATATTGCAAAAAAAAATAAAAAAATTGAGAAACCTACTCAGAACTGCTTTTGCTAGAACTTTCTCCAGTTGCTTTTTTCTCATTCTCAGAAGTGCCTAATTCTGAAGGTTGTTTGCTCTGCTGTGAATTAACTTCAGATTTTTGGTCCATAGCTTGATTTGTTTTAGATGATTTATTGGGACTTTCAGCTTTTGAAGTTCTTTTTTCTATGAAAAAGAATAGAGGCTTATCATCAAAATTTATCTTTACAGGGTATTATAAAATTATGTTTCCCTTAGATAAAATATATTACATTAGCCTAATTTAAAGTGAATAATTGCTTTAGTCTAATTTAAAATAATTAATTGGTTTAGCCTAATTTAAAGTAATTATCTCTTCTTCTTCTTCAGTCATCCCACCATTGAGGGTGAAGTAAAGTTATCACTCCTATTTAATATTTAGGTAAAAGTCCAGGTAATTTAGGGGAAGGGCAAAGTTGATTAAATTAATCCCAGTACTTGACTGGTATTTTATTTTATCAATCTCAGAAGAAAGGCAAAGTTGACCTTGGTGGGATTTGAACTCAGGACAAATACCTAAATGGCATTTTATCCAATGTACTACCAATTCTGCTAATCCACCACACTACTATCAAATATTAAAGCAATCTTCTTCTTTGCCCACTTATTCCTTGGAGAGTCATGGGGGCAGGGTCCTCAAGCATACTTTCTAGTGGGTCCTGTCAGAAGCAACTGTCTCCAATCGATGCAGCTGGATCACTAAAGAATACCAGCTGAGTTCATGGATGTTATTCAACCACATTGCTCATGGTCTACCTCGAAGTCTCCTGTCTATGGCATACAACTATGCAACATTTCACATACACACATATACACACACAAATTGGTCAACCTGGGACTACAGTAGAAGACATTTGAAACATGCTGTGGGACTGAACTCAAAAGTATATGGTTCTCAAGTAAACATTTTAACAAGGTTATCCATAACTATACCTATAATTACAATTCCTCATCATCAAATATCTTCCATGTTTGCATATGTTAGACTTGTGCTGAAGTTAGACATGTTAAGTGACTTCATCTTGCTTGTACCCTCTGTTTGTGTTAGGAAGGGCCTCCAGCCATAGCTATCAAGCCAAAATACAGATCATATGATGCAAAACCTGATCACCTGACCTGACTTGTCTCATAACGTAACAACCTGACTAACCCACGCAAGCATGGAAAGTTGGCGTTAAATGATGATGATGATGTTTGTTATATATATATAAGGACATATATATATATATATATATATATATATATAAAAGGTAAACAAACCTCCATATTTCTGCTTCTTAGTGTCAACATCACTTTGGATCATCATTTTCTCTGGATCTTTCTTTGCCATGTCTTCAAACTGACGGTAGGACTAAAATGAAATGTAAAAATAATGATTTCTTTCCCAGATACAAAATGGATCAAGGTGACTCTAAATAGCACAGATTGGAGCAGTTCCAGAAAATCTACAAAAGTCATGGCTGCAGTCCATTTTTAGAGAAAATAACATATAGCCCACAAGTTACCCTTTGATCTGCCCTAGTTTATCATTTAGTCAGGAGAAAGGGCAGTGCCCCTGACTCTTTTCAGAGCCTCTAAGACTGGTGGGTAGGAAGGCGGAAGGTGTCTTCAAAGGGACCTACCACAGTGACATCTCAGACCCCCAAAGACATCAGCTCCCACTCTAAGGGCAATTGAGATGCGGAGCTCATCCTGACTGAGAAGACCAATGTTGGCCACAGACAGGGCATCAGTCCCCTGAGAACTTTGCACTTGCAGAAAGTAGGCTACACCTTGAAAATTAAATTCATCAAATTGATCAAAAAGAAAGTTAAAAGTTTCGCTCAAACGCAGATTGTCCCATACTCTCAGCTTCCACTTATCCTCATCAGTAATAGGAAGTGACAAACCCAGCTCTCTCCACTGTAGTAAAGCTTTATCCATCTCCTTGGTGGAACTAGTCCATGTTGGAATGGAGAGGATTTCCATGTGTCTAACACACGTGGGCATGCCCACAAAGTCAGAAAACAGCACAGCTCCCATGACTTTCGGAAACATTTTTTTCACGCTCAGATTTGCTGAAGCATGGAACAAACTACCTGTATCAGTTATTAGCTGTCGAGACACTGCATCCTTTAAAACCTCCATGCTTCCTGAGATTCGCCAACACTACACCTAATATTCCCCCTCCATACACACGCACCCATGTATATCATGACTCATTCACTATTCACTTCCCTGACATTTGTATATTATTCTATGTACTATACATGCACCTTTGATGAGTTTTAGTGCACCTGAGCACTGTACACAATAATTTTCATTATTATTAAAGGAGAGCAAGTGTAGATGGAGGAAAGAAAGCAAGGTAGAGACAAAGATGAGCATTTGCACAGACTGAGACCTCCAAACTGTTTGGGCAAGGCAGCCTGGTTGCGGGACTCTAGAAAGAATCTGGCATTGACCAAGCTCTCCTTTAAATTCGGTGATTGTTCATTGTTTGGAACTGAGATGAGCAGTAGTTGGGGTTGAATCAAACAGCTTGAACTGTCATTTGAGGGAAAGATGTAAGGGATCCAAATTTCGTGTTGGACACGTGGAGAGAGACTAGGGGGAACAAGAATAGTTTCTGCCATTCCGAGATGTCGTTGGATAGACAGATGTTCTTTAACAACTTGGAGAGAGCATGGGCAAAACAGGTCCAAGCTCCCTTTGGGATTTGGTCGATGAGTTTCAACTTAAACAAGCCCCAGAGACAGTGGCAAAATCCTCAACAGGCATCTGGACATCAGATCAAGGTTCTGACCTGTGAAGTAAGTTGGAGCTGAAATAGCATTGGTTACACGTTCAGTTTGAACCTTAGTAATATCAACACAGCTCCCGTGATAACTTAGGCTACATAAGTGACATTTGTCGGTCTTCAAATATTGACTTATACAGGAAATGCAGTTATAACAAGGTTAAAGTTAACACCTGTGTGAAGAATTATTTTGTGTCAAAGTACTAAAATACTTTAATTTGTAAGACCAAAGGCTTTAGAAATGGACATAAAATCCACTTTGAGTAAAATATTTAATGTTAGAAATGGGCATAAAATCCACTTACTTTGAGTAAAATATTTAATGCCATTCCAGGAGGAAATCCTTTGGTGTCATTTTTATCTCTGAGTAGATGGTAAAAGTCAGTTCTGGAACAATAAAATAAAATATAAAAAAAAAGGTAATGTACAAACTCATAGTTTCCCATAACTGTTAGTCCAACAGAGAGAGGAAGATGGAGAGAGACAGTTGTAAATTAGGAAATAATACTATTAAAATATACAGAAAAAGGTGAAGTCTCACGATCGGTATTTGAAGCAGTGATCATGATACATGTATCTCAGTAGGTGTGTGGAAACACCACTAATGTTTCAGATGAAGTCTCACTAAGGGTATATGAAGCTGTGATCAAGATACAGGTATCTCAGTAACTGTGTGGAACACTACAGTTTTAGGCGAAGTCTTACTATGAGTATTTTAAGCCATCTCAGTGACTGTGTTTCAGGATTTTGTCCATTTTCAGTGACCTTTATTCACTAGGTATTGAGGCAAAAATAAGTTTATATATATTTTGCATATAGTACATCTAAGGTGATGCTCATTTGCATATAGTGTCATGGCACGAGCTTGAAGAACTGGACTTAATTGATAATAACATTAACATGGCCTGATTTATAACGGGGTTTTAACACAGCTGTCGAGGTAGCTGTGGCATCATCATCATCATCATCATTGTAACCACAGTCAAACATTCCTGACAAAGTCTCTCCACAATTCCTGATTTTCCATTGCTCCTGGCAACTGCTCCCTACTGAGGCTTGTATTGTCCAAGAGTTGATTGATGAAGGTTCAAGCAGGTCTTCCTCTACAGCATCTCCCATGAATTGGTTCTCACAATAGTAGCTTGTGTATAACTTCCTCTACTGTGTCTCCCATGAGTTGGTTCCCACAATAGTAACTTGTGTATAACTTCCTCTATTGTGTCTCCCATGAGTTAGTTACCACAACAGTAGCTCGTGTATAACTGCTTACTTCTCCAGCAATGCCCTGCAAATCATAACAGTCTTTGAGCAATTGTAGTTGTTATTTTGGGCAAGTTTCTGTATAAACTTTCATTTGTATTACACTGACACCATTTTATGTTTTGTACAACTCAAAACATTTTAGTGTATGCACCATCTAGTTTCTTCTCAAGTGCTTTTGTCAAGGTCCATGTAGCTGATCCATAAAACAACACTGATTCAAGTGTTTGCTTCAGAGTCCATGTACCTGATCCATACAACAACACTGACTTAATATATGTTCTGAAGAATGATATTTTTCTTTTTCTGGGTAGGACTGACATCCATATCCTTTTCATTTGGTTTATTACAATCGAGACTTTGGAAATTATAATGTCAATATCATTTTTTGATGAGGGAAGCCATTGTTAATGAACAAGATCTCAGCTTTACAGTGACACAAAGGAAAAGTAATCGAATCCCACTAACTGTTACATGTGATACAGATTTTGCTAATGATGTAGCTCTTCTATCAAATACCATTTATCAAGCTTAAGAATGTCTTCATAAAGTCGAATTGTCTGCCAGGAAAATTCGTCTACACATAAATGTTACCAAAACAGAGTACATGTCACCAAACCAAAAAGATGGAAATCTTGTCACACTGGATGGCGGAATAATAAATCGAGATGGTTTTCTATATTTGGGCAGCTTAAAATATCCACAGCGAGACTTATAAATGTTTAATATACATAAACATATTGTATATGGTTTCATATAGAACTTCTATAATGAATCAGGTTATGGTAGTTCTGTTGTTGTTTGTTCAGGTACATTATATTCCTAAGACGGTAGGATGTAATCAGAGGATGATTTGGCTGCTATTTCTAGCGGGTGGGGCCACTACGTCAAGTAGCCTTCCCTACTGGCTGTTTAGAAGTCATATGTAAATAAATACATGCGAAACAAGCCGAGGGCACTTCTCGGTAATCACCGGATAAACTAAAAATATCAGCCAAATCTCCTCCAAGCAACATTTTATCATCTTAAAAATAAGGGATGCGGTGAACAATGTATTTTTAGACAGGAAAACCGATGTGAAGGCTATAACTAGATTGTCTTTAGTGACAGGCCTGCTAAACAATAATAATATATGCTAATATATGTTTATGCATAGATTTAATTATTAATGGAGAATATACGTTGTAGATATAAGTAAATTCACTGTTTGACTGCATGGTTATACTTTAGAATTGTTAGAACTATGTCTTGGAGACATTTTAAAATAATTAAATGTAGTAAATATACCATTCTTTAAATATTCCTTCGTAACATGTCTGGATAGCAGGAGGAATAATTAGGACAATATATTTCTGTTAAAACAAACACAAAGGTGCTTTAGTAGGAATGAACGGATGGACATTTTATACTGAACAACTGTATTACTTGAAAACAAAGGGGACACATCTAAGGATGAGTCATTGTTTATAAATATAAAGAATATTGTTTTCCTGAAAGTTCTTTCATACATTTGGCAATAGAGACTTCAACAACGCAGCACAGAGAAGCAGAGTTTAGACATGAATAAATCTTTTAAACAATAAATAATTCTATGTAGAAGAACTAATTAAATATTTGCTTTTTACCTTCGGTATAGAAATCCCATGATAACATCTAAAAAGGAACCCAACTGTCCCTCTTGTTGCAAGATCCCCATAAGGGAATGATCGTACTTCGCGTCCATAATGATACAACTGGAGAAGAGAGAAATAAATAGTCGGAGTTACTTCCCTTCTATTTAGACTTCTCCTGTGTCTGCCATGGAATATTTCCAACATTATTTTAGCTAATACTACCTGATTATATCTACCATAAATATGGAGTATTTTCAAACATTAACTTAGCTAATACTACATGACTATGTCTGCCATAAACATGGAGTATTTTTGAACATTATCTTAGCTAATACTACATGATTATATCTGCCATAAACATGAAGTATTTTCCAACATTATCTTAGCTAATACTACCTGATTATATCTGTCATAAACATGAAGTATTTTCCAACATTATCTGGTGGATTGGCAGTATCGGTAGAGGGTCGGACGCCATGCTTTCCAGCATAGTTACGTCCCTTTACGATCTGAGTTCAAATCCCGCCGAGGTTGACTTTGCCTTTCATCCTTACGGGGTCGATAAAATAAAGTACCAGCAATGCACTGGGTAATTGCTGGCCTTGTGCCTAAAGTAGAAACAATTATCTTAGCTAATACTACATGATTATATCTGCTATAAACATGGAATATTTTCCAAAATCCCGCCAAGGTTAACTTTGCCTTTCATCCTTACGGGGTCGATAAAATAAAGTACCAGTAATGCACTGGTTAATTGCTGGCCTTGTACCTAACATAGAAACAATTATTTTAGCTAATACTACAAGATTATATCTGCCATAAACACGGAGTATTTTCCAACATTACCTTAACTAATACTACATGATTATATCTGCTTGTTATAAACATGCTTCAGAGTAACTCCGCTTACCTTATGACCACAGTTTTATATGTGTTGATGGAGCTTTATTCAAGCCACACTCTATTAACCCAATAATATTACCGAAGCATGACGGATCTTATGTGATCCCTTCATATATTTATATAATTAATTACCAGCCTTTGAGGCAAACACCGTCCAACAATGGCAATTCCAAAATATCAAATAGCATATGTTAACAATTATCAAATATTAAATAGCATATGTTAACAATTCCGAAATATCAAATAACATGTTAACAATTATCAACATATATTTACGATCTTGCCATTTAAAATAGGTATTTTTAAGATGAGAAAACAATTTTTAAAATGTGTGCTCATGTATAATATAGAGCACACACTCCACCCCATTTTTAAACACTTAATTTTAGTTCAAAATATCTAGTATTATCACTGAGACAATACAGTCATTTCATACACATTATTTTCTTATTGAGGTAACACAAATTGGAAATATGTTTTATATCTCTAGATCTCAGATGCGTTGTGATTTCACCGTTTCTTCTACAACTAGGACAGTTCTTAGTCCCATGAAATAGATATATCTATGTGCCCTACACCTAGACCTCTCCAATATGCTCATATCATCCCCACTTACTATGTCTGATCTTACAGATTTTGCACTAAATGCAGAGCCAGACTTTCACCTGCTGAGGCTCTAAGCTATATGAAATTTAAGACCCTTTTCTACAAAAATGGGGGTAAAATTTTTAAAAATAATTATACATGTATAACGGAATACTCCTGCTTTACCGGCGAAGATTCGAAACCGTATCTGAAGTTTCTCGCCTCTGGGACTAACCATTATTGGAAGTTCCCACCATTGTCCTGTCAAGACAGCGTTGATAAAG
>OZ024743.1:183336989-183576989 GCA_964016885.1 Eledone cirrhosa
AGAGGGAAGAGAGAGGCATGTAGAGATAGAAAGAGAGTGAAGAAAGGAATAGAAATAGATAGGGAGATAGATATATAGAAAGAGAGAAATGAAAGAGGCAAATACAGAAGAAGTAGATACATAGAAGGAGGAAGAGAGAGGTAAATATAGATAGAGAGTGAAGAGAGAGGTAGATATAGAGTAAAGACAGAGGTAGGTACAAATAGGTAAAGGGAACAAGGAGAGTGAAGAGAGGTAGATACAGATAGAGGGTGAAGAGAGTGAGGAGAGAGAGGTAGATCTAGATAGAGGGTGAAGAGAGTGAGGAGAGAGAGAGGTAGATCTAGATAGAGAGTGAAGAGAGAGAGGTAGATTTAGATAGAGAGTGAAGAGAGAGAGGTAGATTTAGATAGAGAGTGAAGAGAGAAAGAGGTAGATCTAGATAGAGAGTGAAGAGAGAAGTGAAGGATTGGTGTGTAATTTATAACTGCCCACACCATGGTGAGTAAACTTGTTCCGTTATCCTAATTATTAAAATAATTTAGCGACATCAAACAATATATTTATTATATTTTATAACATTACAATAATGCAGAAAGTAACTACAGAAATAATCACAGAGAACATGTCTCTCTTCATTGTCATTATATAAATGTCCATTTATTGGAAGTTGATCAAATCAACCACATTTTTGTCACGCGATCTTCAATATTTTATATTTCACATCTAAACATTTCTTTCCCACTTTTTTAAAACAATATTTGTTATTTTATTGTTAAAACCAATCCCGGATCTGTCATGTTAGTGTCTGTCTAAATAATATGAGGAATGAAGGAATTAATTACTAAATAAACAACATCTAACGAGACTAATTCACTTTAGGAATAATATTTTGGAGGTTTCTTATTAATGACATCAATCTTGTGAAATATATTTAACAATCAGATATTGTACCTTATATTTATATGTGTGTGTATTTATATGTATGTATTAGAGAGAAAGGGATGTGTGTGTATATATATACAGTATGAGAGAGAGAGAGCGAAAGAGGTGTGTGTATATATATGTGTGTGTGTATGTATGTATATATATATATGTGTGTGTGTTTGTATATGTGTGTGTATTTAAAAAGTAAACAAATAACAAAGCAAACGACACAGTACATTGAAGAAATATACTAGTTTATATATATATACATGTATATATGTATATATACATGTGTACATATACTATATTCATATCATAACATAATATGATGATTGTTTCTCAGTAGAAAAGCTCAATGGAAGTTTGTCTAGAGCATCAATAATTCAAATTAAAAGATAGATATATGTATAGAGAAAGAACCATATATCGTTAGAGGAATACAGTATTTTGTACATATATATAAAACACATTATATTTAGGAAAAAGTACATTCTTTGAAGTGGATATATATATATATTGAGAGATGGGTGTATATATAATAGAGGGGGTGTATATATATGTATGTGTATTTATATGTACATGTGTGTGTATATATATATATATATACACGGGTGTGTGTGTATATATATATATATATATATATACACGGGTGTGTATATATATATATATATATATATGAATATAAAGTCCAATTCAGCTGTTTTATATTATTTGATCTCTTCGATAATTGTCTATCGTTTTTATTATTAGTATTATTATTGATATTTGAATTTTGATCCTAACCTATTACTTTTCACTATTAATACCCAAAAGAAAACAAAAGGGTATATTTTCCCCTTATATCTACATGAAATATCATTTTTACTATCTCGACTTTGAAACCCTTAAATTGACATAAAACCTTCGTGTCTGAATAGATTTTAAAATAAATGTGGCTATTTTCTGTAATATATATATATATATATATAACAGATCTATCTATCTACCTCTAAATATATATATATATATATATAACAGATCTATCTATCTACCTCTAAATATATATATATATATATATATATATATATATAACAGATCTATCTATCTACCTCTAAATATATATATATATAAATATATATATATATATAACATCTATCTACCTCTAAATATATATATATGTATCTGTCTATATTGTACCACATGAAGCTACTCAGACCACGCCCTCTTTATTTAATACAAAGAAGTTTTTATATAATCTATTTTTATTAAAGACATGAAATTGTCTGTTTTAAGCATCTTAACACTGTTTTTTCTTCATTGTTATATCGTGAGTTAATTTTAAATGATTCTAGAATTATAATTGATTTTAAAATATTGTTTGTTGTTAATTACATTTTACGAAAGGAGTCGATTTATTTAAAATTTAGAAATCTTACTCCATCATTGAAATAAAAATCCTTAATATTAACAAACTTTTAATGTTATAAAGTGTAGCAGTGTGTCTAGTGGGTGTTGAAGAACAGAAGGTTTTATTTTGTATAGTTGACTCATCTTAAGACAACTTATATGCGTCAACTTGAAAAATAAAACAACACAAGTTCAAATTACTCCTAACATAGTTATATCCTAGTTGAAACAAAATTCCGGCATTTATTTGAAGAAGTTTGAATATATTTTCTTATAACTGATTTAGTACTAAAATTTCATAGATGTGAATATAATGAAAATCGTGTGTGTGTGTGAGAGAGAGAGGGAAATGGATAAAGATAAGACTGAATTCCTCCCACCTACAACAACCTGTAAATTCTTTCCTCCCAAAATACTCATGGCCGCTGACAACAAGGTTACTTCCGCTACGGGTGTCCTGCAAGTAGATCCACTCGGCTCCGCTTTGCACTGGCAATTGACGTCGCTGCCCAGGTGCCCTCCAACGTCTGGTACCTGGATAACGTGACCCAGAGTGGCTCGGCTGAGACGGTAGTTGAGGATCTTTGGCTAATCATCCAAGTCCGAGGTGATAAACATCGCTCCCAAAGATGACGCCTGCATTCTCAGCTCTCCAATTCCTTTGGAAGCCATACCAGAGTGTCTGGAGACCAAGCACACTGACCTGTCAAGAATAGCGGAGAGGCTGTGCCTCATTGATGCTCACCTGGCGCTCTTCCTCCTGAGGCACTGCATCACCCTTCCCAAATTCTTGTTCATGCTGCGTAGCATGCTTTGTCACCTTCTCGCAGATCACCTCAGTGAACTCAATGCCACCATCCGATGCTGTGCGGAACTCATCTGCAATGTTAGTTTCGACAACACCAGCTGGCAACAGGCGAAGCTCCCAGTGAGGTTTGCTAGCCTTGACCTCCTATTCGCTTCGGATCTGGCACTGCTAGCCTACTCCTTCTCAATCTACTCCAGTCACACCTTCATTAGTGAGGTCCTAACAAGATAGCCAAACCTGATGTGGCCCTAGAATTGGAGAAGGCTCTGGCCAACAGGACAGGCGAAGGCCTCTCTGTCCCCCAGTATACAAATGTCCAATGTAACTGGGACAACATCATGTGCAGGTTTTCCTTCAGGCAGATCAAGTTTGGATTGGACCAATACCACCTTGTCTTTCTTCGATTCACTTTGCAGCCAAACAGTGACGCATGGTTCAATTCGGAGCTCATTTCATCAACTGGTACTTTTCTTGATGAGTGCACTCACATCAGAGTGGTCCATAACCAAGTCCACATTGATTTGATTTCAAATGTGTTAGGTTTTGTTTTGTTTTTAATAATGGTTTCTGATTTAGGCACAAGGATTGACCCCAGTGTGTTTCTGGTACTTTATTTTATCAACTCTGTAAGGATGAAAGGCAAAGCTAACCTTAGCAGGACTTGAATTCAACGTAAAGGGATGTAACTATATGAGGCTAAGCATGTCTGATGCTCTACCGATTCTACTGCCAATCCCCCACCCTTCTCTTAATAATAATTTCTAAAATGGGCACAAGGCCACAAATTTGGAAAAGGGAGTTGCTTAAATTAACCCCTCTGCCTGACAGCTCTTCTTGCTCGGCGAGGCCTGGGTCATCTTAAGCCAGTGATGCCAGAAGAATCATTGTGTGTAGAGCCGACTTTATTTTATCAAGCTGAGAAGAATGAAAGACTACATTGAACTGAGAAAGTAAATAGCTGAAATAAATACAGATCAAATAGAATATCCGGTAAATAGTGTGGGGGGAGGGGGCGATATAGTTGGATATGTGGTGTCAAAATATCTGACAGGCCTCATGGCATCTCTCTACCAAAAATTAAAGGTGCCTTCATTCAACTCTGTTTTAAGATACACAGACTGCATTGGTTTGGAGATGTGAACTGTAGTGGTGGATGGATACATAGATGTACCAGGATTGTGGCTACTGGTAGACAGGGAAAGGGGTGTCCACATAAGACCTGGGAAAAAGTAATCAGAGATGATCTTAAAGTCTGGAACCTGGACCAAAACCTATCTCTGGAGAGATGCTTTGAAAGAGGCTACCAAAACATCCAATGGTTGTGACAAGAAAAGATGAGGTTAAACCTGATGCCAATGATGTTGATGATGATGGGAGCAATTATACTTTCCCAAAACATTTGTGATCTTGTGAAATAAATGTTATTGTGTAAAATGCTACATAATATAGCTAACAATGGAATGGTGATATGCTATAATGGAAAAGATACCAGTACAAATGGTGATATGCCATGTGATGATGATGATGCTATTCTGAGTCTAAACTGATAATCAGTGGCTCCAAACTTATTTTGTTTTGAAACCCTTATACAATTTTTCAAAGAATATATCACCCATAGCTATATTTTATGGATAATCCCCACCATCCCAGTTTTATTAAGACATTAAATGAAACAAAAATTGTTTTTGAGAGAGAATTTATTTATATAAAATAAATATTAATGCATTTTTTGTTATTAAAATATAGTGAATGTCTCAGAAACCCAGAATTGTTTGTAGAGCCCTAGGGTTCTTCAGAACTGACTCAGGAAACACTGTTGAATATTAATCAACCCAACCCAGTCTGAAATGGGATGGCTAATTATATATTAACATTCCACTGAGCTTCACATACCAACCATGTTTCTAGGTCACTGTTGTTTCAGTACAAGCAACTACTGGTCTAACATTTCCTTTCACATACACCTTTACTACTGGTCTAACATTTCCTTTCACATACACCTCTACTGGCCTAACATTTCCTTTCACATACACCTCTACTGGTCTAACATTTCCTTTCACATACACCTCTACTGGTCTAACATTTCCTTTCACATACACCTCTACTGGTCTAACATTTCCTTTCACATACACCTCTACTGGTCTAACATTTCCTTTCACATACACCTCTACTGGTCTAACATTTCCTTTCACATACACCTCTACTGGTCTAACATTTCCTTTCACATACACCTCTACTGGTCAAACATTTCCTTTCACATACACCTCTACTGGCCTAACATTTCCTTTCACATACACCTCTACTGGCCTAACATTTCCTTTCACATACACCTCTACTGGTCTAACATTTCCTTTCACATACACCTCTACTGGTCTAACATTTCCTTTCACATACACCTCTACTGGTCTAACATTTCCTTTCACATACACCTCTACTGGTCTAACATTTCCTTTCACATACACCTCTACTGGTCTAACATTTCCTTTCACATACACCTCTACTGGTCTAACATTTCCTTTCACATACACCTACTGGTCTAACATTTCCTTTCACATACACCTCTACTGGTCTAACATTTCCTTTCACATACACCTCTACTGGTCTAACATTTCCTTTCACATACACCTCTACTGGTCTAACATTTCCTTTCACATACACCTCTACTGGTCTAACATTTCCTTTCACATACACCTCTACTGGTCTAACATTTCCTTTCACATACACCTCTACTGGTCTAACATTTCCTTTCACATACACCTCTACTGGTCTAACATTTCCTTTCACATACACCTCTACTGGTCTAACATTTCCTTTCACATACACCTCTACTGGTCTAACATTTCCTTTCACATACACCTCTACTGTCCATTTGGTCAACTTTTGCTATCTCCAGTTCCTGTCACTATAGCTACTCTCATGTCCCAAATATTGGTGGTGGTGGGGAAAAAAGTGGCGTATGGTGGTGGAGAAATTAGCGGGGCAGGGTTGGTGTTGGAACAAGCAGGGGAGAGGTGAAAAATCTGTAATTTTTCTAGGTTGTCTTTGTTGATTTAAAAAAAAAACAGAATTAGACTTAGTTTACATATTGAGACCCCAACCCATCCTATTTTATAATGTATAGGATTTCTAGTAATGTATATTTTGTATAATGTTTTTTAATGTATAAAGAAAATTGTTGCAAGAATGTTACAAGTTAAAATAAAATTTCTCCAGAGATAGATTAGCAAAATTTAATAAGCCGGAATGTTGGAATAAGAGCGGGGGTGGTAGAAAAATCTAAAAAAATTAATAAGCAGTGGAGGATGATTATTGTGAAACCTGAGAGTACATGAAACAAATACCCTACATTCTGAATAGGTGTTGTAGATAACAAACATGATATAGATGGACATAGAACATGTGTTTGTACATATTGACATATATATATATATATACGAACTAAGGAAAAAATTAGAAATAAGAGGGATCAGATGTTGTTTACTCGAGAGAAGGCTACGTTGGTATGGTCACGTGATGCGCATGAAAGACGACAGCTGTATAACAAAGTGCAGGGCAATAAAGATAGACGGTAGCCACGGAGTAGGCAGACCCAGAAAAACATGGGACGAGCTGATAAATTCCGACCTCACACGCTTACACCTCTCCAAGACAATGTCACTGGACCGAGACCTTTGGCGGTACTCAGTAATAGAGAAGACCCGCCTTACCTAAATACAAAGTAAAAACCTACTACAGTCAGTAGGCATCTCTATCAAAACACACCCCCGTCCCACCACCTCCACCCCACCCACACCGCCCCTTTCAATGTAAAGTTATGTTGGTCCCACAACATCCAGGCCGAAACAAATGAGATCGTGTAGGTGTCACGACAAAAAACACACAGTCCACGCTGTAAATGTGGCCGTGTAGGCAACACGGTAAAAACCTCCCAGTCCCACACTGTAAATGTGGTTGGTGTTAGGAAGGGCATCCAGCTGTAGAAAACCCGCCAGACAGTCCACGCTGTAATGTGGCCGTGTAGGCAACACGGTAAAAACTTCCCAGCCCCACACTGTAAATGTGGTTGGTGTTAGGAAGGGCATCCAACTGTAGAAAACCCGCCAGACAGTCCTATGCGAGCAAGACAACCACTCTTGCCTCAAGTGGGAAAACCCCCGTCCAAACCCATGCAAGCGTGGAACACGGACGCTAAACCTGATGATGATGATGATGATACACACACACCTACCTTGTATCCATTTTCATTCAGAGTTAGGGCTTTCTTAGGTTACTTTTGCTGGGGTCTACAGAGTTCACATCTGTGTTTGTGTGTGTGTATGCATGTGTCTGTGTGCTTGTGTGTATGCATATATTAGTGTGTGTGAGTGTGTGTGCATGTATGTAGGTGTGTGTGTGTATGCATGTCAGTATGCATGCATGTGTGCATGTGTATGCATGCATTAGGTGTCCATTTTTATTATGCATGTTTTAAAGGTGGAATTTAAACAAAAGGGGTAATTATTTTTACAAGTTGATGATCTTTATAGAAACAAGTCAACCATGAAGAGTTAATGACATAGACAGTGTCTTTCATTAGAAATATGGTAAGGAAAGGTTTAAACAACATAGACAGTCTTTCATTAGAAATATGGTAATGAAAGAGTTAAACAACATAGACAGTCTTTCATTAGAAATATGGTAATGAAAGAGTTAAACAACATAGACAGTCTTTCATTAGAAATATGGTAAGGAAAGGTTTAAACAACATAGACAGTCTTTCATTAGAAATATGGCAAGGAAAGGTTTAAACAACATAGACAGTCTTTCATTAGAAATATGGTAATGAAAGAGTTAAACAACATAGACAGTCTTTCATTAGTATTATGGTAATGAAAGAGTTAAACAACATAGACAGTCTTTCATTAGAAATATGGTAAGGAAAGGTTTAAACAACATAGACAGTCTTTCATTAGAAATATGGTAAGGAAAGGTTTAAACAACATAGACAGTCTTTCATTAGAAATATGGTAATGAAAGAATTAAACAACATAGACAGTCTTTCATTAGAAATATGGTAATGAAAGAGTTAAACAACATAGACAGTGTCTTTCATTAGAAATATGGTAATGAAAGGGTTAAACAACAGAGACAGTCTTTCATTAGAAATATGGTAATGAAAGAATTAAACAACATAGACAGTCTTTCATTAGAAATATAGTAATGAAAGGGTTAAACAACATAGACAGTCTTTCATTAGTAATATGGTAAAGAAATGGTTAAACAACATAGACAGTCTTTCATTAGAAATATGGTAATGAAAGAGTTAAACAACATAGACAGTGTCTTTCATTAGAAATATGGTAATGAAAGGGTTAAACAACATAGACAGTCTTTCATTAGAAATATGGTAATGAAAGAATTAAACAACATAGACAGTCTTTCATTAGAAATATGGTAATGAAAGAGTTAAACAACATAGACAGTGTCTTTCATTAGAAATATGGTAATGAAAGGGTTAAACAACATAGACAGTCTTTCATTAGAAATATGGTAATGAAAGAATTAAACAACATAGACAGTCTTTCATTAGAAATATAGTAATGAAAGGGTTAAACAACATAGACAGTCTTTCATTAGTAATATGGTAAAGAAATGGTTAAACAACATAGACAGTCTTTCATTAGAAATATGGTAATGAAAGAGTTAAACAACATAGACAGTGTCTTTCATTAGAAATATGGTAATGAAAGGGTTAAACAACATAGACAGTGTCTTTCATTAGAAATATGGTAATGAAAGGGTTAAACAACATAGACAGTCTTTCATTAGAAATATGGTAATGAAAGGGTTAAACAACATAAACAGTCTTTTATTAGAAATCATCATCATCATCATTTTACGTCCGCTTTTCCCTGCTTGCAAGGGTGGGACGGGTTTTATTCAGCACAGCATCTCTCCACTCGTCACGGTCCCTCGTCATCTCCACCTTGAGCTTCAATGATCTGAGGTCTGTTCTCACCACCTCCGCCCATGTTTTTTGTGGTCTACCTCTACCACGTCTTCCTTCAACTGGCAATTCCTGGCACTTCTTCACCCATCGGTCATCCTCCATGCGCATCACATGTCCATACCACCTCAGTCTCCTCTCCCGTACACTACATTCTATCCCTCTCAGACAGTTTCTCTCTCAACACATTTATGCTGGGTCGTTCACGCACATTTACACTGCACATCCAACGGAGCATGCTTGCCTCATTTCTCTCCAGCCGTCGCATATCCTCTGCAGTTGCTGCCCATGTCTCACTACCATGCAGCATCGCGCTCCTCACACAGGCATCATACAACCGGCCTTTCGTACGCAGGGAGAAACCCTTCTTCGTCAACAGAGGAAGCAGCTCCCTAAACTTCCAACCCGTCCTTATTCTAGATACTATGGCCTCGGAACACCCTCCTCCCATGCTAATCTGATCTCCTAGGTACCGGAAGCTATCCACCACTTCTATAGCGCCCTCTTGCATTTGAAAAATGTGTCTAACAGTGCGACTTCTACTGTCTAATTTCCCTGTACATCTACTGCATACATATTTCTCCCTACCTGTTAGTTTGCCTGCTATCCCGCTACATCTCTTGTGTACCCAGGATCTGCATTGTGTGCATTTTATAGAATTTATGCCAGTTCCTTTTCTGCATATCGAACATGGCCATTTCCCTGACGGAATCAGGGTTTTGTCCTCTTTTCTACTCATCAACACTTTTGTCTTAGCTAGATTCACTCTCAGTCCTCTTGCTTCCAACTGCTGTTTCCATAGCCAGAATTTATTCTCTAGCTCCTCTACTGATTCTGCTATAAGAACCAGATCGTCAGCGTAGAGAAGTTCCCATGGACAGCCAGTCTTAAACTCCTCTGTTATGGCTTGGAGGACTATAATGAACAAGAGCGGGCTGAGGACCGAACCCTGATGTACTCCTACTTGTATCTGGAATTCCTCACTAAACTCCATTCCTACCCTGACTTTACTGAGAGTACCTCTGTAAGAAGTTTGCACTGTCCTCACAAGCCATTCCTCAACACCTAGCTTCCTTAGGGACCACCAGATGACAGATCGGGGTACCCTATCAAAGGCCTTCTCTAGGTCAACAAAGGCTAAGTATAGTGGCTTATTCTTCTCTAAGAACCTCTCTTGCAATTGTCTCACCAAGAAGAGGGCCTCTGTTGTACTCTTCCCAGGCACAAAACCAAACTGCATCTCATCGAGTTTGACCCTTTCTCTAATTAGTTGTGCTAAAATCCTTTCTGCCACTTTCATAACCTGATCCATCAGTTTTATACCCCTATAATTGCTCCTCTCCAAGGCATCCCCTTTACCTTTGTAGCAATTTATGAGAATACTGCTGCACCAGTCTTTGGGTATGACACCACCATATATAGCCTGATTGATGATGCGTGCAACCAGTTTAGTGCCTACGTCCCCTGATGCCTTCAGCATCAGGGGACGTAGGCACTATTCAGCAACTATTCCTGATGGTCCGGCAGCCTTACCATTTTTCATTTCCCTAATCGCCTCTTGGACCCTATATTCGTCAATCTCAATAGCTGGTCCCTCTGTCGGATCCACCAAGGGTAATTTCTCTCTCTCCCATTCGTTCTCCACATTCATCAGTCTCTCATAATGACATTTCCAGGCCTCTTTTTTCTGATCATTCGTGACACTAAGTACACCGGCATCATCCCGGACACATTTATCTCCAACAACATCCTGATTTGCATTGACACACTGCCTTGCAATGTGGAACACCGCACGTCTCTGACCTTCCCGTCGCAGAACATTAGCAAACCTCCTACTCTCTGCCTCCCTGCGTGCTAAGTACACCTGACGTCTAACTTCTCTCTTAGTGGCTGTATATTCATCCCTACTCCCACCCATTTTCCAAGCCTCCCATGCTAGTCTTTTGTCTCTAATAGCCTTATCTACTGTGCTGTACCACCACCAGGTTACTCTCTGTCTGGTTGGAGCTCTGCTCCAGCCACAGGTTTCATCAGTAGCCTGCAGCAAGTTGTCACGTAAGAAATTCCAGTTATTATCTGTCATACGTCTCTAAATCGTCTTCTTTTTCGTCATATACATCTTGAAGGGCTTTCCTAAATTTGTATTTTAGTGAAAGGTCTTTTAGCTTCCAGACCTTTCTTCTCCACACCTTCCTATATGTCTCATAGAAATATGGTAATGAAAAGGTTAAACAACATAGACAGTGTCTTTCATTAGAAATATGGTAATGAAAGGGTTAAACAACATAGACAGTGTCTTTCATTAGTAATATGGTAATGAAAGGGTTAAACAACATAGACAGTGTCTTTCATTAGAAATATGGTAATGAAAGGGTTAAACAACATAGACAGTGTCTTTCATTAGTAATATGGTAATGAAAGGGTTAAACAACATAGACAGTGTCTTTCATTAGAAATATGGTAATGAAAGGGTTAAACAACATAGACAGTGTCTTTCATTAGAAATATGGTAATGAAAGGGTTAAACAACATAGACAGTGTCTTTCATTAGAAATATGGTAATGAAAGGGTTAAACAACATAGACAGTGTCTTTCATTAGAAATATGGTAATGAAAGGGTTAAACAACATAGACAGTGTCTTTCATTAGAAATATGGTAATGAAAGGGTTAAACAACATAGACAGTCTTTCATTAGAAATATGGTAATGAAAGGGTTAAACAACATAGACAGTCTTTCATTAGAAATATGGTAATGAAAGAGTTAAACAACATAGACAGTCTTTCATTAGAAATATGGTAATGAAAGGGTTAAACAACATAGACAGTGTCTTTCATTAGAAATATGGTAATGAAAGGGTTAAACAACATAGACAGTCTTTCATTAGAAATATGGTAATGAAAGAGTTAAACAACATAGACAGTCTTTCATTAGAAATATGGTAATGAAAGGGTTAAACAACATAGACAGTCTTTCATTAGAAATATGGTAATGAAAGGGTTAAACAACATAGACAGTCTTTCATTAGAAATATGGTAATGAAAGAGTTAAACAACATAGACAGTCTTTCATTAGAAATATGGTAATGAAAGGGTTAAACAACATAGACAGTGTCTTTCATTAGAAATATGGTAATGAAAGGGTTAAACAACATAGACAGTCTTTCATTAGAAATATGGTAATGAAAGAGTTAAACAACATAGACAGTCTTTCATTAGAAATATGGTAATGAAAGGGTTAAACAACATAGACAGTCTTTCATTAGAAATATGGTAGTGAAAGGTTTAAACAACATAGACAGTCTTTCATTAGAAATATGGTAATGAAAGGGTTAAGTAAGGAATCAACATTTGACTTAAGTGAGTTAGTATCAATTATTTCTAACAAATTTAGGTGGAAGGTCATCATCATCATTAATATCCACTCTCAATGTTTGCATGGATTAGATGGGTTAGGAGGTATAGTTAATTAAATCCTCCCCAGCATGGCACTGGTACTCTATCAATCTCTGAACAATGAGAAGCAAAGTTGAACTCAGAAACTAACGAACCGGAACAAATACTAAAAGGCATTTGTTTGTGTTAATAATAATAATAATGGCTGTTTATTGATTGATATGATCATCCTATGTGATCACAATATTGCAGCAATATATGTGTGTGTTGTGTGTGTATATATACATATTATTTATGTGTGTAGCTATATATTAATCTAATCAGATATGGGTGTAAAGCTGCTTACAATATATACAACTAACACCAACAGCATTTAAATAGTGTAGTTTATATTATTGATTGATAATATACATAACACAAGGATGGCTCCATCTCATCCTGGCGGGGAGAAATGTGAGGCAGCCTCAGTATATCTCTACCTACTAGGACTGCTCTGTCTCATCCTGGTGTAGAGAAATGTGAGGCAGCTTCAGTATATCTCTTACTGGGACTGCTCTCTCTCATCTTGCTATGGTGAAATGTGAGGCAACCTCAGTATATCTCCTTACTAGGACATTTCCTTCACATCCTGAGAAATGTGAGGCAGCCCTCAGTATACCTCTATGTACTAGGACAGATTTCTCTTATCTTGGTGTGGAGAAATGAGAGGCAGCCTCAGTATATGTCTATTTACTGGGACAGTTCTGTCTTGTCTTGGTGTGGTGAAATATGAGGCAGTCTCAGCATATCTCTACCTACTAGGACAGCTGTCTCATCCTGGTGTGGAGAAATGAGAGGCAACCTCAGCATATCTCTACCTACTAGGACAGCTGTCTCATCCTGGTGTGGAGAAATGAGAGGCAACCTCAGCATATCTCTACCTACTAGGACAGCTGTCTCATCCTGGTGTGGAGAAATGAGAGGCAACCTCAGC
This sequence comes from Eledone cirrhosa, assembly GCA_964016885.1. NCBI lineage: Eukaryota > Metazoa > Mollusca > Cephalopoda > Octopoda > Eledonidae > Eledone > Eledone cirrhosa. Next base: position 183,350,443 of record OZ024743.1, read on the forward strand.
ATATCTCTACCTACTAGGACAGCTGTCTCATCCTGGTGTGGAGAAATGAGAGGCAACCTCAGCATATCTCTACCTACTAGGACAGCTGTCTCATCCTGGTGTGGAGAAATGAGAGGCAACCTCAGCATATCTCTACTTACTGGGACAGCTCAGTCTCCTCTAGGTGTAGAGGAATGGGAGGCAGCCTCTACTACAGTTCACTTTTGTTCTGTTACTAGGCAACTGTTAGAGGATCCGTTAGGATCCAAATCAATTCTTAAAGTTACTGCCGTCTTAAGTAAATCAGAGAACCACACCTCACTATGTTCTCGTTTGGTATGGTTTCTACAGCTCAATGTCTAACACCAGCCACAGTATACTTCATATATTTTATCATTGGACCCAACTGGAAAGGTTGTCTTTTCCACTGTAAAGCTAAACAGTCCTCCACTCTATGTAGTTTGTTCAAGGTAAAAGTCACCAAGAATGTGATGAGTAAGATAGTAATTGTTTCTACTTTAGGCACAAGGCCAGCAATTACCCAGTGCATTACTGGTACTTTATTTTATCGACCCCGTAAGGATGAAAGGCAAAGTCAACCTTGGCGGGATTTGATGAGTAAGATAGTAATATCCAATAATTATATATATATATCAGATTGGAAGTGGTAAAAACCAATTAAACCATTACTCACCAGAGTACTCGACACTTGGGGTAGTAGAGGGTAATATGAAAAAATTCAGGACCCTGATGGCTGATCTACAGATTCAGGAACTGGAACTTAGTAATTAGAGCCGGGATGGAAGTGTGGCATGGGTTGAAAAGTGCTCCACTACGAAAGTAGGAGCTAAAGATCAGATTGGAGGTGGTAAAAACCAATTAGACCATAACTCAGCAGAGTACTCGATACTTGGGGCCCTGAATTTTTTCATATAAATACATATATATATATATATATATTTAACATATTTGGTTAGTTGTCCTCGCTTTTCAATCAAGAATGTCCTATATATATATTATACACACACATACACGTATATACAGGGTTCTCTGATTTATATTTTAATTAATTAATATCATTAAGCATGTATTATCATCAGTAAATATCTAGATGTCAGTGTAGTAAAATTACAGATATATGTTAATATGGTGACATGATAAACACCACCCAGTTCACTCTGTAATGTGGTTATGTTGATGACATGACAGAAAGCACCCAGTCCATTCTGTAATGTGGTCATGTTGATGACAAGACAAAAAGCACCCAGTCCACCCTGTAATGTTTTTGTTGGTAACATGACAAAAAGCACCCAGTCCACCCTATAATGTGGTTGTGTTGGTGACATGATTAAAAGCACCCAGTCCACTCTATAATGTGGTCGTGTTGGTGACATGATTAAAAGCACCCAGTCCACTCTATAATGTGGTCGTGTTGGTGACATGACAAAAAGTACCCCATCTACCCTGTAATGTGGTTGTGTTGGTGATATGACAAAAAGTACCCTGTCCACACTGTAAATGTGGTTGGCGTTAGGAAGGGCATCCAGTGGTAGAAACCAAGCCAGAAACAGTTCTGTATGAGCAAGACACGGCCATCTGATCTGATTTGTCTCCCAATATCAGGACAACTAGTCTAACATACTAGTGTGGGAAAATGGATGTTAAACGATGATGATGATGATCTTGAGTATGTTTTATAATCAGTAAAATTCTAGATGTCAGTATCATAAATGAAACTACAAAAATGTATATTATGTTAAGAAAAGAAATATCAAAAGGTTTTCCTGGGATGGGTTTTTACTAGTTAAGCAATGCTTTAATTACTAGTTAAGGATTTATGGATTTGATTAACTTATGACTGTATTACTGTAACTACTGAAGGTATTACTGTAACGAATGAATTACTTTGATTTAACTAATGACTGTATTACTTTAATTAATGTATTACTTTAACTAATGCATTACTTTAACTACTAAATAATGTATAACTTTGTTGTTGTCTCTCTTTTCAGGCTGCTACATTACGTCCCTATTTAAATGCTGTGAAACACACCCTTACAGCTGCAATGTGTTTGCAGAACTTTGAATCACAAGTTGTAGAACGACACAATAAACCAGAAGTTGAAGTGAAGTAAGTAACTTACTTTACATCTTTGTTATGTGGTGTTATGTGGTCTTCAAGACGTGTGAGACATTACCCTGTCTTATAGCGTGTCTAGAGAGACTACCCTGTCTAGAGACACTACCTTGTTTTATAGGGTGCCTAGAGACACTACCCTGTCTTATGTTGTGTCTAGAGACACTACCCTGTTTTATAGGGTGTCTATGTCTTATTCAAGATGTGAGACACTACCTTGTCTTATGGGGTGTCTAGAGATACTACCCTGTTTTATGTGGTGTCTATGTCTCCTCTTCTGTTTATTATTTTCATGAACAGGATTGACATGCTCAGCCAGGTTGGAAGTGGTATCATAACTGGCAGTGTAAAATCAGTTGGCTGGAGTTTGCAGACGTCATGGTACTACTTAACTCAACAGAAGGTGATCTCCAAATTGCACTTGATAGGTTTGACGCCGAGTGGCTGCATGGCTGGAATGAAAATCTATGCTGCGAAGACTGAGACACTCTTCCTCTCTAGGAAGTCTGCACAGTGTATTCTACATGTGAATGGAGTTCCACTGCAGCAGGTAGAGAAGAATCTTGGGGCCGTGTTCATGAGTGATAGAAGGCAGGAGGCTGAATTAAGTGCAAGAATTGCAGGAGCTGGTGCAGTAATGTGCCAGCTTTAGCATTCAGTAACCAGAAGGGAGGTAGGTGTAAAAGCCAAACTCGCTATCTTCAATTCGGTATTCATGCCAACCCTTACCTATGGTCATGAATCTTGGGTAATGACCGAAAGAATATGATCACGAATACAAGTGGCCGAAATAGGGTTCCCCCGAAGGGTCTTTGGAGTAATGTTACTCGATAGAGTGCATAGCTTGAAGATCAAAGAGTCACTTCAGGTAGAGCTGCTACTTCTCCAAATTGAGAGATCACAGCTCCAATACTGTGGACATGTGGTTAGAATGTCTCGTGGATAGATTTTTCAGGCAAAATCAACCGAAAAGAGACTGAGGGGTAGACTCTGAGCAAGATGGTTGGATAACATCTGTGAGCTCGGCTGGTTTCACTTGGGGATCCAGCTGGATCAGTTGAAGATGGTTGCTTCTGACAGGACCTGCTGGAAGGAACAACTAGGTGAAGAAGAAGAATGTCTTACTAATGCAATCTGGTACATTAAGAGTTTGTATCCAAGATATAAAGACAGTACCATTTATTCAAACTACCAATATCTGACCTTGATCACGTTACTTTTGATAAGGGGAACATTTCTATGATGCCACAGGATGTTGGGCTTTCCTTAGTTTCATTAGTTCATCAAATATCTCTCACGGTGTTATCTTATGAATGCTAAAATATTAACTTAAGTGTGCATTTGAAAGGGTAGGAATGTCATTTATTAAAATTGGGTGATTTAAAATAGAAATGTATATCTTGAATTGCAATTCAGTTCTTTGGCATTTGTGAACATTTCTCCAAATAGATAAATGTGTACAGAATTGTAATTAGAAAGTTTGGAGAAGGAAGATATACTCTTGGTGTGTCGCATGAAATCACATAAGCAATACACAAAAACTATTCCATGGATCAATTGTTTTAGTTTCAACACAGTCTACACAATAAATGCACCCAGTAGACTCTGTAAAGTGGTTGGTGGTAGGAAAGGCATCCAGTCATAGAAAACGTGCCAAACAAAAAGTTGGAAGGACTCTTCAGCTGTGTAAAAGGCATGACAACTTTGGTTAAGATATTTTTCCTTTTGTTTTAGAACCAGCAAAGAATTGTTGCTAACTCCTGTTGTAATCAGTCGAAATGAAAAAGAAAAAGTATTGATTGAAGGTTCCATAAATTCACTGAGGATAAGTATAGCAGTAAAACAGGTGAGAAATTATATTTTAGAACTTTGTGCCAAACAAATGGTTGAGAGTATATATAAGTCAAACTGTTGACAAGCTAATATATAATAGGTGTTTATATAAACTGTTTACAGGCTAATATATAATAGGTATATATATAAACTGTTGACAGCCTAATATATGATAGATATATATATATATATAAACTGTTGACAGCCTAATATATGATAGATATATATATATATATAAACTGTCGACAGTCTAATATATAATAGGTATATATATAAACTGTTGACAGTCTAATATATGATAGGTGTATATATATATAAACTGTCGGCAGCCTAATATATGATAGGTGTGTGTGTGTATATATATATATATATACACATAAACTATTGACAACCTAATATATATACACACACACACTGTCGACAGCCCAACATAAGTGTATAATATATATTAAAATTTACAATTATTCTCACCTATGGAATTCCAAGAACTAAGAATAAAGATATTATTTTCTGCAATGAAAGTTTCATATGAAATGTATCAGAAATTGGAAATAATATTTTAAATTTCATTCTCCCAGGCTGATGAAATTGAGAAAATCCTATGTCACAAATTCATGAGGTTTATGATGATGAGAGCTGAAAATTTTATTATTTTACGAAGAAAACCAGTAGAGGTAAGACCTTTATTCTTATATAATAAATATATCTAAACAACTTTTGATAAATAACTTTGAAGCAAGTTTATTTCATCTGAGAAATATCTTCATTGTTAGTCCAATACATTATTGTCTCATATTTTATATTTAATTGTACTGTTTAGTAAAGTACTTAATGAACAATTTGAAATAAAGGCAAGGTGTAAAAGCCAATCTCACTATCTTCAATGCAGTATTTGTGCCAACCTTTACCTATTGTCATGAATCTTGGGTAATGACCAAAAGAATACGATCATGAATACAAGTGGCCAAAATAGGGTTCCTCCAAAGGTCGAAATGGGGTTCCTTTGAAGAGTTTTTGGAGTAATGTTACTTGATAGAGTGCGTAGCTCGGAAATCAAAGAGTCACTCCAGGTAGAGCTGCTACTTCTCTTAATTGAGAGATTACAGCTATGGTATTGTGGGCATGTGGTTAGAATGTCTAAGGAAAGAATCGCTGGACAGATTTTACGGTCAAAACCAACTGGCAGGAGACCCAAGTGTAGACACTGAGCAAGATAGTTAGATAACGTCCATGAGCTTGGCTGGTCTCGCTTCTGGATCCAGCCGGATCAGTTAGAGACAGTTGCTTCTGACAGAATCCGTTGGATGGTGTGTTTGAGGACTCTGTCCTTACGACCCTCTCAGGAATAAGTGGGTGAAGAAGAAAGGTCTATATTTTACATATGGTCTGAGTCTATTACTACATTATTAAATGTGTCCTTCCTTTTCAAGAGGTAGGAACCCCATGAGGTTGGGTAGTTGTTGCAGTGGGAGTTGCTGGCTATTCTCTATGTATCTAGATTTACATTATTAAATATATCCTTCCTTTTCAAGAGATAGGAGCCTTGTGAGGTGTTGTTGCAGGAGTTGCTGGCCATTCTCTGTGTATCTAGAACTACATTATTAAATATGTCCTTCGGTAGAGGGTCGGACGCCATGCTTTGAAGCATAGAGTTACGTCCCTTTACGATCTGAGTTCAAATCCTGCCGAGGTTGACTTTGCCTTTCATCCTTATGGTGTTGATAAAATAAAGTACCAGTAATGCACTCGCCTTGTGCCTAAAGTAGAAACAATTATTTAAGATGGGAGAGAAAATTTATTACAACTTCTAATATTAGAAACAGCTACAGAAAGTTTCTCTCAGTGACTAGAAAAATTTAACCAACTCAGCATTGCTGCCGCAGTGATATGGGTCTAGATTCTAGACAGTGTGAGGTGGTGTTCTCTGGTGTGTGGAAGCTCATGTATGGGTCATCCTGTGATCCCAGTGGAGGATAGAATGGAGAAAATGTTGCCCTGGCAAGGGAGATACGTTGGAACAGCCATTCCAACTAGCAGGGCTTGCTCCTGTGGGTAGCCAGCTCTGCCCTGACAGTCGCCAGTAGGGATGTGGTCCTGGGGCAAAGAACACTGGTAATCTCCATTGCTACAGGTTCGACCACATCAGCGAGCAACACAATATTTCAATAGTTTACCCTCTTCAGCATGACAAGCAACAAAACCTCGGTACTGTTTAAAAGAGTTTGCCCTCGTCAACGTGACAAGAAGTAGCAAAACCTGAGTACTGTCTAAAATATTTCTCATTTTAAATTCAGGGTTATGACATCAGCTTCCTAATCACCAATTTCCATACAGAGCAGATGTATAAACATAAACTGGTTGACTTCATCATTCAGTTTATGGAAGAGATTGATAAAGAAATCAGTGAAATGAAACTAGCAGTCAATTCTAGAGCTCGACTCAGCGCTGAAGAATTCTTAAAGAGATTTTAGTCAACTCTATGGTATGTATTTAGTATTGTTAATGTTTTACATTGTTTTAACATCTACTTTTCCAAGCTTACATGAGTTGGATGAGACGTCTCCATCCAAAACAACATCTCACCACTTGTCAAATAGGCTTCCATCACTTCTACCAAGGTCTTCCTCTTCTGTAGTTTCCTTCTACATGGAACGCCTGGCGCTTATTCATTCGACTATCATCAGTCATACAAATTACATGTCGGTACTAGTGAAGACTTGCACATAACATCCATTTTCTCTTATCGTTTGATGACAGTGTCTTATGTTCAAAGACATTCCAACAATAATGTTTTTTTTTTTTTAAAAGCATAACCCCATTTGCAAGAAATTTTGTTTTTATTTCTAGCAGCTTATTTAACTACATGGTGCCCCACATTGGTATGTGTGTGTGTGATATATACATGTAACCTTTGCTAGCAAGGAAAATGTATGCTAAATAACAATGATTATCTAAACTATAATAAAGGAAGGTCTGCGGGATTGCGTACGTTTTTTTTTTTTTTATCCTGTTTGTAAAATAAGTTGGATTACTTTGAATAAATAATGAATGAATATTACATAATTTATCTACTAAATTTTGTGGCTGTTCATTAAATATATTTTGTTTATTTAAAGATTCACTTCTTTAAAATTTCTGAAATGTCAACACTTCCGGTGGCGATCGCTTAAATAAACATACTAATTTTCCGTCACTAATTTTCTCCTAATGCAGTTTATATATATCTTCTTTTTTAATGTATCATGGATTACGTTACTGATTAAATAAGACAGTGTAACGCAGTCTTCGTTCAATTTCTATGTATTATATATTGTCAATTACGATTTTATTTGATGTATCATATCTACATGTATATATACCTGCGTATAATATCAATATACACACTACACATGCTAGCAGAAAACCACCTGAAGGGTGGTTTTTCTGCTAGTATATATAAAAGCGGACGTAAAATGATGATGATGATGATATATATATATATATATATATATATATATATATATATATATATATATAATAATAATCGTTTAATGTCTATTTTTCATACTTACATAGATTAGATGGGTTTTCACGTTATGAAAAAAGTCGGGTTTGGAGACCACTTCTTGCTCATACGGACCTGTATTTTGGCTTCGTTTCTATGGCTGGATGCCTTTTCTAACATCAACCACATCGTAGTTTGGACTGTTTATTGTGGAACCAAAATGCCCATCTTACAGGTTGGATTGGACACTTTTTGTCATGATCACCTTACAGGGTGGACCGAGTGCTTTTTTTTCTCATGCCACCAGCACAACCAATAAACAGGGTGGACTGGATACTTTTTCTCGCATCACCAGCACGACCTCTATACAACAGGGTGGATAGGAGGTCTCCTGTCATGTCACCGTGGATGTTATCCAACCATCTTGCTTGACATCTACTCTTGGGTCTCCTGCCTGTTAGTTTTGCCTGTAAAATCTGTAGCGATTCTTTCCTGAGGCATTCTAACCACATGTCCATAGTATCGGAGCTGTGATCTCTCAATTTGGAGAAGTAGCAGCTTTACCTTAAGTGACTCTCTGATCTCTGCACTCTATCAAGTAATGTTATTCCAATGACCCTTCGGAGGAACCCCATTTTGGCAGCTTGTATTCGTAATCATATATATATTCATGATCATATATATATATATTCATGACCATATATATATATCATCATCATCATTTTATGTCCACTTTTCCCTGCTTGCAAGGGTGGGGCGGGTCCTATTCAGCACAGCATCTCTCCACTTGTCACGGTCCCTCGTCATCTCTAAGCTTCAGCGATCTGAGGTCTGCTCTCACCACCCCCACCCATGTTTTTCGTGGTCTTCCTCTACTGCTTCTTCCTTCTACTGGAGTTTCTTGGCACTTCTTTATCCAGCGATCATCCTCCATGCACATCACATGTCCATACCATCTCAGCCTTCTCTCCTGCACACTACAACTTATCCCTCTTGTACCCAGTTTCTCTCTCAACTCAATCTATGCTTGGTCGCTAAGACACATTGACATTGCACATCCCACGGAGAATGCTTGCTTCATTTCTCTCCAGCCGTCACATATTCTCCGCAGTTGCTGCTCATGTCTCACTACTATGCAGCATTGTGTATCTCATACAGGCATCATATAACCAGCCTTTCGTTCACAGGGAGAAACCTGTCTTTGTCAACAGAGGAAGCAGCTCCATAAATTTCTTCCAGCCTGTCCTTATTCTAGATACTATGGTCTCGGAGCACCCCCCTCCCTTGCTATCTGATCACCTAGGTACCGGAAACTATCAACCACTTCTATAGATCCTACCTGCATTTGAAAAATGTGTCTATCACTGCGACTTCTACTGTCAAATTTCCCTGTATATCTATTGCATATGTAATTTTCCCTACCTTTTAGTTTGCCTGCTATTCCACTACATTTCTTGTGTACCCAATATCTGCATTGTGTACATTTTATAGAATTTATACCAGCACCTTTTTTACATATCAACATGGCCATTTCCCTGATGGAATCAGAGTTTTGTCCTCTTTCCTACTTATCAACACTTTTGTTTTAGCTATGTTCACTCTCAGTTCTCTTGATTCCAACTGCTGTTTCCATAGCAGAATTTATTCTCTAGCTCCTCTACTGATTCTGCTATAAGTACCAAATCATCAGCATAGAGAAGTTTCCATGGGGATCCAGTCTTAAACTCCTCTGCTATGGCTTGGAGGACTTTAATGAACAAAAGCAGGCTGAGGACCGAACCCTGATGTACTCCTACTTGTATCTGGAATTCCTCACTAAACTCCATTCCTACTCTCACTTTATTGACAGCACCCTTGTACATAGCTTGCATTGCCCTCACAAGCCATTCCTCTACAGTTAGTTATAATCATCATCATCATCATCATCAACGTTTAACGTCCGTGTTCCACGCTTGCATGGGTTTGGACGGGGGTAGTCCCACTTGAGGCAAGAGTGATTGTCTTGCTCGCATAGGACTGTCTGGCAGGTTTTCTACAGTTGGATGCCCTTCCTAACACCAACCACATTTACAGTGTGGGTCTGGGAGGTTTTTACCGTGTTGCCTACACGGCCACATTACAGCGTGGACTGTGTGTTTTTTTGTCGTGACACCTACACGATCTCATTTGTTTCGGCCTGGATGGCGCGGCACCAACATAACTTTACATAGAATGGGGTGGTGTGGATGGGGTGGGGGTGGTGGCGGGACGGGGTGTATTTTGTTAGAGATGCCTACTGGCAAGGCGGGTCTTCTCTGTTACTGAGTACCGCCAAAGGTCTCGGTCCAGTGACATTGTCTTGGAGAGGTGTAAGTGTGTGAGGTCGGAGTTTATCAGCTCATCCCAGGTTTTTCTAGGTCTGCCTATTCCGTGGCTACCGTCTATAATAATTGTTTCTACGTTTGGCACAAGGCCAGCATTTACCCAGTGCATTACTGGTACTTTATTTTATCGACCCCATAAGGATGAAAGGCAAAGTTAACCTCGGCAGGATTTGAACTCAGAATGACAAAGGCCGTAACACTATGCGTCAAAGTATGGCGTCCGACCCTCTACCGATACTGCCAATCCACCACCTATAATATATATAATAATAATAATAACTGTTTCCATTTTCTGTTATTTCTCTACTTCCAGAGCTACAGCTGACTGATATGTATTCTGGCAATACTGCAATATAATATTTTCTAAAGGAACAAAACAAAACAAAACACTTAAACAGAAAGAAAGGAAAGAAAAAGATATCCAACTTGACATATGTCTTGTAATATATAACAAATTTTATAATCCATTTCTCAGAGAATTCAGTTGTATAAATTCTGCATGTTGTTGGAAGGTAACTAGAGTCATTGGAAATAAATTCTTACTAATATAAATTATCATTCAATGTCTTCCCTTTATTGTTTTTTTTTATCTTTCACATATTTTATGGGTGCCAAACAATGTAAGATTTCCAGTTTAAAATTTGCTTACTGGTTGGAAATAAAATGGATGAAATATTATAAGAATTACTTAACTCTCACATTTTGTTGTTTCAACAGTTGTTGTTGTTATTGTCATTATTGAGTGGACCCATTCATTTCAGCCATGAACAGTTCAATAGCAGAGAGAGGTAGCTGCTGATTGAAGGGTGTTTGACTTCTATTTTTAACAGATATCCTGTCATGATTTAGCAAAAGATATCTTTACAAATTGGGTTTGTTAATTCAAATGTTTATAGCATCTTTACTAATGAACGTATCATTCTCAAAATGTGCAGTATTATTGTAAAGGCTTTTCTATTAATGTGATACAGTCATTGCTGTTTTGTACTTCAAGAATGTCTTGCTAATGTGGTTTTATGTGGTACAGGAGATTAAGAGTAAATGCTGATAACATTGTATAACTTGAATGTTCGATCAAATCCACTTAAAAATGTTTTTTCTCTCCCGATTTTTGTATGATTTTAATATAATATACAACATACTATACTGTATGTAACATACTATAATATATACAACATACTATACTATATATAACATTCTATACTATATTATATAACATACTATATATACAACACAACAAAGACAAAAACAAATAATATGAGTTGAACCTTTTATTTATTCTTCATATTTGTTAAATTTCTTAAAATATGTATTCCTTAAAAAATCTGATAAATGTAATTGGTAAAGACAGCCTAAAAATGGCTTTCAATATTTTGGAGGTGTTTTAGTAAAAATTACAATAGTCTGAGGAATTACTACCACATTCCAGCCTCTGTTCTACAGATGCTTGTCTCCTCCCTCTAATTTTACTACTACAGTGGCCTCTGCTCATTAAATGTGGCAGATCTCATGCCAGCATTGCTCATTCACTTTTAATACGTTCATAACTCTTCCTTTCAACAGCTATATTGTGTCTTCTCCACCCTGGCTTTGAACGAACTTCTACACTTGATTCTTCCTCTCCAGAACATCAGTCTTCTGGAAATCACTCCCTGGTCACGTTTTCCTGCAGCCAACAACTTGTAACTGCACAAAGAAGATGTAAATCTCACATGTTTCAAAGGGATGGTGAAAGCCATCAGCACAAACTGTTAGTCCAGGCCTAACTATTTTTTAAACATTTTAAAATAGAGAGAAAGCGGGGAAACTATATATCTACAAAGCAGTCTAGAACAGACTTCAAATTTCTATTCACAGATCAAATATCGATACTTTATACCACATCTAAATCTTACAAGCTTTATATCTGTAATCCAACACTGGAAATTTATAAAGTTAAATATCAGTTTTAGAAGTCCCATATGTAAAGCATATTTAAGCATTAATTTCATGGTGGCTGTTGCCCTGTTTGTTGGATAATACATCAAATACAGTTATTATATTCATATATTCATACTATAGAAAGTGTGTTCTTATTTGTATGGGTGGGAGAATTGTTTTAAACAAGACTGGTCAGTTGTCCAGTAGAGCTTTGTTGATTTGTCCAGTGAAATATTTTTTAATCAGTTTGAAAAGGAAGGGCAGAAATTGATTTCATATTATTATATTTGGTTTTCTCTCTCTCTTATACACACACAAACATATATATATATACATAATAATATATTTGCTTCTCTCTTTCACTCTCCCAAACACACACATATTCATTTGCACTCACACACACATATATAGATAGGTAACTAGGTAGATACATAGATAGACATAATTACTATTGCTGGTTTATATATATATAGATAGGTAGGTTGATATACATATCATCATCATCGTTTTTACGTCCGTTTTTCCATGCATAGGTTGGATGGGTCATTCTCAGCAAGGCATCGCTCCACTCGTGTTCCCTTATCATCACTGTGAGTCTCGGCGATTTGAGGTCTGCTCTCACAACCTCTGTTCCAGGTCTTTCTTAGTCATCCTCTACTGTGATTTCCTTCCACTCAGATTACCTGGTATTTCTTCACCCACTGGTCATTGTGCATCACATGTCCATACCAACACAGTATTCTCTCCTGCATACCATCTCAGTAAAAGACAAGACAAAATAATAACTTATAGCAATTAAGCCATAGCACATACACACAGAGTTTTATGTGACGATGAGGAGAGGGTATTCAGTAGAGTACTCGATACTTCGGAATTTGCTTTTGAAACAGCGAGAGCTCAGCTGTCAGGCCCCTGCTCTCTACTTTATTTGCATTCTACTATCCCAAGTGTATATATATACTCTCATTGTTTCATGTACTTTTCTATGCTTGCATGGGTTGGACAGGTCCTCTTCAGCACTGCATCTCTCCTCTCACTGTGTTCCTTCTTCATCTGTGAGTTTCAGTGATTTGAGGCCATCTCTCATAGCCTCTGTCCAGGTCTTTCTTGGTCTCCCTCTACTGCAGCTTCCTTCCACTGGAATCACTTCTTCATCCAACAATCATCATCTGTAACCAGCCCCTGTATACTTTTGTATATTAGGAACTATATTATACAAAGGTAGTGAATTCTTTGAAGGAGATTTTACTGCTATTATTAGCAGCTTGAATTCGTTTAAATTTCTGTTGTTCAGTTCCAGGTCACGTCTTATGAGCAAAGTTATTCCAGCGACTATAAGCTAAAAAATATATAAATCGGAAGAATATATTAAAAGCAACAAAGGAGAAATATTCCAAATGAATATATAAAAAGATGTTGGCTTTGAAAGTTTCTATAATAATAATTGTTTCTACTTTTGGCACAAGGCCAGCAATTACTCAGTATATTACTGGTACTTTATTTTATCGACCCCGTAAGGATGAAAGGCAAAGTTAACCTCGGCGGAATTTGAACTCAGAATGGCAAGGCGTCCGACCCTCTACCGATACTGCCAAATAATAATAGTAATAATGCTTCCTTTATTAACCACAAGGGTTGACACAAAGTATAACATTAAGGACAATACAGAGCGGTACAAATGGGTATTTCTGCGTGTAAAAGGGAGTCATATAAGGGAGTTAACATGGCGACAAGGAAGGTCGCTTGACCACGTCTTGACCGAACAAAATATAATATTTTCACCCAAAACTGCCCTTTAAACACATGTCAGATGGATTACAATATTCATTATCACAATTACTTTCACTGTTCCCTGACAAATAGTACCAGTTTCAAGATAGAATTATTTTAACGAAGTATATATAATTTGACTTGATTTTCGCCAACAAACCACGTGTGGACATGGACGGGGAAAAAAGGAAAAAAAAACAAAACAAATCATTACGTCCCTTAAGGATCGCAGTAAGTACTCCACAAAACATATAAACAACAATATACACACAGATTTATATACAGATACATACCATATGCATATACACACACGTGAAAAGAAACCACACTATTTCGTGTGAGACACTATACCGGCCAATTTTACCAATTTACATTGGTAAAATATTTCTTAACATTGACTTCGCTTCTAACCCACATACACCTTTTAATTATATATATATATATATACTAGCAGCTGAAAGTTAATAATTTTGAAAAAAAAATATTATTGAAAGTTTACTATAAAGAAGCAGTATCAGGGGAAAAAAAAACAAAAAAAACCCTTATTTCGCTGTTAATAAACAACTGCCTTCTACAGTACGTTTCATTTAACTTACGCAGCATATTTATTTGTTTACATGTAATGTAATTCAGACTCTTCTGTACACACACAACATTTAGGAAAACGGAAACAAAATACACAAAAAAACAGACATTTTATTTCTATCGTAATCAAGTGCGCTAAACCTATATTGTTTACATTCTGTGTTTTTCTACGGATGGGTAGAAATAACAAAATTGCCATGGTGATATCCATCGATGAAATATGCGACAAAACCGGCCGATGTCCCAAGATAGAACATTGCCCAGAAAATCACATCTGCCATATCTGTGCGGAACCCGAAAACTCGTTCCGTAATCGCTGGGTCGAATGTGGAACCTGTCGCATCTCTGTCTGCCTTCAATGCGCCACAGGCTTCCGGAGGATCCCAGGCCCAAAAAAGAGACATCATAATGCTATGATGGATGGATTATGGGAGATGGTCCAGCTAAAATCCTGGTCCTTTCAGTGTCTGGCCTGTGTGCCTGCCTCCACGAATGTTATTAATGTTATTGAAAAACAACAACAACAACAAAAACCAATGACTGTGTCTTCCTCTACCATTGTTACTGAACAACGGCAAAAACCCATGACACTGGCTTCTACTGTTATTCCTGTGGGAGAACATCAGAAACAACAACAACCCATGTCTTCCACTCCCAGTACATCTCGACACCAACAACTGGTGACTGTGTCTTCCCCTACCATTCCCGTGGAGGAACATCATCATCACCAACAACAACAACAGCAACAACCTGCGACTGTGTCCTCCCCTGCCATTCCCGTGGAGGAACATCATCATCACCAACAACCTGCGACTGTGTCCTCCCCTGCCATTCCCGTGGAGGAACATCATCATCACCAACAACGACAGCAGCAGCAGCAGCAGCAACAACAACAACAACAACAACAACCGACCAGTACAGATTTTGCGGAACTGCAACTAATGATTTCTGCTCTGAGAAGGGAAGTTGCAGGAATAGAGGCAAGCATTCGGGTAGGACCCCACAATGAGGGGTCTTATCGGAATGCCTTGCTAAAGAATCTCCCTGTACCTCTTGCTGGAAAGACTGAAAAGACTGCGGAATCTGCTACCCATGAAGTGATTGCCATTGGGGTACCAGAGGACAAGGCTGATCTTCAGGCATTTGCTGCCAGCTCAGCCAAAGACCTAGGCTGTGTTCCCCCAAAGGGTGCCCTCCGCCTTGGTCGACCTGGTCCAAAACCCAGACTCATCAGGCTGTCTTTCTCGGACCCCGCAGAGGCAACCTCATATCATCTGGCCTCTGCTAAAGCTGGGCGTGAAAATCGGATTACCTTCCGAACACGCCCAGGCCTACCACCCCATGTACGTCCAAAACTACGTGCTGCAGCTTCCTTGAATCGGAACTCAGCACAAGATGAAAGTTTCAGTCTGCGTGATGATGGGCAGATCTGGAGGTTTGTCAAGGCTGGTGAAACGTGGAAGAGAGATACCAGCTGGTCTGAGTGTGATCTACCCGCAATAACTGGCAATGTAAAAACTGTAACAACTCTGGGAAACTAAACCAGAACAACCTGCCACCCTCTACACACCATCATAAACTGCGAGCAGGGTACAAATTGTTGTCATTAAATTCTCGCAGTTTATGCAACAAGATACATCTGTTCGAATCCTACGTCAGAAGCATCGACCCTGACTTCATCACAGTCACGGAAACATGGGCACATTCCTTACTCTGTGATGGGGTTTTCACCATTACTGGGTACAACCTTTTCCGCAAGGACCGCATTAACCGCCGTGGTGGTGGTGTGATGGTCTACGTTCGTTCAAACTTTTCGGTAATTCCTTGCGTTGATTTGAACGAATCACAGGAAGAAGTTTTTTTCTGTGACATACGTATGACCATGTCAACACTTCTGCTTGGTGTTGTTTATCGACCCCCAAACTACCATCAGGACACACAGCTTTGCGATATCCTCAGAGTTGCTGCCAAGAAAACAGCCACTTATGTGTTTATTGCAGGTGACTTCAATCATCCTGAGATCGATTGGGAAACCTTTCGTTGGCCACAGGATGCAAACGATTTCCTTGAACTAGTGCTGGACTCAAACTGGTCACAAGTAGTCACCTCTCCAACAAGAGGTGACAACACTTTGGACCTGATCTTCACCACTACTCCTGAAGTGGTTATCAGTTGTACTACTGAGGAACCTCTAGGCGACTCTGATCATGCTATGATCATTGCCAATCTGGCACTTGAGGGCAGCAACAAAAACCAGGGCCATCTCCAATCTGCTTGCTTTGATTGGAAGAGGGCGGATTGGAACTTGTACTGCACTGAGCTACAGCGCCCAAACTGGCATGAGATGTATAACTCTGGAGATGTGAACTCTATACTCCAGAGCATCCTGGACTCAATATGGATAGCGTGTGCAGCATCAGTGCCACGGAAGCGGAAAAATAACCACCCCAAAAGTGCAATCTGGGAAACTTCAGCGGTCCGACTTGCCAGGAAAGAACGTCGGAACGCTGAACGGGAATATAAACTGCATAGATCAGATGCCAACAGAAAAAAGCGGAATAAATCTTCTAACCATCTCAAGCAAGTGACAAAGAAGGCAGTGCTTGAATTTGAACAGTGCATCGCAACCAATCCTGACAGTAAGGTGTTCTGGAAATATGTTCATTCAAAGCAGAGACCTCACTCTCCAGTTGGTCCTCTTCGCAATCACCACACAAGCCAGATCACTGACGATCCCAAGGAATGCGCAGAACTCATTGCTGAGTGCTATGCAAATATTTTTACTGTTGAAAACCAGAATGTACCATCTCCACCATCTCTAACATCAAATTCCATAACAACTATGGAATTTACACCTGCAATGTTGCGACGTCACCTTAAGAATAAGCGCAACTATGCCTCCCCTGGTCTTGATGGTGTGACATACCTGCTTCTCAAACGTGGCGGGGATTTCCTTTTGCGCCAGCTTTCTTTTTTCTTTCAATACTGTCTCAGCAATGGTGCTACTCCGGAGCAGTGGAAAACTGCCAGTGTCATTCCCCTGTTCAAAAAGGGCAACCGCATGTCACCTGTCAACTATCGTCCAGTCAGTCTTACTAGCTGTATGGCCAAACTGATGGAATCCTGTGTCAGAGAAACACTTTGGAACTTCTGGAGCTCTCACAGCCTCATCCGGCCCTCACAGTTTGGATTTATCCCTAACTCCAGCTGCTGTGATCAGCTTATCGAGTTCCTTGAGGACATCACCCGGATCACTGACAGCGGCTCATGGGTGGATGTTGTTTACCTTGACTTTGCTAAGGCTTTTAATTCTGTGCCACACAAAAGACTTATGGCAAAACTCTCTGCAATGGGTGTGAGGGATGATCTTTTCGACTGGCTGAAATCCTTCATTCTCAGCCGAAAGGAAGTAGTCACGGTTCTAGGACAGCATTCTTCACCATATGAGATGTCATCTGGTGTACCACAGGGATCTGTTCTTGGTCCTCTTTTGTTTGTGGCATATATTAATGACATAGATGCCAACTTACAGAATGCCACGGTACTAAAATATGCAGATGACATCAAGCTGTACCTTGAAATCAAAAGGACTGATCCTGAAATTTACAACTCTTTCCTACAATCAGACCTGGACACAACGCAGCAATGGATCACAGACTGGCAACTGAAGCTGGCTGTGGACAAGTGTACCACCATGCATTTTGGAAGGAAAAATCCAGCGTCCACATACTCCCTCCACAACACTGACATCAAAAAGTCCTCTTGTGAACGTGACCTGGGCATTACTGTCAGCAACGATTTGCGTTGGACAAAGCATGTCTCTAAGGTTGTCAAGAAGGCCGAGGGTGTCTTGGCATCACTCAGCAAGACCTTTGTTAGCCGCTCTCCAGCCATCTATTTAAAACTGTATACAGCTCAGGTGCGACCACACTTGGAATTCGCATCATCAGTCTGGAACCCCTATCTTGCTCGGAACATTGACCTCCTGGAAACTGTTCAGAGACGTGCAACCAAGCGCATACCCTCCATCAGACACCTACCATACTCTGAACGCCTTGCTTCCCTGGGCATGGATTCATTGAAGCTCCGACGTCTGGCAATGGACTTGGTGAATACCCACAAAGTTTTTAACCATCTCGCCAACTGCAACCCTGAGCGCCTCTTTGATCTCCATGTGTCTAACACACGTGGACATGCCTACAAGATAAGAAAACAGCACAGCTCCCATGACTTTCGCAGACATTTTTTCACGCTCAGAGTTGCTGAAGCATGGAACAAACTGCCTGCGTCAATTGTTAGCTGCCGAGACACTGAATCCTTTAAGACACTCATGCTTCCCGAAATACGCCAAAACTACACCTGATGTACCCCTTCCATACACATGCACACATGTGTGTATCATGACTCGTGCACTGTTCATTTTACTGATGTTTTTGCATTGCCCTATGTACTGTACATGCACTTTTTTGATGAGTTGTGGTGCACCTGGGCACTGTGCACAATATTTCGTTATTGTTATTATATCATGACTCATACACTGTTTATTTTCCTGACATTTGTACATTATTCTATGTACTATACATGCACCTTTGATGAGTTGTAGTGCACCTGAGCACTGTACACAATAATTTCATTATTATTATTATTTAAAAAAACCCCCAAAACAGCGGATGTAACAAAAAAAGAAACAATGAAAAATTCCCCAATAGTGGGGAGACTTCCGAGGGCCGCTCGTGGAGAAAGCCCACAAAAAAGCCACGGTTACCCTGACCGCTAAGGCAAGTGTTCTCTTCCAGTTTTCCTCCTACGATGCTACAGGCACACGCTCAAGGTAGGCCCATTCACTCGGGCCATTCTTGCCTCTCCCACCCACATCTCGGACATGCCCGGCTGACGGTACTTCCATGCCTGTAGAGTTTATTCCGAACTGGCAAAGCTCCTCGATGGCACTACCAGGCCAAGTATTTCTGGAAGTTGTCCATAGGCCCCGGCCTGAAAGTTCCCCCGAAGAGATTGGCTAGTTGATTTTCGTCGATGCCTCGAGTCTCCCTAAGGACGTCGTCGCTCTTTCCCTCTAGTAATAAAAAAATTATTGTGTACAGTGTTCAGGTGCACTACAACTCATCGAAGGTGCATGTATAGTACATAGAATAATGTACAAAAGTCAGGAAAGTGAACAGTGTATGAGTCATGATATACATATATACACACACACGTGTGCGTGTGTATGGAGGAATATCAGGTGTAGTGTTGGAGAATTTTGGGAAGCATGGAAGTTTTGAAGGATGAAGTGTCCCAACAGCTAACAACCAATGCAGGTAGTTTGTACCATGCTTCAGCAACTCCGAGCGTGAAAAAATGTTTCCGAAACTCGTGGGAGCTGTACTGCTTTCTGATTTTGTAAGCATGTCCTTAATTTCATATTTAATCTAAGGGGAAAACAAAAAATACTCCATTTGGGTCATTTTCTGTGTTGACTGCTCCCAGTTCCAGGCGGTTTCCTGTATTTTATATATTTCTACGTTATTTACTTTTGTTTTCTAGTGGGGAAGGTTAGACAAGGGACATAACTATTCCATACTGTTACATAAATTCTTATCTTCACTGACGGCTCGCCTAACCCAGGTAACTGGTGATACTCGTGAGGGTGCTTGGCTGTTCCAGCGCATTAGCCTCGCCATCACCCGAGGTAATGCTACCAACGTGCTGACTTGCCTCAAAAAATATTAGAGAGGTTACCCAGTGCTCCTCGTGATATTGTTATCTTTTGTTCTGGCAGCGGCTCGTTTGTCCACCCCTTTCGCCTGCCTTTTATTGCATGTGGTCCTAGATGTATGTATTGCCTGCTGGTGTTTTTTCTTTCTTTTTTTCAATTATTTGTATTATTATTTATATACAAAATTATATTCTTTCCGTAAATTCGAAGTTCTTTTAAAATAAAGTTTGCCAAGACTGTTACATAAGTTATCTCCCCTGAATTTTACTTTTTGAAGCATCCACACGCACACATATACTCATATACAGACATATATATACACATAGTGAATGTGTATATGAGTATGTGTGTCTGTCACTTTCACAAACTTCAAGACCCTGTCGAAATATGATTAAGAACAATTTATATTCAAGCAACGTTACCATAAGATGAAAACTCAGGTTTAAAGGTTCTCAAACTTGTTATTATTTGATCGGTAAATGTATTTATTTATGTAAATAGGGAGTTGACAGAGCCATTTGAATGTCGGCTAGAATATTTTGCGGTATTCGTTTCGGTTCTCTCCGCTCTGTGAGTTCAACTTCGTCTTTTATCCTTTCGAGGTCTAGAACTTCTCTGGGAGAAATCTGGTGTGTTTAAAAATCTAAGAAACACTCGTATGTCTCTACAGTCTACAGTGCCCCTGTGACTCCACCAACAATTGAAAGTCCATATATATACAGTATGTAGTGACCAACGGTATAAATATATTTTTTACAACTAGTACAACTGCTCTAAAATTGACTTCGTTAATCATTGATCTACATGTAGTACTGCTACTGTTATGTTATAAGATGCTATATATCTCTCTCTCTCTCTATATATATAAATATATATATACTATATAGCTATGTTCCTCTCTTATATATACACTATATAGCTGTCTCTCTCTCTCTCTCTCTCTCTCTCTCTCTCTCCTTATATATATACACTATACAGTTATGTCTCTCTCCCCCTCTCTCTCTATATATATACTACTAGCAGAGGTACCCGGCGCAGTCATGTATAACATTCACGTCAATACTTCAGTGCTGCTTCGAAAACTATACTTGTACAAAATCATCGGCTTTTTCCCAAAATGGGTTCCTGCCTTCAGGGGTCCCCAACTCAATATGTGCCAATTCTGAGTGTTCAAATTCATCTGTAGAACACACGTAGCCCATGTGCCAAGTTTGGTGAAAATCGGTTGCAAACTCCAGAAGTTATATGCTCAGATCAAGAGTGTGTTGTTAGTCCTCTAAGGAACTGAAAGCATATGATTTAGAATATATATATATATATATATAGCAAAATACTAGTGTGTATAAATGTAACAAGGAGAAGTGGTTTGTGTGTATAATATTTAATCAACAATTTGTGGATATATATAGAACAGTATAGTTGACATGTCAATGAATAGATGAAAGAATGAAGCAAAGTTATTAGTTACCGTTTTGGTTGCCTGGCAGAAGACGCCTGGTCTTCACCAGGCGCCGGAAGGGCAAATGAGAGAGAGAGAACTTAAAGTTGTTAGTTTTATAGGGTTCTGACCGGAAGTTACAGAAATGGTTCTACTTCCTGTCTAAAGAGCGTTAATCTATTGGGGTTGTGAGTGTCACAATAAGGGAGGCAACTCCTGCTACATTACTTCCCGCCAGATTTTTAGAATATAAAAATCGAATGAAATATGTATGTAGCAAGTTGGCGAGAATGTTGTAACAGGCATGAAAATGACAAAAAAAAAATAATGTTTGCAAAAATCAATGATAGATATCAAGGTAGCCAACCGCTCTTGGCCAGAGAACGACTGGACATCTATCTATCCATCACCCAAAGATACAATGTAATAAAGTAAGAGAAGAGCTCAAAGTTCAAATGTACAACATATGGTTCACAGGTGTGCAATCACATGACAGCAGGAAAGAAAGTGTGTTCCAGAGAATGAATGCAGGTGGCTTCTGTTCTGTGCTATATCGTGAAATTTCTAACCTCCGAATGGATTTTCTCACAGGAAGAGTGCTGCAAAAATAAATTCTCTAGCTTGTTCTGCTGGTTTTGGTTGTTGATGAAGCTGTGTTGATGTTGTTGTCTCGCGGAGTGAGCGTATTCGATGTTTAAATTCACAGTAAAGAAAATATTTTTCAGAAAAAATGAGTTTCGCAAAGTGCTAGAAATAACAGCCGAAGTTGATGGTCGATGTTGAGAATGCGTTGACCTGGAAGGGTCAAGAGGCCAGCGACCAAAGAAATAAGCATTCTGAATAAATGCGCAGTTTTCAACGGCAAATTTACGTGGTAAATTTTTAAACCGGCAAATAGGAGAATATAGCTTGAGGCTGGAGAATCCTTGGCGAGAAACGTTATCCCTGGCGTGCGGCTATCTCTGTGAGTCGAGATATCTCCGTGAATCGAGAATCCTACACGTGCCAAAACAAGGCTAAGTTGAAAAAATAATATTTCTAACGCGCGAGAAAATGGCGCGAAAATGAAAATGCAACAGGTCGTTGGCAGCCATTTTGAAAAAATGTGTGTGTGAAAGTGACAATGATGAAAAAGAAAGAAAGGCTTCACTTAGCATAACAAATATGGCGAGTTCAATTTGTTTTTTTTTCATTTTTGGTGTGAACTTTGAAAAAAACTTGATCGATGAAGAAAACGATGAAAAAAAAGGCAATGGTTGAGGTTCATCGAAAATAAATGTTCCTGTTGAAATGTAATAAAAAAATAAAATTTCTTTTTTTTTGTTGTTGTTTTTAAAGTGTTCGTTGTAAGAAACGAGAAACATATATATATATATCGTGAAATGCGACAGTTAGTTGATGCGTGAGAGAAAAAGTCTGTCTGACGCGAATTTCACCTGTGCGTGGTGTGTTCGTTTCTTGGTTGCGTATTTTCATAGTTTGTCAATAAAATTTTGCTGTGTATTCGTAATGTTACTCACACAGCACCAGATTCTGCTATTTTTTTCTTTTTTCGGGGTCACCACTTATAACAATGAACGGCTGCGTGTTCGTATCACGTCGGGGGTCACCAATTATAACAAAATACTGGTGTGTATGAATGTAACAAAGACGATTTGTTTGTGTGTATAATATTTAATCAACAATTTGTGGATATATATAGAACAGTATAGTTGACATGTCAATGAATAGATGAAAGAATGAAGCAAAGTTATTAGTTACCGTTTTGGTTGCCTGGCAGAAGACGCCTGGTCTTCGCCAGGCGTCGGAAGGGCAAATGAGAGAGAGAGAACTTAAAGTTGTTAGTTTTATAGGGTTCTGACCGGAAGTTACAGAAAGGGTTCTACTTCCTGTCTAAAGAGCGTTAATCTATTGGGGTTGTGAGTGTCACAACAAGGGAGGCAACTCCTGCTACATATATATCAAAGTTATATATTGAGTTAGAAACTCAAAGTAGTCTCTTACAATAAAATAGCTCTAGGAAAGAGAATTTTTCCGAGCCGTATATTATAATTGAATATAAAAGAAAAACGAACACAGACATATACATATATGTGTTCATATCGCAAGGGATTCACCTTAGCGAATCTGGTCCCTTGCGATTTGAACACATATATGTATATGTCTGTGTTCGTTTTTCTTTTATATTCAATTATAATATATATAAGAACAGATTAAAGTTTAAGCAAAGAATCGCTGCTGTCACCCTTAACAGGATCTTCTGAAACTAAAAAAAAAAAAACAATCTGTGGACGCAGAAGTAAATATTTCGAAAAACGTTTCAACCGAAGGAAAACAGGAAGACGATACTTTGGTTCATGAAGACGTTCCCAAGCAAATGGAAAAAAGGCGAGGATAATTACGGCCTTATGTGGAGCGATGAGAACGATTTTTTGCAAAGACAAAAACACGTTCATGGTATAAACGGAGTCGTTAGACTAATATTCTATTTAGAATAACCGAATGATTCTCTGCTCCGGATTTTAAGAATAAGAATAATGTAAATAAAGTTGTTAAACGGACATGACAGAGGTTATTAAAATAGTACGTATATACATATACACATGCATACGCACACCATACATACATATATATATATAGAAGCGTGTGCGGACATTGTAACTTCCCCGAACACACACACATAGTCACAGTACGTCTTGTGTGAAAGAGAGAGACGTACTTTGTAAAGAATAAATAAATTAAAGTTAAAGTTATTGAACGCTGTTATCATTTTCTCCCCTCCCCAATACCCCTCTCTCTTTCTTTCTTTCTCAACCCCCTCTCTCTTTCTCTACAGAATGGAGAACAATCAAGAACACGCATATCTCTCTCTCTGTCTTTACATATATATATGTGTGTGTGTAAACCAGCGTTTGGCGCCACTCTCTCTCTCTATCTGAATATCTTGTACCTCTCTCTGTAAAATGGCCTATCTCACTCTCTTTAGATGTATATGTGTGTGTGTGTGTGTAGTTTTCGTGCAACCAACCAATATTTATCTAGGGGCTGCATTAGACAAAAAACTTGAACATTTTATGAGTCCAAAACATTCTTTTGAACATAACGTATGTTTGTTCCAAATTTGAAGAAAATCAGTTGCAAACTGTAGAAGTTATGTGGGTACGGAATACACACACACATCCTCAGTTTTATATAGATATAGCTGTCTCTCTCTCTAAATATATATACACTATATAACCATGTCTCTATATTTATATATCTAAATAAAGAAACATATTTATATATCTAAAACAGAGAATGTCTGTCTGTCTGACTCCCTAAAACTCGAGAACCACCCAACCGATTGTTTTCAAACTTTACACGTGTAATACTTATGGTCCTGTGAGTGTTTTCAGCAAAGAATATTTCAAATTTTCAATGCCCCAGGGACCGCATTAGGCGATCTCTTTCTATAATCCTTAGTCTTTCTTTTTAGATAGATACATAGATATAACGTTGCGCCCTTATATCTGTCTGCATTACGACATTATGATGCTATATGTGTGTGTATATATATATATATATATATATATAGTGTGTAACGTTTTTTGAAATATTTACTTCTGCGTTCACAGATTGATTTTTTTAGTTTCAGAAGATCCTGTTATGGGTGAAAGCAGCGATTCTTTGCTTAAACTTTTATCTGTTATTTTAATATATATATATATAATTATATATTCGTGTACAGATATTTTTGCATACACAATAACAAAATATAAACAAACATATTTATTTTACAAGATTCAATAAGGATAAATATATAAGAACCCTAGAGCAAATCCCGAGCCATTCTGCTAGTATACACAATCTCTCTCTATATATATATATACACTATATAGCTATGTTTCTCTATATAGCCATGTCTCTCTCTATATATATACACTATATAGCCATGTCTCTCTCTCTATATATATACACTATATAGCTATATCTCTCTCTATATATTAACTATACCTTCTTTCTATATGATGTTCATGGACTATTGGTGTTCATGTCCCCTTTCATCCCCTTAGCAGGGAAGGAGTCAATATATTATTAAGTTAACTCTGTTCCTCCTCTTCTGACATTTTATATAAAATAATATTTTTAAAGACATAATTGAGGAATGTCTGTGTTGTTCTTGAGATTCTGTATTGACTGACATTTCTAGGGTCTCTATTGAAACCTCCGGGTTTCTTGGTCCCTGTAAAGAGGAAAATAGTTAATTATCAGAGCCTGACCGACGTCTTCCTCTTTGTAGCATCTCTATTGAGACCTCTGCATTTCTGATTTCCTCTGAAAATCAGGACAGGTGGCCCTCTTGAGGAGGTAGCCCTGTAAGGTGGGATGGTTGTTACAGTAGGTGTCTCTGGTCATTTTCTGCAGTAATGCTGTTGTCATTTTGTCCATGGGACGTTGCTAAGGCACTGCTTAGACTGGGATGTTGCTGCCCCCCCCCCCCCCCCCCCTTCACTGCTTGATTCTTTTTTCTTCCTTATTTCAGTGTAGAATCTCAGGTAAAGTGAAAGCAAAAGTTGAGATGACCCGAGGACAAGATTATCTCTTCTATTCCACTTACTAATTAGTATTTTGTAAAAGATGGAAGCTGGTTTCTCACAAGAAATTAAGTAGACAATTATCTCACCTTCTACTTAAATGTCTTAAGCTCACCTGAACAAAGAAGGATTAATTAAAATAAACCTAATCTTCCAGATGTAAATCCAAATAAGAAATCTTAGGTAGAAACTAGTAAAGTTTTCATTTACTTATTTTTAGAAAAGTTTCTTTTTATATCAAAATGATAATAATATATTTGTAAATTGTCTCTGTTGTTTTCAGCACACAGGTTGGCTGAATTGTTAAGAAGTTCACCTAGCAATCATTGGGTCCTGGGTTCAAGCCCCAAGGTGAGCTATGCCTTGTGATTGAAATTTGGTAGATGGAGACTGTTTGGAAGCCTGTTTGGTAGATGGAGACTGTTTGGAAGCCTGTATCTGTAATTCAAAGGACCACTCTTGCCACACACTGTGTTATGCTGAATCTCCCTGAGAATAATGTTAACAGTACACATGTCTGGAATACTCAGCCACTTCTACTATAATACAAGATAGACTGTACCTGTAATTCAATGTACCAGCCATGTCACACAGTGTCATGCTGAATCATCATCATTTTACGTCCATTGTTCCACGTTAGCATGGGTTAGACGGGTTGTCCTTTTGTGGGCAATACCAGGTCAGGTGACCATGTCATGCTCCTACATAACTGATGTTGGCTTGATTTCTACAGCTGGATGCCCTTCCTAACACCAACCTCATTTACAATGAGTAAGTACTGGGTGCTTTTTACCGTTGCATATACACAACCACTTTACAGTGGACTGGGTGCTTTTTGTCCTGACACCTACACAACCACTTAACAGTGGGAGGGGTGGATGGGGGCATACTGTCTATATGCTTCAGCTTGTACCCGTGGGAGAGAATTATTTTAAGGGCACACATATCTGTGGAATACTCAGCTACCAACATGTTAATAGCATGAGTAGGCTGTTCCATTTATTGAACAACTGGAATAGTCACCGTAGAAAGTAAGAGAGGTCCATTCCACTTTCCTTGTTCCCAACATCAAGATACAAACAACCAATTCTTCTCTTCTTATATAAACACAGTTTAAGAAAAATCTGCTAAAAACATGTGTGCATGCACTCAACATGACCAATTTGTTTATATTAAATAATATACTTCCTTGTTAATAATACACTTCCCATTTCATACAAAACTTAAATATATATTGAAAATATATTTATAAAAAAACGTACATACTGGGTAGTTTTAAGTTGAACCAGTGTTATACTGTATTCTACAGTGTAGTGTAGGATATAATGTATTGGGCATTGTTTAACACAACCACCTGGCCCTTGGGTACCTTTAACAGAGTGTCTGGGTGGTAGACTTAGTTTGTTGTGCAGTTTAACACCAATCTAATTATTAACTACAACAATAATAATAATATTGATATTTGAATTGGTTTGAGGTATTTTTTTAAAAACGTCATAAAATTAAAAAAATTATTTAAAAGCCAAACAATGTGTATGATAAAAGATGTAAAACATAGGTTTTATTCAAAATTTTCAGTTTTAATCGACCCGAGTCATAAAACGGGAACTTCCAATAAATCAGCGAAAAATGCCAGAAATTAGTTTTGTTCTTGATTTAAGTTATCACAAGGCTACAAATTTATACAAGAAGCAGAGTATTTATTTCAATCTTTTCCCCAGTATATTACTGTTAATTATAAGCATTGGATTTACAACAGGTAGATAATATCGGCAATGAAAAGACCAATGGAAACATTGTTTCTTTGGTCTGATTTGACCAGTTCCACCTAACTCGCTAAGAGAATGAGGTCGGATCTTGTCATAATCTGGAAAGACCAATGGAAACATTGTTTCCTTGATTTGATTTGACCAGTTCCACCCCATTCAGTAAGAGGTCTGGGATCATGTCGATCGTTAATAAATAAATAAGCATTGAAGAAATGAATGGCACAAAATTTGACAGGATTTAAACTATGACAAAATGTAACGATGGAGAGTTTTGGTGATGGACTGACTGACAATCAAACTACGGCCAGGTGGTTAAAGAGTTCATTTCATAACCTTGTAGTTTAGTGTCACTGTAGCACCTTAGGCAAGTATTTCTACTCTAGCCTCAGGTTAACCAATATAGTTGTGTGTGAGTTTTAATAAACAGAAATTACAGGCAGAAACCTGTTGTATACACACACCACACACACAAATATGTGTGTGTTTGTACATACATTCCCACACTACAGTGTCCATATTATCGTGACACGAGCAATAGGAAGTTTCTCATGACTTTAATACAGCTGAAGATCCTCCTATCACCAACCAGGTTGTTGGTCATTAAATAATCATGATGGCTAAGATATTAAGGTGCCAAGCTACTGTGAAAAGTGGCAACAGTGAATATCTTGTCACTGGTGTGCTGTACCAATCAACCCAAAAGTACTTAACATTTAACCCTTTCATTACCATATTTCTAATGAAAGACACTGTCTATGTCGTTAACCCTTTTGTTACGATATTTCTAATGAAAGACATTGTCTTTAACCCTTTCATTTCCATATTTCTAATGAAAGATACTGCTTATGATTTTCAAATAATTTTGAAAAAGATCAAGAATTTGGAGGGATTTATTAAGGTGGTTTTTGGAACAAAGGTTTTTAGATAAATATAACCATGTGTATCCTGTTTAGAATAAGTAATACACCACATCCCTGTGTGTCATAACAAGTAACTAAAAAGGTTGGTGTCAGAAAGAGGACAGTAAAGTATTGCCACAAAAAATCCCTTCCAACTGATACAAGCATGGAAAAGCTGACATTTGACATGATGATGATGATAAATAGTTTTGTATCATAGAAGCAGGGTTTAGCTATGGGTGGCTTGGTCATGAAAAGGTTGAGAAACTGGTCCCATTTAGTTGTAAAAATATATCACAAGGAAGAGGCACAACATTACGATCAACAACAGGTGTGGGGTAGGCTCAGCAGTTTGTGATTATGAAGTAATGAGTTCAAATCCATGATACTAGAGAAAAACAGGTAAGGAATAGGTAGAAATGGCTGTAATTATGTAGTAATTAGTGACAGGTTGGTAGATGTATAAAGACACCTGTAATTAGTGACAAGCAGGTAGATGTATAAAGACACACCTGTAATTAGTGACAGGTTGGTAGATATATAAGGACACATCTATAATTAGTGACAAGCTGGTAGATATATATAAGGACACACCTGTAATTAATGATAAGCTGGTAGATATATAAAGACACCTGTAATTTGTGACAGGTTGGTAGATATATAAGGACACCTGTAATTTGTGACAGGTTGGTAGATATATAAGGACACACCTGTAATTTGTGACAGGTTGGTAGATATATAAGGACACACCTGTAATTTGTGACAGGTTGGTAGATATATAAGGACACACCGGTAATTAGTGACAAGCAGGTAGATATATAAAGACACACCTGTAATTAGTGACAAGCAGGTAGATATATAAAGACACACCTGTAAACTGGAATACCTTGTAACATTGTCATTGTAAATTATTAATTAAGTAAAAGTAAATATAATGTTATTTCTCAGAGAGATTCAGCATGACACAGATTGTGACAAGGTTAGTATTGTGAATTACAGGTACAACTCATTCATACCAGCCAAGTAAACAAGAGCAATGTGAAATAAAGTGTCTTGCTCAAGGACACAATGTACCACTAAGAATAGAAATCATGACCATATGATTCTGATTCAAATACCCAAACCACTAAGCAACACTTCTTCACATATATCATCATCATCATCATCTATACACACACCTTACAGGGTGAACTGAGTACTTTTTATTGACACCAGCTCTACCACCTTACAGGGTGGACTGGGTGTATTTTATTGTGGCACCAGTACTAGCATCTTACAAGGTGGACTAGGTACTTTTTATTGTGACACCAGCACAACCTTATTACATTAATCAATACAATGTAAAATGTGGGTGCACAAGAGATGCACTGGGATTACAGCAAGCTGACAAAGGAAGATTTTGTAGGGAGCAGATGCACAGGAGTAGGAAGTAGTAAGATCACCCATCAAATATATTTCCTGAAATGTTCAGAAGGTTCCCTCGAAGTAGTTGATAACTTCTGTTACCAAGGTAATCTAATCAACAGTGCAGGAGGGTACTTTGAAAGCTGTGGCGAGAGTAAGAATGAAGTGAAAAGAGTTAAAGGAACTATTACTTCTCTGTTGGCAATAAAGGAAATCTCTCTCTGAGTAAAGGGCGGAGTGAATGATGCTTGTATTGAAAGTGCCATGTAGCAAAACATGGGCCTTGAATGTAGTGGACATGTCTAAGCTAGAAAAAAATGAAGTGAACATGCTCCACTGAATGTATAATTTTAGTTTGTATGAGCAGCTTAACAGAAGTGAACTGAGAGAAAGAGTGGGTATAAAATGAACCAGAGGTAACACTCATAAGAGAAAGACTGGGTTTCAGGTGAAACAGAGGTAACATTCATGAGAGAAATACTGGGTATAAGATGAACTAGGGGTAAGACTCATAAGAGAAGGTGTGGCTTGTGTTGGGAGAGACATGGGTCATAGTAGAAGCTGCTACCACTGCCACCACTTCTACTACAAGACCAATTTCACATCTAAAGTAGGAATCATCATTGTAAGGGACCCCAAGTCAACCTTCATATTTATGATAGGAAGGAAATGACAAAACAAGCAGTGACTGTGTTGGAGAGAAGATATCAAACAAGCAAGAAAAGTGGATGTAAAATAATAATAATCACAATAAGATAAAAATAAAAAAGTGATAAAAAAATTTGAAAGTTGAAGAATGAAACACAGCTCTGAGATACTTGAACTTCTTCACCTGCTTCAGTGGAACTCCATTTACATGTAGAGGGTACTGTGCAGGCTTCCTTGAGAGGACAAATGTCTCAGTCTTCGTAGCACTGATTTTCATCCTAGCCATGCAGCACTTGGCATCAAACCTATCAAGTGCAAGTCAAAGAGCAGAGATTTGCCCCTTCTCCAAATTGAGAGATCACAGCACTGATACTACAGACTTGTGGTTAGAATGTCTCAGGAAAAAAATCACTAGACAGATTTTACAGGCAAAACCAACTGACAGGAGACCCAGAGCAAGATGATTGGATAACATCTATGAACTTGATTGGTCAAGCTTGGGGATCCAGCCAGATCAGTTGGAGACAGTTGCTTCTGACAGGACCCACTGGAAGGAGTGTTTGAGGACTCTGCCCCCATGATCCTCTCAAGAATAAGTGGGAGAAGAAGAAGAAGAAGAAGAAGAAGAAGAAGAAGAAGAAGAAGTGGAAGAAGAAGAAGAAGAAGAAGAAGAAGAAGAAGAAGAATGAAACATTTGAAACAAAGAGGAAAGTTGTGAAAAAATAGATAATTATGAAGCCAAAAAAAAAACCAAACAAATATGTTTTTTAATGAAAAATATTTGGTGTTTCGAATCATGTACAATGATGGAAATGAAGACTGTGTTTAACGATGGTAAGCTTCTGTTGGACGAAGTCTATAAGAAATCTGATTTACATTACAGTTGTAACAATTTTGTTTTACTCAAACTTCACTCCCTGCGAATTCTGGCCGTTGTCAGTAGTTTGGGGAGAGAGTTGGTCTCTGTTGTGCTGACATTACTCCAACTTGACATACCTCTCTCTCTCTCTCTCTATATATATATATATATAGAGAGAGAGAGAGAAAGAGATAGTCCTCAGTGGCATAAGGGAGAGATGGGGGTCTCTGTTGTACCGACATTAACACAACTTCACACCTTTATACATAGAGACAGTCTTCAGTGGCATAAGAGAGAGATGGTCCCTGTTGTGTTGACATTACTCCAACTTGATACCTCTCTCTCTCTCTCTCTATATATATATATATATGGAGAGAGAGAGAGATATAGAGAGAAAAAGATGGGGGTCTGTTCTGCTGACATTAACACAACTTCACACACCTTTATACATATAGACAGTCTTCAGTAACACACCAATAACAACCATGAAATATTTTCATTTTATATCCAAGGCAATTTTTCTCTTTAGACTGATTCAGGTAAAATACAAATACTAATAATTGAATGGCAATAATTTGGCCGCCACTGCTGACCCACCAGTGAGAGGGTATCACGACTGAAGGTCGAAACACCCAATGAGCGTTAGACACTGATGACATGAATGCCTCCTGGCCAAGGCTATGTTCACCAAAATGAAAAGATAAAATGAAATAATGGTAATTTAAGATGAAGTAACTAAACAGAAAATAGAGTCAGGAACAATTTCTCTGCCTGGAAACTCTGGTGAGTTGAGAATGTAAATATTAAAATTCTGGTGTGTTTCCCTCATTTTCAATATGATAGATAATATCAGCCAAAGAATACTCCACCATAGCTTCACTAGCTGCCTTTGACATCTGAAACAGAAGAGGAGACAATATTCATGATAATAATAATGATTTCTTTATTGGCCACAAGAGCTGACATCAAGAAAAACATTACAGACGGCACAGGACGGTACGATGTGGGTTTTGTGCGTGTAAAGATTTTTATTATTTATATAAGAAACGAAAAAGAAAAAAAAAGACATAGAAACAAATATATATATAAACAATAAAAATGAAAATTGAAACAATGAAAAATTCCCCAATAGGGGGAAACCTCCAAGGGTTACTCGTGGCGAAAACCACACAAAAGACCACGGCCACCCTGACCACCTGGGCAAGCGCCCTCTCTCAATTTTTCCATCTCTCAAACTACAGACGTATATTCAGAGCGGTCCTGATCACTCAGACCATTCTCGCTACCCATCGTTCAACAAACTTGCTAGAAGACAGCACTTGCCTCTCCACCCTGATTTTCCTCTTCAAGTGAAACTTGAAAAAGTTAATCAGGGATTCGCCGAAGAGGAAAGTGTCTGTCTTTAACCCTTTCAACCTTGTCCACCACACAATCTCTTTCGCCATGGCCACCAGGCAGATGAAAACCGCCTGCCCTTCCTCCTCGAAGGAAGACGGCGAGACCATCTGCACTATGTACTGTCGATAACCCGATCGGTACTACACGCGACAGCAACTGTTCGACATAGCTCCACAAGTTAGCAATGCCTGGGCACTGAACGAGTGCGTGCACGACGGTTTCGTCGCTTTGCGCGCATCTTGGACAGGCTTGGCTGACGGCACTTCCGTGCCTGTAGAGCTTATCTCAAATCGGCAACGCTCCCCGGTAGCACTGCCAGGCCAGGGATTTCTGGAAGTTATCCATAGGCCCTGGGCTGAAAGTTCTCCGGAAGAGAGAATAATAATAATACTAATCTTTTCTTTATTGGCCACAAGGGTCAACATCATAATCATCATGATCATGATCATTGTCTTCATTTAACGTCTATTTTCCACACTAGCATGGGTTATATACAATATAAAACGTGTTATCCAAAAAGGGGTTACAAAACATGTTGGGACACCCAATCCAATCCAATCCAGGACCATCACCGTTTTCTGTTTGGTTTTGGTATTGTCAGGTGTCAGGGATGTAACTATACTCACTACACTTGGTCAATTGTGGGTTGATGAGGCTATTTAACCCATTGTTAGGGTGGATGATTGTAGACTCTGAGGACTTCATCGGCTTTTTTAACACCTTTTGTAGTTTGTGCTACTGGTGTTCCACCTACCCTCAAGATCAGACCAGGATCTTGTGGGGAGCTGGTTTAGTTGCCGACCAATCAACCATGAAATAAATAAACCCTAAATAGTGTAAACTTTGAAACTACTTACCGGTGTGTAGGAACCACAATCTTTTGGTGGGTATTTGAAATTAGGTCCAAAATTTACAGATACCTACGATATATATAAATACAGAGTTATATATATATATATACGAAAAAGAAGTTGAAAATACAATAACTTTACAGTGTATACTGGGTGCATTTATTGTGTAAATCACCAACACTAGAGAGGTTGTCAAGTGAGGGTCCTCTTTACTCTTCGTTTGGCAAGATTTCTACAGCTGGGTACCCTTCATAACACCAACCATTTTACAGTGTGTACTGGGTGCGTGTATCGTGTAGATCACCAACACTAGGGAGGTTGTCAAGTCCTTGATACAAGTGAGGGTCCTCCTAACCCTTTGTCATTTATTTATAATTCTAAAAGGAGGATTTATTTGATAAGCATTTTTACTTTTAAAAAATCATTCAAATTTCAAAGTATGTTTTAATACAACAGCCTGCTTGTGAAATTAACGTGCAAGTGGCTGAGCATTCCACAGACATATGTACCCACCATGTAATCCTCAGGGAGTGTTTCAGTTGTAAGAACAACAGAGCAGCTTGCTTGTGAAATTTATGTGAATGTGGCTGAGTATTCCATAGATACAGGTATCCTTCATGTAATTCTCAGGGAGATTCAGCATGACACAGTGTGTGGCAAGGTGGGTTCTTTGAATTACAGCTACAACTCATTTTTTTCCAGCTGAATGGAGTATAGCAATGTGAAATAAAGTGTCTTGTCCAAGGACTCAATGTGTTGCCTGGCTTGGGAATCCCACAACTTCACAATCCTGAACTCAAAACGATAACCACTAAGCCACGTACCTTAACAATTAACTCACATCCATACACACATCCACGTGCAGAAATATTAAAGACAAAAGAAAACAAAGAAGATATTAAAATAGTACTTACAGTGGCATTCTTGTAGAGTGATATGGAAGGGTGATAGACTCCTTCAAATATGTCGATAAACATAACACCTTGGTTTTCTCCATTTTTATAAGTAATTAACTGAAGGAGGTGAAAATAGAGTTAGAGTTAGAACAGTTAGTTACATGATGTAATAATTGTTTCTACATTTAGGCACAAGGTCAGCAATTTGAAGGAGAGGAGAAACTTGATGAAATCGCCCCCAGTGTGTTACTGGTACTTTATTTTATCAAGCCTATAAGGATGAAAGACAAAGCTAACCTCAGTGAGATTTGAACTCAGATTGCAAAGGGCTGTAACTAAATGCTGCAAAGCATGTTATCTGAAGCTCTACTGATTCTACTGCCAATTCACTGCCCTTATACGATGTAGTAATAATATCTAGGAGCTGTTTAGCAGATTAGACAAAGGAATCTGGTCCTTCTATTGTTGATACACTATCTGCTGCTGGTAAATACAGGAAGAAGGAAACAAAATTTGAACTCAAAAGTCACAGAACTGGATAAGATACTGCAAAGCAACCCGTCTAACTCTTTAATAATTTGACCAATCCACTGCCTTTCAATGAAAGGATGGACAGCAAAGTTGACCATGACGGGATTTGAATTCAGAGCAGAAAAAAACCATCAGCAAGTATTGAGGAATTTTACCTAATGCTCCACTATCATGAGTATATCTTGCTTACAAACATTCCTGCCTTCTCTCTCTCTAGAGTGTCCTGAGTGTATTACTGTGGCACCAGCCCTTGGGAGGAGATTGTTATGTCTCTGATACAAATAAAGAGTTCTTTTGACCCTTTCTATGGTTACATGCCATTCCTATCACCAAGCACTTTACAGAGTGTACTGGGTGCATTTTACTGTCACCAACACAAGAGGTTGTCATACCCTTAATGAAGCTGAAGAATCCACTTGACATACAACTGAAGCTCTGCGAGCCAGATGTTAAATGATAACAATGTCCAACAACTCATTTATCTTTTGTAAAGTGGTAGTGATGGTGCCACGATAGACTATACTCAGTACACTCTGTAAAGTGGTAGTTTTAGTGTTATGATAAAACACACATAGTCCACTCTGTAAATTGGTAGTGCTGGTGCCATGATAAAAAGCACCCAATACACTCTGTAAAGTGGTAGTGTTGGTGCCACACTAAAATACACCCAGTACAGTTTGTAAAGTGGTAGTGTTGGTGCCACACTAAAATACACCCAGTACAGTCTGTAAAGTGGTAGTGCTGGACCATCAAAGAGAACAAAAGACCAAACATTACTAGATTATTGGAATATATTAGAAATGGTTAAAACCGTTACCTTGCTCCCAGAGCTAATTTGTAAGTTTTTCTCAGCTTCAGAAACATAATCTTTTTCTTCATAATATAAATGACTCTTGAACTTCACTAATGGCTGAAGAAACAGAAGAAAGAGAGAAAGAAATAAGACATAAAAGAAAATATCATCATCATCACTACCACCACCACCATCATGTAATTGATGAAAGGCAAACTATGTTGCAATGCATGTCTGAAGCTCTACCGATTCTGCTAATCTAACACCCTTACAACAACAACAACATTAATAATAATAATTGTTTCTACTTTAGGCACTTGGCCAGCAATTTGAATGGGAAGAGAAAGTTGATTAAATCAACCCCAGTGTGTTACTGGTACTTTATTTTAAGGATGAAAGGCAAAGCTAACCTCGGCGGGAGTTGAACTCAGACTGTAAAGGACCATAACTCTATGTTGCACAACATGGTGTCCGACACTCTACCGATTCTGCCAATCCACCGCCCTTAATAATAATAATTGTTTCTACTTTTTGGCACAAGGCCAGCAATTATCCCAATGCATTACTGGTACTTTATTTTATTGACCCCGTAAGGATGAAAGGCAAAGTTGACCTCGGCGGGATTTGAACTCAGAATGGAAAGGGCCGTAACTCTATGCGTCAAAGCAAGGCGTCCGACCCTCTACCGATACTGTCAATCTGCCGCATAATGGTTTCTTATATTGGCACAAGGCCTGCAATTTTGGGGGAGAGGAAAGTCGATTAAATCGACACCAGTGCGTGACTGGTACTTTATTTTATCGACCGCGTAAGGATGAAAGGCAAAGTTAACCTCGGCAGGATTTGAACTCAGACCATATAATAATATGAATAATGTCATCCTCCTCCTCCCCACCATTTCCATTACTGTTGTTGGAATATCTATTTCTGGCTCTGACATTGGATGTTAAAACTGGGGAGGTACTTATGGTAGGGACTATATTTGGTTGCGACCCAGATATAAAGAAACAAATATAATTAGTGTAGTATTAGTAGTTTTTTGTTTAATTAATCAGAGCACAAACTATGTAGACTGCTGCTGTAGAAATATTCAACCAACCATGGAGAATATCTATTCAACCAGACAGAATGTTGAAACTTGATATAACCAGTGTTAATGTGTACATATGCACAAATAACTATATACACATCTATGTGTACATTATATAAGTATATGTATGTGTGTATGTGTATATATATATATATATCACCATTTAACATCCATTTTTCCACAGTAGCATGGGTTAGACAAGTTGTCCAGATGTTAGCCAAGCCAGCTCAGATGACCTTGTCTGGCTCACACTGGACTGATCTTGGCTTGCTTTCTACAGCTAGATGCCCTTCCTAATGCCAACCATCTTAGAGGTAGGTAGTTCTGCTTAAGTACTGATTTGGTTTGTGATGACTCGTCAAACACTTCTTAGCATCCTAGCAGAAAGAACAGCTGTTAAATGGTGATGATAATGATTATATATATATATATATATATATATAGGAAAAGAGTCAGGACCCCGGTGGCTGAGCTCCGGCCGTTTCGACAGCTAGATCCAAACTCGTTCGGATCTAGCTGTCGAAATGGCCGGAACTCAACCGTAGGGGTCCTGACTCTTTTCCTATTACCCACTCTACTACCCTAAGTATTGAGTACTCTGGTGTGTTATGGTCCACCTGGTTCCTTACCACACTTTCTTTGTTATATATATATTTATATATATATATACATATACATATACATATATCCATGACCTATGTCTGCACCTGGTAAGTTCCTCTCTAAAGAACAAGTCTAGGCAAGGTTTTTTTTTGTAGAAGTCCAACAGTCTATGCATGGAAGTCTCTTCTTTCTAAACCACCGATGTTGTCCAAGGGAAAGACAAAGGCTGATTAAAACTTGATACCAGTGACATTGACAGACAACCCATTGAAGTACTGGGTCTGTGACAATCCATCTAATCCTTGCTAGCAGGGAAAAATGGACATTAAATGATGATAATGTTGTTCTAGATACACTATATCTAAAACGCAATACTAGATGTAATGGTCATGGTTGACCTGGAACTCAACAATAACAACATACAAGACACACCAATAGATATAAGATGTCCACTGATTAAACTTTACCATTTCACCAATCCAGTTATGATAATCCCTATAGTTAGAGTCTTAGTTATGACCACCTATATTGGAGTCCAAGTTTGTTGACCTCGTCACTGTGGGCCCTGGAAACTGGTCACTGATCTCTGGTCTTGACCAAGCAAACAACAACAACCTGAGACAGTAACAGTTTACACAAGAAGTGCCAGTTAGACCAGGTGAACGACAACAACAGTCTTATTTATAAGAAGTACCAGCTAGACCAGGTGAACAACATCAGCAGTGTTATACACAAGTACCAGCTAGACCAGGTGAACAACATCAGCAGTGTTATACACAAGTACCAGCTAGACCAGGTGAACAACATCAGCAGTGTTATACACAAGTACCAGCTAGACCAGGTGAACAACATCAGCAGTGTTATACACAAGTACCAGCTAGACCAGGTGAACAACATCAGCAGTGTTATACACAAGTATCAGCTAGACCAGGTGAACAACATCAACTCCTTGTGTATAAAACAGTGTTATACACAAGGAGTGCCAGCTAGACCAGGTGAACAGCAGCAAGTGTTATACACAAGAAGTGCCAGCTAGACCAGGTGAACAACAGCAAGTCTTATACACAAGAAGTGCCAGCTAGACCAAGTGAACAACAGCAAGTCTTAAACACAAGAAATGTCAGCTAGACCACGTGAACAACGGCAAGTCTTATACACAAGAAGTATCAGCTGGACCAGGTGATCAACAGCCAGTCTTATACACAAGTGCCAGCTAGACCAGGTGAACAACATCAACAGTCTTATATACAAGTGTCATCTAGACAAGGTGTATGATAACATTAGTGTATGTGGAATGTGTGTAATGGAGCAAGGAAGTAGTGTGTTCTGGTGACCCCACTTTACAGGTAAAGTCCCCAAATTGCCAGTAACTCCACCATAACAATTGTGTGTGAGAAAGAAAGAGAGAGCGAGACCAACACAACAAATATACCACTTCCATTTTCACCACCACTGCTACCACAGTAGC
Organism: Eledone cirrhosa; assembly: GCA_964016885.1. Lineage (NCBI taxonomy): Eukaryota > Metazoa > Mollusca > Cephalopoda > Octopoda > Eledonidae > Eledone > Eledone cirrhosa. Next base: position 183,389,451 of record OZ024743.1, read on the forward strand.
AGCAGCAGCTCCCCCACCCCACCCCCACCGACTTTACCTTGGCATTATAAAGTGTTGGAATTCACAACAGCAGCAATGTGTAACTTCCTGGTTTCCTTCTGACCTCATACCCCCAATTTGCATCCTCTTCCACACACACACACACATACACACTCTCATTTCATTTCCTTCTCTCAGATATTCTCCACCATATAACACCTCTATTGTACCTCAACCCCCTCTCCACCCCACCCCTTCTCTGCACCACTTCACCCCCTCCTCTCTCATACCTCTTCTTTTTCCTTTTCTCACTGGCTCCATTCTCTCTCACCTCCATTTCTCATCACACACACAGACACAGATAGATCCTGATACATACACACACACACACACACACACAGATAGATCCTGATACATACACACACACAGATAGATACTGAGACACATACATACTGATACACACACACACATATATACTGAGATATACACACACATACATACTGAGATACACACACACATACATAGTGATACACATACACACACATATAGTTAACCACTGATACACACATACACAGACAGACAGACAGACAGTGGTGGTGGTTGTAAAGTGGTAGTATTTGACAAAGTTGTTCTTAGCTAACTGATGATAGATTTACTGGTAACTATTACAGTGATGAAGATGATGATGGTTGTAGGGACTGTTTGTGGCATGATGGTGATGATGGTGATGATGATGGTGATGGTGAAAGAAATAGTTGTTATGGTAGTGAGTGGCAGGGCTGGCTACCTTTAAGATGATGTCCCATATAAGGAAGTAAGAACAGTCTCCCCTGTCTGTTGGTTTGTGGGGTGGAGGAGGAGTAGTAGTAGATAGGTGTATCTTAGTAGATGTTGTTACTGTTGTTGTTAGCTTAGTGGTGGGGTGATGGTGCCAATAGATTTGGCACCATCAGAGAGAGAGAGAGAGTGAGAGAGGCGCGGCAGTGGTTGAAATAAAATATCATTCTAATCATCAGTTGTTTCACAGGAAACAGTGTAAGAGTGAGCAGGGTGGCTTCATGAAGATTGTTTGGTGTTTGAAGAACTTAGATATATATATATATATATATATATATATATATATATATATAGAGAGAGAGAGAGAGAGAGAGAGAAAATAATAATAATAAGAAAAAAACAAAGAAAGACAGTAATTAGAAGAGGAAGAAGTCAAACAAGCTTAAAGTTGATAGTTATCTTGAAGTGTGTGTATATATGTGTGTGTGTGTATGTGTGTGAGTATGTATGTGTATAATAGATAAATAAAAAAAAAATATTTATATATATATATATATATATATATATATATATATATATAGAGAGAGAGAGAGAGAGAACAGCTACAATAGGATAGTAAATGAAAGAAATGGTAAAAGTGCAGGGGAGAGAGAGAGAGAGAGAGAGAGAAGAGTTTGTGTTAAAGATTGAGAGAAAGAGAAAATGATATACAGTACTGGATGTTGGAGTAGCAATAGATAGAGAGGATGAGGTTGGAGGGGATGATGAAAGAGATGAGAGGGGTACAAAATGAAATAGGAGAGAGAGATAGAGACGAGAGAGAAGAGTGTAAAGCAGTAGTATTAATTAGTTACCAAACTTACTATTCCAACAAGCAACATCAACAACAGAAGCTACCCCACCCCAACTCCTCCAGAATAACAGGACAATATTTATTGGGATTGTACAATTAAGTCTTGGATAATTCTAACATTTCCGATGGTAAGTTCTGTTTAATAATTCTGTAGCTCATAAAAAGCAAAGAACTTAATATATCTATCTATCTCTCTCTATATAGATATATATATATATGTGTGTGTGAGAGTGCATATATATATATATATAAATAAATGTAAACCAAAGCAGTGCCCCAGCATGATCACAGTCTAATGACAGAAACCAGTAAAATAATAAAACAAAAATTATAAACAAATATAAAATCAATTGAGAAATTCCCTCCTCTTCTCTGTATGTGTGTATACACACACACACACGCATACATACAGAGGCTGGTTTTAGAACTGATAGATACCCCACTATACAGGGGTAGCCAAAACTGGACCCCAAAAACTAAGATTGCACATACATGTTAGGTGTAAGAACTTTAATATAAACTACATATATATAGATATATAAATGTATACTGTATATAGAGAGAGATACACAGACACACACACACACATATATATATATAGAGAGAGAAACTCACACATTTATATATAGTAGAGTATGTAGTATGAAGGAATGCAATGAGAAGAAAACTGTTATGGCACAAAACAACAACAAAACACTGTTCTTGTGAATGAATTCTTGCTACAACAGTTAAGTCTCTACACTTCTCTATGGTAGAATCTACTTGCCACTCTGGTCAATCAAACAAGGGAGGCTTCTAAGTGGTAGCTCAGTCAGCTAGAAAAGGCAGCCAAGCCTCCCTCAAATCCTAATAACCTACTATCTTTAAAAAAAAGAGGTCATAGTGGACACTTTCATTTAGTCCTTAATATATAAAAATAGGGAGTTGAATTGGTAGAGTTGTTAGAACATCTGATAGAATGTTTTGTGGTATTTGTTTTGGCTCTTTCATTCATTTGGAGTCGATAAAAAAAGTAGCAGTATAACACTGGGGTCGATTATTCTTCTATTCTCTTACTCTTTATCCTTCTCTGGAAGAAATCTGCTACATTCAGCCATGGAGAGGAGATGGGATATGCCAGGGTTAAAATGTCCAAGAAACACAGAATGCCAATATGGTCACCCTACAGTTATGGAACCATACATACATGCATAAAAAATAGATGGAATGGTCACAGGTAGAATTCCTTTGACCATAGGCCTGCCCAATCAAGCTTGACTTGAAACAACATTATCTCTTCAACCTTTTCCTTACTATATTTCCAATGAAAGACAATGAATGTGGTTCTCAAATAATTTTGAAAATACTCAAGAATTTGGAAGGATTTAATAAAATATATAATAGTTCATTATTAATTTGGTAGATTGGCCGAATCAGTAGAGCATTGGACAAATACTTAGTATTTGTTCTGACTCTTTACATGCTGAGTTCAAATCTCGCCAGGGTCAACTTTGCATTTCATTCTTCCACAGTTGATAAAACAAAGTACCAGTCACATACTGGGGTTGATATAATTTGACTTTGCTTTTCCTTCAATTGCTGGCTTTGTGTCAAAATTGGGAAGCATTATGGAGAGCTTTTTGATAAATATAAATACTTTAAAACCAATAGTTTTGAATCATAGAACCAGTTTCAGGCAGTTTGGTATCGAATGGGTTAATCTGAGCTTGGTGATGTTTACTATTATCATTATTCCTTTTATCTCAGGCTTTGTTGGAACTCCTAGATTATCAGGTCTGTTACCTTCCCCTATGGTACCTTGCTATTTATTCTCTTCAACTATCTACTACTTTCCAGATAATTCCAGCTGTGTCAAGGAGGCAAACTTAACAATAGCTTTACTGGACACTCTATTCTAATTTTTTTTATGTTCCTCCCAATATCTTTTGATGCTGTCCCTAACTCCAGAATCAGTATTATTTTAACCTTTTTTCATCTTCCACAGTCAGGAGGACTGTACATGTCTAGTTTCTCACCTTCCTTTTTAACTATCTGTGAATCAAATGGTCATGCAACATTGATTACAACACACTCATGATTTACTTTGTCCATCACCACTAGGTTCGGTTTATTGTGCTCAAGCACAATAAACTTTGAATTGTGAAATTCCAAAGGATTTTGCAAGTCTCTGACTCAGTTACTCTCTGTGGTTTGTGGTTGTACCATGTTTTACCTCTCTCCAATCCCCACTTTTCACACAGTTTCCACTGCAGAACCTTTGCCATCTTATCTCACCATGTTTTGGGCAAATCTAGGACATTCTGTTACTATATAGGCAATAGTTTCATCAAACTTTACATAATCAGCACAATGAAGACACTTGCTCATTTCTAAGTTTGACCTTCAAATTTCTAGCTAAAGCTTGATCTTAGGCTGCAAGTATAGAGCCCTCAATCCCCTTTTTAAGTGCCCCTTTCTTCAACAAGTCCTTCTTCTGTTCTCTGCAACTTCAGTTGTGACTATGTGAAATTGTTTATGTAACCACTTGTTGAGTAGTGTTTCTTCAAGGCCTTCTGGTTTTGTTTTCTCCTTCTCTTATTAATACTAGAAAGGTTTCCTCCCTCCCTTTCAGTTAGACATCTCAGCAAGCTCTTGTGTTCAATATGCATGCAGTTTTCCGCAGTTATGTATATGCATATGCTATTAGTATTATTCTGAAATGGATATACTCATTTTCATATAATTAGAGCTTGAGTTGGTAATTAATTAAGATATTTATTAAATACATGTTTCCTTGTGGTTGTTCAGATATTTTTTTTTAACCAATTGACAAGATCCCAGATCCCATTCGCTTATTGAGTGGGGTGGAACTCGTCAAATCGGACCAAGAAAACAATGTTTCCATTGGTTTTTGACCCACTGGTCACAGTTCCTGGCAGAAAGAGCAATGTGGAAAAAAGTGCCTTGCTCAAGAACATAACACATCACTCGATCAAGAAATCAAATTCACAACCTTACTATTATGAATCCAATTCTCTAACCACAAAGCTAACACCTTCACATATATATGTATGTAGATCAACTCTTTCAAATTCTCTTATTCGAGCATCAACATGCTTGCATGTACAATGAATAAAGGGAATCCAATGAGATATTTTGGTTTTCTCAAAGTCAATGACACTAAGTGATTACTTCAACAGAATTGTGTATTTCTACCAAAAATGTGTCAGAGTAATTATGTCTTAGCTGTCAAAAAGAATTGAATTTCCACAGATCCAGCTACTAATTTCATTCTTAGCTACAAAGACCCATGATGTTGAAAACATGACAATAAATGGGATACAAAACAAGATGTGTGCGTGTGTAGAAGTGGGGACTTAACAGTATATAAGCTGAGAAATATGCGACCTCCCCCACAAAAAAATGATGGTAAAAAGGTGAGGTGGGGTGTGGATTATATTCGAGGTCAGTATTTTGCTGATTTTCAACAACATCAAAGTTCTACTTAAATGAAGTGCTAAAATATTTCACTTTGGAGGTGAATATTACACCAGTTTCACTTTAAGGGGGAATATTATACCAGTTTCACTTTAAGGGGAAAGGAATATTACACTGCTTTCACTTTTGAAGTGAAATTCGTTTTTCCTATTGTTTTTGTTTTGTTTTGAATGGAGATGGCCTTCAAAATGGTTGGAAATTGGTAAAAAATCATTACATAATGGAGTTGTGAAACAAAATGACACTGAACATTTTAAATACCAAAATATTAAAACTATATAAATATATTCTCCACTTATGAGAATTTAAAAACTACACCACCTAAACATAGTGTGTTAACTACCTGCCGTGGCTTATAATCCAGTATATACCATTCAACCCTTGCTAGCAGGGAAAAGCAGATGTTAAATGATGATGATATTTAGTCAAGGTGGAGAAAGCAGAGCCTCTGACCATTTTTTAGGATATTTGAGATTGATGGGAAAGAGGGAGTGAGAGAAAGGAGGATGAAGGGATCCACAAACTGGAGCCTTGGTTTGAAAGTTAGCAAATTGTCTGTGAAGCCCAGGTTGGGTGGTGCTGTTAAACCGGCTGATGGATTATGTCTTACTGTCCAAGTAGAATTTTAACTCAAAAGAGGTGGGTGGGTGGAACAAATACCACAAGGTGTCCAATCCAATCCTCTAACATCTCTAGATGAAAGACAAAGGAGTGCAAAGAGGTGGAACAAATACCACAAGGTATCCTGTCCAATCCTCTAACAACTCTGTCTTCCATCTAGAGAAGTGAATTGGCAAAGTTGACCGAGGTGGGATTTGAACTTGGAGAACAAAGAATTGGAAGAAATAGTACAAAGTATTTTCTTCTATACTCTAATAACTCTGTCAATTTGTTGTCCATAATATATTTATTTATGACTTACCTACTGCTGTAAAAGACTAGCATTCTATCCAGGAGTAGATTTATCTTTTATTTACTGCCTCAGAAAATAGTCAACCACTGGTCTTACTGATTCTTATCTCTTATGAAAGGATTATTATATTTTTGTATATTTTTTATTTTTACAGTTAGAGGGGTTATATGAAGAACATGTGATTATAAGGAAATACTGAACAGAAAATAAGTTAATGGAGATATTTAAAACCTTTTAGAAAATATTTACTCAAGGTTAACACATTTTCTCTTGAATAGGCACTAGAAGATGAGCAAAGAGTGATTGACAACAAATATGTTTAGTAACTCTTTCATAATATCACTACGAAAATAAACTTACCAAAACCACTTGAAATTCTCTACAGAATCAGCAATCTTAATCAACACTGACTATATTTGCTTTTCTGAAAAATGTTTCCCTCTTTTAGAGGAAAGGCTGTTTATATTTATTTACACCAAATAGTTTATTTAAAAAAGTATGACTGTAAGCAGACTATAATTCAAAGTATGGTTGTTAAAAATAGAGTATCTTGAATAAGGCAGTTTTTTTTTTATCAAGTTAAGAAGAGTGATAAAGTAGAGTGCCAGTAATGAATACTGATATTTAAACTGATGTGTATCTTAAAAAGACCATCTAGAGATGTAAAGAGTTGAGCTTATGGTTGCTGCCCACTCTAATACCAGTAACTTCAACAGAGAGAGGGCAATATTTCAACTTACCACATCTTGACGCATCAGCAATATCTCAGATGACTGTAAAAACCATTTAAAACCTACCAATAATTACCCCAATTGATTCAATCTCCAAACCCCAGCCCACCAATATTCCTTTACACATTACTCCTTTTATTAATGTCATGTCAAAATGTTATTAATCTGTATTTCTAATGAAATACAAGCTAACATTGTTGTGTTTTAATTTATATTGAAAAAAACAAACAAATATTTTGAGGGATTTGATAAAAATAACTCACTTTTCCAACAGCAAAATGATGTTTAGAACCTTACTTAAGAAAACTTTCTTAAATAATAATTGAGGAAAAGTTTTAATATCAAGTACAAACATTTTAAAATGATTAGTTTTGTACCATAAAACTAGGGTGATTTTGTATTAAAAGGTTAAATCACACAGTAACCCGCACCCCCCAAGTAGTGAAATATCTAAGCTGCTATCTGATGTTCATTGAACACAATAAAAAAACAACACAAATTTTATTCAACATATTTCGCTTAACTTTTCAAATTATTTACCACAGCTAATACAAATGAATGTGGTAATTTGTATGTGGCTAGTCGACCTCCTAGAAACAGCAGCCAAATCTATCTTAAAAAGAGGTGAAGGCATAGAGCATTTCAATCATGGCTGACCTGAGGTTAAACGACATCAGAATTAACAAAGAGGTATAACTTTCAAAAATGAAATTTTCATTAGCTTACCTGATGAACTCTGTCTTTTAGACAATCACCTCAAGACTTAACAAAGGAACTTCTATATAGCCATTAATTTCAACTCTTGTTGAAATTAGCCACTGAAGGGAATTAGCCACTGAAGCCCATGCATGTGGATTGGCAATATCGGTAGAGGGTCGGACGCCATGCTTTGACGTATAGAGTTACGGCCCTTGCCATTCTGAGTTCAAATCCCGCCGAGGTTAACTTTGCCTTTCATCCTTATGGGGTTGATAAAATAAAGTACCAGTAATACACTGGGTATTGCTGGCCTTGTGCCAAAAGTAGAAACAATTAATTTCAACTCTTACTCGTACCACATAAAAAGATGGTGAATTGGCAGAATCATTAGTAAGGCAGATTGAATGCTTTGTGGTATTCGTTCCAGCTCTTTCTGATCTCTGAGTTCAAATCCTGCTGAGGTCAACTTTACCTTTTGTCCATTTGAGGTCGATAAAAAAAGTATCAGTCAAATACTGGGGTTGATTCATTTTCTATATCTTTTTCTCACTTCCATTCTCTCACTCTCTATCCTTCTCTGGAAGAAATCTGCTGTATTCAGACTTGAAGAGGAGATGCGCTCCTCCAGGTTTTAAAAAATGCCCTAGATACTCTGTATGTCAATATGGTGCCCCTATGACTCCCTTGGGAGTTATAGGTCCATACATACAACATAAAAGTTCATTAGCAAGACATTCTTAAAACATATTAAATATCACTATAACTATATCACATTAAAAACTGAAGTATTTATATTCTAATGCTACACATTTTCACAATGATCTGTCCACTTGTAAAGATACTTTAAACATTTGAATTAACAAACCTGGTTTTTTGTTTTTAGATATTTTCTACAAAATTGTTTCAGGATGTTAAGAGTAAAATGTAGCACACAAAATCTTGCTCTACTAACATGCTACTGTCTTTAAAATCTAGACCACTTGTTTTAAGTGTTAAAAGTAAGATGTCTTTATACACCCACCCACCTTACTCTCTCTCACACACACACACACACACTCATTTTCTCTCTCTTACCAACACACATATGTTGATTGGAAGTCTTGGTCAAACCCTAAGAACATTCCTTCTGATTTCTTTGAGAGACAAGAGGATATCATGTGCTTCGACCAGTGATGGGATCACTGAGCTGTATGAAAGTACAAGGGGCTTATTTTGAAGGGATCACTGAGCTAAATGTGTGAAAGTACAAGGGACTTATTTTGAAGGGACCACTGAACAAAGTGTGTGAAAGTACAAGGGCTTATTTCAAAGGGAATTAGCCACTGAAGTCCATGCATGTAATTTGTTTTCTCCCGCCTAAAAATTAATACTTTTTAGGCAGACCTGGAATGTGTGTGTGTGTGTATAGATGATGATGATGCTTATATACATGTAAATAAGATGTTATTGGTCCAATCAGTCTACTCACCCTCAGCAAATACCCTAAACCCCACCCTGAACTATATATATATATATATATATATATATATATATATATATATATATATATATATATATAGAGAGAGAGAGAGAGAGAGAGAGAGAGAGAGAGAGAAAAGGAGAGAGGGATGTCACATTCTCAGCAAAATGTCAATAAATTTATAAACAGCCACCAACCCCTCCCCTAACCCCACCTATCCACATGAACTGAAGAATGTTATAAGGTTACAATCATCACAACCATCACAATCATCACTTTCATCATAACTCTTCTGTCACTCTTCTTTGTCTTATTCCACCACCATTTTGGACTTCTGCCAGAGATAGTAGTGTTTTGAGGGTGACATATGATGATGATGATGATGATGATGATGAGGGTAGTGGTGATGATGATGGTGGTGGTGGTAGTGATGATGGAGGTGGTAAAGATGACACCAACTGATGGTGGTGGTGGAGGTGAGGGTGACATCAGATGATGATGATAATGGTGGTGGGAGTGGTTGATGTGCTTACTATATGAAATACCTACCTCTCTCTTATGCCTGTCTCACTCACCCCATAACCTGGTAATAAAAGCCCTCCTCTCCACCAAAATATACACCTACCTACCCATGTCCACCCTCCCCTACAACAACAAAAACTTTGGGTTGACAATTACAGTTAAAGACATGTTGTTTAACCCTAGGTCAACATATGATCAAATACTGCCTTGGCTACCTCCATTATACAATGGACTCTTCCTTTTGATACTAACCTTAACACTCCCATCATTTATTGTCCCTGAATATTTAAAATTACGTTATACAATGGACTCACCCTTTTGTACTCTAAATCTGAATCCTCTTAAACCTTCAACATTATATACATACTATTATGGCGGTGGATTGGCAGTATCGGTAGAGGGTCGGACACCATGCTTTGCAGCATTGAGTTACGTCCCTTTACAGTCTGAGTTCAAATCCCACCAAGGTTAACTTTGCCTTTCATCCTTACGGAGTGGATAAAATAAAGTACCAGTAATACACTGGGATAATTGCTGGCCTTGTGCCAAAAATAGAAACAATTATATACATACTATTATATTTTCACGGTAAACACTTTATTTCAAGTAATTATCTCACATAATATCGAATATATGAGATTTTGATATTATTTATTTTGAGAACAATACCTTAACATAAGTATGAGTGAGTGGTCATGGCCAGTTTGAACCAAAGATGTCAATAATTTGATATGTTTACATAAATATAGATAATGTGTAGATTTATGTTATATTCACATTTCTGAAGTCTCAGTTAACTCTGTATTGTGTAGGTTTAGAAATAAATTTATCACACACATATATATATACATACATATATGTATGTATATATATAGATATACATATATATATATATATATATATAGATATGTTTCTTTTATTTGCCACCAGGGCATCAAAAGTGGGACAAGTACAAAGGGGGGAGTTTACAAAACAAGGCGTCCTCAATAAGGAGGAGGCAATAACAATATATAAAAATAAAATAAAATATAACAAAAAATAAAATTTTTAACAAAGTCCTCAATAGAGAGGTGCCTTGGGGGGTCGCACACACCCCCGAAAAAAAGTGTGCAACCCTTTTCCTCAGGAGCATAGAGAAGGGGTGCTCCCTTGGTCTTTCATCTTCCTCACCTATAGTCTGATGTAGAGTGAAGGCCCATTCACACGGGCCATTCTCACCACTTTCACCCATCTTTCATAAAAACGGCTGGGGTGCAGCACCTCTCTCTCCATCCTGATCCTTCTTCCGAAATGATATCGGAAGAAACGGACCAGTTGTTGGCCAGAGAGAAAGGTGTCTGACCTCAGTCCTTTCAGACGCGTCCACCATACAACCTCTTTCGCCATGGCTATTACGCAGAGAAACACCGTTTTTGAAGAGGGGAGGCGGCTTGATCGTTATAATAGACTTGGTGGTCAACCGGATCGGTCCCACCCGTGACAGCAGTTGTTCGACATAGCCCCACAGATCGGCAATGCCCGAGCAGTGTACCAATGCGTGTGCAACGGTTTCCTCGTCGCACACGCATCTGGGACAGAAATTTTTCGAGGGGTCCCTACCCGGGCGCCCGTGTCTGTAGAGCCTTTCTTGAACGGACAGAGCCCTTCTGTAGCATTGCCAGGCCAGGGACCTCTGGAAGTTATCCATGGGTCCCGGGCTGAATGTCCTACCGAACAGGTTGGCCAGTTCGTCTTCCTCCATGCCTAGGGCTTCTCCGAGGGCGTCGTCGCACCTGCTAACCACCAGCCCTCTATAGAATGACGAGGTGGATTCTCCACTGACAGCCGGGTCCGCCTGCCAGAGAGCCGTGAGCGCCTGGGCACACTCGGTGTGCCAGGCGCCCAGTTTTCTCGGTCTTTGCTTGACCCAGGATTGCAGCTCGGTGAGTGAGACGAGTCTGGGAAAGGCTCGCCTCACAAACGGGGCCCACACCGGTTGACCGGAGAGGAATACCTGAAGGTGCCGTAGCCTTAATGCGTGTTTACGTATCATTAGCCACGGCATCCCCAGCCCTCCTTTCGAAGGGTGTTGACAGCAGATGGATCTCCTCACCATAGGAGCCCGCTTCTTCCAAAGGAATTGGAAGAGTGCGCGCTCCATTTTGGCGAGCGTTTCCCTTGGGCAAGGCACAACGGTCAGGCGGTAGTAGATGACGGACGCTATATAAGTGTTCGCCACCTCCGCCCAACCTTTCAGGGACAGTTTGCACTCGGCCCACTTGCAGACCGATCGACTTGTCCCGGTTCAGCTTAGCCCCTGTAAACCTTTCGTACTCCTCCAGTAAGGTGCCGATCGCCCCGATTTCCGAGGCCGTCAACACCATTACTGTTACGTCATCAGCGTAGGCTGACACCGCTTTCCGCAATCCCGGTTCCAACGGGATGCCCTGCAACAACTCCAACTTCCGCAGCAGTGGCTCTAGAGTCATTACATACAGAAGGGAGGAGAGAGGGCACCCCTGTCGGATGGACCGCGCGATTTCGAACGGCTCCGAGAGGTAGCCGTTCACCTTGACCCTAGAGCAGATGCGGCTGCTGTGCATGGCATTGATCCAGCCCCTGAAAACGGGTCTGAAGCCTGCCGCCGCTAGCACTGCATCCAGGTAACCATGGTCGACCCTATCGAATGCCTTAGATTGATCCAAGTTGATCAGGGCCCCACCAAAGCCGGGTTCATTCCCAACCCTCTCTATGATGTATCGCATGAGGTGGAGGTTATCGTGGATGGACCTGGACGGGATAGCACATGTCTGCGCATCTCCCACCAGGTTGCCCACGACAAGCGCCAACCTCTTTGCTAGCACCTTGGCCAAAATCTGTAACTCTGTATTTAGCAGAGTTATGGGCCTGAAATTATTTATATCGTCCCCCTTGTTCTCGTCCTTCCTCACTAGCGTGACTACGCCCTTGGTCACAGCACAGGGAATTCTCCCGTTCTGTTGCCAGTTGCAGTAGACCGCCTCGAGGAGATCGGGGAACAAGTCCGGCATAACTAGATATAATTCGTATGGAAGACCATCGAGACCCGGGGATTTGCGTTTGCCGCATTGGCTCAGCCCGTCCTCTATCTCAGCGGCTGAAATCAGCTCCTCGCAGGACTTCACCTCCCTGTCTGAGAGACGTGGCAGGCCGTCGAGGTATGGACCGAAGTCCACATCCCCAACCGGTCCCCCGCCCCTTCCGAACAATCCGGCAAAGTGCTTTTGAAAAGCCTCGCACATCTGCTTAGGTTCAAGGATCACCCGTCCATCCTGGTCTCGCAAAGACCGGATAGTGGATCTGCTCCCTCTTTTGGCTTCTGTCACATGGGCCCAGCTAACAGCTTTGGTCCCCTCGTTTCCCAGAGCACGTATTTTGCTTCGGATGATGCAGCCTTCGTGTTTCGCGTCGAAGAACTGGCCCAGGGCCGTTCTCGACGCTAGCACTCTGGCCACGTCGCCGCTTCTAATTGCCTCTTCTACACTATCTACCAACTCCCTTTCCTTCCTGTTTCTATTGGAGGCTAACTCCTTACTAAATTCTATAGAGACTACTCTAATCTCTCTTTTGAGAGATCCCCACCACCTGCTGTTGACGATGGCGCCCGTCAACCGCTCCTTAACTAAAGTGCTAATCCGGTTCCTGTAAGCCTTACTTGCCGGTAAGGACAAGTTGAGCTTCCAGTAACCGGGTCCCTGTCTATGAGTTCTGTCAAGGTTGACCATGCAGGTCACTAACTTGTGGTCTGAATAGCCAACCATGCGCATTTTTGGACAACTTAAAAAGTCCTTATCCTTAATTCTAACTAAGAACCTATCTAGGTACGACCTAGATGATTCGCTACGATTTGCCCAAGTCCAGGTTGGCGCAGTCGGAAAATCTAGTCGATATCTATCGGCCAGGTCAAATCGACTGATTAACCCTTTGAGGCTATTGCACCCCTCTCTATCGGGACAGGCCCCTACGTAATCCCAGCGTGCATCTAGGATACCATTCCAGTCCCCCACTAATAGCAAGGAGCGGGACGTCCCTAGAAAAGTCTCCAGACGATGGAAGAAGTCCGGCCGCATTGACCCGAAAGGGCCGTAGGCGGCTACCAACCTAAACGCTCCGCCTTCACCACTGCCAAGGTCCAGAACCACTAGTCGACCCTCCGGTTCCAAATGTACCATCTGTGTTGCGAGAACCAGATGTTTTTGCAGCAGGACGACAACCCCACCCCCACCTCCGGGCTGACAGAGAGATGCGTACATCTCAAAGTCATCAAAGGTGGGGGCCAGCTCTCGCACGTTGCTGATCCAGGCCTCGCAAATAACCATCACATCTATACGTTGTGACCTGAGGTCATTTAGAAGCATTGCTTGCTTCCAAGTTGAGCCCAGGCCACGCGCATTTAAACAGCCTACTCTTAGCATAGCCATGTTGGTGGTGAAGAGAAAAGGCACTTACCTCTCTGCGTCCCGGGTATCGGGCTGCACAATTTCCATTAGGGTGGGGGATGGGTTGTTGGGTGGGGTGGTGGTTTGTGGAAGTGTAGGGGCATCAGTGTGTTGTGTGGTTGGGGAGTTTGGAGTTGTGTGGGTGGGGTAGTTTTTTAGGAGGACGCGGTTAATGGGCCCGACGCAAGGGGGACCCACGTCCTCTTTAAAGTTGTTTTTTAAAGTTTTATAGGTGTCCTTTTTATTTTTTGTGTTCTTCTACCCATGTACGTAGGGTAGAAGGTGTATGCAGTGGATGTGATTGGTTTGATGGACAGTTTCACTGCTGTGTCCCTGTCCTTCATGAGAATGGATAGACTCCCGTAGAGTCTATCCTTCTGAATGAAGGTGATGTCCTTCATGACGTCTTTTAAAACCAGCTCTATCTCACTCTGTGATGGTTGAGCTGGTTTTTTGCTTTTATTCGCGATGGTCTTAAACATGACAGTGTTTAGGAGTCTCTGGCTTTTTAGTTCCGGGGGGGAATGGATCGTGAATGAACCATTTTCCCCGTACACTATATATTTTTTGGCATCTGCCAGTAGCTCCTTTGCTTTGGTTATATCTACTGGCAGATAGTCGAGGGTTTTCCTTGCCGTCTCGGCGAAGGAGAAATTTTTTTTGTTTGTGTTGCTGTTGTAGTTGGTGGTGTTGTTGTTATCATTGTTGTTGTTGTCGCAGTTATTGGTCTTGTTGTTGTCGCAGTTATTGGTCTTGTTGTTATTGTCGCAGTTATTGGTCTTGTTGTTGTTGTTATTGTTATTGGTGTTTCGTCCGTCGCATTGTTGTTGCTGTTGCTGGTGCCGCTGGTTCTTTGGGTTGTTGCCATGGCAACGTCAAGTTGTCGGTCAACAGGTGGAGAAAATCCTTCCTCTGGCTGACCTTTCTTTTTGACCTCTGCTACGACAGTGGCAGGGGGAAGCTGTAAGTTTATCTTCCCCTTTCCTCCTTCGAATTTTGGTGAAGAAGCTTCAGCCATTTTAAAAAATGTTAACTTTACAACAAGAAAAAACTTTTTTTGTTTAACTATTTCGCCTAAAGGCGTAGAATATTTTGAGAGACTGACCAGATCAAAGTTTGACCTGGCAGTCCCTCTACAAAATGGTACAAAAATTAAAGTTTACAGACAAGAATTTCTATAGAAATTTAAACAGAACTTACTCAGCAAGTTATACGCGTGTGTCCATCCCAGAGATAGAGAGAGATCGATCTATATAGATAGATAGATAGATAGAGAGAGAGATACATACATATATGTATATATATGTAGAGGTTATATTTAATTTGTTGGGATATAAAACTAACCTATATTATATTTTATCTGATGAAAGCTCACCATAGTTTACCTTGGTGGCCCTTGAAATATGTATAATGAAATAAATATGGTTTTATAAATATAGTTTCCATTTATTAATATATTGTATATGTATATATATATATATTTATTAAAACAACAGATTAAAGTTTAAGCAAAGAATCGCTGCTTTCACCCTTAACGGGATCTTTACTATATGTATATAGATATAGATATACATGCATAAATGTGTGTGTATATATATATATATATATATATATATATATATATATATGTATGTAAAAGGTAAACAGAAATAACAACACAATCGGTTCAGTATATGGAAGGGATATATTAGGTTAACGCTTGATATAGCAGGAAGAGGGCCTTAACGTTTCGGACGCTAGTCCTTCATCAGAAGGAAGAATGAGAAATAAGATAGATTGAAGGGACGGGTGGGTTGGAATTGGAAGAAATGTCTTTAGATAAAAATAACAGGTCCATCCATGTGTGTGTGTGTGTATATATGTTATATCATTTCATTTCATTTTACGTCTGCTTTTTCCCTGCTTGCAAGGGTGGGACGGGAACTGACTCTGGCTTGATTTCTACAGCTGGATGCCCTTCCTAACACCAACCTCATTTACAGTGAGTGCAGGTGCCACGGCAAAAAAGCACCCAGCACTCACTGTAAATGAGGTTGGTGTTAGCAAGGGCATCCAGCTGTAGAAATCAAGCCAGAATCAGTTCCTGTCCCATCCTTGCAAGCAGGGAAAAGTGGACGTAAAATGAAATGATGATGATGATTATATAAATATAAATTCAGTGAGAATCGCATTTCAGCGGGTTGAAAAAGCGAAATGAACTGCAAAATCAAAGTTATGGTGGCGCTCCATAGTTAATAAACCAGAGCTAAACAATATGTTAAAATGCCATACAAACTGAAAACGTGGTCAAGAAGGCATTAACCACCTAAGCCAAAAAACAAAGCAAGCTAAACAGGTCAAACAAAATAAATGATAAAATAAATATATATATATATATATATATTTATATGAAAAAGTTCCCCTTCAGTCACGAATGACCCTGTGATTTGCACCTAGAAAGTTTCTCTTCAGAAGCACAAGTCCAGGCAAGGTATGTGGAAGACCAGCAGTCACCCATACCAGTCTGCCCTTTCTACACCACTGATGTTGTCCAAGGTTAATGGCCGATACAGCTGAGTAAACTGGAGCAATGAGAAAGTGTTTCACTCAAGGGCACAACACATCAGCCGACCCAAAAATCAAACTCACAACCTTACAAATGCAGCCCCAATGCACCTTCACGTGTGTGTGTATATATATTCAATAACACAACTATACACATGCTTAATCACTGAGACATTTAAAGTGAGATAAGTGAGTTGATGGTGGTGGCGTTGGTGGTTGTGGTTGTATTGGTTGTGTTGTGGCAGTAGTTATGTTGGTAGTAGTGGTGTTTGTGGCAGTGGTTATTATGGTGGTGGTGGCGGTGTTTGTAGCGGAGGTTATGGCGGTGTTGTTTGTGTAGTGGTGGTGGAGGAAAGTAAAAGGTGAAAGGCCAGTAAATTGGACAAATAATAATTGTGCTCCCTACCGCTACCAAATAGCACAAACACCACCCCACCCTGTCTCCTCACCCCACCCTGTATCCTCTTCCCACCCTCACCTCATTATGCCTGCTCTATATTTTGTTTTCATTTGTTGTCAAGGCAACCTAAACTAATGCAATAAGTAAACAACTGCTAATGTTCCAAATATAAAACTAAGAGAGAAGTTTCAGCAGGTTTATTTACAGTCAGTGTGTATATATTTATATATTTATACATATATATATATATATATATATATATATATATATATATATATATATATATATCGGTACTCAGTAACAGAGAAGACCCGCCTTGCCAGTAGGCATCTCTAACAAAATACACCCCGTCCCACCACCACCACCCCCACCCCATCCACACCACCCCGTCCTATGTAAAGTTATGTTGGTGCCGCGCCATCCGGGCCGAAACAAATGAGATCGTGTAGGTGTCACGACAAAAAAACACACAGTCCACGCTGTAATGTGGCCGTGTAGGCAACACGGTAAAAACCTCCCAGACCCACACTGTAAATGTGGTTGGTGTTAGGAAGGGCATCCAACTGTAGAAAACCTGCCAGACAGTCCTATGCGAGCAAGACAATCACTCTTGCCTCAAGTGGGACTACCCCCGTCCAAACCCATGCAAGCGTGGAACACGGACGTTAAACGTTGATGATGATGATGATGATATATATGACAGACTGTCAGTAACTGTCATTTATACATATACAAGGGGAAGGAGGGTTTGTATTTATGCATATGTGTAAATACACACACACATACTATATATAAGGTCTGGGGTAGGAAGGCCTTTGTATTTATACATGTACCACCTGTAATAATTAGTATTACTTACCAACTCTCTCATATATATATATATATCTGTAGAAACCATGCACAGACTGGAATATATGTAAAGAAAACATGGATAGCCCCCTAGTCTGTGACAACTTGTCTAACCTATGCCAGCATGGAAGAATGGCTATTAAATGCTGATGATAGATATTGTGCATGTGTGTGTATATATAAACATATAAGTTAATATAGATACATAATATGCACATTTCATATATAAAATATGTATGTATGGTCCCTTAACCCCTGAGGGAGTTGTGGGGGCACTGTATTGATATACAGCATTTCTAGGGCATTTTAAAACCTGGTGGAGCCCATCTCTCTCCAGGTCTGAATACAGCAGATTTCTTCCAGTGAAGGATAGAGAGAGTGAGTGAATGAATGGAATAAATAAGAATTGCAACAACTGCGTCAACAGCAATAACACTAACTATGCTAAGGCTGCGGGTTGGCTGGTGCAGCAATGTGTGAGAACCCCCCGGCTGTCATCAAGCAATCGCACAAAAACAACTGCGTAAAGAGCAATAACACTAACCATGTTATGGCTGCGCAAGGTAGTGGGGTGGCTAGTGTGAGAACCCCACGACCATCATCAGGCAATCACACAACAGGAAAAAGATCGAGACGTTGCATCTCAGAGTTGCCACACTTAATGTTGGCACTCTAACAGGTAGATCTGGTGAGATAGTGGAGATGCTGGAGAGAAGGCATGTGGATGTGTGCTGTCTGCAAGAGGTGAGATAGAGAGGTGCCTCTGCAAGACTAATCGCAGGCAAACATCGTAGTTATAAGCTTTTCTGGGTGGGTAATGATGATGGGTTAGGTGGGGTAGGCATATTAGTGGCTGAGAGATGGATCAATAAGACAATAGTGGTAGTTCGAGTTAGTAATAGAATAATTAAGCTTAGATTAGTTGTAGGCAAAAGACTACTGACAATCATCTCTGCCTCTGCTCCCCAGGCAGGCCTAGGTAAAGAAGAGAAAAAATGCTTTTACGAGCAACTTTTACAAACAGCCTCAATGACAGAGGACAGAGACATCGTTATGCTAGCGGGGACATGTTGGACAGCTCCAGGATGGATACACTGGGGTACATGGAGGGCACAGTTATGACTCAAGAAATGAAGAAGGAGTGAGGCTTCTTGAATTTTGTGATGCAAATGCACTAACCATTTGCAACACTAACTTCCAGAAGCCTACCAACCACCTAATAACCTACAAATCAGGTGAGCACATAAGCCAGATTGACTTCCTGCTAGTTAGACAGCGAGACAGACAGATGGTGTCAAATACTAAGGCATACCCCGAGGAAGAATGTACCCCACAGCATAGGTTAGTCGTTAGTGACATCTCAGTAAACAAAAAAAAAGAATGTGACATACAGGAAGGTGTGGAAAAGAAAGGTCTGGAAGCTAAAAGACCTTTCATTAAAATATAAATTTAGCAAAGCCCTTCAAGATGTGTATGACGAAAAGGAAGACGATTTAGAATCATATGACAAAGATGATAACTGGAATTTCTTGCGAGACAACTTACTGCAGGCTACCGAAGAAACTTGTGGTTGGGGCAGAGCTTCAACCAGACAGAGAGTGACCTGGTGGTGGAACAGCATGGTAGATAGGGTCATTAGAGACAAGAGACTGGCAAGGAAGGCTTGGAAAAAGGGTGGGAGTAGAGAAGGATATACAGCTGCTAAGAGAGAAGCTAGGCATTAGGTGTACTTAGCATGCAGGGAGGCTGAGAGTAGGAGATTTACCAATGTTCTGCGACGGGAAGATCAGAGATGTGCGGTGTTCCGCATTGGAAGGCAGTGTGTCCGGAATGATGATGGTGTACTTAGTGTCATGAATGATCAAAAAAAGGAGGCCTGGAAATGTCATTATGAGAGACTGATGAATGTGGAGAACAAATGGGAGAGAGAGAAATTACCCTTGGTAGATCCGACAGAGGGACCAGCTATTGAGATTGACGAATATAGGGTACAAGAGGCAATTAAGGAAATGAAGAATGGTAAGGCTACTGGACCGTCAGGGATAGTTGCTGAGATGCTGAAGGCATCAGGAGAAGTAGGCACTAAACTAGTTGCACGCATCATTAATCAAGCTATATATGGTGGTGTCATACCCAAAGACTGGTGCAGCAGTATTCTCATAAATTACTACAAAGGTGAAGGGGATGCTCTAGAGAGGAGTAATTATAGGAGCATAAAGCTGATGGATCAGGTTATGAAAGTAGCAGAGAGAATATTAGCACAACTAATTAGAGAAAGGGACAAATTAGATGTAGTTTGGTTTTGTGCCTCGGAAAAGTACAACAGATGCCCTCTTCTTAGTGAGGCAACTACAAGAGAGGTTCTTAGAGAAGAATAAGCCACTATACTTAGCTTTTGTTGACCTAGAGAAGGCCTTTGATAGGGTACCCCGATCTGTTATCTGGTGGTCCCTAAGGAAACTAGGTGTAGAGGAATGGCATGTGAAGACAGTGCAAGCTATGTACAGGGGTACTGTCAGTAAAGTGAGAATAGGAATGGAGTTTAGTGAGGAATTCCAGATACAAGTAGGTGTACATCAAGGTTCGGTTGTCAGCCCACTCTTGTTCACTATAGTCCTCCAAGCCATAACAGAGGAGTTTAAGACTGGCTGCCCATGGGAACTTCTCTATACTGATGATCTGGTTCTTATAGCAGAATCTGTAGAGGAGCTAGAGAATAAATTCTGGCTATGGAAACAGTAGTTGGAATCAAGAGGCCTGAGAGTGAACATAGCTAAAACAAAAGTGTTGATAAGCAGAAGAGAGGACAATACTCTGATTCCATTGGGGAAATGGCCATGTTCGATATGTAGGAAAGGAACTGGCATAAATTCCATAAAATATACGCAATGCAGATCTTGGGTACACAAGAGATGTAGTGGGATAGCAGGCAAACTAACAGGTAGGGAAAACTACGTATGCAGATGTACAGGGAAAGTTGGCAGTATTAATCGCAGTGATAGACACATTTTTCAAATGCAGGTGGGTTCTAGAGAAGTGGTTGATAGCTTCTGCTACCTAGGTGATCAGATTAGCATGGGAGGAGGTGAGGGGTGAGTGTTCCGAGGCCATAGTATCTAGAATAAGGACATGTTGGAAGAAGTTTAGGGAACTGCTTCCTCTGTTGACAAAGAAGGGTTTCTCCCTGCGTACGGCAGGACGGTTATATGATGCCTGTGTGAGATGCGCTATGTTGCATGGTAGTGAGACATGGGCAGCAACTGCAGAAGATATGCGATGGCTGGAGAGAAATGAAGCAAGTATGCTCCGTTGGATGTGCAATACCAATGTGCGTGAACGACTAAGCATAGACGAGTTGAGAAAGAAACTGGGTATAAGAGGGATAAATTGTGGTGTGCAGGAGAGAAGGCTGAGATGGTATGGACATGTGATGCGCATGGAGGATGACCGCTGGGTAAAGAAGTGCCAAGAAATCCCAGTAGAAGGAAGACATGGTAGAGGTAGACTACGAAAAACATGAGTGGAGGTGGTGAGAGCAGACCTCAGATCGCTGAAACTCACCGAGGAGATGACAAAGGACCGTAACAAGTGGAGAGATGCTGTGCTGAATAGGACCCGTCCAACCCTTGCAAGCAGGGAAAAGCGGACGTATGATGATGATGATGGTATAGAGGAAGAATCAATCTAACGATTCTGCCAATTCAAAGCTTTCAATATAAAAGAATTTAGAGTATAAAATAACCTCATAATAATTGAATGTATAAATATAAACATTTGTCTGCATATAAAAAACAATTGGTTATATTTTTCATATTCAATTACACACATTATTTTACATTTTTTAAATTATCATACCAGTTTCTGTCATCGGCTAGGCATGTTAATACACCACATGAGCTTTTAATATCCTGTACTGCATGAAACCACATTAGCATAACATTCTTAGAAATTACAAAACAGCACTATGACCACAATCATTAACAATTATATTCATTGGTCTAATATTACAAATTATCACCCGGATTTGTCCACTAGTAAAGAAACCGAACATTTGAATTAGCACCCCCGTTTTTAGATATTCTTCTTCTCTCCTTCTTCACCCATTTATTCCTGAGAGGATCGTGGGGGACAGAGTCTTCAAACACTCCTTCCAGCGGGTCCTGTCAGAAGCAACCGTCTCCAATTGATCCAGCTGGATCCCCAAGTGTGACCAACCAAGCTCATGGATGTTATCCAATCATCTTGCTCAAGATCTACGCTTGGGTCTCCTGCCGGTTGGTTTTGCCTGTAAAATCTGTCCAGTGATTCTTCCCTGAGAAATTTTAACCACATGGCTGTAGTATCGGAACTGTGATCTATCAATTTGGAGAAGTAGTGGCTCTACCTGGAGTGACTCTTTTTTAGATATATTCTGCTAAATTATTACAGGGTGTGAAGAGTTCAGGATTTTAGGCAATCATATTGACCCCAGTACTTATTTTGGTGTGGTATTTGCTTTATTGGTCCCTATTTGTTGAACCACTAAATTACAAATTATAAATGAACTCAATATAAACAACACGGGTTTTGTGACTGGTGCAACAAAAAATATAGACACAGACACATACATATATGACAGGTTTCTGCACAATTTTTGCATACTAAATTTCAGAAGGTATTGTCCAACCTGAGGCTATATTAGAAGACACTCAAAATGCAGAGCAATGGGACTGAAATTGGCATCATATAGACAGTAATGCCTCTCTATGTGTGTCGATTACTTCTTCAGGTTTTTGCTGAGGCTGGGTGTGTGACGATGATCACAACCTTAAAAATACATAGTGAAAGGCCTTCAAATGTTTTTCAAAAACATCCCATATATTATTCAATATACAATACGTACATTCATATGTATATCACTATTTCGTAGCACCAATACAAATTATATATATATATATATATATATATATATATACAAAGATATGTATGTGTGTGTGTGTGTGAAATTTAAAACGTGCATCACAATGCAAATAACCTTTGTTGCTAATTTTCTCAACTAACTACTATAGTGATTGACTATTACTACGGTCATTTGCACTGGGGTGTGCACATTTCAAATATACCCCATGTTTCATAAGTCAACTGTTTTGTTTACATTTCCTCTTCAAGAAGTATTTAATTCTGTTCTACATTATCATTTCAAATGCTACAAGGGTTCATTTTGCTTGTCATCATTTTAGGATCCATAAAATATGTACCAGTTATGTACTGGTTTCAATTCAATCAATCATATTCCTCCTTTAGAGAATTTTTAAACTTTTATTTTTGAGATATTCGTTTCTTTTAAACAGACATGGCTGTGTGGCTAACAAGGTTGTTTTGAAACCATGTGGTTTTAGGTTCACCAATGCCTTGTGAGTGAAAATTGTTGTCAAAAACAGGTCATTGTTAATATTGGTTGAACAGATTTCTTAATAAAGCAGTTGTCATCTTAACTTCATACTTTGATCCACTTTATAATAATTGTTTCTACTTTTGGCACAAGGTCAGTAATTATCCCAGTACATTAGTGGTACTTTATTTTATCGACACCGAAAGGCAAAGTTAACCTTGGCGGGATTTGAACTCAGAACGTTAAGGGACGTAACTCTGCTGTAAAGCATGGCGTCCGATACTGCCAATTCTAATAATGAAAATTATTGTGTATAGTGCTGAGGTGCACTACAACTAATCAAAAGTGCATGTATAGTACATAGAATAATGTACAAATGTCAGGAAAGTGAAATGTCACAAAAGTGAACAGTGTATGAGTCATGATATACACACAGACACATACATACATGTGTATGGAGAAGGGATATCAGGTGTAGTATTGGTGAATTCAGGAAGCATGGAAGTTTTGAAGGGTGCAGTGTCCCTGACAGTTAATAACTGATGCAGGTAGTCTTATCAGAAAATGAGGGTTAAACGAAAGCTAATTACCATCAGCATTTGACTGGTGATGGCAGAATGTGTGTAAAGTTCTTTTACTGTTTTAATCATGGGGACAAGACCACGCTGGACCGTGGCTGGAGGAGTTTTAGTTGACCATATTGAACCTAGTATTTATTAAGTCTGGTACATATATTATTGATTTAAGTTGCTAAGTTTCAGTACATAAACAAACAGCACTGGTTGTTAAGCAGTGTCAACATAAAAATAAACATAGACACACATCTAGACATAAATATATATATGTATATGTGTGTGTGTGTGTGTGTATATATATATATATATATATATATATATTTATATTATCCTAACCTATAGTCAGTAGGCCCCTCCAAACCAAACACACCCCAACCCACTACCCCACCCTCCCAATCCCGCCAACACCACCCTTTCTCTATAAAGTTATTTTGGTACCACAACATACAGTCCAAACTAATGAGATCAAGATCGAGATCGTGTAGGTGTCACAACAAAAAAACACAGTCCACGCTGTAATGTGGCCGTGTAAATAACACGGTAAAAAGTTCCCAGTCCACACTGTAAATGTGGTTGGTGTTAGGAAGAGCATCCAGCTGAAGAAAACCCTGCCAGATAGTTCTATATGAGCGAGACAGTCACCTGACCAATCTTGCCTCAAGTGGGACAACTCCCGTCTAACCCATGCTAGCGTGGAAGATAGACGTTAAATGATGATGATGATGATGATGATGATTATCACTATCATTTTATGTCTGTTTCTATGCTGGCATGTGTTGGAAACATAACACACACATAGCAACCCCACCCCTCCCCCACACCAATCTACAGTTTTGGTGTGTAAAATTAAGAAAAGACTAAAAATTCCCAACATATTCTTCTAAAAAACTGAAAACTTCCACTTCCAAACAACAAAATAGAAAAACAAGTTAGTTTTTAAAGTTTCAAGTCAGTTTTTAAAAATTTCAACAACAATTACACATCTTTCGGGCTATTTCTATCTTATCAACAACTCAATAAATCTGTCATGTTTTCAATTATAAAACATGTTTAAACTGAGCACCATATATGGCTGTGTATGTATATATATATATATACACACACATACACACATATACACATATATGCACCCCCCCCCACTCATGTCCTCATATACATACACACCCACACACACAGATACATGTTCATACACATATATATACACATACATATATGTCCATACACATATATACATGCATACATATTCACACATGCATATATATATATGCATGTGTGGATATATATATATATACACACACACATACATACATGTCCACACATGCATATGTATATATACATACATACATACATGCCCACACATGCATATATATATACATACATGAATTCCAGGTAACTTATTTTTCTCAGTTGAGTGAACTGGAGCAACATGAAATAAAGCGTCTTGCTGAAGGACGCAAAGTGCTGCCATGATAGTGACCCAAATACCTCTCTCCACACACACACAAATGTACGCTATCAGTAATACATGTACACACAAACTAGAATCTACTGCTCAGAAAGGTGCTGGGCGTGGGTCAAAGGTAAGAATTCAGCTGCTTCTACCTGGGTAAAAGAAATAATCTAATGAGACTCTAAAACAAAGGTTCTATGGAGAGTCTTAATAGTTGAATGTAAACATTGTGAGTAATTGGTAAGAAAGTTCTCAGAATTCCTGCAAAGGAGAAAATGAAGGAAGGAAGGAAAGATTCATTATAGAATTAAGAAAGAAAAGATAAAAACAATAACTAAAAGTATAAATAAAACACTGCTACCATGAACACAATACGTTTTTATTTAGTTGAAAACTTTTTCTTTTGTAGGTTGAAGAAGCAGGTAAAGGAAAACATAACAAGAATTCATTGAGTATGAGTCAACATTAACAAATGTTTTCCTTCTCTTTAACTAACAGCAGTTAGTGGCTGATCTAGAAACTTCAATAGACTGTTGCCAATATCTTCATCCCTCTAAATATAATCTAACTTTTTCTGCACTGGTCTGAAATAATTTCTGTTTAGAACAACTGTTCCCCAGTTTACTGAGACGATGTGGAATATGGAGAGGCGTTTATATGGCAGATACGGACAGACCAACTAAATCAGAGGTCAGGGTTATTTTAGCTCTGATTCAAGAAGAGATTACAACTATTAATAATAATAATAATAAGAACAACAACAACAACAGCAGCAGTATTGGAGGCATTTACTGAAGAAATGGACCGAACTAAACAAACACTTGCTTCTCACTTTCAAGAAAATATCATATGAAATTCTAAGAAAAACTGAAACAACATTGATGATAATAATAGCAACAACTGAGAGAAGAGTAATCATCTTCTGAGACAGAAGACTAAAATTCCATCGATGGAGTTGTTGCTGTTGTTGTCACTGACACTGCTGTTCAGTAATGTGTCAGTTTATAGTAGGCCTTATATACAGAAGTCAATAGAGAAAGGGGAAACGGAACTGAAAGGATTTCCTGTTAGTCTGGAAACAAAGCCAGTGGTGGCGGCAGTGGAACCACACCTTCATCAATCTGTATCAACAAACAAACAGAATGGTTATATCCAAAACTCAACAGGTTTGTCAGAAACGTCAATTTCCGCTATCAGAGACAACAAAGCCAACATAAACACTAAACAAAAGAGAGATTATATCGTGGACAATCAAAACTCCAAAACTGTGGAACAAACTACAAAGTCTAACATCAACCAAAGCCGGGATTTTGGATTTCTGTATAAACAACATAAGGCAGCAGAACCCCTTAAATATGTCCCTGTCAACAATCAGTTTGTAGATATTAAGAAGGATTTACATGTGGATAAAAGTAGTTCTTTACATCAGATACCAAATATGGTTTTAAATGTTGTGACTGCCATTGTGGCATTTATTTGCATCACACTGACCGTAGCCATCTTTAAATGTTGTTGTTGGAAAAAAAACCGCACAGATGATGTTAATGATGATGATGTTGATGTGAAAGATCATATAAGGAAGGAAGCAGGTGATACTAGTGATGTGGACAACCAATCAGATACTTCAGACATTCACGATGAGCAAATAAATGAGTAAGTAAACAAAAACACTCTTTTTTATATTGCAAGATAGCCAGGACAGTTTTAGTAGTGTATGTGACATATTTCATATATCTAGGTATATTCCAAGATACCTAGGGCTGATTTAATAGTATGTATGTAACATATTTCATATATCTAGGTGTTTTCCAAGATAACCAGAACTTCTTTGATAGTATGTGCAACATATATCTAGGTGTATTCCAAAATAGCTAGGACTTCTGTGCTAGTATATATATATAACATATTACATATATCTAGGTGTATTCCAAGATAGCCAGGACTTCTGTGCTAGTATCTATATAACATATTACATATATATAGGTGTATTCCAAGATAGCCTGGACTTCTGTGCTAGTATATATATAACATATTACATATATCTAGGTGTATTCCAAGATAGCCTGAACTTCTGTGCTAGTATATATATAACATATTACATATATATAGGTGTATTCCAAGATAGCCTGGACTTCTGTGCTAGTATATATATAACATATTACATATATATAGGTGTATTCCAAGATAGCCTGAACTTCTGTGCTAGTATATATATAACATATTACATATATCTAGGTGTATTCCAAGATAGCCTGAACTTCTGTGCTAGTATATATATAACATATTACATATATCTAGGTGTATTCCAAGATAGCCTGAACTTCTGTGCTAGTATATATATAACATATTACATATATATAGGTGTATTCCAAGATAGCCTGGACTTCTGTGCTAGTATATATATAACATATTTCATATATCTAGCAATAACTTGTTAGTTGTTTATCCCTTTTCATACCAATGTATCAAGAACCACCTAGTTTGATGATACAAAGCTGTCCATTTCATAATATTTGTACTTAATATTGAAACTTTTCATCTTAACTTTATTTAAGAAATATTTCAGCAACACATCCGAGACACAACTGGTGCCTCTATCTATAACACTTCTCTGTGCCATATCTGGTGCCTCTGTTATATATATTGTTAAACACATGTAACACAGCTAAAGTATCTGTAAATTATCTGCGATGTCACTAAAACATCTCTACTTGTTCATAATTGTCAGTTGTAGTCACTCTTGTATATGACAATCTACTACCTTAGTAATATATATTGTCATTTGTGTTAATAACCTGTAATATACACCCAATGTATGACTGTATAATACATCTGGTGTTAGTAGTAACTGTATAATACATCTGGTGTTAGTAGTAACTGTATAATACATCTGGTGTTAGTATTAACTGTATAATACATATGGTGTTAGTAGTAAACCCAGTAAAACTAATGACACAACTGTAATATATCTAGTTAGCTGTGTTTATAACACATCTAACAACATGCAACATCTATTCTCTCCTATATACGCATACATCTGATGTGCTAATAGTAAAGTTGGGTTATCTGTAACCAGATCTGACATCTGGATATTTAACACTTTAGGCTAGCTCTAGAATGTGTGCCAGGGTATTTAGCACCTTAGACTAGCTCCACAATGTATACCTGGGTATGTAGCACCATAGGTTAGCTCTACAATGCATACCTGGGTATGTAGCACCCATAGTTAGTTCTACAATGTATATATGGGTATATAACAACATAGGCTAACACTACAATGTATACCTGGATATTTAGCACCATAGGGTAGCTCTACAATGTATACCTGGGTATGTAGCATCCAAGGTTAGCTCTACAATGCATACTAGGGTATGTAGTACTGTAGGGTATCTACAATGTATACCACAGGGTAGCTCTACAATGTGTGTTCTCTTTACTTACTTATACAACTCATACTCCAAAATAGTTCAATATAGATCAGAAATCCTGGTTTTTGACACTTTTTGCTCTGACCACACAGAAAAATTTACTAAGTCTGCATTTTCCACAGTCCACACTCACTTATGCCAAATCATGTGTGACAGGTCATTTTGGATATTTCCACAACATTGCCACACAATAAAGATATTTAATGAATTATTTCCTGATCATAAGAAATTATTATTTATTCAAATTAATTACTCAAATTTGTATAAAACTGTGATCCTTTAAGGTTCAGTATTGTACCTCTTTGACATCTGAGCCCTAAGTTGCTACCTAGTTGGCCTTAATGGTAGCACCAGCCCTGTCTATAATATATCTTCTCAGCTGTAATCAAAGCACAACTTGTGTGTTTAATGTAAACATATTTTCTGTCATCACATCTGGCATGGTTGTCATTTATCTTCTAAGTATCAGTCACTAATCATCTGGTTGCATCTGTAACAGATTCTTGGGTGTTGATAGAACAGATATGTCTAACTAGTTTAATTTATTAACCCTTCCCTCTCTCTGTAGTACATATTTTAGATACAAGCATAGCTGAGTGGTTAACAAGCTCACTTCACAGTCAAAATGTCCCAGGTTCAATTCCAGCGCATGTCATATTGAGCAAGAGTCATTTACCACAGCCTTGGGTCATCTGAAGCCCAGTGAGTGCGGAGGCCCATCAGATGTATATGTAATTTAAAAGTCCAACCTCCTCATATTGTCTCACTGATTTAGCCAGAGAATGTTAACTGTGACCATTTCTAATAAAATACTCTCTATTTTAGTTAATTAAAGAAGAATTTTGAGGGATTTAATAAAATTATTATTTCATTACTAAGATGGTAACTTAACATGACTTTGTTTCATAGAATTAACTGTTTTGACAGAGTTACTATGAAAAGGGTTAAGGATAGATGTCCTTGTAGAATACTCAGCTACTTAAATGATAATTTAACAATTCAGTTAATCATGACAGCCACTGGAGAATCTAGTGGTACATATTATCGTTAGTAATATAGTAGCAACTCATTAAAGTGTTATCTTATATCTAATATATTTTGTCAACAATATATCTTTTAACATCCTGTAATGGTTGAACATAAAACATCTAAAAATCTTTATAGTATCTTTACTAGTAAACAAATTATTGTGAAAATTTGCAGTAAACAAAAGACTTTAATTTTTAATGTTTTGTATTTTAAAAATATTTGTTGTTCATGTTGTTTCATGTGGTACAGGATGTTAAGAGATATGATAATAGAATTTGTCTGTAGTCTGCAGAATGTCTTCAGCAATATAACTTCTTTTTTATTCTGTTGAGTTATATTTAGTTTATATCATAACTTAATACATTTCTATTTTTTTTTTATAACTTACACATTTATAATAACAAAACTTGTCCTGTGTGTCTTCAGTGATTCTGTGAATCATTGATACAATTTATCACCTACTCTTGGGGCCTAAATAATAGGATGTGTGAGTGTGTGAGGAATAAGCAGAGGGTTGGGTGAAATAAGCAAGGTGGTTGGAAAATCAGTAATTTTTCTAGGTTGTCTCTCTTTTACAAACCAGAATTTATTTGATAACATATGGATTTCTGTTAAAGTACTTTTTTGTCATGTATAATGTTTTTAATGTATAAAGAAAATTATTTGTTGCAGGAATGTTATGACTTAAAATAAAATTTCAGTGGAGGTAGATTAGCAAATTTGGGGTGAGGGGGGATGGGAAAATTATTTGAGACCTGAGACTACATATGAAAGTACATTAGTGTGTTACAGCATGTTTTAACAGTATATAATAATATTGTGTACAATTGGTACATTTTCTGCATCTATATTGAACACTTTGTAAGCTTGTAGTAAATTTCTTGTTGTCACATATATGTGTGTAAAAGGTAAACAGAAATAACAACACAAACGGTACATTATATGGAAGGACTATATTAGTTTAATGCTTTGTAGCATATTTGGAATGTCTGTTGTAGATCTAATTAAACATACCAGATCTATACCCTCTCAGATTATTACTAAAACTAATATTTATATGTAAACTGTTATAAACAGAAACAATAAAATTTCTTCTAAAATGTCATATTTTGCAGTTTTTGTTAAAAAAAAAAATATTTTACTGGCTTCATCGCCCCCCTCTATTCTACCTCACACTGTCACTCTCTTACTGGCTTCACCCCACCTCTATTTTACCTCACACTGTCACTTTCTTGTTTAGCTTGAAAGTAGACAAGGGTACACAAGGTTCCTTAGCAACCAAATGCAATACATAACCAAATTAATTTTAAACACTGCTTATGATACATTCTAAACCCTATCATCATCATCTTGGCTTTTTTCTTGCTACAAGAACAAAACTAGTTTCTCACATAAGCTTGCTGTTTTTATTCATGAGAAGAAGTGATGTTCACACATTTCCTAATAATGTCGGTGAAATAATTGGAGAGGTGTTCAACAATTGAAACATAGTTAACTGAAAACATTAACAACTTCTGTAATATATATAAGTAATATATGTAAGTTCTTGTATGCCATATATGTAAGTTCTTGTATGTTAAGTATGTGTTTGTGTACATTATATATCTATATATATATCAAATCCCGCCGAGGTTAACTTTGCCTTTCATCCTTACGGGGTCGATGAAATAAAGTACCAGTAATGCACTGGGTAATTGCTGGCCTTGTGCCAAAAGTAGAAATAATTATATATCTATATACACATACATACATGTACAAAAACACATACATATAAATATACACACACACTATATATATATATACACACACACAATATATATATATATACACACAATATATATATATATATATATATACACACACAAACACATACATACCTGTACAAAAACACATACAAACATACACACAATTTATATATATACTAGCCGAATTACCCACGCCCTTTTCACAAATCTTTTTTGTAAGAAAATGTTTGATTTTAAATCAGTGATATAATTTATGGAGAAAAACTCTGCATTTCAATATTACTCAATGTAAAATGTAATGCATGAAAAATTGGAAAACATTATTTTTTGTAATATATCAAGTCAAAATTACATTATTAAATCTTATTCTTATTTTGTTTCTATATAAATAATTTCTATGTAAATAATTTTTTCAAAATATCAATTCAAAACTTTTGTGAATAGGCATCATATCTTGTTATTTACCTATGGTTTAAATTTCATATAAATCGAAGGGAAAAGATTTTCAGAGGGGGTTTGTGTCTCCGGGGAACCCTAATAGGGGGTTTAACCCCAATTTAGGGTGTCTTAATATTATTGAAATTTGCTGAAATTTTGTGAATAGGCATCTTGTCATCTAACTATGGTTTAAATTTCATATAAATCGAAGGGAAAAAATGTTTGTGCCCTCGGGGAACCCTTTGATTTAAATGAAATATACTTATCCAAGTACCCTGGGCAATGTTGTTTCAGAATATATATGGATATGGGGGTCTATCTCCAAAACCATAAGAGTAGTTCGTGAACAAACAAACAAACAGACAGGAATACAACTATATATATATATGTATATATAGATATATACATACATGTGGTCATGTATATATATATATATATATGGTGGCTGCCAACTCGTTTTCGAGTACGGCCACTACTTTATATCCATGTAGGAGAACCAATACTGATGCGCTGAACAAGTGTGACTTTTTAGTCCAGCCAGTGACTTGAAAACTCTGGTACAAACACTACACCTGTGACAATTATTGACACATAGTGCTGGGCCCATGGTACCATGTGACGACAAATGCAGAGAGATCTCCAGATATAAAGCAATGCCTGTGCCGTGAAGCTTTTATAGTGAGCAAAGGCACTGCACAAAGCCAGTCCCACTTTCTTAACCAAGATGATATTTACCAAAAAGAAGAACAAGTCAACATCATTGGATACCATCAGGGTTGCAGGTGTTATATCAGAGTTTTCCTTCTCTTAGAATTCTGCCTTGACAAAGGCTAAGGGGTCATCTCTCCCGGATATATATATACACACATACATACATATATATATATATATACACACATACATACATATATATATATATATATACACACATACATACATATATATATATATACACACATACTTACATACATATATATATATACACACATACATACATATATATATATATATATATATACACACATACATACATATATATATATATATACACACATACATACATATATATATATATACACACATACATACATATATATATATATACACACATACTTACATACATATATATATATACACACATACATACATACATATATATATATACACACATACATACATACATATATATATACACACATACATACATACATATATATATATATACACACATACATACATATATATATACACACATACATACATACATATATATATACACACATACATACATATTTACCATGCGACCCTCAGTTCCTACCTCACAATTTCCCTCCCCCCCACCCCCACACACCACCATAGTCTATTCGACCAATCAAACCTAGCATGCCACTTCCACTGCTGCTGCTGCTACTACCTGCCTAACTAACTCTCTCCTCCTCTGGCGCATCCCAACACACCCTGCCATTACCCCACCACCACTGTCCTTCTAGCCCTCAATTTTCCCACCGTTATGGATGGATGAGCTGGGAATACACGAGCAACTCTGAATCAATAGATGAAATATGAATCTGCGAGCTACCAAGCACCCACGTGAAGCGCCAACCCAGAGACCCTCCCCTACGAGTGTCGACAAATGCCCAAAACTCCGAGTTGGTACCATCAATGTAGGCTCAATGAAAGGAAGAGCAGGAGAAATCGTAGAAATGCTAGAGCGAAAGGAAGTTGATGTATGCTGTGTGCAAGAGACTAGATGGAGAGGAGGGTCTGCTAGAGTCCTTGTAGGAAAAAGCCAGTGCTACAAATTTTTCTGGGTGGGAAATGACGATGGGATGGGTGGTGTAGGTATACTATTAGCTGACAAGTGGGTAGATAAAGTAATCTCAGTGTACAGGGTAAATGCAAGAATCATTAAACTCAGACTAGTCCTGAATAAGACAATTACCACAATAATATCAGCTTACGCACCCCAATCGGGGCTGCCAGACGAACTTAAGGATAGGTTTTACGAGTCCCTAATACACACTACTGCTCTAACAGACGACAAGGACTTCCTAATCATTGCAGGAGATTTTAACGGACACGTAGGTAAACACTGCGACGGCTTCAATAGAGTACATGGAGGCCATGGAGTTGGCACAAGGAATGAGGAAGGATTCAGACTTCTAGAATTCTGCGACGCCAATGACATGTCGATATGTAACACAAACTTTAAAAAACCCGACAACCACCTGATCACCTATAGATCAGGGGAGCACTCTAGCCAGTTAGATTTTATCCTCATCAGAGGACGTGACAGATGGACGGTCGTAAACACAAAAGCCTTCCCTAGTGAGGAATGTACATCCCAACATAGCTTAGTTGTCAGCGACCTCACGGTCAGAACTAGACGAGCCCTGAAACAGAGGCCAACCTGGAGAAGAAAGATCTGGAAGCTGAAAGTCCCCTCAACCAGTAACAGATTTAAAGATATTTTACTCAACGCCTACGACAGTAAAGAAGAACAGATAGAGACATTTAACGTAGAAGAGAACTGGGAGTTCCTAAAAAATAACTTACTAGAGGCGACGGATGAGGTTTGTGGCTGGAGTAAGACCTCAAGCAGGAGGAGAGTGACTTGGTGGTGGAACAATAAGGTAGATGAAGCAGTCAAGGCCAAGAGACAGGCATGGAAAGAATGGAAGAACGGGGGGAGCAGGGTACATTACATAGAGACCAAGAGGGAAGCTAGGCGACAAGTATACTTAGCTAGGAGGGAAGCAGAGGATAGAAAATTCAAGCATGTTTTACAACGTGAGGACCAGAAACAGGAGGTATTCAAGATTGCGAGGCAGTGTGTCAGAGATAGTTGTGATGTCATTGGAGAGAAGTGTATCCGGAATGATAAAGGTGAGCTTGCCCTCACAAGTGCTGAGAAGAAAGATGCATGGAAGAGTCATTATGATAGATTACTAAATGAGGAGAATGCATGGGAAGAAGAGACCCTACCCCACGTAGACCCTATAGAGGGACCAGCAGTACAAGTCAGCGGCAGCGTAGTAAGTAAGGCAATCAGAGATATGAAGATAGGGAAGGCAACCGGTCCATCGGGTATAGCTGCCGAGATGCTGAAGGCATCTGGGTCTGTAGGTCACACTATAACCACACGTATCGTTAACCAGGTAATACTAGAGGGGGCCATACCAAAAGATTGGTGCAGTAGCATCATTGTCAACTGCTACAAAGGTAAAGGCGATGCACTAGATAGAGGAAACTATAGAGGTATAAAGTTGATGGACCAGGTCATGAAAGTAACAGAAAGAGTTATAGCACAGCTGATTAGGGACCGGGTGAATATAGACGAGATGCAATTTGGGTTTGTACCAGGGAAAGGCACCACTGATGCGCTCTTCCTTGTGAGGCAATTACAGGAAAAGTACCTAGCTAAAAGTAAGCCACTCTACTTGGCATTTGTCGACCTTGAGAAAGCCTTTGACAGAGTTCCACGTGCAGTAATCTGGTGGGCTCTTAGAAAACTAGGAGTAGATGAATGGCTTGTGAAAGCGGTACAAGCCATGTATAGGGGAGCAGTCAGCAAAGTTAGGATTGGCAATGAGTATAGCGAGGAATTTAGCGTACAGGTTGGGGTCCACCAGGGCTCTGTTCTTAGCCCTCTCCTGTTCATCATAGTCCTGCAGGCAATAATGGAGGAGTTTAAGACCGGATGCCCATGGGAACTCCTGTATGCTGATGACCTCGCACTCATAGCTGAATCTATGGTAGAACTAGAGAATAAATTCCAAACCTGGAAGCAGGGACTAGAGAGAAAGGGCCTCAAAGTCAACATGACAAAGACTAAGGTCCTTATAAGTAGACGAGAAAACAGAACCCAGATCCCCTCAGGGAAATGGCCTTGCTCAGTATGTAGGAAAGGTGTAGGTAGGAACTCCATTCTTTGCCCCAAATGCAAACAATGGGTACACAAGAGATGTAGCGGGATCTCAGGAAGCTTAATTAAGAATGTAGGATTCACATGCAGCAGCTGTGCTGAAACAGCAAGCAAACAGCCACAGGAAACAAGTACCACCAATCTCTGGGAGGGCCCTGTAGAAACAGTAGACAGCTTCTGCTACCTAGGTGACCGAATTAGCAACGGAGGTGGGTGCTCAGAAAGTACAATAACTAGGGTAAGAACGGGATGGAAGAAGTTTAGGGAACTACTACCACTGCTAGCTGCAAAAGGCTTCTCCCTCAGAATGAAAGGCAGACTGTATGATGCGTGTATCCGAACAGCGATGTTGCATGGTAGTGAGACCTGGGCGCTGAAGGTGGAAGACTTACGTAGATTAGAGAGAAACGAAGCCTGCATGCTCCGATGGATGTGTAACAGTAATATACGTGAACGACAAAGCATAAATGAATTGAGAGAGAGACTGAGCATAAGAGGAATCAAATGCTGCGTGCAGGAGAGGCGGTTACGCTGGTATGGACATGTGATGCCTATGAAGGATGACAGCTGCATAAAAAGGTGCAGAGCACTAGAAGTTGATGGAAACCGCGGAGTGGGGAGACCCAAGATGACTTGGGATGAGGTGATAAAAGCCGACCTTACCCAACTACACCTCTCAAAGTCAATGACACACGACCGTGACTTCTGGCGTCACGCAGTAATACAGGGTACCCGACCTCCCATGGGTACATGCTGAAGCATATAAACAATATGCCCCCCCCCCCCCCCACCGCAAGGTGGTCGTGGAGGTGCCACGGCAAAAAAGCACCCAGCCCACACTGTAAAGTGGACGTGTAGGCGCCACGAAAAAGCACCCAGCACTCACTGTAAATGAGGTTGGTGTTAGGAAGGGCATCCAGCTGTAGAAATCAAGCCAGATCAGTTCCTGTATGAGCAAGGCATGGTCAGCCGACCAGACACTGCCCACAACAGGACAACCCGTCTAACCCATGCTAGCGTGGAAGAACGGACGTAAAACGGTGATGATGATGATGATGATGATACATACATATATATACACACACATACATACATACATATATATATATACACACACATACATACATATAAATATATATACACACATACATACATATAAATATATATACACACATACATACATATAAATATATATACACACATACATACATATAAATATATATACACACACATATATATATATATACACACACATATATATATATACACACACATATATATATATATACACACATACATATATATATACATACATACATACATACACACACACACACAGACATAAGCAGGTGCCAGTGTCACAATAAAATGCACCCAGTACACTCTGTAAATTAGTTACTATGCAGAAATGGTATGTATAAGCCAGGCCGGATTATTTGACCCATCAGATCTGTGACTATGACCCCCTCCGCAACTTATAGCCAGCATAAGAAACAGGCATGATGATATATAAATATGTACACATACAGACAGACATATTGTTTTAATGGCTTCAGACATTGTAATGTGGCCATACTGGAGCTCTATCTACTCTATCTACAAGGGTTAGTAGTTATATCAACACTAATACTTTGGTACATATTTCCTCTAAGATATGAAATGTAAAGTAAATCACATTGAAGTAAAGAAGGGGAAGTCAGTTGGACTAAAATACCACAAGGTATTTCTATTGATATCAACCAGTTTTAACCTTCTGCTCACACACACACACACACACATATATATGTAGGAAGGGCATCCAACCAGTGTATCAATGCCAACACGATTATAAGCACAGCAACAAGTATATAGGAACAACAAAAATATGAAGACGTCGCATCTCAGAGTTGCAATACTTAATGTTGGCACTCTCTCAGGTAGATCTGCCGAAATAGCGGAAATACTGGAGAGGAGACATGTGGATGTGTGCTGCGTGCAAGAGGTGAGATGGAGAGATGCCTCTTCGAGACTAGTCGCAGGCAAACATCTTAACTATAAGCTTTTCTGGGTAGGTAAGGATGATGGGTTAGGGGGAGTAGGCATTTTCCTGGCTGAGAAATGGATCAATAAGACAATAGAGGTAGTTCGAGTTAGTAATCAAATAATTAAGCTTAGATTAGTTGTAGGCAGAAGACCAAGCAGGCCTAGGTAAAGAAGAGAAAGACTGCTTTTACGAGCAACTTTTACAAACAGCCGCAATGACAGAGTTATGCTAGCAGGGGACTTCAATGGTCATGTTGGACAGCTCCAGGATGGTTACACTGGGGTACATGGTGGGCATGGTTACGGCTCAAGAAATGAAGAAAGAGTGAGTCTTCTTGAATTTTGTGATGCAAGTACACTGACTATTTGCAACACTAACTTCCAGGCACCTGCCAACCACCTAATAACCTACAAATCAGGCGAGCACATAAGCCAGATTGACTTCTTACTAGTTGGGCAGCCGGACAGGCAGATGGTGTCAAATACCAAGGCATACCCTGGGGAAAATGTATCCCACAGCATAGGTTAGTCGTTAGTGATATCTCAGTAAGCAAGAGATGGAATGAGACATACAGGAAGGTGTGGAGAAGCTAAAAGACCTTTCACTAAAATACAAATTTAGGAAAGCCCTTCAAGATGTGTATGACGAAAAAGAAGACGATTTAGAGACGTAGGACATAGATAATAACTGGAATTTCTTACGTGACAACTTACTGCAGGCTACTGATGAAACTTGTGGCTGGAGCAGAGCTCCAACCAGACAGAGAGTGACCTGGTGGTGGAACAGCATAGTAGATAAGGCCATTAGAGACAAAAGACTGGCATGGAAGGCTTGGAAAAAGGGTGGGAGTAGAGAAGGATATACAGCCGCTAAGAAAGAAGCTAGGCATTAGGTGTACTTAGCACGCAGGGAGGCTGAGAGTAGGAGGTTTGCCAATGTTCTGCGACGGGAAGATCAGAGGTGTGTGGTGTTCCACATTGCAAGGCAGTGTGTCAATGCAAATCAGGATGTTGTTGGAGATAAATGTGTCCGGAATGATGCCGGTGTACTTAGTGTCACGAATGATCAGAAATAGAGAACTGGAAATGCCATTATGAGAGACTGATGAATGTGGAGATTGAATGGGAGAGAGAGAAATTATCCTCAGTAGATCCGACAGAGGGAATCAGCTTTTGAGATTGACGAATATGGGGTCCAAGAGGCGATTAAGGAAATGAAAAATGGTAAGGCTACTGGACCGTCGGGGATAGTTGCTGAGATGCTGAAGGCATCAGGGGACGTAGGCACTAAACTAGTTGCACGCATCATCCATCAGGCTATATATGGTGGTGTCATACCCAAAGACTGGGTTTTGTGCCAGAACGTTAAGGGACATAACTATATACTACAAATCATGTCCAAAGCTCTACCGATTCTGTCAATCCACTGCCCTCACACATAAATAATGACATCAATGAGGAATCGAACACAGAACGTAAAGGGACGCTCTACCGATTCTCCAACATAATGACCTCAATGAGGAGTTTCTGTAGGATTGTAGTTTGTATTTTGATAATATTTCATTACAATTTCTAAATGTCTAAGAAGACATTAAACAATGAAATTTTGACTTAAACTTCTGATAAAATGTCATAATTTAGGAGAGAAAACTAACCCAAGTGACATTGATATGTTTTAGACAATGGAACTGATGGCTAAAGATGGAAGTAATATATATATTTCTATATAACCTGTGAAATATGTGACTCAAAATAAATAATGGATAGTAAAATGGGGGTCGGCTTATATTTGAGGCCAATATTTTTGCTTTGGATGTGAATACTACACCTGTTTCACTTTGGAAGTGAACATCACACCAGTTTCCGTTTGGAAGTGAACATCACACCAGTTTCCGTTTGGAAGTGAATATCACACCAGTTTCCGTTTGGAAATGAATATCACACCAGTTTCACTTTGGAAGTGAATATCACACCAGTTTCCGTTTGGAAGTGAATGTCACACAAGTTTCACTTTGGTAGTGAATATCACACCAGTTTCCGTTTGGAAGTGAATATCACACCAGTTTCACTTTGGAAGTGAATATCACACCAGTTTCCGTTTGGAAGTGAATATCACACCAGTTTCCGTTTGGAAGTGAATATCACACCAGTTTCACTTTGGAAGTGAATATCACACCAGTTTCACTTTGGAAGTGAATATCACACCAGTTTCACTTTGGAAGTGAATATCACACTAGTTTCACTTTGGAAGTGAATATCACACTAGTTTCACTTTGGAGGTGAAATTCATATTTCCTATTGTTTTTTTTATCTGTTTTGAATGAATATGGCCTTCAAAATGGTAGGAAATTGGTAAAATATCCTTACATAATGGAGTTGTGAAACAAAAACTATACTCTAAAAAACACTTAAAATATCAAAATATTAAAACTTCATAAATATATTCTCCACTCATGAGAATTTAAAAACTACACCATCTAAACATAATGTGTTGATTACCTGCCTTGGCTTATAAACAAGGTTTGGAGTTTTGCCTATTTCTCAGACATAAAATAGGGGTGGGTGGGTTATATTTGAGTATGTAAGAAGTCTGTCAAAACATGCGTTACTAAATATCAACCTACCTATACACTACTCTGAACTGTTTGTTACTCAGGTTGTCATTCCAATGTAAAGAATTAACTCTTTCAATACCAAACCTCTCCAAACCACCCCTATTTCTACAATGCAAAACTCAAAGTATTTACAGCTATTTAAAAACCTTCCATCATTATTTTAGGATTGGCAGTATCAGTAGAGGGCCGGACGCCATGCTTTCCAGCATAGTTCGTCCCTTTACGATCTGAGTTCAAATCCCGCCGAGGTTGACTTTGCCTTTCATCCTTACGGGGTCGATAAAATAAAGTACCAGTAATGCACTGGGTAATTGCTGGCCTTGTGCCTAAAGTAGAGACAATTATTTTATGTAAGAACTTTTGTTAAGTTATGCTTCAAACATCAGATGAAAAATGAGAAAGTTTGTTATATTCTAAATCCCTCCAAATACTTCAAAATCATAAGACAGTTTCTTTCATTAGGAATGTGGTAACAAAAGGGTTAATGACATAGTGTTTTTCATTAGAAATATGGTAATGAAAGGGTTTAGAACATTTCCAGATAATTCATCTAGCACAGAAACAGTGTCCTATTAATGAGAATGAAATTAATGTATTTCATTGCTTTTAAATAAGAGATTTAATAAGCACTCAAACATTCCACCAATAATGACTTTATTGTTCTCCATCAACATTAAAAAGATCATGATTATTTCTAAAACTACTGTGGTTATATGAATTCTGAAATATTTTGTCAAATTCCTTCAGACGGTTAAAATTCAGTGCATGAAAGTATGATCCCTGTACAAAGATTCTCTGTAAAAAGTAAAACGTTCAACAGTTCAGGCACACACAGAAACCTAAATTATAGAATGTTTGACAACAGAACCCAAACCTCAGTAAATCCCACAAACTGAATTATAGTTTCTTGATTCAACAGAGGTAAATGTAGAAGTGACCAATGATTAACCTTCGTTATACGAAACCACCTGACACTCTACCTGTTATACCAAACCACCTGACACTACCTATGTTACACCAAACCACCTGACACTGTACCTATGTTACACCAAACCACCTGACACTACCTATGTTACACCAAACCACCTGACACTGTACCTATGTTACACCAAACCATCTGACACTGTACCTATGTTACACCAAACCACCTGACACTGTACCTATGTTACACCAAACCACCTGACACTACCTATGTTACACCAAACTACCTGACACTACCTATGTTACACCAAACCACCTGACACTGTACCTGTTACACCAAACCACCTGACACTGTACCTATGTTACACCAAACCACCTGACACTGTACCTATGTTACACCAAACCACCTGACATTGTACCTATGTTACACCAAACCACCTGACACTACCTATGTTACACCAAACTACCTGACACTACCTATGTTACACCAAACCACCTGACACTGTACCTGTTACACCAAACCACCTGACACTGTACCTATGTTACACCAAACCACCTGACACTGTACCTGTTA
Organism: Eledone cirrhosa; assembly: GCA_964016885.1. Lineage (NCBI taxonomy): Eukaryota > Metazoa > Mollusca > Cephalopoda > Octopoda > Eledonidae > Eledone > Eledone cirrhosa. Next base: position 183,431,204 of record OZ024743.1, read on the forward strand.
CACCAAACCACCTGACACTGTACCTATGTTACACCAAACCACCTGACACTGTACCTATGTTACACCAAACCACCCGACACTGTACCTATGTTACACCAAACCACCTGACACTGTACCTATGTTACACCAAACCACCTGACACGGTACCTATGTTACACCAAACCACCTGACACTACCTATGTTACACCAAACCACCTGACACTGTACCTATGTTATACCAAACCACCTGACACTGTTCCTATGTTACACCAAACCACCTGACACTGTACCTATGTTACACCAAACCACCTGACACTGTACCTATGTTACACCAAACCACCTGACACTACCTATGTTACACCAAACCACCTGACACTGTACCTATGTTACACCAAACCACCTGACACTGTTCCTATGTTACACCAAACCACCTGACACTGTACCTATGTTACACCAAACCATCTGACACTGTACCTATGTTACACCAAACCACCTGACACTGTACCTGTTACACCAAACAACCTGACACTGTACCTATGTTACACCAAACTACCTGACACTACCTATGTTACACCAAACCACCTGACACTGTACCTATGTTACACCAAACCACCTGACACTACCTATGTTACACCAAACCACCTGACACGTTACCTATGTTACACCAAACCACCCGACACTACCTATGTTACACCAAACTACCTGACACTGTACCTATGTTATACCAAACCACCTGACACTGTACCTGTTACACCAAACAACCTGACACTGTACCTATGTTACACCAAACCACCTGACACGGTACCTATGTTATACCAAACCACCTGACACTGTACCTATGTTATACCAAACCACCTGACACTGTACCTAAGTTACACCAAACCACTTGACACGGTACCTATGTTACACCAAACTACTTGACACTGTACCTATGTTACACCAAACCACCTGACACTGTACCTGTTACACCAAACCACCTGACACTGTACCTATGTTACACCAAACCACTTGACACTGTACCTATGTTACACCAAACAACCTGACACTGTACCTATGTTACACCAAACCACCTGACACTGTACCTGTTACACCAAACCATCTGACACTACCTATGTTACACCAAACCACCTGACACTGTACCTATGTTACACTGACACTACCTATGTTACATCAAACAACCTGACACTGTACCTATATTACACCAAACCACCTGACACTGTACCTATGTTACACCAAACCATCTGACACTACCTATGTTACACCAAACCACCTGACACTGTACCTATGTTACACCAAACCATCTGACAATGTAGCTATGTTACACCAAACTACCTGACACTACCTATGTTACACGAAACCACCTGACACTGTACCTATGTTACACCAAACAACCTGACACTGTACCTATGTTACACCAAACCACCTGACACTACCTATGTTACACCAAACCACCTGACACTGTACCTGTTATACCAAACAACCTGACACTGTACCTATGTTACACCAAACCACCTGACACTGTACCTATGTTACACCAAACCACCTGACACTGTACCTATGTTACACCAAACCACCTGACACTGTACCTGTTACACCAAACCACCTGACACTGTACCTATGTTACACCAAACCACTTGACACTGTACCTATGTTACACCAAACAACCTGACACTGTACCTATGTTACACCAAACCACCTGACACTGTACCTATGTTACACCAAACCATCTGACACTACCTATGTTACACCAAACCACCTGACACTGTACCTATGTTACACTGACACTACCTATGTTACATCAAACAACCTGACACTACCTATATTACACCAAACCACCTGACACTGTACCTATGTTACACCAAACCATCTGACACTACCTATGTTACACCAAACCACCTGACACTGTACCTATGTTACACCAAACCATCTGACAATGTAGCTATGTTACACCAAACTACCTGACACTACCTATGTTACACCAAACCACCTGACACTGTACCTATGTTACACCAAACAATCTGACACTGTACCTATGTTACACCAAACCACCTGACACTACCTATGTTACACCAAACCACCTGACACTGTACCTGTTATACCAAACAACCTGACACTGTACCTATGTTACACCAAACCACCTGACACTGTACCTATGTTACACCAAACCACTTGACACGGTACCTATGTTAGACCAAACCACTTGACACTGTACCTATGTTACACCAAACCACCTGACACTGTACCTATGTTATACCAAACCACCTGACACTACCTATGTTACACCAAACCACCTGACACTGTACCTATGTTACACCAAACCACCTGACACTGTACCTATGTTACACCAAACCACCTGACACTACCTATGTTACACCAAACCACCTGACACGGTACCTGTTATACCAAACAACCTGACACTGTACCTATGTTACACCAAACCACCTGACACTGTACCTATGTTACACCAAACCACCTGACATTGTACCTATGTTACACCAAACCAGTTGACACTGTACCTATGTTACACCAAACCACCTGACACTGTACCTATGTTATACCAAACCACCTGACACTGTACCTAAGTTACACCAAACCACTTGACACGGTACCTATGTTACACCAAACTACTTGACACTGTACCTATGTTACACCAAACCATCTGACACTGTACCTATGTTACACCAAACCACCTGACACTGTATCTATGTTACACCAAACCACCTGATACTGTACCTATGTTACACCAAACCACCTGACACTACCTATGTTACACCAAACCACCTGACACGGTACCTATGTTACACCAAACCACCTGAAACTACCTATGTTACACCAAACCACCTGACACTGTACCTATGTTACACCAAACCATCTGACACTGTACCTATGTTACACCAAACCACCTGACACTGTATCTATGTTACACCAAACCACCTGACACTGTACCTATGTTACACCAAACCACCTGACACTGTACCTGTTACACCAAACCATCTGACACTGTACCTATGTTACACCAAACCACCTGACACTGTACCTATGTTGCACCAAACCATCTGACACTGTACCTATGTTGCACCAAACCATCTGACACTGTACCTATGTTACACCAAACCACCTGACACTGTACCTACGTTACACCAAACCATCTGACACTGTACCTATGTTACACCAAACCACCTCACATTGTACCTATGTTACACCAAACCACCTGACACGGTACATATGTTACACCAAACCACCTGACATGGTACCTATGTTACACCAAACCACCTGACACTGTACCTATGTTACACCAAACCACCTGACACTGTACCTGTTACACCAAACCATCTGACACTGTACCTATGTTACACCAAACCACCTAACATTGTACCTATGTTACACCAAACCACCTGACACGGTACCTATGTTACACCAAACCACCTGACACGGTACCTATGTTACACCAAACCACCTGACACTACCTATGTTACACCAAACCACCTGACACTGTACCTATGTTACACCAAACCATCTGACACTGTACCTATGTTACACCAAACCACCTGACACTGTATCTATGTTACACCAAACCACCTGACACTGTACCTATGTTACACCAAACCACCTGACACTGTACCTGTTACACCAAACCATCTGACACTGTACCTATGTTACACCAAACCACCTGACACTGTAGCTATGTTACACCAAACCACCTGACATTGTACCTATGTTACACCAAACCAGTTGACACTGTACCTATGTTACACCAAACCACCTGACACTGTACCTATGTTATACTAAACCCCCTGACACTGTACCTAAGTTACACCAAACCACTTGACATGGTACCTATGTTACACCAAACTACTTGACACTGTACCTATGTTACACCAAACCATCTGACACTGTACCTATGTTACACCAAACCACCTGACACTGTATCTATGTTACACCAAACCACCTGACACTGTACCTATGTTATACCAAATCACTTGACACTACCTATGTTACACCAAACTACCTGACACTGTACCTATGTTACACCAAACCATCTGACACTGTACCTATGTTACACCAAACCACCTGACACTACCTATGTTACACCAAACCACCTGACACGGTACCTATGTTACACCAAACCACCTGACACGGTACCTATGTTACACCAAACCACCTGACACTACCTATGTTACACCAAACCACCTGACACTGTACCTATGTTACCCCAAACCATCTGACACTGTACCTATGTTACACCAAACCACCTGACACTGTATCTATGTTACACCAAACCACCTGACACTGTACCTATGTTACACCAAACCACCTGACACTGTACCTGTTACACCAAACCATCTGACACTGTACCTATGTTACACCAAACCACCTGACACTGTACCTATGTTGCACCAAACCATCTGACACTGTACCTGTTACACCAAACCACCTGACACTGTACCTACGTTACACCAAACCACCTGACACTGTACCTGTTACACCAAACCATGTGACACTGTACCTATGTTACACCAAACCATCTGACACTGTACCTGTTACACCAAACCACCTGACACTGTACCTATGTTACACCAAACCACCTGACACTGTACCTATGTTACACCAAACCATCTGACACTGTACCTATGTTACACCAAACCACCTGACACTACCTATGTTACACCAAACCACCTGACACTACCTATGTTACACCAAACCACCTGACACTGTACCCGTTACACCAAACCACCTGACACTGTACCAATGTTACACCAAACCACCTGACACTGTACCTATGTTACACCAAACCACCTGACACTACCTATGTTACACCAAACCACCTGACACTGTACCTATGTTACACCAAACCACCTGACACTGTAGCTGTTACACCAAACCACCTGACACTGTACCTATGTTACACCAAATCATCTGACACTACCTATGTTACACCAAACTACCTGACACTACTTATGTTACACCAAACCACCTGACATGGTACCTATGTTACACCAAACCACCTGACACTGTACCTATGTTACACCAAACCACCTGACACTGTACCTGTTACACCAAACCATCTGACACTGTACCTATGTTACACCAAACCACCTAACATTGTACCTATGTTACACCAAACCACCTGACACGGTACCTATGTTACACCAAACCACCTGACACGGTACCTATGTTACACCAAACCACCTGACACTACCTATGTTACACCAAACCACCTGATACTGTACCTATGTTACACCAAACCATCTGACACTGTACCTATGTTACACCAAACCACCTGACACTGTATCTATGTTACACCAAACCACCTGACACTGTACCTATGTTACACCAAACCACCTGACACTGTACCTGTTACACCAAACCATCTGACACTGTACCTATGTTACACCAAACCACCTGACACTGTAGCTATGTTACACCAAACCACCTGACATTGTACCTATGTTACACCAAACCAGTTGACACTGTACCTATGTTACACCAAACCACCTGACACTGTACCTATGTTATACTAAACCCCCTGACACTGTACCTAAGTTACACCAAACCACTTGACATGGTACCTATGTTACACCAAACTACTTGACACTGTACCTATGTTACACCAAATCACTTGACACTACCTATGTTACACCAAACTACCTGACACTGTACCTATGTTACACCAAACCATCTGACACTGTACCTATGTTACACCAAACCACCTGACACGGTACCTATGTTACACCAAACCACCTGACACGGTACCTATGTTACACCAAACCACCTGACACTACCTATGTTACACCAAACCACCTGACACTGTACCTATGTTACCCCAAACCATCTGACACTGTACCTATGTTACACCAAACCACCTGACACTGTATCTATGTTACACCAAACCACCTGACACTGTACCTGTTACACCAAACCACCTGACACTGTACCTGTTACACCAAACCATCTGACACTGTACCTATGTTACACCAAACCACCTGACACTACCTATGTTGCACCAAACCATCTGACACGGTACCTATGTTACACCAAACCACCTGACACGGTACCTATGTTACACCAAACCACCTGAAACTACCTATGTTACACCAAACCATCTGACACTGTACCTATGTTACACCAAACCACCTGACACTGTATCTATGTTACACCAAACCACCTGACACTGTACCTATGTTACACCAAACCACCTGACACTGTACCTGTTACACCAAACCATCTGACACTGTACCTATGTTACACCAAACCACCTGACACTGTACCTATGTTGCACCAAACCATCTGACACTGTACCTATGTTACACCAAACCACCTGACACTGTACCTACGTTACACCAAACCAACTGACACTACCTATGTTACACCAAACCACCTGACACTGTACCTATGTTACACCAAACCATCTGACACTGTACCTATGTTACACCAAACCACCTGACACTGTATCTATGTTACACCAAACCACCTGACACGGTACATATGTTACACCAAACCACCTGACATGGTACCTATGTTACACCAAACCACCTGACACTGTACCTATGTTACACCAAACCACCTGACACACCAAACCATCTGACACTGTACCTATGTTACACCAAACCACCTAACATTGTACCTATGTTACACCAAACCACCTGACACGGTACCTATGTTACACCAAACCACCTGACACGGTACCTATGTTACACCAAACCACCTGACACTACCTATGTTACACCAAACCACCTGACACTGTACCTATGTTACACCAAACCATCTGACACTGTACCTATGTTACACCAAACCACCTGACACTGTATCTATGTTACACCAAACCACCTGACACTGTACCTATGTTACACCAAACCACCTGACACTGTACCTGTTACACCAAACCATCTGACACTGTACCTATGTTACACCAAACCACCTGACACTGTAGCTATGTTACACCAAACCACCTGACATTGTACCTATGTTACACCAAACCAGTTGACACTGTACCTATGTTACACCAAACCACCTGACACTGTACCTATGTTATACTAAACCCCCTGACACTGTACCTAAGTTACACCAAACCACTTGACATGGTACCTATGTTACACCAAACTACTTGACACTGTACCTATGTTACACCAAACCATCTGACACTGTACCTATGTTACACCAAACCACCTGACACTGTATCTATGTTACACCAAACCACCTGACACTGTACCTATGTTATACCAAACCACCTGACACTACCTATGTTACACCAAACCACCTGACACTGTACCTATGTTACACCAAACCACCTGACACTGTACCTATGTTATACCAAATCACTTGACACTATCTATGTTACACCAAACTACCTGACACTGTACCTATGTTACACCAAACCATCTGACACTGTACCTATGTTACACCAAACCACCTGACACTACCTATGTTACACCAAACCACCTGACACGGTACCTATGTTACACCAAACCACCTGACACTACCTATGTTACACCAAACCACCTGACACTGTACCTATGTTACCCCAAACCATCTGACACTGTACCTATGTTACACCAAACCACCTGACACTGTATCTATGTTACACCAAACCACCTGACACTGTACCTATGTTACACCAAACCACCTGACACTGTACCTGTTACACCAAACCATCTGACACTGTACCTATGTTACACCAAACCATCTGACACTGTACCTATGTTGCACCAAACCATCTGACACTGTACCTGTTACACCAAACCACCTGACACTGTACCTACGTTACACCAAACCACCTGACACTGTACCTGTTAACCAAACCATGTGACACTGTACCTATGTTACACCAAACCATCTGACACTGTACCTATTACACCAAACCACCTGACACTGTACCTATGTTACACCAAACCACCTGACACTGTACCTATGTTACACCAAACCATCTGACACTGTACCTATGTTACACCAAACCACCTGACACTACCTATGTTACACCAAACCACCTGACACTACCTATGTTACACCAAACCACCTGACACTGTACCTGTTACACCAAACCACCTGACACTGTACCAATGTTACACCAAACCACCTGACACTGTACCTATGTTACACCAAACCACCTGACACTACCTATGTTACACCAAACCACCTGACACTGTACCTATGTTACACCAAACTACCTGACACTGTACCTATGTTACACCAAACCACCTGACACTGTAGCTGTTACACCAAACCACCTGACACTGTACCTATGTTACACCAAACCACCTAACATTGTACCTATGTTACACCAAACCACCTGACACGGTACCTATGTTACACCAAACCACCTGACACGGTACCTATGTTACACCAAACCACCTGACACTACCTATGTTACACCAAACCACCTGACACTGTACCTATGTTACACCAAACCATCTGACACTGTACCTATGTTACACCAAACCACCTGACACTGTATCTATGTTACACCAAACCACCTGACACTGTACCTATGTTACACCAAACCACCTGACACTGTACCTGTTACACCAAAACATCTGACACTGTACCTATGTTACACCAAACCACCTGACACTGTAGCTATGTTACACCAAACCACCTGACATTGTACCTATGTTACACCAAACCAGTTGACACTGTACCTATGTTACACCAAACCACCTGACACTGTACCTATGTTATACTAAACCCCCTGACACTGTACCTAAGTTACACCAAACCACTTGACATGGTACCTATGTTACACCAAACTACTTGACACTGTACCTATGTTACACGAAACCATCTGACACTGTACCTATGTTACACCAAACCACCTGACACTGTATCTATGTTACACCAAACCACCTGACACTGTACCTATGTTATACCAAACCACCTGACACTACCTATGTTACACCAAACCACCTGACACTGTACCTATGTTACACCAAACCACCTGACACTGTACCTATGTTATACCAAATCACTTGACACTACCTATGTTACACCAAACTACCTGACACTGTACCTATGTTACACCAAACCATCTGACACTGTACCTATGTTACACCAAACCACCTGACACTACCTATGTTACACCAAACCACCTGACACGGTACCTATGTTACACCAAACCACCTGACACGGTACCTATGTTACACCAAACCACCTGACACTACCTATGTTACACCAAACCACCTGACACTGTACCTATGTTACCCCAAACCATCTGACACTGTACCTATGTTACACCAAACCACCTGACACTGTATCTATGTTACACCAAACCACCTGACACTGTACCTATGTTACACCAAACCACCTGACACTGTACCTGTTACACCAAACCATCTGACACTGTACCTATGTTACACCAAACCACCTGACACTGTACCTATGTTGCACCAAACCATCTGACACTGTACCTGTTACACCAAACCACCTGACACTGTACCTACGTTACACCAAACCACCTGACACTGTACCTGTTACACCAAACCATGTGACACTGTACCTATGTTACACCAAACCATCTGACACTGTACCTGTTACACCAAACCACCTGACACTGTACCTATGTTACACCAAACCACCTGACACTGTACCTATGTTACACCAAACCATCTGACACTGTACCTATGTTACACCAAACCACCTGACACTACCTATGTTACACCAAACCACCTGACACTACCTATGTTACACCAAACCACCTGACACTGTACCTGTTACACCAAACCACCTGACACTGTACCAATGTTACACCAAACCACCTGACACTACCTATGTTACACCAAACCACCTGACACTGTACCTATGTTACACCAAACTACCTGACACTGTACCTATGTTACACCAAACCACCTGACACTGTAGCTGTTACACCAAACCACCTGACACTGTACCTATGTTACACCAAATCATCTGACACTACCTATGTTACACCAAACTACCTGACACTACCTATGTTACACCAAACCACCTGACATGGTACCTATGTTACACCAAACCACCTGACACTGTACCTATGTTACACCAAACCACCTGACACTGTACCTATGTTACACCAAACCACCTGACACTGTACCTGTTACACCAAACCACCTGACGCTGTACCTATGTTACACCAAACCACCTGACACTGTACCTGTTACACCAAACCACCTGACACTACCTATTTTACACCAAACCATCTGACACTGTACCTATGTTACACCAAACCACCTGACACTACCTATGTTACACCAAACCACCTGACACTACCTATGTTACACCAAACCACCTGACACTGTACCTGTTACACCAAACCACCTGACACTGTACCAATGTTACACCAAACCACCTGACACTGTACCTATGTTACACCAAACCACCTGACACTACCTATGTTACACCAAACCACCTGACACTACCTATGTTACACCAAACCACCTGACACTGTACCTATGTTACACCAAACTACCTGACACTGTACCTATGTTACACCAAACCACCTGACACTGTAGCTGTTACACCAAACCACCTGACACTGTACCTATGTTACACCAAGTCATCTGACACTACCTATGTTACACCAAACTACCTGACACTACCTATGTTACACCAAACCACCTGACATGGTACCTATGTTACACCAAACCACCTGACACTGTACCTATGTTACACCAAACCACCTGACACTGTACCTATGTTACACCAAACTACCTGACACTGTACCTATGTTACACCAAACCACCTGACACTGTACCTGTTACACCAAACCACCTGACGCTGTACCTATGTTACACCAAACCACCTGACACTGTACCTGTTACACCAAACCACCTGACACTACCTATGTTACACCAAACCACCTGACACTGTACCTATGTTACACCAAACCACCTGACACTACCTATGTTACACCAAACCATGTGACACTGTACCTATGTTATACCAAACCACCTGACACTACCTATGTTACACCAAACCACCTGACACTACCTATGTTACACCAAAACATGACACTGTACCTATGTTACACCAAACCACCTGACACTACCTATGTTACACCAAACCACCTGACACTACCTATGTTACACCAAACCATCTGACACTGTACCTATTTTACACTGAACTACCTATGTTACACCAAACCACCTGACACTACCTATGTTACACCAAACCACCTGACACTGTACCTATGTTACACCAAACCACCTGACACTGTACCTATGTTACACCAAACCACCTGACACTGTACCTGTTACACCAAACCACCTGACACTACCTATGTTACACCAAACCATCTGACACGGTACCTATGTTACACCAAACCATCTGACACTGTACCTATGTTACACCAAACCATCTGACACTGTACCTATAGTTTGTAGTTTTATGTACAACTGCAATCATATGGTGGATCTCCATTGGTTTTGCTAATGATTATTCCAGTTGTTTGATCAATGGAACAAATTTCTTATAAAATTAATATGTAAGTGACTGAGCATTCCACAGACACGTGTACCTTTAACATAATTCCCAGTGAGATTCAGTGTAACACAGTGTATTATTATAGTTGATGATGATATGATATATGCCGCGCTGCATCTTGTATCATCATCATCATTATCACCACCATCATTTAACATGCCCTTTGTCTGCCAGCATGGGTTGGAAGGGTCTTTACAAACTGAGTCAGTACTCGAGTGAATCTACTGACCTTCCAGACATGATGGAAACTCACATCTTGATGACATCCGGTCCCATGTTCCGCCAAGTACACTTTATAGTGGGACCAGCACTAGGGAGGGTTTCATGTTTTTGACACAACTGAAGAGGCCCCTAACTCTTTGTTTGGCAAGCTTTCAACAACTGGATTCCCTCCCTATCATCAACATAGCCTGAACCAGCTGATGAAAGGATGCTTGGTCTTGCCACCTGAGACTCATGGAAATACTACATGAAATCTCTCTGCATTAGTGTGATGAAGTCAGCTGGTGGACATTTGTGGTCAGTGGTAACTAGCTATAGATGACCAGTGATAACTAGCTACAGAGTGGTAACCAGCTTTAGATGACCAGTTGTAACCAGCTATAGATGACCAGTGGTAACTAGCTATAGATGACTAGCTTCATTGAATTTCAGAGTGGACATTCATGCCTTTCCCATACTCCCTTTCAGAGTAAATGATATAACTTTCATAGGTTTCAGCCAGTATTAGCCCAGGCCATGTCTAACTCACCAGCTGATGAAGTTTTTCCAATCAGGATTTGGACATCATGGTCCACTCAAGTAAAGTACCGTATAGCTACAAATGGCAATGAAGGATAGGTCATCTTAGGACAGCCAGATAATAGAATATGTTAGTTATATAACAGTATAACTTACTTCACATACACAATAGTATATTTACTTTACATATAACTTGATTATGTAGTGTAGAATAAGTAGGCTAGGTCAACTTAGGACAGCTAGATAATAGAATATGTTAGTTATATAGTAGTTTTAGAGCAAAATGGTGTGGACAGAGGATGGCTAAGAGGTTTGGCTCACAACCTTTAGGTCCCAGATTCAATCCCACAGTGTGACATCTTGAGTGACAATTACCAGAGCCTTGGTTTGACCCATGTCTTGTGAGTGAAAATGGGTAGACAGAGACTGTTTGGAAGTTTCTGTAATTTGAAGGGTCAGCCTTGTAACAGACTGCGTCATGATTTCAGAGAGTTAAATATATAAGTGTTTGTGGAATGCCCAGCCACTTGCATGTTAATTTTATGAGCAAGTTGCTCCATTAATTGAACAACTACAACACTCATCATTGAAACTAATGGAGGTTCATTTGAGCACTTAATGGTGAACTGAATCACCCCATAATATGAACTTGGTTATAAATATTGAGGAGGAGATACAAATAATGAAATGGTAGAATGATTCTCAACTAACGTAGTCAGCTGAAAGTCTAAAAACTGTTTTAGACTACAATATTATACACAGATGGTTAGACAGTACTACAGAGGTAAGATCTTAGAATATTATACATACATGAGTGCTAGACAGTGAAACATGGATTCTTTATAAACAGCACACGGTCAATGAGAGGAGAAATATGAATTATGAAATATCTTTAAATGGGAATCAAAACTCAACCAAAAACTTGATGTTCCAAGAATTTACTTCTACAGAAATATCTATGACAGTCTGGTACTTGATGTTAAAATATATATACACACAAACAAACTGAAAAACTTTATATATTCTCTCTCTATATTGCTACTAAACACATATTCTCTCTATATTACTGCTAAAGACACCTCTCTCTATATATTACTACTAAACATATTCTCTCTCTATATTACTGCTAAACATATATTCTCTCTCATATTACTACTAAACACATATTCTCCCTATATATTACTACTAAACATATATTCTCCCTATATATTACTACTAAACACATATTCTCCCTATATATTACTACTAAACACATATTCTCCCTATATATTACTACTAAACATATATTCTCCCTATATATTACTACTAAACACATATTCTCCCTATATATTACTACTAAACATATATTCTCTCTCTATATTACTGCTAAACACATATTCTGTACAGGAAACAAAAAATAAAAAGAATATTGTACATTGAAAACAAAAGAAGTAGAAGATGATGATGATGATGATTAAAATTCAACTTCAGAAGTTGATGTAAAACCAGGAGTGTATGAAGTTGTTAATAATAAGGAAAAGGAATGTTATCAAGAAAATCTGAGGGAGAACAGAGATATAAAATGTACTGCAGTAAATTTATCCTGAATCTGAGGGAAAACAGAGATATAAAATGTACTGCAGTAAATATATCCTGAATATATAAACACATTTTAGATTTGCTGATTTCACATGTAAGGAATCTATTATTTAATATGTTATGTGGTCTTTTCTATAATTAACTATAATTATCAGTGATTGTACAAAACAGAACTCTTAACACTTTAATTCTTAACCTGCTGTAATGATTTAACAGAAAGTATTTTAACAAAATAGGTTTGTCAATTTAAATGTTTATGATATATTTACTTGCAGACAGATTGTTGTAAAAAAAAATGCAGTAAACTAAAGTAAAGACTTTAATTCTTAATGTGATGTTATAATAGTGCAGTTCAGTACTTTTCAAGAATGTCTTGCTAATGTGGTTTCATGCAGTACAAGACATGAAGAGTTAAACAACATCTTGCCCTAAACCACGTCTATTAAAATGTTCAAATTTAAATTTAAATCTTTGACTGAAATCTCATTATTACATATCAGAAAATATTAGATTTCAATCAAATATTTAAATATTAATATTCTATTAAGTCAAAAGTTAGTCATTCCACTAAACTTCTGGTCCTGCCAGTAATGACTGCAAAGTGGTTGACATTAGGAAGGGCTTCCAGCTGTAGAAATCAAACCAAAATAGTGCATGTGAGCAGGATGTAGTTACTTGTCATCCATGCAAACATAGATGTTAAATGATGATGATGATTTTGATAACACATAAAGGCAGTATAGATATGGTTACAAAAGGGTTAAACATGTATTTTAGATATCTTAGTAGAAAACAAATATTTTTTACTCCAACTGTAATAAAAGTGAACCAACACAATTTATTTACTATTAATTAGACAGAAGTAATTCCAAAGAGACTATCGGCCATGACAGAGTAAACCTATTATGAAAGAACTATTGCAATTGGAGGTATTTTTTCACTACTTGAACTATTTTGTTTGAGGACTTTCCATGGGATTTTACCACTAGATATGTTTATCCTGTTTCCAGCACTAGTGAGACTGTTTTATGAAAACCTTTCTTTGACCCATGTTAGTTTGAGATTTTATAAGCAAAATCCCACCTTCAATCATTCTTTTTTTGATTGGTTTATATTTATCTAAAACCTTCCATCATAATTTTATGAAAGAACCTTTGTTATGTTATGTTCCAAATACCAGCTTAATAATTGTTTCTACTTTTTGGCACAAGGCCAGCAATTATCTCAGTGCATTACTGGTACTTTATTTTATCGACCCCGTAAGGATGAAAGGCAAAGTTAACCTCGGCGGGATTTGAACTCAGAATGGCAAGGGCCGTAACTCTATGCGTCAAAGCATGGCGTCCGACCCTCTACCGATACTGCCAATCCACCACCAGCTTAATAATGATTTCTCATTTAGGCACATGGTTAAGAAATTTTTTTTTGGGTGGGGTGGGGGGTGTCGATTGAATTGACCCCTGTGCATGACTGGTACTTTATTTTATCAACCCCATAAGGATGAAAGGTAAAGCTCACTTCAGGATTTGAACTTAAAATACCAGCTTAATAATGTATGAAAGTTAGTTATATTAATAAATTTTTCTAAATTATTTGAAAATCATCGGCGGTGTCTTTCAAATATGAAAGGGTTTAAGACTGAGTCTTTAGCTGCCATTTCTAGCAGGTCAAGTATACCATGTTTGGGGATATGCCATATTTAAAACAGGAACTGAGTTTGGGTCAGTGGTGTGGGTAGATGCAAAGGGGAGAGGAATGTTTGTGGAGTGTGATCAGAGTACAAGGTTATAAGATTAATTTACCAGTTGAGAAATGGTGACAAACTTCCAGCATTAAAGCAAGACCTATCAGTTTCCTTAACCCTAATTGAATTCCATACTTCCTCTCCTGGTAAGGTCACTCCCTCCACCCCACCACTGCTCCACTAAATTGTAACGGAGGAGGGAGGGGGGCACCCTTTATATTAATACAAACAACACACCACCATTAAAATTAAATTTCCCTTTTACGCTCATTTAGTTTCTTCAGTGTAATTAATTTTACATTTATCTGAAGCAGAGTAATGAGGTAAGTTAAGTGAAAGCTGTTAAGAGAGATAGAAGGGAGGGAGAGAGAGAGATAAGTCAGAAAAGGGGGAGGGGGAGAAACAGAAGGAATGAAAAGAAAACAAAAGACCATGCCCATATAAAATGGACCCAGTACATTCTGTAAACTGGTTGGTAATAGGAAGAGCATCCAGCCCTAGAAAACTTGTCAAACAAAGGGTTGAGAGAAAGGATTCTTCAGTTGTATCCAAACACATGACAACCCCTTCCTAATTTTGTTGACACTATGAAATGCACCCAGTGGACTCTACAGAGCATAGATGACAACCTTCGTAGTGTTGGTGACACTATGAAATGCACCCAGTGGACTCTACAGAGTATAGATGACAACCTTCGTAGTGTTGGTGACACTATGAATTGTACCCAGTGGACTCTACAGAGTGTAGGAACATACATAAGCAAGATTTTGCTCTTGATCTGTCTGAAGGGGTTAGTAGCTTTGATTAAGTACTGACTTGGTTCCTAATAACCAGCTTAATTCTTATCAAGTAAAGCAGATGTTGATGATGATGATGATATATATAGCCTCTATTTAACTTACACAATACACACATGGCTACCTTACCCACCACATCTCTCTCATCCGTACTCAAGGGTTGGGACCACTATAGAAGCACTCAAAATACTCCATAAAACCACATATTCAAAAGTAAACATAGAGAGGACTTTTCAGTTCCATCTAAGCAATGATAATTTCTATAGGGTTGGTGCTACAATAAAATACACCTGGTACAGTCTGTAAAGTGGTTGGCATTTAGGAAAGGCATCCATCCACTTGTAGAAACTTAGAGAGCTTTATAGTCACGCTAAGGACATGGCAACCTTTCCAGGGGTGGGAACCATGATAACATAGACATATGGCCAGAAATATTTTGTGAAGTGGAGAAAGTTGATTATATCGATCCTTGGAAGGATGAAAGGCAACGGTGACCTCAACAGGATTTGAAACCAGAACACAGAGGATTATAATGAAATACTGCATGTATTTCATCACATGATCTAATGATTCTTCCAATCCACCGCCTTTTGTGCCATAAAATACACCCTGTCCACTTATAAAGTAGTTGGTACATAGGAAAGGCATCTAGCTGTAGAAACCATGCAAAAACATGGTAGAGAGAGTTCTCCAGTCACATGAAGGACACGACAATCGTTTTAGTGTTGGCGTCATGATAAAATGCACCCAGTACCTAAGGCCAAGGGCACCAGAAGTCTCCACTGCTAGAGGCCCGACCGCAAACCTGTCGGAGAGCGACCGATACTTGGAGAGATTGCCCTCAGCAGAACCTGGGTTAAAAGAGCATATTAGCTACCACCATTACGGCCATCACGACCGCAATTACCACTACCACCACCACCACCGCTACTACTACTATTACTACTACTACTACTACTACTACCATCACCGCCACTACTACCTCTACTACCAACATTAAAACTCTTGCTAATGATGAAAGATGAGAGGAGAGAATGAGATGGAAAAGGTGGGAGAGAGTTGGAAGGAGGGAGAGAGAGAGAGTGATGGAGAAAGAGAGAGAGAGAGAAGTGGGGGAGCAGAAACTTATTAAAACAATCTCTTCTCCAAACCAAACAAAGACCAACAACCATAACATGAACAACGATTGTTAAATATTATTAAACAGACAAGCCTTTCTACTTAAACCAATCCTTTTATAGGACAATTTAGTCTATTTGATGTTCTTGTTTAACCCTAAGTCAGCTCTGACCAAGCAAGTCTATGACCAAAGACATTCCAACATGGATTATTCTGTCTTTACTACATATGTAGGCAATTCAATGTCTATTTTTAAGGGGAAATTTACTTCTATTTCTAGTAGTTCAAGTGACTTCGTAGAAGCCTCTTCGTTTGGCACGATTTAGTCTGTTTGAATGATAGTGGTGTACATTGTGACGTGATGGTGGTGCACATGGTGACATGGTGACGTGGTGGTGGTGCACATGGTGACGTGGTGGTGGTGCACATGGTGACGTGGTGGTGGTGTACATTGTGACGTGGTGGTGGTGTACATTGTGACGTGATGGTGGTGCACATTGTGACGTGATGGTGGTGCACATGGTGACGTGGTGGTGAACCCGACTAGTTAGCATGTGTGTGTATGTATTTAAATGTATGTATGTGTGTGTATATGTATGTGTACGTATGTGACTATATGTATGTGTATATATGTGTACATGTATGTATGAATAAATGTTTGAGAGAGAGTAATGGTTTAGCCACATAAACACACGATCTTCTCAGAGAGAGGGGGGAGGGAGAAGACACAGAGAGAGAGGGAAACGAAAAGAACAATTTCTCAATAGTAAAAACAGTCTTGTGTGTGTGTGTGTGAGAGAGAGAAAGAGAGAAATGGAATGAAAAGTAAATAAAAGAGATAAGAGGTAGAGAAGTATGTATGGTAGTGGGAGAGAGTAGAGAGAGAGGTAGAAAAGTATGTATGGTGAGTGGGGGAGTAGAGGTTGAAGAAAGAAAGAGAGAAGAAAGAGAAAGGGGAGGAAATAAAACTAAAAAACTGAAGTGAAAAAATTCCGATTAAATTTCCCAGTGGACTTATACAGACACATACATACACAAACACACATATATATAGACATACAGACACACAATACCTACATATGCATACACACACTCATATATATATATAAAATACCTACACATACACGCATTCATATATACATACATACAGTGAGTCAACAATGATATCTTTCTGTGGTTGTGAGACCTGCTATAAACAACAGCTAAACACCACCTAAAGTACTACGCCCTATTATTTTAATAAGGGACCATACATTGAATAATGTGTACGTCTGACAAACTTTTTAAGATCAAGACTACAGCTAGAATAGCTTTGGTTATAGGTCTGCTGGATTAATACTGACTTGGGGCTAAATAACACATATATACACACCCCTCTCACAACCATACACACACATACATACATACACTCCCCCACAACCATACACAGACATATACACACACACACGCGTATATATATATATATATATATATATATATATATATATATATATATACACACCCACCCACCCATGCACACAAAAACGATTAAGTGTCAAAAACATTGGCTTGATTGAACACAAGACACGTGCTCTCTCTCTCTTTCACATACACACACACCAATCCAGAGCACACACATATATATACAAATCCACTACACACACACACACACACACAACTGTGTTAGTGAAATGAAATAAAGAAAAAACTAAGAAATCTACAAAAATGGCTCAATTTTATTACTTTGACATGAGAGAGAGGGAGAGAACAAGAGAGGTAAACGGAGAGAGGGAGAAAGAAAGAAAGAGGTAGAGGGACAGAGAGACACGTTAAGAAAACTAAAGAGGGAGAGAGAGAGAGAGGTTGCATGGAAGGAGAGAAAGACAGTGAGTAGTGAGTAAAACTAGAAAACAAAAGAAGAGAGTAAAGAAAGCTGAGAGTTGAAAAAGGAAGACTGGACAGGAGACAAAGTGAGGTTTTTGAAAATGTGTGTTGAAGAGGTGGGACATTTCTACCTAAAGATAATCACTATTATTCTTTAGTGCCACCAATCTTGACAGGTAAGCTGTCTTTAGGAAAATATCATAATTTAATTAGTTGGATTAGAACATTTTAGATGGATATGAGAGAGGGAGAATGAGAGAGATAGAATGAAAAGCTGCATTCGAGGAAAGTAGCATAATTTTAAATTAGTTAGAAAAGTTTTAGAGAGATAGATGATACAAAGAGACGATAGACAAACAGATAGATAGATAGACAGAGAATGAGGAAGTTTATATGGACAGATGATAGATGAGAAGTGTGGTCTGGAGGAGACAAGGAAAGAGTGTCAGAAATAACGGAGAATAATCAGAGAGAGACTGGGAGATATCAAATCTATAAACAACAAGAACAATGCGAAAATATGGAAAGAAAAAGGCAAAGAAAGTTTTTCTTATTACCCCCCCCCCCTCTCCTCGCCCATCAAGTTTCTTAATTATTATAGAGAAATATAATTACAACTATTACAACACAGACTTAGTCTCGGGATATTATCTTAGAGTGACAATCACATACATATATACAGACATTTATATTAACATACACACACATATATATATATATATAAGGAAGGAAGTATGGTAAGGAACCAAGTGGACCATAACAGACCAGAGTACTCGATACTTTGGGTAGTAGAGTGGGTAAAAGGAAAAGAGTCAGAACCCCGACGGCAGAGCTCAAGCCGTTTCGACAGCTTTTTCTGGACTAAAAAGTCCATTAATAACTGTCGAAACGGCTTGAGCTCTGCCGTCGGGGTTCTGACTATTTTCCTATATATATATATATATACACACACACACACACATACACAGACAAAGAGACACTTACACACACACACACACACACTATATATATATATATAAAGACATCACAGACAGCCACATAATGTTTGTGTTTGATATAGTAGAAACAACAAAACAACAAACAAAGTTTTATCATAACTGGGAGCTCGAAACTTTAGTTTACTCCAAGTTTCACATTTCTGATCCTCGGAAGATCAGGTGAGAAACTCAGAGTAACAGGTAATGAAGTTTTCTGTCCGGTACCACCGAGATACACATACATATATATATAAACACAATTACACACACACATTAAATATATATATGTGTGTGTGTAATTGTGTTTATATATATGTGTGTGTGTAATTGTGTTTATATATATGTGTGTGTAATTGTGTTTATATGTATGTGTATCTCGGTGGTACCGGACAGCTAACGATGTCTGTTATCTAACACTTCCCACAACTTGATTGTAACACCAGAGAGAGAGAAGGAGTGTGAGAGAGGAGAGAAAGATAGGGTGAGTGAGAGAGAGGAAAAGTGTGTGTGTGTGAGAGAGAGGGAGAAAGTGTGTGTGTGTGTGTGTGAGAGAGAGGGAGTGTGTGTGTGTGTGAAAGAGAGAGAGGGAGAGAGAGAGAGAGAAACAACCTGTTTTGTTTTATATTCGTCTCTCGTGTTAGTTTATTAGGTGTTCTGTCTACTAACAAGAGAAAGGTAGGTTAAAGTTTGTTTATCCAATACCAAAAGTTACCAACCTCCAAACACTCACCCCAAATAACCAAACCCCAACATCGCCACTATGTGTGTGTCTCTGTGTATATGTAAGTGTCTCTCTTGTCTGTGTATGTGTGTGTCTCTATGTGTATATGTAAGTGTCTATCTGTCTGTGTATGTGTCTCTATGTGTATATGTAAGTGTCTATCTGTCTGTGTATGTGTGTTTCTATGTGTATATGTAAGTGTCTATCTGTCTATGTATGTGTCTCTATGTGTATATGTAAGTGTCTATCTGTCTGTGTGTGTGTGTGTGTCTCTATGTGTATATGTAAGTGTCTATCTGTCTGTGTATGTGTGTGTATCTCTATGTGTATATGTAAGTGTCTATCTGTCTGTGTATGTGTGTGTGTCCCGTGTTTCTCTCTATGTGTATACGTCTGTCTATCGCTTTCTGTGTATGTCTGTCTCTCTCTCTATCTATCTGTATGTCAGTATGTGTGTGTATGTGTCTCTCTCTGTAAACATCTGTCCTATGTGTATGTGTGTATATCTGTCTGTGTGTGTGTTTTAAAAATAAGGAGAAAATAGTCGGAGATTACCTGGTTAATTAATTTAACCGAAAATTACATAGCTACCATACTGGCCTACAACCAGTTCAGACATTGATGATGATGATGATGTTTTCTGAGGCAAAAGGCCAGCAATTTTGATGGTGGTGGTGGGGAAGTTGATAATATACCGACTCCAGCACGTTACTGGTATTCTATTTTATATACGTCGGAAGGATAATAGACAAAGTTGACCCCGGACGGAATTGAAACTCAGAATCGAAACAAACACTGCCGAGTATGTTGTCCGACGCTCTACCGACTCTGCCAATTCGGTCATCATCATCATCAACAGTAACTTTTGTTTTCATCTATATATTGAGTTATTATTCATTAATTTAAATATCTATAAGGAAGGGCATGGATTTTCCTTCCTAAACAAACGAAAGCTTTGCAATAACAATTATAATAGTAATAGTTTTTTTTTACACAAGTGCAGCATATACAAAATCTTTCTCTCTCATATATATATATATATATATATATATATATATATATATATATATGTGTGTGTGTGTGTGTAAATTCCTCCAATAAATCATGGATACCTTCTACACCCAGCCAGATGTCTCTGTAAACAACTCTCGACTTGAGTGGGCCATGTTGTCCAAATCCGGATTCAAAAGATTTTACCAGATGGTGCTATTAAGTTAGACATGGCCTGAGTCATTACTGACCGAAACCTATAAAAGTTATATATAACTGAAGGAACACCTACCGATGAAGGGAGTTTCCAGTTCCATTTAAGTACTGACTTGGCCTGTGGTGATACATTCAACCCTTGCTAGCAGACAGAACAAATGTTAAATGCTGGTGTTGAGGATATATATATATGTCCCATCCTTGCAAGCAAGGAAAAGCGGACGTAAAATGATGATAATGATGATATATTTATACAGTGAAATTCAGTTATAACGAAATTCACGGAGTATTAAAAAATATTCGTTGTAATGAAAAATTCTTTATAACAAGATCGACCTAACACATTGTGTGTTTGGCTGGAGATTGAAACCAATTTTGTTATAATGAAAAATTCGTTATCGTGGTATTCGTTATAACGGAATTTTACCTGATTATAAACACAGGATGTTTGGAAAGTTACTATGACTCACAAATAAACTTCAAATATAAAATTGGAGAGATTTTCTCAGAATTGTGTATGGATTAGTGAATGCTTGTGTTTGTAAATGAAGAAAAAATACTCAATATGTAATGTAGAGTTGATGAGAATGATGATGACTATAATGATTGTACTGCATTTCTGACTGTCTGTCACACAAATGCTGTAACTTGACAAAATTGTTCTAAATGTGTTTCATTCATGCCAGAAGTCAGCATGCCATGCTAATATTTTTAATGAAAGACACTACCAACAATTTTCAAATAATTTTGAAAATAATCAAGAATTTGAAGAGATTTAGTAAAAAAAAGTAACTTTCCCATTATTAAGTTGATGTTGGAACATAACTTTATGAAGATTCTTAGATAAATATATATATATACTTTGAATCAGTTTTGTAACATTGAACCAGGGGCTGTTTCAGGCAGTTTGGTAGCAAAGGGGTTAAATTTTAGTCGCTGTGAAAATGGGAACACAAAACACAGATTTCCAATGCAATAAATCCAGTTTTAAATCATATACACACAAACACAATCACTTGGACATACACATAACCATATAACCATGCAAACACATATACACATATATCTGTGTGTGTATGTGTATACATTCTACAAATCAATGTATACACACATATATACACAATCCTATTTCACATGACTTCATATTACTAAGAGCAAAAACCGTTTTAGAATAAAGTTTCAAAACCTTAAAACAAAAGTTGTATTTTATATATTTTAATGTCACTAATATCAAGACTAAAATAGATTACTTTCCACTTGATGACAGTGCTCTAACATGGCCTTGGCTGTCATGGCTAAAACAAACAAAAGTTGATATTGTTTAGCCCCAGGCTAGCCCTGTTTGAGCAGAATTATGATCATAAAGCTTTCCAACTGAGATTATCCTACCCTTTATTCAAACATAATATATCTAGGACTACATTATAGTATGAGCAATTTCTTTTTATAACATGGAAGGGAGCTTGGCTGCTCTTTCTAACATGTCGATAAACCTAGTAGAGGCTCCCTTGTTGGCCTGTTTCCATTTGACTTGTGTTTATTTTGGGAAATGTTAATCCTCTTCTCCCTTCATAAACACTGCTGTTAAAATCACAAGATTTCTAACATTGCGCCAATTTACAATATCTTTAACTATGGCCATGTGGATAAGATGTTCACTTCTGAATCACAATCACATATTTCTGAGTTCAATTCCAATGAATGACACCCTAGAAACTTCCCCACAAACCCAGGAAAACTGAAGAAATGAGTTGCAATGTCTCTGGTTAAAAGATGTATTGGCCTTTGCCTTGGGCGACATCATATATAGTGTATATACATTGTACATAGTGTATATATAATACATAGTGTATATACAAGTTGAAATGTCACTGGTGCCAAACTATCGGCCTTTACCTTTCCCCCTGGACAACAACATATAGAGTATATATATAATGTACGTAATGTGTATATAATATATATGAGTTGCGATGTCACTGGTGCCAAGTTGTATCGGTCTTGACCTTTCTCTTGGGCGACATCAGTGGTGACTGCTGGTATTCCACAAAAGTTCCTTGCCTGGGTTTGTGCCGTGGAGAGGAACTTTCTAGGTACAAACCTATGGTTATTTGTCATTGATGGGGTTCTTTACTACCAGAGCAACTAAGTTTGTAATATGTTAGCGTGGAAAATGGACGTTAAATGATGATGATGATGAAGCTAAGATAATTTGATTAATTTTGCCAAAACAATATTGTGAGCAGTGAAAATAAAACTTGTAAAACCAATATTGAACAATTATCATATTTTGTCTCTTTAGATAATAGAAAGTGAGACCAGAATTCATCTGAGAAGAAACAGAAATAATAAATGATTTACTTGATATTCTCAGTCAATATTGCTTTATACTGGTTTTCAAAAACATATTTTTACTGTAGTAGTACATGTTTCAGTTAAATCAATCTTACCACATTTGTAGCATGGATATAATCATCATCATTGTTTAAACGTCCATCATATGAGTACATAAAAAATGTAGTGGGATCACAGACAGGCTATCAAAGAACGTAGGTTTAAAATGCGGCTGATGCTCAGGTGCAGTAAGTAACAAGTGCCTACAAGATACTAGCTCTTCCAGTTGCCCGGAGGGCTCTGTAGAAGTAGTTGATAGTTTCTGTTACCTGGGTGACCAAATTAACAGTGTAGGATGGTGTTCCGAAAGTACAGAAGCCAGAGTAAGAATAGGATGGAGAAAGTTCTGAGAGCTACTACCTCTGGTAACTACGAAAGGTTTTTCCCTCAAAATGAAGGGTAGATTGTATGATGCATGTATACGAACAACAATGTTACATGGTAGTGAGACCTGGGCACTGTGTGCAGAGGACCTACAAAGATTAGAAAGAAATGAAGCATGCATGCTCCAATAGATGTGTAATAGTAATATACATAAGCAGCAAAGTGTAAATGAACAGAGAGAAATTAGGCATAAGAGGGATTAGATGCAGTATACAAGAGAAGAGATTGCGCTGGTATGGACATGTGATGCATATGAAAGATGACATCTGTATAAATTTGATGGAAGCTATGGAGTAGGAGGACCTGGGATGAGGTGATAAAAGCTGACCATGCGCAATTGCACCTCTCAAAGACAATGACACAGGATCGAAATCTTTGGCATTATGCAGTAATACAGAAGACATCTTCCCATGCGAACGGATTCAAAACATACACTTAGTAGGCACCTTTTAACCACTATACCACCTTCCATGCACCCCCACACCCACCACCCACTTCTGTCCACACCGATCTGACACTAACGTTATGTGGTATCACAACAAAAAAGCATCCAGCCTACACTGTAAAGTGGTCGTGTGGGTGTCATGACAAAAAGCACCCAACACACACTCTAAATGTGGTTAGTGTTAGGAAGGGCATCCAGCCTTAGAAACCTAGCCAGAAACAGTTCTATACAAGCAAGACACGGTCATTTGACCTGACTTGCCTCTAATGGGACAACCTGTCTAACCCATGCTAGCGTGGAAAAATGGATGTTAAACAATGATGATGATACACACACACACACACACATATATATATATATATATACACATCTGTCCAACCTTTGCAAGCAGGCAAAATGGATATTAACTGGTGATACACAAACATATATATACACATATACACACATGCATTAACCTCACATAATTATCTATGCAATACCCCTCCCCTCTTCAGTTAATAATTAATAGATATATGTGGAGTTATTCAGCACTGAAACTTTACTATTTGATCTGTTCTGTTCAACTAAAGAATTTACAGATAACCAGGAGAGCAAAATGAAACTTTGCAAACCTCTCTCTCTGTCTGTGTTGTGTGAGCGAAAGATATATATATATATATATAGAGAGAGAGATAGAGAGAGTGCTGTTTCAACAGACACCACTACTCTCATATATGAAATATTTGAACAGATAAGTTGTTCAAATATGTCTTCAAGTGCATAAAAGTTATTTTTAGTTCCAGCTCTTCTATTTTCATCCTCAAAAGAACAAAGACACGTGAAAATTTAAATATTTCTATTATATTTATATATATATATATCAACAAACATTGTGTATATGTAGCCAGTCTCTCAGGCTTTTACGAAGTGCTGAGGTGATAAAGTTAATATAAAGAATGGTGTACTCATGTTCAAAGATGCTATAAAATAGTTTATGAAATAGAGTGAAGTTGCTTTAATATTGGAAAAAGAAGTTGGCATTGGCCGTTCTGTGGAATTGAACCCCATATCTCCTAGATATCGATGGCAACTTCTTTTTCCGTGTTTAAGGGTCTTCATCCTATTTTATACTATTTCCACATCATTCTTTATATATATTTGCCATTTTGTGATCCAGCTGACAGGCTGAGGACATGCTGGGGCACCGCCATTGATGCTACAGCCATGGTTGGCCACTGATGTAAAAGGGAGTTTATTGCAGCTGCTCTTATTTTATGCTTCACCTCATGCTGGGGTTTTATCTGGGATCTCAGTCAACAGGATGTCAAGATGACTCTTAAAAACATCCACATGCACACCATGCAGATCTTTCAGACTCTTTGGTAGCTTATTAAAACGCTGAGGTCCCTTGAACCACAGGCTATTGCAGTATGTGGTCCTTATTCTCGATATATATGTGTGTGTGTCGTGGTACAGTGAATATGTTGCAAGCCTAGTTGTTAGTGTGTTGAACATGGTCTGCCTCTACTACAGCTTCCTTCCACTGGAAACTCTGGACATTTCTTCACCAACAATCATAATTTCAGACATTGGATGGGATCAATATTTATTTTTGGATCAATCGCAATCAAAGATTGGCAGTAAGATAAAGGCTTCCAAAACAAAAGAGGTCTAACATGTTTTATTGGCAGAGAATTATATATTAAGTGTGTCTGACATTAGTCTGTGTCTGGGTGTATGTGTCTGTGAGTGTGTGTGTGTGTGAGAGTGCATGCTGTGTGTGTGTGTGCTTGTCTATGTGCCTGTGTATTAGTCAGTGGTGGAAGAGGGGATAATACATTACTAGCTAATGTAAAAAAAAATATTAGTTATGAGAGAATAATCTGGTTTACTTATATATATATATATGTGAAGTAATTCCGTCGGAATATATATATATAGAGAGAGAGAGGTATAAATTTGAATTTATTTTTTTGATTCCTGTTTTTATGCTCCACTGCAAATGTATTCAAATTTAGTACGATATACTGTGTGATTTAGTATCTACATTAATAAAGCTGACGGCCGTATGTAACAAACATTTGGCAAAACGGCTGGACCAAACAGCACCAAATTTGCACCATAGATGTAACTTTTCCAAGGAAGAAAGTGAGGGTATTTTTGTCTACTAAATTTCGTTAATATTGATTTAAGATATTTTGTTTATCTAAAGATTCACTTCTTTAAAATGGTCAAATGTCAACACTTCCGGTTAGCGATCGCTTAAATAAACATTCATATATTTTGCAGTTTATATATAATATCATCTTTTTTTTTAATGTATCATGGATTAAATTTCTGTGTATATTGTCAATCTCTATCTATATTAATAAAGCTGACGGCGGTATGTAAAGGGACGAGTACATTACTGGTACTTTATTATATATATTATATATAATACAACATTCCTCTCTCTTTCTTACTCTGTCTTTTTAGATAGATATAGAACTATAAGGTCGCGCGCTTATAATATCTGTATGTCTACATTGACTTCGCTTCTAACCAACTTTTAATTATATATTCGTGTACATATTTTCAACAGTAATACTGTACTATATGTTTTCAACAGTAATACTATACTACATATTTTCAGCAGTAATACTATATATTTTCAACAGTAGTACTGTACTATATATTTTCAACAGTAGTACTGTACTATATATTTTCAACAGTAATACTGTACTACATATTTTCAACATTAATACTATACTATACTATATATTTTCAACATTAATACTATATATTTTCAACAGTAATAGTATACTATATATTTTCAACAGTAATACTATATATTTTTAACAGTAATATTATATTATATATTTTTAACAGTAATCTATATATCTAAAACAGAGAATGTCTGTCTGACTCCCTAAAACTCGAGAACCACCCAACCGACTTTTTCAAAACTTTACACATGTAAAACTTATGGTCCTGTGAGTGTTTTGAGCAAAAAAAATTTCAAATTTCCAATGCCCTAGGGACGGCATTAGGCGATCTCTCTCTTTAATTCTTATTCTTTCTTTTTAGATAGATACATAGATATAACATTGCACCCTTATAATATCTGTCTGTATGTCTGGCTGTCTGCATTACAACATTATGACACTATGTGTGTGTGTGTATATATGTATATATATATAGTGTGTGTATATATATATATATATATATATATACTTTGGGAGGGTCATACTGCCAATAAATACACACACAACCAGTCGGTTTTACTTCAATAAATTTCCGGTTCGTTGGTTCGATAACCGGATGGTTGTTTATATATTGTCAAAGCTCTTTTGTCACACATTCTGTGACCTCAGTGACTGGGTTTTTATTTTGTGTCCCTCCTTCGTTCAGTCTTACACCATCTTGTTTTTGTGTATTGTGTGCTGTGTGCTTGGTTTGCAAACCAAGTACACAGCACACAGAATGTGTGATGAAAGAGCTTTGACAATATATAAGCAACCATCCAGTTGTCGAACCAACCAACTGGTTATCAAACCAACCAACCAGAAATTTATAATAAATTGAAGTGAAAGCCAACAGGTGCATGTGTTTTTATTGGCAACATGACCCTCCCAGAGTATAACAATATCCGTTTCAACACACGTTTTCAGATAAGAAATCTTGCAAAACAAATTAAAAAATGAAGTGTATATATATATATATATATATATATATATATATCATTTCACGTCCGCTTTTCCCTGCTTGCAAGATATATATATATATATATATATATATATATATATGTGTGTGTGTGTGTGTGTGTATATTATATATATATTGATATAAGCTCACTTTCTTGGCTAAAACACAATATATTTATGATATATATATATACAGGGTGGGCTGTAAGTCTACGCAAAAGCATTAAAAACAATTTAGCATACTGTACATTGTATTGTATTAATAACAAAAATTATATTGAAATAACAAAGATGTCATTTTCAGCATTCTTTCATCTGTAATTTTAACCCTTTAGCATTTAAACTGGCCATACCTGGCCAAAATTCTCTCACCTTTTTCAGTTCAAACTGGCTGCTCATACTGACGTTAAGGTATTGTTCTCAAAATAAATAACATCGAAATTTCGTAGCTTCAATATTATGTGAGATAATGCCTTTACCACAAAATACAATAGTATATGTAGAGTAATGTAAATGTTAAAGAGTTAAGGTACTGAGTGAGTCCAATGGTTGATATATTGCATGACTGGTATTGGTTTTGGTGTGTGAGTTAAGGCGCTCTCTCTCTCTCTATATATATATAATATAAATGCCTGGCTCTGATAGACCTTCCTACATGATAATTACCCCATAAAAAGCCCCCATCCCCCCACACTTAAAATCAAAGAGTGGAAAAGGAAGATAGAGAAACTCCAAAAGAAGCAGTAAGCCAAGAAGAACAAGAAGAATGTTTACAAGAGAACAATATACATTGTATTATTAAACCAAATAAGTTGAAACATTTAATATTTTGGTCAGCTGTCCACATATGTCCCCACATATGTCCACACTAGAATGTTATGTCTGACCATTTTTGTTATATTTTCCTGGAGTTTCCAAGGAACAAAATAAAGAAGCCAGCAATTTGTAATACATCAGACAAAAGGAGATTTTTTTAATTAATATAATAGTAGTGTGTGTGTGTATATATCATCATTTTACGTCCGTTTTTCCATGCTTGTATATATATATATATATATATATATATATGCAAAAGTTCCATTTAAATTGTTGGGATACAACAAGCAAACACTTTTATAACTGATATAAAGCACTCGACAAGTAATTGGAGTAAATATACGATATTAACAAATGGAAACTATATTTATAAAACCATATCTATTTTATTATACATATTTCAAGGATACCATGTTAAATTATGGTATGCTTTCATCAGACAAAATACAATATATAACAGTTTTATAAATAAATTTTAACATACCCTTTCAAAATATCCTGATGTCTTCCAAAAGTAACGGCTGCATTTTGAAAGAGTATGTTAAAATTTATTTATAAAACTGGTATATATTGTATTTTGTCTGATGAAAGCATACCATAATTTAACATGGTATCCTTGAAATATGTATAATAAAATAGATATGGTTTTATAAATATAGTTTCCATTTGTTAATATCGTATATATATATATATATATATATATATATATATATATAAATCTTTTCATATATATATATGAATCTTTTTATATTACAAACACTACTACCCCAAGTATCGAGTACTCTGGTGGGTTATGGTTTAGATGGTTTTTACCACACCTTATCTGATATATATATATATTTATATAAGGTAGTGCTGGTGTCATGATAAAATTCATCTAGCCTACTCTGTAAAAGTGCTAATGGTGCCACAATGAAAAGCAGCTAGTTCACCCAGTAAGGTGGTAGTGTTTGAGTCACAATATAATGTTCTCAGTAAACACTGTAAAGTGGTTCGTGTGAGGAAAGACATACAGTTATAGAAAACCAAACCCAAAATGGAGTACATGAGCAAGACATGGTCACCTGACCTGTGTAGCCTCAGTAAGATGTGGTCACCCGACCTATCTAGCTTCAGTACATGACAACCACATGGTCACCTGACCTGCCTAGCCTCAGTACACGACAACCTGTCTAATCCAAGCAAACATGTAAAATAGATGTGATGATGATGGTGATGATATACTTTACTGGTATTTTTCTTCCATTTAGCTTTGAAAAACAAAATTAAGTCAAGTTCATTGAATCTAAAAAGGTAATGTTGACTAACCACACAGCCACCACCCACCACTTCAACTAAGGTAATACAGGGAATTGACAACAGCTGACCTTGTTACCAGCAAGAGTAAACAACATAATATATTGTCTTCTGACAGAAGTACAAATGTATCAGAATTTGACACTCAAACAAGATGCTGTGATATTCATGCCTTTCCCATGACAAAAGTTAAGTAAATTAACTGAAAATAAGATATTGAAAACATACAACAGATGTAGCTTAGTTGTTCTCTATGTAACGACAATGACAACAGTAACAACAACAGCAACAACAGCAACAAAACATAACATACTTGAAGCTAATTAGGCATGTGTGTGTGTGTATATACATATCTATATATGTGTTTAGTGTGTGTATATATATATATATATATATATATGTGTGTGTCTGTATAAACCTGTTTGTCAAGAAACTGCTCATAAAACATTACCACCTACAAAATATTTACGGTGTGAGTATGTGTGTGTGTATATATATATATATATATATATATATATATATACACATTCATATATACACACACCCACCCAGTTGAGAGAGGCTAAATACTGTGTGAGTGTGAGAAAAAACCTGGTCTGAGGTTGTTAGAGCTGATCTCATATCCCTGAACCTAATAAAGGAGATGATGAAGGAACACAAGTTGGGGCTGTGCTGGAAAATACCTGTCAAACCCATACAAGCAAGGATGATGAAATATATAAATACTAAAACATAGGAAACAAATAGAGAAATAGGAAGTTGTGATGTTCATGGCTTTCTTTAGATGGTTACTTGTTAAAATAGAAATAAATACCCCAATTGGGATATAGAGATTGTAAGTTGAAACATTGTGATTAAGAAAGAAACATAAAAACAAACTTCCTCCTCTACAAAAAAACTGTTTAACATTAAATAGTTATAAGCTATATTTTAGCTGAATTAAGGCATGTGACTGTGGGGACCCTGACCAGACAATACTGCATGTTGTTCAGGATTGCCCCCTCAGATGTTTTCTCGGTGGCCTGGAGGCAATCCATAAAGCTGCAAATGATACCTTGGTCTGACTCGCTGGTCTCGACCTGCTTCTCTAACTATTGTGCATATGTCATACTACTTGTACTAGTACTACTACTACTACTACTACTACCACCACCACAACCATAATACTACAAATCATATCTTGGTCTGACTCACCAGTCTCGACCTGCTTCTCTAACTATTGTACATATTTCATACAACAAGAAGATGAAGCTGAATTATGACTATGGACAAGTTCCTTGGGAACATTTGCAGAACACATATACAACAAAGAGGGGCTACATATTTATAGACCTCATGTTTAATTAGAAAATAATATTTGTAATACAACTAAGAGTTAATGTATGAAAAATGTTGAAATGAGAAGAGTATCTGCATAAAATTGTTACCAGACACTGGTCAGTCTAAATCAAAGAGGACAGATTCATTTGAGGCCAGATGATGATGGTCAACAAACCTCACCCTTCTACGTACAACAGCAGTTGTATGTGGCAGACCATTATATATCTCTTGGAGAGTCTTGTATTCCCTCCGGTTTATGTTCTGAAAGCATCTGAGAACGACTGTCAAGACGTCTGTGTTGCTTGGCTGAGAGTGTCCAAGTCTCATTACCATAGAGTAGTATTAGCTGGATTGTGATTTGGAAGAGCCTGAATTTGGAGAAGTTAGGAAGACTGGAGCACCAAATATGGTCTAACTCAGTCATGGGCAACTTGTGGCCAACGAAGCTTTCTGAATGGCTTGCCTAAGTCATCTAAGTGATATCTTTCTGATTTTTTTACCTCAACTTTTCAGTCGTAATTTATCTTTCTATCATTTTTACGATCAAGGAAAACAACGTGTACGAATTCTGAAGAAACAAATCAAAACCTGAGTTACCCCCCACCTTTTTATGTGGGCACAAATGTAAATTAGCGTTTGCGGCTTGCCTGATGATGAGCTCTCATGTGGCCCGTGTCTCGAAAAAGGTTGCCCATGCTTGGTCTAACTTGTTGCAAACTGACCATTTTGGGGTTTTTCTGGTGGTAAAGTCCTTCTCTGAATCTATGACACTGGACATGAGGTACTTAAAGTTTTCAACCTTTTTGATAGTACTGCCATCATGAGCTTTGAGGATGAATTCAGATGAAGAGTTAGAGATGTATTCTGTCTTGCCTTCATTAAGGTGAAGGCCGATGAGGGCAGCTGCTTCTTGAAGTGAAATAAGGAAATGTTGGGCATTCTCCATGCAGTCTGCTAGAAGAGAAATATCAGCAAAGTCAAAATCTGTGAGATGAGTTGAGGGGTGTCTGAAGGGGTCACAGCAAACTCTCATATCCAAGGAGGCTGATGTTCACATTTAGGACCTAGCTACTGCCATGAGCAACAACCACGTGGAAATTTATCATTGAGTCTATTTCAGCAGAGGCCACAGGATGATGAAGAAGTCTAAAGTGACCAACAAAACCAAACAATGGAAAGTTGATGTGTTTGGAAATGTGGATGAGGAAATTGGTTATGCCTAACAGCGGAGGTGATGGAAACTGAAGTATCAAACATTACAGACAAAAAAGGTCATTTACTATCCTAACATCTGCGGTAATGGCAACTGAAATGTTGTAGAATAGAAATGGTTTGGTCAAGCACTGCAGACACAAAAGGTCATTTACTATCCAAACAGCTGTGGTAATAGCAACTGAAATGTTGTAGAATAGACACGGTTTGGCCAAGCACTGCAGACACAAAAGGTCATTTACTATATCCTAGTATGATAAAGTTATGTGGTCACTTGATCTGCAAGAAATAGAAGTCAAGTTTCCTCATATCACACTCTAGTGTCTTAAAAAGAAAAGACAGGATCTATTAGATAATATAGTCTTAGTTATGCTGTGTTTTGAAAAAAAAAAAAAAAACTAAACCAAAAAACTGGCTAGTTGTGGTTGGAATGCCTTTGTAAATATGCTTGACCAGAGTTGACCTCAAGTTAAATAATTACTATATTATGACTCATCTGAACATTGTGTCACAAGACTGAGGGCCCCTGCTATTTTCTCTCACTTAGTATAATATAATTTCAGCACAAGTTAAGGTAGCCCTTAATGATGTTGATGGTATCAATTGAAATATTGTTTGAAGAGTGTAAACTTTAAATTAGGACCAAATATTTATGCAGAGATAACCCATGATTACCAGGAATATAGGAAGAGAAAGATGAAGTGTTTCAATAATACTTTTACTTTTCCATCTTGCCACTCCCCTCCTCTCATCATTTGTTTTAGGAATGTTTAATGTGTCAGATCAAAGGATGAGAGGCCATTGTTAGGAAATGGCTCTAGTTTTTGTCAATATTTGTGTCACTTCAAGCAAACTGTCCATAATTATATTGTTAAGTAAATAAATGTTGTATGTGATGAGGGCTAAATATGACTGAATGTTTAGTCTGTTTCATTGGTTATCTGGTCAACAGAACCACGTTAAAGAAGGAATTATGCTGAACTAGTGACTGGAGGTAGTGGTATTGTTTTGATATAGGGAATACCTCCCATTTTACCATTACAAAATATTCTGATTGGTAAAGGAAGGAGTTTAATCTGATATGAAGTGAATGGATTGGTGTAGATATTTATTCTAGGATAAAACTGCTGACGAGAGCGAGAGTTGTTGTTGGTGTAGATATGTATTCTGGGACAAAACTGCCGAGATGTTTGAGGGAGAGCTATTGTGAATTTGTTGAGATTGTCATCATGAATATTGATTAGCCCCTTTGATACCAAACTACCCCTAGTTTTACAATACAGTTTGTTTTAAAGGGTTTATATTTATCTAAAAACTTTCCATCATAGTTTTATGTTAGAACCTTTGTTCCAAACTGCCTCTGGTTTTACAATACTGTTTGTTTTAAAGTGTTTATGTTTCTAGCAGGCCAAGTGACCATATAGAGGCTCCCTTGAATTACTATGAGGGTATATCATAGAACAAATTATCTTGTAGGTTTTTCATTGAGTCATGCTTAACAAAGTTCAATTATGTCTTTTATTATAGAAGCAGCACCCCAGCATGGCCTCAGCCAGTTGGCGGGAACATGTAAAAGAGTAAATTAGATCCGAATTAAAAGGCCTAGTTTTATTATCTCTAGCTCAGATTGTATAGATTTAATAGAGCATTAAACACTTAACATGACTCAGCTCACTTCATCTGACACCCCTCAAATGGGGTGACACTTTTGTATTCTGAACTGAAATCTGGCTGAGACTAACTTGAGTGGTAAAATATTGACTGATTTAATACCACCACCATCCAGCTGTTGGGTGCCTTTAGCAGAGTCCACTCTGTTGCAAGAAATCAAGCCTGGTCGTCTCCTCTACCTTGAAGATAACTTCTTCCCACTTTCCAACTCTCCCAATAATTATGGAAGTCCAGAATGACATAGAACCAGGAACAGTTTGGTATAAAAAGTGTTACGATGGCAAGGTGTGATTTGGGGAAGATTCAGCTGCTATTCCTAGAAGCTCAATAGGGTTGACAACAGTCAAATTTAGGAATAAGTTTCATGTACACATCTACATCTGAGTAGACAAGAGAAAACTGACAATATCATTGCTCTGTTGATACCAAACTGTCTGGTTTTATGATATTATATATATATATATATATATATATATATATATATATCATATAATCAGTTCCCGTCCCACCCTTGCAAGCAAGGAAAAGTGGACGTAAAATGAAATGATGATGAAATGATATAAGCCTTTCAGCACACTTTTCTATAAGAGCTTTTGTTATGTTCCAAACACCAGTTTTAATAATGAGAAAGTCAGTTATATTACTTCATCTTGATTATTTCGAAAATGCAAGGCAGTGTCTTTTATAGGAAATATGGTAACAAAAGGATAAATGACAGCTTAACTTTGCATATTAGTTATATATGAGTTTTTGTGTACATATTTTAAAATATATTGCGGAATGTGTGTACATATACCCATGTGAGTGTGTGTGACTATGTATGTCTGTATGTGACTATATCATCATCATCATCATCATCATCGTTTAATGTCTATCTTCCACGCTAGCATGGGTTAGACGGGAATTGTCCCACTTGAGGCAAGATTGGTTAGGTGACCGTGTCTCACTCGTATAGAACTGGATGCCCTTCAGAACACCAACCACATTTACAGCGTGGACTGGGTGCTTTTTGTCATGACACCTACATGACCACTTTAGTATGGACTGGATGTTCTGTGGTACCAACATAACTTTACAGAGAAAGAGTGGTGTGGGTGGAAGTGGGAGGATGGAGTAGGGGTAGTGGGTTGATATTTGGTTAAGAGGTGCCTACTGACTGTAGGTTTAACTTCGTATGTAAGGGAAGGCGGGTACACATATACCCATGTGTGTATGTGACTATGTGTGTACACATATACCCATGTGTGTATGACTATGTCTGTGTGTAAAACCAGATATTCCAGACCAAACCAATGTAGGAAGGGATTTATCTTGTTTTTCTAAAAATGAAATGTTTGTTAATTAGCTTGTACTGACAGCTAATTAGCATTAGTGGAAGATTGTTGAATTACTTCTAAGATCTGATTAATCTAATTATGTCATCCTAATTTAGGGTTGAGAGACAAAATAATCACAAATGATTAACCCCATTGACTTTGAACGGAGATGAAAATATTTCTTATCTCTGCCTGTAAGGAGACATCTTACCTGTGTCAGACACACTTTTATAATGGAGGTATCTTACCTGTGTCAAACACACCTTTATAATGGAGGTATCTTACCTGTGTCAAACACACTTTTATAATGGAGGTATCTTACCTGTGTCAAACACACCTTTATAATGGAGGTATCTTACCTGTGTCAAACACACCTTTATAATGGAGGTATCTTACCTGTGTCAAACACAACTTTATATTGGAGGCACCTTATCTCTGTCAAACATGTCTATATATATAATGGGGGCACCTTATCGGTGGTGCCAAGACCAGGGAAATACACCCGTGAAATGGCTTACCGAATATAAACTGAAATAACTAGGTATCGCAGTTGGGTTTCTACTATCTCTCTCTCTCATATATATATATATACCACTAGTCGGGTGTTTATATTTGTTTATGACATATGTATCCTGTCAGTATGTTTAAACCAACATTTTAAAATGTATTTTTAACATTATTTTTTAAATATATTTTCTCGAAGGAAAGTTCAAGAACCTGAGCAAGAAGAACTTCTGTCAATAAAGGATAAAATCCGAGCATTTGAGAGTCACCCACCAAAACTACTTGCTAATGATACAGTAGAAGTTGCAGCTAAGAAACCATGCCACAGATATTCTGAAAATTATAAAGAACTTGAAAGTGCTACACTCATAATGGTAAGTTCTCATTTGAATTGGATAGATTAACTCTTGGGTAGATTAACCCTTGGGTAGTTTAACTCTTGGGTAGTTTAACTTTTGGTGGAAGATTTTGGGATAACAATATACACTTTAAAACAAACAATTTTGTATTGTAAAGTCGTCAGGGGCTGTTTCAGGTGGTTTGGAAAATAACTTAAAGGTTCTTACATAAAATAATGATAGAACGTTTTTAGATAACAATATACACTTGTGTAATAGAACCAGGGGTGGTTTCAGGTGGTTTGGTATCAAAAGGGTAAGATAGATGGAAATATCAAAACAGGTTATGTCTCCTACAATGTTGTGTGTATGTGTAACATGTCTGTATGTATGTAATGTGT
This sequence comes from Eledone cirrhosa, assembly GCA_964016885.1. NCBI lineage: Eukaryota > Metazoa > Mollusca > Cephalopoda > Octopoda > Eledonidae > Eledone > Eledone cirrhosa. The sequence continues at coordinate 183,469,136 of OZ024743.1, forward strand.
AACTTGCATGAGTAAGGTGGTTTTATAGGAACAGTAGGGTTTTAAAGAAGAATACTCTTTCCACTGCTAACCCTTTAACTCTTAATGTCCTGTTAATGACATTAGCAAGACATTCTGTAAAAAACAGCAGTATGATTACCACATTAATAATTGAAAATCTTTACTCTCTAATATTACAAACTTTCACAACAATCTGTCCACTAGTAAAGATACTATAAACATTTGAATTAACAAACTCATCTTTTAGATATTTTCTGCTAAATCATTACAAGATGTTAATGGTAGTGGTGGTAGCAGTGGCTATGTTGGTGATAGTGTTGGTGGTGACTATGTTAGTGTGCTTAAAGTAGTGGAAAATTTATAGAAATCCAATGGAAAAAACAAAACAAAAGACAGATATAAAAATAAAAGAAGTGAATTAAGAAACCAGCATTTAGATATGTTCTGCTAACTCATTACAGGATGTTAAGAATTAGCCATGAAGTAGGAGTGGAGCTTGTCTTTTTGTTTTATCCAATGAAGTACAATGAGACAGCAGTGTGTAATAGCTACTCTCTAGCTTAAATGTGGAGCTTTTAGAGAACTTGTGGCAAAATAAAGTAATGGCAACCATTATATATATATACACACACATATATATATAGCTTTTATTTCTTTATGTTGTTTATCATCACACAATCACACACCTAATTGGTAAACTTGGTAATGATACAATTATTCCCCAAATCTAGAAATTTATTTCCTGAAGAGATTTTTGAAATGTAATTACCATGTTTGTCAATATAATTAATTAATTGACAAATTGTTACAGATGACTACATTTGCATTTCAATAAATCAAAGTGATTGTAGAAACAAATAAATGATTTGAACTCAATCAAATTTTTGGTTCGTCACCTGAATTGATGAAGTATAAAAAACCCCGTAGTTTTCTATATGTGACTAATACATTGAGCTTCAATATACTTCTATTGATATCATATATATATATATATTAGCAAAATTTACTTTTAACGGTATCGTATAAACTTGTATTAGCGCCTGGCGAAAGGTCACTATTTTGATGCCTTTTGTTTATTGGAGTTATGGTCAAATTTGGACATTGAAACCTTGGGTAGTGCTTTTGTTCCATGCATGAACAAATAAACAATATAATATAATATAATATAATATACATAATAGGCATGGAAAGAATGGAAGAACGAGAGAAGCAGGGTACATTACATAGAGATCAGGAGGGAAGCTAGGTGACAAATATACTTAGCTAGAAGGGAAGCAGAGGATAGAAAATTCAAGCATATTTTGCAACGTGAGGACCAGAAACAGGAGGTGTTCAAGATTGTGAGGCAGTGTGTCAGAGAGAATTGTGATGTCATTGGAGAGAAGTGTATCCGGAATGATAATGGTGAGCTTGCCCTCATAAGTGCCAAGAAAGCTACATGGAAGAGCCTAGAAAGATTACTAAACGAGGAGAATGCATGGGAAAAAGAGACCCTACTCCAAGTGGACCCTATAGAGGGGCCAACAGTACAAGTCAGCAGCAGCGTAGTAAGTAAGGCAATCAAAGATATGAAGACAGGGAAGGCAACCGGTCCATCGGGTATAGCTGCCAAAAATGCTGAAGGCATCTGGATCGGTAGGTCACACCATAACCACACGGATTGTTAACCAGGTAATACTAGAGGGTTTCATACCAAAGGATTGGTGCAGTAGCATCATTGTCAAAGGTAAAAGTGATGCAATAGATAGAGGAAACTATAGAGGTATAAAGCTGATGGACGAGGTCATGAAAGTAACGGAAAGAGTTATAGCACAGTTGATTAGGGACTGGATGAAACTAGATGAGATGCAATTTGGGTTTGTACCAGGAAAAGGCACCACTGATGCCCTCTTCCTTGTGAGGCAGTTACAGGAAAAGTACCTAGCTAAAAGTAAGCCGCTCTACCTGGCATTCGTCGATCTGGAAAAAGCCTTTGACAGAGTCCCTCGTGCTATAATCTGGTAGGCTCTTAGAAAATTAGGAGTAGATGAATGGCTTGTGAAAGCTGTACAAGCTATGTATAGAGGCGCAGTCAACAAAGTTAGAGTTAGCAACGACTATAGCGAGGAATTTAACATACAGGTCGGTGTCCACCAGAGCTCTGTTCTTAGCCCTCTCCTGTTCATCATAGTTTTGCAGGCAATAACGGAGGAGTTTAAAACCGGATGCCCATGGGAACTCCTATATGCAGATGATCTCCCACTTATAGCTGAATCCATGGTTGAACTAGAGAAGAAATTCCAAACATGGAAGCAGAGACTAGAAAGAAAGGGTCTCAAAGTCAACCTGACAAAGACTAAGGTTCTTGTAAGTAGACGAGAAAACAGAACCCAGATCCCCTCAGGGAAATGGCCTTGCTCAGTATGTAGGAACTCCATCCTCTGCCCCAAATGCAAACAATGAGTACACAAGAGATGTTGTGGGATCTCAGGAAGTTTAACTAAGAATGTAGGCTTCATATATAGCAGCTGCGCTGGGACAACAAGCAGCAAACGACCACAGGAAACAAGCACCACCAAACTCTGGGAGGGCTCTGTAGAAACAGTAGACAGCTTCTGCTACCTAGGTGACCGAATTAGCAGCGGAGGTAGGGTTTTGGAAAGTACAATAACTAGGGTAAGAACGGGATGGAAGAAGTTCAGGGAGCTACTGCTACTGCTAGCTGCAAAAGGCTTTTCACTCAAAATGAAAGGCAGACAGTATGATGTGTGTATACGAACAACAATGTAACATGGTAGTGAAACCTGGGCGCTGTCTGTAGAAGACTTGCACAGATTAGAAAGAAACGAAGCTTGCATGCTCCGATGGATGTGTAATAGTGATATAAGCGAATAGCAAAGCATAAACGAATTGAGAGAGAGACTGGGCATAAGAGGAATCAAATGCTGTGTGCAGGAGAGGAGGTTACGTTGGTATGGACATGTGATGTGTATGAAGGATGACAGCTGCATAAAAAGGTGCAGAGCACTAGAAATCGATGGAAGCCGCGGAGTGGGGAGACACAAGAAGACTTGGGATGAGGTGATAAAAGCTGACCTTTCCCAATTGCACCTTTCAAGGGCAATGACACACGACCGTGACCTGTGGCTTCACACAGTAATACAGAAGACCCGACTTACCACAGGAACAAGCCGAAGCTGAAGCATATAGACAATATGGACACTGCCCACAACAGGACAATCCGTCTAACCCATGCTAGCATGGAAGAACGGACGTAAAATGATGATGATGATACACACAAACACACATATATATATTTATATGTATGTAAAAAGTAAACAGAAGTAACAACACAATCAATACAGTATGTGGAAGGCATATATTAGGTTAACGCTTGAAATAGCAGGAAGAGGGTCTTAACGTTTCAGACGGTAGTCCTTCATCAGAAGAAAGAATGAGAAATTATATATATATATATATATATATATAATTGATCTAATTGTAAAGTGACAGTTGATTGTAAGTCAAGTTTTTCTCAATGTATATCTGTTGTTTGTAGAGTGTAATACTAACTGTTAATCATGTCAATATTCATGAGTTCCCAACTTTTGGCACCATTATCTAATGGCTACAACAAATAATTGTTCTAACTGTAAAGCCACCATCTTGTACCACATCAAACAGCATTAGCAAGGCAGTCTTGAAAAGTATTAAACAGCACTATGACTGTGTCACATTAAAGTCTTTACAACTACAAAATATTGCAACATTTTTACAATGATCTTTCCACTAATAAAGGCATTAATTAACAAAACCCTATTTAAATATTTCAGTTAAATTATTATAGGATGTTAAGTGTTAAAGGGCTGGTCCTTTTACAACACTATTTCATTAATCAATTTAAACGTCCCTGACAGACTACGGGAAGTATCTAGTACTTCTTACAGTTGAGAAACAAAAATCAGATATACAAAGATAAATTAATATAAAAACAAAACAAAAATTCAATAGGGAAGGCCAAGGTGGGGGGAATAAGCATTAAAAAAAAAGATAAAGAAAAAACAGTAAGCAAGGGGAAGCTATGTAATATTTTCTTCAACTGTTTTTATTCCTTCCTGACCACATTTCTAATGAAATACTCTCTATTTTAATTAATCAATGAAGAATTTTGAGGGATTTACTAAAATTATTAATTATTTCATTATACTAAGATAACTTAACATATGGTTCTTATATAAAATTTATGTTGTGAAATTTTAATTAATATATAGATGCTTTAAATGGTTTTGTTTCACAGAAGTAGAGCTGATTTTGGTCAGGTTGGTATTAAAAGGGTTAACAATAAACCCTATATGGAAATTCCAATTAATTACCATTTTTTTTGTATACATAACTCAGTTCTTCACTGCAACTCATTTGAGTTACTACCCCTAACTTATTTTATTTAATTATGTAAATCATACTGGCCAGAAATGATTCCTAAAAATCTTTGTCAATTGTTAAAGTTAAAGCAGACTTGAGTGGACTGTACTATGCTGATAAGATCTAATAGACAGAAACACAGTCTCAAAATATCCTATCTAACCCATGGCAGCTTGGAAACGTGGATATGATAATGATGATAATGTGTAATGCAATAAACACAGAGTTCTCTATTTCAGGGCCAAGTCTTCCGAAAACGTGCCGATATCTCCACCCCAGACAAGGATGGGAATCAACAGAAACAAAAAGGATTTTGGAAAGGTTCTACAAATACAAACACTGGCGTAGAGTAAGTTTTTCATATTTTGGAAGAATAATGGACTAAGTTTCTAGCAGTAGTTATTGTGTCTTTTTATCTTCTGACTTTAAACCTGCCTCCTCCCCCCATTTTCATCTCATGTTGATAAAATATGTACCAATTAAGTCCCATGACCAAATTAATCACCTCACCCACTAAATTTGTATGTCCTTGTGCTTATGTTAAACCAATAAAAAAATAACGAAGAGATCATCTCACTATTTGGCAGAATTAATATTTTAGGATGTTAGAAAACTAATGGAAGAATTTTTTACATTTCAGCAAAAATAAAAATGAAAATATTGAAGATGATTTTGGATTAATACCAAGAGAATCAGAAATTTTAAAATCGGTATTTATTATTATTATTTTTTAATTAGAAGGTTTTTTTAATGTTTTGTTTTGTTCTTTATCACACTCTGAGATGGAATTCTTTATCACAAGAATTTCATTACCAATGGCATAATCTATTAAAGAACTGTAAAAACTATAAACCTAACAAAGTGACAACTTTAATAGTGTAATCCTTACAGAATGACAACTTTAATGGTGAAAACCTTACAGAGTGACAACTTCAATGGTGTAAACCTTAGGAAATGACAACTTCAATGGTGAAAACCTTACTGAATGACAACTTCAATGGTGTAAACCTTACAGAGTGACAAATTTAATGGTGTAAACCTTACAGAGTGACAACTTCAATGGTGTAAACCTTACAGAATGACAACTTCAATGGTGTAAACCTTAGGAAGTGACAACTTTAATGGTGTAAACCTTAGGAAGTGACAACTTTAAGGGTGTAAACCTTACAGAGTGACAACTTCAATGGTGAAAACCTTACAGAATGACAAGTTCAATGGTGAAAACCTTACAGAATGACAACTTCAATGGTGAAAACCTTACAGAGTGACAACTTCAATGGTGTAAACCTTACAGAATGACAACTTCAATGGTGTAAACCTTACAGAGTGACAACTTCAATGGTGTAAACCTTAGGAAGTGACAACTTTAATGGTGTAAACCTTACAGAATAACAACTTCAATGGTGAAAACCTTACAGAGTGACAACTTCAATGGTGTAAACCTTACAGAGTGACAACTTCAATGGTGAAAACCTTACAAAGTGACAACTTCAATGGTGAAAACCTTACAGAATGACAACTTCAATTGTGTAAACCTTACAGAATGACAACTTCAATGGTGTAAACCTTACAGAATGACAACTTCAATGGTGAAAACCTTACAGAATGACAACTTCAATGGTGTAAACCTTACAGAATGACAACTTCAATTGTGTAAACCTTACAGAATGACAACTTCAATGGTGTAAACCTTACAGAATGACAACTTCAATGGTGTAAACCTTACAGAATGACAACTTCAATGGTGAAAACCTTACAGAATGACAACTTCAATGGTGTAAACCTTACAGAATGACAACTTCAATTGTGTAAACCTTACAGAATGACAACTTCAATGGTGTAAACCTTACAGAATGACAACTTCAATGGTGAAAACCTTACAGAATGACAACTTCAATGGTGAAAACCTTACAGAATGACAACTTCAATGGTGTAAACCTTACAGAATGACAACTTCAATTGTGTAAACCTTACAGAATGACAACTTCAATGGTGTAAACCTTACAGAATGACAACTTCAATGGTGAAAACCTTACAGAATGACAACTTCAATGGTGAAAACCTTACAGAATGACAACTTCAATGGTGTAAACCTTACAGAATGACAACTTCAATTGTGTAAACCTTACAGAATGACAACTTCAATGGTGTAAACCTTACAGAATGACAACTTCAATGGTGTAAACCTTACAGAATGACAACTTCAATGGTGAAAACCTTACAGAATGACAACTTCAATGGTGTAAACCTTACAGAATGACAACTTCAATTGTGTAAACCTTACAGAATGACAACTTCAATGGTGAAAACCTTACAGAATGACAACTTCAATGGTGAAAACCTTACAGAATGACAACTTCAATGGTGTAAACCTTACAGAATGACAACTTCAATTGTGTAAACCTTACAGAATGACAACTTCAATGGTGTAAACCTTACAGAATGACAACTTCAATGGTGAAAACCTTACAGAATGACAACTTCAATGGTGAAAACCTTACAGAATGACAACTTCAATGGTGTAAACCTTACAGAATGACAACTTCAATTGTGTAAACCTTACAGAATGACAACTTCAATGGTATAAACCTTACAGAGTGACAACTTCAATGGTGTAAACCTTACAGAGTGACAACTTCAATGGTGTAAACCTTACAGAATGACAACTTCAATGGTGAAAACCTTACAGAGTTACAACTTCAATGGTGAAAACCTTACAGAATGACAACTTCAATGGTGAAAACCTTACAGAATGACAACTTCAATGGTGTAAACCTTACAGAATGACAACTTCAATGGTGTAAACCTTACAGAATGACAACTTCAATGGAGTAAACCTTACAGAATGACAACTTCAATGGTGAAAACCTTACAGAATGACAACTTCAATGGTGAAAACCTTACAGAGTGACAACTTCAATGGTGTAAACCTTACAGAATGACAACTTCAATGGTGTAAACCTTACAGAATGACAACTTCAATGGTGTAAACCTTACAGAGTGACAACTTCAATGGTGAAAACCTTACAGAATGACAACTTCAATGGTGTAAACCTTACATAATGACAACTTCAATGGTGAAAACCTTACAGAGTGCCAACTTCAATGGTATAAACCTTACAGAGTGACAACTTCAATGGTGTAAACCTTACAGAATGACAACTTCAATGGTGTAAACCTTACAGAATGACAACTTCAATGGTATAAACCTTACAGAGTGACAACTTCAATGGTATAAATCTTACAGAGTGACAACTTCAATGGTGTAAACCTTACAGAATGACAACTTCAATGGTGAAAACCTTACAGAGTTACAACTTCAATGGTGAAAACCTTACAGAATGACAACTTCAATGGTGAAAACCTTACAGAATGACAACTTCAATGGTGTAAACCTTACAGAATGACAACTTCAATGGTGTAAACCTTACAGAATGACAACTTCAATGGTGTAAACCTTACAGAATGACAACTTCAATGGTGAAAACCTTACAGAGTGACAACTTCAATGGTATAAACCTTACAGAATGACAACTTCAATGGTGTAAACCTTACAGAATGACAACTTCAATGGTGTAAACCTTACAGAATGACAACTTCAATGGTGTAAACCTTACAGAATGACAACTTCAATGGTGAAAACCTTACAGAATGACAACTTCAATGGTGAAAACCTTACAGAATGACAACTTCAATGGTGTAAACCTTACAGAGTGACAACTTCAATGGTATAAACCTTACAGAGTGACAACTTCAATGGTGTAAACCTTACAGAGTGACAACTTCAGTGGTGTAAACCTTACAGAATGACAACTTCAATGGTATAAACCTTACAGAGTGACAACTTCAATGGTATAAACCTTACAGAGTGACAACTTCAATGGTGTAAACCTTACAGAATGACAACTTCAATGGTATAAACCTTACAGAATGACAACTTCAATGGTATAAACCTTACAGAATGACAACTTCAATGGTGTAAACCTTACAGAGTGACAACTTCAATGGTATAAACCTTACAGAATGACAACTTCAATGGTGTAAACCTTACAGAGTGACAACTTCAATGGTATAAACCTTACAGAGTGACAACTTCAATGGTATAAACCTTACAGAGTGACAACTTCAATGGTGTAAACCTTACAGAATGACAACTTCAATGGTATAAACCTTACAGAATGACAACTTCAATGGTATAAACCTTACAGAGTGACAACTTCAATGGTGTAAACCTTACAGAATGACAACTTCAATGGTATAAACCTTACAGAATGACAACTTCAATGGTATAAACCTTACAGAGTGACAACTTCAATGGTGTAAACCTTACAGAATGACAACTTCAATGGTATAAACCTTACAGAATGACAACTTCAATGGTGTAAACCTTACAGAGTGACAACTTCAATGGTATAAACCTTACAGAGTGACAACTTCAATGGTATAAACCTTACAGAGTGACAACTTCAATGGTGTAAACCTTACAGAATGACAACTTCAATGGTGTAAACCTTACAGAATGACAACTTCAATGGTATAAACCTTACAGAGTGACAACTTCAATGGTGTAAACCTTACAGAATGACAACTTCAATGGTGTAAACCTTACAGAATGACAACTTCAATGGTATAAACCTTACAGAGTGACAACTTCAATGGTGTAAACCTTACAGAATGACAACTTCAATGGTGAAAACCTTACAGAATGACAACTTCAATGGTGTAAACCTTACAGAATGACAACTTCAATGGTGTAAACCTTACAGAATGACAACTTCAATGGTGTAAACCTTACAGAATGACAACTTCAATGGTATAAACCTTACAGAGTGACAACTTCAATGGTATAAACCTTACAGAGTGACAACTTCAATGGTGTAAACCTTACAGAATGACAACTTCAATGGTGTAAACCTTACAGAATGACAACTTCAATGGTGTAAACCTTACAGAGTTACAACTTCAATGGTGTAAACCTTACAGAATGACAACTTCAATGGTGTAAACCTTACAGAATGACAACTTCAATGGTGTAAACCTTACAGAATGACAACTTCAATGGTGTAAACCTTACAGAGTGACAACTTCAATGGTGTAAACCTTACAGAGTGACAACTTCAACGGTGAAAACCTTACAGAATGACAACTTCAATGGTGTAAACCTTACAGAATGACAACTTTAATGGTGTAAACCTTACAGAATGACAACTTCAATGGTGTAAACCTTACAGAGTGACAACTTCAATGGTGTAAACCTTACAGAGTGACAACTTCAATGGTGTAAACCTTACAGAATGACAACTTCAATTGTGTAAACCTTACAGAATGACAACTTCAATGGTGTAAACCTTACAGAATGACAACTTCAATGGTGTAAACCTTACAGAATGACAACTTCAATGGTGTAAACCTTACAGAGTGACAACTTCAATGGTGTAAACCTTACAGAATGACAACTTCAATGGTGTAAACCTTACAGAGTGACAACTTTAATGGTGAAAACCTTACAGAATGACAACTTCAATGGTGTAAACCTTACAGAATGACAACTTCAATGGTGTAAAAGTTACAGAATGACAACTTTAATGGTGTAAACCTTAGGAAGTGACAACTTCAATGGTGTAAACCTTACAGAGTGACAACTTCAATGGTGTAAACCTTACAGAGTGACAACTTCAATGGTGTAAACCTTACAGAATGACAACTTCAATGGTGAAAACCTTACAGAATGACAACTTCAATGGTGAAAACCTTACAGAGTGACAACTTCAATGGTTAAAACGTTACAGAATGACAACTTCAATGGTGAAAACCTTACAGAGTGACAACTTCAATGGTGTAAACCTTAGGAAGTGACAACTTTAATGGTGTAAACCTTACAGAATAACAACTTCAATGGTGAAAACCTTACAGAGTGACAACTCCAATGGTATAAATCTTACAGAGTGACAACTTCAATGGTGTAAACCTTACAGAATGACAACTTCAATGGTGTAAACCTTACAGAATGACAACTTCAATGGTGTAAACCTTACAGAATGACAACTTCAATGGTGTAAACCTTACAGAGTGACAACTTCAATGGTGTAAACCTTACAGAATGACAACTTCAATGGTGTAAACCTTACAGAATGACAACTTCAATGGTATAAACCTTACAGAGTGACAACTTCAATGGTATAAATCTTACAGAGTGACAACTTCAATGGTGTAAACCTTACAGAATGACAACTTCAATGGTGAAAACCTTACAGAGTTACAACTTCAATGGTGAAAACCTTACAGAATGACAACTTCAATGGTGAAAACCTTACAGAATGACAACTTCAATGGTGTAAACCTTACAGAATGACAACTTCAATGGTGTAAACCTTACAGAATGACAACTTCAATGGTGTAAACCTTACAGAATGACAACTTCAATGGTGAAAACCTTACAGAGTGACAACTTCAATGGTATAAACCTTACAGAGTGACAACTTCAATGGTGTAAACCTTACAGAGTGACAACTTCAGTGGTGTAAACCTTACAGAATGACAACTTCAATGGTATAAACCTTACAGAGTGACAACTTCAATGGTATAAACCTTACAGAGTGACAACTTCAATGGTGTAAACCTTACAGAATGACAACTTCAATGGTATAAACCTTACAGAATGACAACTTCAATGGTATAAACCTTACAGAGTGACAACTTCAATGGTGTAAACCTTACAGAATGACAACTTCAATGGTATAAACCTTACAGAATGACAACTTCAATGGTGTAAACCTTACAGAGTGACAACTTCAATGGTATAAACCTTACAGAGTGACAACTTCAATGGTATAAACCTTACAGAGTGACAACTTCAATGGTGTAAACCTTACAGAATGACAACTTCAATGGTATAAACCTTACAGAATGACAACTTCAATGGTATAAACCTTACAGAGTGACAACTTCAATGGTGTAAACCTTACAGAATGACAACTTCAATGGTATAAACCTTACAGAATGACAACTTCAATGGTATAAACCTTACAGAGTGACAACTTCAATGGTGTAAACCTTACAGAATGACAACTTCAATGGTATAAACCTTACAGAATGACAACTTCAATGGTGTAAACCTTACAGAGTGACAACTTCAATGGTATAAACCTTACAGAGTGACAACTTCAATGGTATAAACCTTACAGAGTGACAACTTCAATGGTGTAAACCTTACAGAATGACAACTTCAATGGTGTAAACCTTACAGAATGACAACTTCAATGGTATAAACCTTACAGAGTGACAACTTCAATGGTGTAAACCTTACAGAATGACAACTTCAATGGTGTAAACCTTACAGAATGACAACTTCAATGGTATAAACCTTACAGAGTGACAACTTCAATGGTGTAAACCTTACAGAATGACAACTTCAATGGTGAAAACCTTACAGAATGACAACTTCAATGGTGTAAACCTTACAGAATGACAACTTCAATGGTGTAAACCTTACAGAATGACAACTTCAATGGTGTAAACCTTACAGAATGACAACTTCAATGGTATAAACCTTACAGAGTGACAACTTCAATGGTATAAACCTTACAGAGTGACAACTTCAATGGTGTAAACCTTACAGAATGACAACTTCAATGGTGTAAACCTTACAGAATGACAACTTCAATGGTGTAAACCTTACAGAATGACAACTTCAATGGTGAAAACCTTACAGAATGACAACTTCAATGGTGTAAACCTTACAGAATGACAACTTCAATTGTGTAAACCTTACAGAATGACAACTTCAATGGTGTAAACCTTACAGAATGACAACTTCAATGGTATAAACCTTACAGAGTGACAACTTCAATGGTGTAAACCTTACAGAATGACAACTTCAATGGTGAAAACCTTACAGAATGACAACTTCAATGGTGTAAACCTTACAGAATGACAACTTCAATGGTGTAAACCTTACAGAATGACAACTTCAATGGTGTAAACCTTACAGAATGACAACTTCAATGGTATAAACCTTACAGAGTGACAACTTCAATGGTATAAACCTTACAGAGTGACAACTTCAATGGTGTAAACCTTACAGAATGACAACTTCAATGGTGTAAACCTTACAGAATGACAACTTCAATGGTGAAAACCTTACAGAATGACAACTTCAATGGTGAAAACCTTACAGAATGACAACTTCAATGGTGTAAACCTTACAGAATGACAACTTCAATTGTGTAAACCTTACAGAATGACAACTTCAATGGTGTAAACCTTACAGAATGACAACTTCAATGGTGAAAACCTTACAGAATGACAACTTCAATGGTGAAAACCTTACAGAATGACAACTTCAATGGTGTAAACCTTACAGAATGACAACTTCAATTGTGTAAACCTTACAGAATGACAACTTCAATGGTGTAAACCTTACAGAATGACAACTTCAATGGTGTAAACCTTACAGAATGACAACTTCAATGGTGAAAACCTTACAGAATGACAACTTCAATGGTGTAAACCTTACAGAATGACAACTTCAATTGTGTAAACCTTACAGAATGACAACTTCAATGGTGAAAACCTTACAGAATGACAACTTCAATGGTGAAAACCTTACAGAATGACAACTTCAATGGTGTAAACCTTACAGAATGACAACTTCAATTGTGTAAACCTTACAGAATGACAACTTCAATGGTGTAAACCTTACAGAATGACAACTTCAATGGTGTAAACCTTACAGAATGACAACTTCAATGGTGAAAACCTTACAGAATGACAACTTCAATGGTGTAAACCTTACAGAATGACAACTTCAATTGTGTAAACCTTACAGAATGACAACTTCAATGGTGTAAACCTTACAGAATGACAACTTCAATGGTGAAAACCTTACAGAATGACAACTTCAATGGTGAAAACCTTACAGAATGACAACTTCAATGGTGTAAACCTTACAGAATGACAACTTCAATTGTGTAAACCTTACAGAATGACAACTTCAATGGTATAAACCTTACAGAGTGACAACTTCAATGGTGTAAACCTTACAGAGTGACAACTTCAATGGTGTAAACCTTACAGAATGACAACTTCAATGGTGAAAACCTTACAGAGTTACAACTTCAATGGTGAAAACCTTACAGAATGACAACTTCAATGGTGAAAACCTTACAGAATGACAACTTCAATGGTGTAAACCTTACAGAATGACAACTTCAATGGTGTAAACCTTACAGAATGACAACTTCAATGGAGTAAACCTTACAGAATGACAACTTCAATGGTGAAAACCTTACAGAATGACAACTTCAATGGTGAAAACCTTACAGAGTGACAACTTCAATGGTGTAAACCTTACAGAATGACAACTTCAATGGTGTAAACCTTACAGAATGACAACTTCAATGGTGTAAACCTTACAGAGTGACAACTTCAATGGTGAAAACCTTACAGAATGACAACTTCAATGGTGTAAACCTTACATAATGACAACTTCAATGGTGAAAACCTTACAGAGTGCCAACTTCAATGGTATAAACCTTACAGAGTGACAACTTCAATGGTGTAAACCTTACAGAATGACAACTTCAATGGTGTAAACCTTACAGAATGACAACTTCAATGGTATAAACCTTACAGAGTGACAACTTCAATGGTATAAATCTTACAGAGTGACAACTTCAATGGTGTAAACCTTACAGAATGACAACTTCAATGGTGAAAACCTTACAGAGTTACAACTTCAATGGTGAAAACCTTACAGAATGACAACTTCAATGGTGAAAACCTTACAGAATGACAACTTCAATGGTGTAAACCTTACAGAATGACAACTTCAATGGTGTAAACCTTACAGAATGACAACTTCAATGGTGTAAACCTTACAGAATGACAACTTCAATGGTGAAAACCTTACAGAGTGACAACTTCAATGGTATAAACCTTACAGAATGACAACTTCAATGGTGTAAACCTTACAGAATGACAACTTCAATGGTGTAAACCTTACAGAATGACAACTTCAATGGTGTAAACCTTACAGAATGACAACTTCAATGGTGTAAACCTTACAGAATGACAACTTCAATGGTGAAAACCTTACAGAATGACAACTTCAATGGTGAAAACCTTACAGAATGACAACTTCAATGGTGTAAACCTTACAGAGTGACAACTTCAATGGTATAAACCTTACAGAGTGACAACTTCAATGGTGTAAACCTTACAGAGTGACAACTTCAGTGGTGTAAACCTTACAGAATGACAACTTCAATGGTATAAACCTTACAGAGTGACAACTTCAATGGTATAAACCTTACAGAGTGACAACTTCAATGGTGTAAACCTTACAGAATGACAACTTCAATGGTATAAACCTTACAGAATGACAACTTCAATGGTATAAACCTTACAGAATGACAACTTCAATGGTGTAAACCTTACAGAGTGACAACTTCAATGGTATAAACCTTACAGAATGACAACTTCAATGGTGTAAACCTTACAGAGTGACAACTTCAATGGTATAAACCTTACAGAGTGACAACTTCAATGGTATAAACCTTACAGAGTGACAACTTCAATGGTGTAAACCTTACAGAATGACAACTTCAATGGTATAAACCTTACAGAATGACAACTTCAATGGTATAAACCTTACAGAGTGACAACTTCAATGGTGTAAACCTTACAGAATGACAACTTCAATGGTATAAACCTTACAGAATGACAACTTCAATGGTATAAACCTTACAGAGTGACAACTTCAATGGTGTAAACCTTACAGAATGACAACTTCAATGGTATAAACCTTACAGAATGACAACTTCAATGGTGTAAACCTTACAGAGTGACAACTTCAATGGTATAAACCTTACAGAGTGACAACTTCAATGGTATAAACCTTACAGAGTGACAACTTCAATGGTGTAAACCTTACAGAATGACAACTTCAATGGTGTAAACCTTACAGAATGACAACTTCAATGGTATAAACCTTACAGAGTGACAACTTCAATGGTGTAAACCTTACAGAATGACAACTTCAATGGTGTAAACCTTACAGAATGACAACTTCAATGGTATAAACCTTACAGAGTGACAACTTCAATGGTGTAAACCTTACAGAATGACAACTTCAATGGTGAAAACCTTACAGAATGACAACTTCAATGGTGTAAACCTTACAGAATGACAACTTCAATGGTGTAAACCTTACAGAATGACAACTTCAATGGTGTAAACCTTACAGAATGACAACTTCAATGGTATAAACCTTACAGAGTGACAACTTCAATGGTATAAACCTTACAGAGTGACAACTTCAATGGTGTAAACCTTACAGAATGACAACTTCAATGGTGTAAACCTTACAGAATGACAACTTCAATGGTGTAAACCTTACAGAGTTACAACTTCAATGGTGTAAACCTTACAGAATGACAACTTCAATGGTGTAAACCTTACAGAATGACAACTTCAATGGTGTAAACCTTACAGAATGACAACTTCAATGGTGTAAACCTTACAGAGTGACAACTTCAATGGTGTAAACCTTACAGAGTGACAACTTCAACGGTGAAAACCTTACAGAATGACAACTTCAATGGTGTAAACCTTACAGAATGACAACTTTAATGGTGTAAACCTTACAGAATGACAACTTCAATGGTGTAAACCTTACAGAGTGACAACTTCAATGGTGTAAACCTTACAGAGTGACAACTTCAATGGTGTAAACCTTACAGAATGACAACTTCAATTGTGTAAACCTTACAGAATGACAACTTCAATGGTGTAAACCTTACAGAATGACAACTTCAATGGTGTAAACCTTACAGAATGACAACTTCAATGGTGTAAACCTTACAGAGTGACAACTTCAATGGTGTAAACCTTACAGAATGACAACTTCAATGGTGTAAACCTTACAGAGTGACAACTTTAATGGTGAAAACCTTACAGAATGACAACTTCAATGGTGTAAACCTTACAGAATGACAACTTCAATGGTGTAAAAGTTACAGAATGACAACTTTAATGGTGTAAACCTTAGGAAGTGACAACTTCAATGGTGTAAACCTTACAGAGTGACAACTTCAATGGTGTAAACCTTACAGAGTGACAACTTCAATGGTGTAAACCTTACAGAATGACAACTTCAATGGTGAAAACCTTACAGAATGACAACTTCAATGGTGAAAACCTTACAGAGTGACAACTTCAATGGTTAAAACGTTACAGAATGACAACTTCAATGGTGAAAACCTTACAGAGTGACAACTTCAATGGTGTAAACCTTAGGAAGTGACAACTTTAATGGTGTAAACCTTACAGAATAACAACTTCAATGGTGAAAACCTTACAGAGTGACAACTCCAATGGTATAAATCTTACAGAGTGACAACTTCAATGGTGTAAACCTTACAGAATGACAACTTCAATGGTGTAAACCTTACAGAATGACAACTTCAATGGTGTAAACCTTACAGAATGACAACTTCAATGGTGTAAACCTTACAGAGTGACAACTTCAATGGTGTAAACCTTACAGAATGACAACTTCAATGGTGTAAACCTTACAGAATGACAACTTCAATGGTATAAACCTTACAGAGTGACAACTTCAATGGTATAAATCTTACAGAGTGACAACTTCAATGGTGTAAACCTTACAGAATGACAACTTCAATGGTGAAAACCTTACAGAGTTACAACTTCAATGGTGAAAACCTTACAGAATGACAACTTCAATGGTGAAAACCTTACAGAATGACAACTTCAATGGTGTAAACCTTACAGAATGACAACTTCAATGGTGTAAACCTTACAGAATGACAACTTCAATGGTGTAAACCTTACAGAATGACAACTTCAATGGTGAAAACCTTACAGAGTGACAACTTCAATGGTATAAACCTTACAGAGTGACAACTTCAATGGTGTAAACCTTACAGAGTGACAACTTCAGTGGTGTAAACCTTACAGAATGACAACTTCAATGGTATAAACCTTACAGAGTGACAACTTCAATGGTATAAACCTTACAGAGTGACAACTTCAATGGTGTAAACCTTACAGAATGACAACTTCAATGGTATAAACCTTACAGAATGACAACTTCAATGGTATAAACCTTACAGAGTGACAACTTCAATGGTGTAAACCTTACAGAATGACAACTTCAATGGTATAAACCTTACAGAATGACAACTTCAATGGTGTAAACCTTACAGAGTGACAACTTCAATGGTATAAACCTTACAGAGTGACAACTTCAATGGTATAAACCTTACAGAGTGACAACTTCAATGGTGTAAACCTTACAGAATGACAACTTCAATGGTATAAACCTTACAGAATGACAACTTCAATGGTATAAACCTTACAGAGTGACAACTTCAATGGTGTAAACCTTACAGAATGACAACTTCAATGGTATAAACCTTACAGAATGACAACTTCAATGGTATAAACCTTACAGAGTGACAACTTCAATGGTGTAAACCTTACAGAATGACAACTTCAATGGTATAAACCTTACAGAATGACAACTTCAATGGTGTAAACCTTACAGAGTGACAACTTCAATGGTATAAACCTTACAGAGTGACAACTTCAATGGTATAAACCTTACAGAGTGACAACTTCAATGGTGTAAACCTTACAGAATGACAACTTCAATGGTGTAAACCTTACAGAATGACAACTTCAATGGTATAAACCTTACAGAGTGACAACTTCAATGGTGTAAACCTTACAGAATGACAACTTCAATGGTGTAAACCTTACAGAATGACAACTTCAATGGTATAAACCTTACAGAGTGACAACTTCAATGGTGTAAACCTTACAGAATGACAACTTCAATGGTGAAAACCTTACAGAATGACAACTTCAATGGTGTAAACCTTACAGAATGACAACTTCAATGGTGTAAACCTTACAGAATGACAACTTCAATGGTGTAAACCTTACAGAATGACAACTTCAATGGTATAAACCTTACAGAGTGACAACTTCAATGGTATAAACCTTACAGAGTGACAACTTCAATGGTGTAAACCTTACAGAATGACAACTTCAATGGTGTAAACCTTACAGAATGACAACTTCAATGGTGTAAACCTTACAGAGTTACAACTTCAATGGTGTAAACCTTACAGAATGACAACTTCAATGGTGTAAACCTTACAGAATGACAACTTCAATGGTGTAAACCTTACAGAATGACAACTTCAATGGTGTAAACCTTACAGAGTGACAACTTCAATGGTGTAAACCTTACAGAGTGACAACTTCAACGGTGAAAACCTTACAGAATGACAACTTCAATGGTGTAAACCTTACAGAATGACAACTTTAATGGTGTAAACCTTACAGAATGACAACTTCAATGGTGTAAACCTTACAGAGTGACAACTTCAATGGTGTAAACCTTACAGAGTGACAACTTCAATGGTGAAAACCTTACAGAATGACAACTTCAATGGTGTAAACCTTACAGAGTGACAACTTCAATGGTGTAAACCTTACAGAATGACAACTTCAATGGTGTAAACCTTACAGAGTGACAACTTTAATGGTGAAAACCTTACAGAATGACAACTTCAATGGTGTAAACCTTACAGAATGACAACTTCAATGGTGTAAAAGTTACAGAATGACAACTTTAATGGTGTAAACCTTAGGAAGTGACAACTTCAATGGTGTAAACCTTACAGAGTGACAACTTCAATGGTGTAAACCTTACAGAGTGACAACTTCAATGGTGTAAACCTTACAGAATGACAACTTCAATGGTGAAAACCTTACAGAATGACAACTTCAATGGTGAAAACCTTACAGAGTGACAACTTCAATGGTTAAAACGTTACAGAATGACAACTTCAATGGTGAAAACCTTACAGAGTGACAACTTCAATGGTGTAAACCTTAGGAAGTGACAACTTTAATGGTGTAAACCTTACAGAATAACAACTTCAATGGTGAAAACCTTACAGAGTGACAACTCCAATGGTGTAAACCAAAGGTTCTCAACGGGGGGGGGGGGGGGGGGGGGGGGCATATGCACCCCCCAGGGGGCGTTTCGGAAATCCAGGGGGGCGTTTGGGAGCAAGGGGGCATTAGGGGGGGGGGGGGGGGGGCGTTTGGAGTGCACTGGAAGGCTCTTTACTTTGGTAAATTTTATAAGCCATATTTGTATGTCTTTGAGACAGCCAGTGTGAATGCATTTGAATGAGCATGCAAACAGCATAACTATGGTCTGACTGCAGCTGTGAGTAGGTGTGCAGGCGTGTTTAGACATTAACCAGCAATTGAGATCCTAACAATGGAAAAACCCACAGTCAACTGGGTCAAGGACACTTCAATCGCAGCCAGTTAAAATCTTGTCTTTCCTTCACCGATAACAATGTATTTCATGTCTGAAATTATTGACTCAACTGTAACGAGTTAACACTATGTAGATATATTTTATTTCCTATTGTATAAATAATATTACAAATAAAAAAAAGAAAAAAAAAACACAGAAGCGGGTAGCACACACATCTAGGACCACATACAACACATAATCAGATAATACACACATCTAGGACCACATACAACACATAAGCAGGTAATACACACATCTAGGACCACATACAACACATAAGGAGGTAATACACACATCTAGGACCACATGCAATACATAAGCAGGTAATACATACATCTAGGACTACCTACAACACACAGGCAGGTAATACATACATCTAGGACCAAATACAACACACATTGTATCATGTGCTACGGACGACGCTAGAGCAATGGTCGGCCAACATAAGGGTTCCATCACTCTTCTGAAGAGAGAAAATCTATCTGTATTTGTTGTTCATTGTGTCATTCATCGACAACACTTGGCTGTGAAGAAACTCAGCAAGCCAGTGAGCAAGTCCTTGCAGGTGGCCCTTGATGTCATTAATTTTATCAAATGGCATTCCCTCAATGAACGAATTTTCCGGCAACTGTGCCAAGATAATGACGAAGAATTCGTCAAGTTGCTCCTTCATAATGAAGTGAGGTGGCTTTCAAAGGGCAAGTGCCTTACTCACTTCTTTGAACTGTTGGACTCTATCATTGAGTTTCTGCAAGGACGCAACACAGAACTGTACAAGAAAACCCTCGATGTGAGGCAAGACTGTGCCTACCTCACCGACATCTTGGACAAATGCAATATCATCATTTTGGTTTTGCAGGGGAAGAAGATCACCTTGCTTAAAGAAACATTCCTGGCCAAATTGAATGTCATCGAAAGGAATCTTTGTTGACGGGAATTCTATAATTTTCCAAGTGTTGCCAATGTTCAAAACATTGTAAGCGATGACCAACTCCAAATTTATACCGCTCACCTCCGTGCGCTACAAGACAACATGAGAGAACGGTTTGTCGACCTTTTGCTGATGGACATCCCAATGTGGGTAGCAGATCCCTTCACAGCTAACGTCGATGATTTGGACGTTATATTTCAGGAAGAATTCATTGAACTTCAAGCAGATGACATGATCAAAATTAGATTTCCCAAAATAGGTGAACCCCTTTTT
Source organism: Eledone cirrhosa (assembly GCA_964016885.1). NCBI lineage: Eukaryota > Metazoa > Mollusca > Cephalopoda > Octopoda > Eledonidae > Eledone > Eledone cirrhosa. Next base: position 183,490,108 of record OZ024743.1, read on the forward strand.
TGGATGCAAGAGGAAATTCAGCGTCGATTTCCACACCTACATGCAGAGGCTAAGAGATTTGCTCTGCCTTTACCAAGCTCATACTTAGTCAAGAGGAGGTTTGGTGCTGTTTCCAGACTGCACAGTAAGGCTCGCAACCGCTACAATGTAATTACATGTGGAGATCTCCGGCTACATCTTATGAAAATCCAGCCTGACGTCAAAGAGTTAGCTAGACTCCATAAAGTTCAAGGGTCCCATTCAAATGAGGTCAAAGTTAAAGTAAGTTGATTTATCCGAAAACTTAGATATGCTATTGTTACAAAGCAAACTAACAATTTTTTTAATTTGTAGTTGCAGTCTGACTGGACTGGAAACCATCTACTAGAATTCACTTACTCATTTGTTGTATATATTTTACCATTTACTAATAAATATACCCTTTCGCGTGGTCATGAAAACCCTCTTCCGTGGTCTCTAAGCTCACAAAGCAGAGGGGACATCAAGTTAGATATCAACATTTATTCTGTCTGTTTCATTAAAGGGAAAATTGGAAAGCTTTTTGGATAGACAGAGTTGCTCTTGTATAAATATTCAAAATAGTTGGTATCGCCTGGTGGGAATATAACAAATTCAACTGGTCCTTATTCATAAAAAAGAACATTTATGTTCCTTTTTTTGAAATTTATATATTTCCTTTCAAGGAATGTATTTATACTCTCAGCTGCCTGCAATGGTATCTTTGGAATATTGTTAATCAATTTTTTAGTAATCTACAGATATCAAAATCAATAGTATTTTGAAAAATGGAAAAATAGGGTAGGGGGCGTTTCGTGATTTTGAGGGACAAAAGGGGGCGTTTGGCCTAAATGGGTTGAGAACCTGTGGTGTAAACCTTAGGAAGTGACAACTTTGATGGTGTAAACCTTACAGAATGACAACTTCAATGGCGTAAACCTTACAGAATGACAACTTTAATGGTGTAAACCTTACAGAGTGACAACTTTAATGGTGTAAACCTTACAGAGTGACAACTTTGATGGTGTAAACCTTACATAATGACAACTTTAATGGTGTAAACCTTACATAATGACAACTTTAATGGTGTAAACCTTACAGAGTGACAACTTCAATGGTGTAAACCTTACAAAGTGACAACTTTGATGGTGTAACCTTACAAAATGAGACCTTCAATGGTGTAAACCTAACAGAGTGACACCTTCAATGAAAAGGTCTTGTGACCACATCTCTAACAAAATACATGAAAAAGTTAGGAAGACTTTAGTAAAATAACTTTTTTTCATTCATTGGTATATGAGACCACAAACTACCAAAAGATTATTCTACAAAATTATGTTTTGGTCAGTAAAGGCAGAAGTGGTCAGTACATTAGTATGGGCATTTAATATGAATAGATGACATATGTTGAGTGAATAAATGTATCTATTGTCTAGGGGTTGGGCTGATGATGAATGTATCTATTGTGTAGGAGTTGGACTGAGGATGAATTAGAAAGATCTAATGTACCTATAAGATCTTATATAGAACAATGTATCTATTAGATATTATATAAAACAATGTACCTATTAGATATTATATAGAACAATGTACCTATAAGATCTTATATAGAACAATGTACCTATATATTGATTCACAATAACTGATTTAATAAATAAGGTGTGGTAATTTATTACTTCATATTGATTACCTATTTCCTGAATAGTCACACACACACACATGTTGTGGTTGATAAGCTTCAGTCAGTTCCGATGATCTTTCAGTTGTTAGAACTATGAAACAGCTTGCTCATGAAGTTAAAGTAAAAGTGGCTGTGTATTCCACAGACATGTGTACCCTTAACACAGTTCACGTGGAAATTCAACATGACATTTTGTGTGATAAAGCTATCTCTGAATTACAGGTACAACACATTCCAGTAGATTGGAGCAACATGAAATAAAGTGTCTTGTTAAAGGTCACAATGCTCCCCTGGAATTCAATCTCACACCTTTGCGATTATATATATATAGTTGGTAATCCATAATAAGTTGTGTTGTAATGTCTCATTGATAAATAGGTGTAAACAGGTAAGAGCACTCAATATCAGGTTATCTAACCAGTATAACAGTGGAGATCAGATGTGACAGAGTTTCTATAAATCAAATACATGTTAAAACAGATATTACATAATTTTATTTATTGGATTATGTAACACGTCTTAACATTTATTCCATCTATTTATCTCTCAATCTGATTGCCTGCCTGCCTATCTCTCTATCTATAAAACTGTATTGCAGCCCCCCCCCCCCCCCCCCACCAAAGCCAACATATATTCAAATTGTTCCAAGCCTTTGTACATTAGCCAAATGTTGTATAATATATATTTATATGAAATACACACATACAAAATACCAAAAATTATTTTTATTATAAAATTATAGGTGAGTATGCATGTATATATATATATATATAAATGCAGAGTAAATTCCTTTCTAACTAAGCTGCGTGAGAAAACTATGTGTTAAATTTAGATCGAGATATCATTGATTGTGATTTCTTTCAAGGTTGGACAATATTGAAATGATTAATACTGAAATGCTTTCCCTTCCAGTTCCGGAGACCATTGCCACCTCGGAACCGGACAAAATCCAACCGTATTTCCAGAAAGGTTCTTCCAACCATTGAAGGCAATGATGTAAGTTTTTAAAGTTATTTTTAATTGTTACAATTTAAAATAATGTACCGATAATAACAATGATGATGATGATAATGTTGATGATAACAATGATGATGATGATGACGACGTGATAATTACAATGATGATAATGATAACGATGATGACAAAATGATCATCCCTCCAATTTTCCTGCTAATCTATCAACACTACCACCATTTTTACATTCATTTTGGCAGCTTGGGAACATTTTCAATTTATCTCTTTCTCTGTTTTTTTTTTTTAATTTGCAGTCAGAATTTATTTGTCATGAAGGCAAAGACGCAGTCCATTCCATGGAACAGACGACAGATTACAAGGATGTCAAAGAGAAAACACACAGCAAGCTGTTACCAATTGTTCTCACAGACAAAATTAGAAAGAATACTAAAAAGAATCGTAGTAGAAGTAATAGCAGTAGCAGCAGTAGCAGCAGCAGTAGTAGCAGTAGTAGTAGCAAGAGCAGCACTGACAAAGAGCACAATAATGAAATAGGAATACTGATGACAGAGGATTTGGGTGATGTTCAGTTGATCCTCACACCAGGTACATGTTCTCATGAATATCAAATTGAAGAAACTAATGAGATGGCTTCGTGTCCCATGGAAGATTACAATGACCATCAGAATAATGATGAGACTGATGAGAAGACAGAAGGAAAATGCAAAGAAGAGGAGGAGAGTATGGAAAAGTGTGAAGAGGATATGCTTATAGAAGAGGAGAGAAACAACAAAATCTCAGAAGTAGTGGAAGAGGATAATTGTAAAATAGAAAACAGTAAGTGAACAAAATATTTTTTAATATCATCATTATTTTACTTGTGTGTGCTGGATTGGCAGTATTAGTAGAATGGTGGAGATAATACTTCACAGCATAGAGTTATGACCCTTTACGTTCTAATTTCAAATGTTGCCGATGTTAGCTTTGCTTTTCATCCTTACAGGGTCGATAAAATAAAGTACCATAGTACACTGGAGTCAATAAAATAAAGTACCGGTAGCACACTGGGTTGATTCAATCGACTCTCCCCTCCCTCAAAAATTGTTGGCCTTGTGCCTAAATCCATTATTTTACTTAGGTAGTTGTATGAAAAATTTCAGCAGTTTCAAAGGCTGAGCTTAGAAAACTTATTGAATTATATTATAAAAGACAAAGTCAGGTCAATCCTCATTTGAAAGCAACATAAAATATGTTTATTAAATACATGGCATATCACTCTGTATGTATATTTACACATACAATTGCATGTATGCACACACACATACACTTGAATGCACACACACACACATCCATTTGAATACACACAAAGTTTCTGGTAAACCTGTTTTTAGATATTTCCTTTACACCAATTCAAAAGAAATTGATGCATATTTTGATGCGTGATGTTAAAACTGTGAAAATTCTCTTCTAGTTACAGATGAAGATGAGAAGAAATCATTATCTGTGTCTGAAGAATCATTGACAGAAGAAGAAGCAAAAGAGATGTGAGTTATCTTTTATATAAAATTTCAATGCTAAAATACAAATTAAAAGGAAGTTATCTGACTGAAATAGCTAGCACCAAATTGGTTCCATTACTCAAACTTCTGAGTTCAAAATCCTGACAAAGTTGATAAAATAAATGCTATGTGTCTAGTTCAGATTAGGTACCCCATAAACCTGCATATTGTAAAAGGTGACTAAAAAAGGGTTGGTACCAGGAAAAGCATCCATTACTTCAAAGAGAACCTAATGATATGTATGGAACCTGTTATGGGACCTCTCCAACCCTTGATAACTCTCATCCTCCAACAGGAATCGATTGACAAGATCCCACACCTCATTCAGTTACCAAGTGGGGTGGAACCGATCAAATTGGACTAAGGAAACAATGTTTCCATTGTTCATTTTTAAATTGGTAATACTATTTACTGGTTGCAACTCTTGACAGAAGCAACATGAAATAAAGTGTCTTGCTCAAGGACAAGACATTACTCAGTCCAGGAATCGAACCCCTAACCTCATGAATGTGAATCCAATTCTCTAACCACTAAGTCACGCTCCTTCAAAATGTTTGTTTTGGTGGCCAAAAAAAGGGGTTGGTACCAAGAAGAGTATCCAAATGAAAAACATTACTTCAAAGAGAACCTAATGATGTGTATAAAACTTGTCAAGGGAGCTGCAAGACTAACTCTACTTTTAATAGTATGTTAGACTGGAAAGAAAAAAAAGGATCTTGCAAAACTCCCCCAGTTTTCTGTTTCCTAAATATCAGTTTCAATATGGTCTAAATATATTAAAGAAAGTCATTCCTATCCATCTGATATAGCAAACTGCATGGAAGGTTTAGCTATGTCATTTTAATGTCTGCTTTCCTTGCTAGCAAGAATTGGACAGATCTACTAACCTTCCAGACAGGCTGGGAGTCTATTATATCTCTTTTACACAGGTCTCTTGTTCTACAGCGTACATAGAAGAGGTTGTCATGTCTGATATTATTGAAGTGTTCTCCTAAACCTTTGTTTGGTAGGCTTTCTATCACTGGATGTCTTGCCTGTCACTAACCATTTTACAATGTGTACTGGGTGGCGCTTATCAGGTAGATCAACAACACTCATGTCCTCGACACGACTGAAGGGTCCTCCTAAATCTAGTATATATCTAATTTATAGCAATACCTGAGAAATTGTTTGTAATTATATATATATAATCATTTAACATCCATTCTTCCATGTTGGCATGGTTTGGGCAGGTCAATATAGACCAAGTCCGTACTTAATCAGAGCTATTGACCTTTCAGATGGGTTGGGGGCACACATCTAGCTTGCATACATTTCAGCATTTTACTGTGGCATCAGCACTAGGGAAGTTGTGACCACAGCACAACTGAACAGTCATCTCAATCCTATGTTTAACAAGTTTCCTATGACTGGATGCCTCCCCCAACACCAACCACTTTATAGAGTGTACTGAGTGTGTGTTTTATCATGGTACCAGCACTAGAGAGGTTGACATGTCCTTGACAAAACTGAAGAGTCCTATTATAAATATATGTTCATTTTTGACAGGAAAGAAGATGTAGAAGGACTGGAAGTAATAGGTAAGTAAATGTTTGTCAATTCACTTCTATTCTGAACTTAGTCATAATAATTAAATGACCATGGGATCTGGAGCTAGAAAGTTCCCCTCCTGAGCAAGGTTGTTTTGTGGAAGACCAGTTACCCACACATACCAGTCGCCCCTCTCCACACCACTGATGTCCAAGAAAAAGGCAAAGGCTGACACAGCTTGGCACCAGTGATGTCGCAATTAATTTCTCCAGCTGAGTAAACTGGAGCAACATGAAATAAAGTGTCAATAACACAACGCATCACTCAGTCCAAGAATCAAACTCACAACCTCACAATTGTGAATTTAAAGCTCTAACCACGAAGCCATGTGTCTTCACATAATAATTATAAAATAGAATAAATTAAAATTTTAAGAAAGTTTTAATCAGATTATAACTAATCTCCCCATTAAAACCTCAACTTAAATTTTCTTAACGTAAAACTACAAAGAAAATAGAAGTTAAATTTTTCTTAGATCACATGCTACCAAGGTTATCAGACCTGCTAAAAATACCAACCAAATCCCCTCCAAATTATGCACTAATGAGAGAACCATTACATAGTTCAAATCTGCTAGAAATACCGGCCAAATAACCTCTAAATCACACACTAACAAGGGAGCCTTTACATGGTCATTTGGCTTGCTAGAAATAACAATCAAGGTATCATTAATGGTTCATGGTGGTGGAATGTCAGGAATGGTAAACTGTTATGCCACTTTATGATCTGTGATCAAATCTTGCAGAAGTTAATTTAGAATTTTATTCTAATGCGATCAAGAAAATAAATAATAAAGTTCTGGCATTAACCAGGTCACTAACCAGGCCAAAACTGTCTCTGATTCTATGAAATAAAATCACCCATTTTAAAGGTTTCCAATTTAAATTAAAATCTTCCAACATAATTTAAACTATAATAAAGGAAGGTCTGCGGGATTGCGTACGTTTTTTTTATTTATCCCGTTTGTAAAATAAGTTGGATTACTTTCAATAAATAATGAATGAATATTACATAATTTATCTACTAAATTTCGTGGCTGTTCATTAAATATATTTTATTATTTATTTAAAGATTCACTTCTTTAAAATTTTCAAATGTCAACACTTCTGGTGGCGATCGCTTAAATAAACATTTTAATTTTCTGTCACTAATTTTCTCCTAATGCAGTTTCATCATCATCATCATCATCGTTTAACGTCCCTGTTCCACGCTTGCATGGGTTTGGACGGGGGTTTTCCGACTTGAGGCAAGAGTGGTTGTCTTGCTCGCATAGAACTGTCTGGCGGGTTTTCTACAGCTGGATGCCCTTCCTAACACCAACCACATTTACAGTGTGGGGCTGGGAGGTTTTTACCGTGTTGCCTACACGGCCACATTACAGCGTGGACTGTCTGGCGTGTTTTCTACAGCTGGATGCCCTTCCTAACACCAACCACATTTACAGTGTGGGACTGGGAGGTTTTTACCGTGTTGCCTACACGGCCACATTACAGCGTGGACTGTGTGTTTTTTGTCGTGACACCTACACGATCTCATTTGTTTCGGCCTGGTTGTTGTGGCACCAACATAACTTTGCATTGAAGGGGGCGGTGTGGATGGGGTGGGACGGGGGTGTATTTTGTTAGAGATGCCTACTGACTAGTAGGTTTTACTTTGTATTTAGGTAAGGCGGGTCTTCTCTGTTACTACGCAGTTTATATATAATATTGTCTTCTTTTAATGTATCATGGATTACGTTACTGATTACATAAGACAGTGTAACGGTCTTCGTTCAATTTCTGTGTATATTGTCAATTACGATTTTATTTGACGTATCATATTTACATGCATATATACTTGCGTATAATATCAATATACACACTACACATGCTAGTTTCATATAAAGACCTTACATTAAGTTACTATCTTAGTAATCAAATAATAATTCTTTAAACCCATCAAAATTCTTAATTAATTAATTGAAATAGAGTCATTAGAAATGTGGTGAAAGGGTTAATTATACTGATTAAATAACATTAATAAAAACTGTGGCTTTGTAAGATGTTTATCATCAACATTATTATCAATATTTTTCAGCAACAGAAGAGGAAGTGAAAACTGAAGTTGAGGAACTTATCAAAGAGGTAGAAGTAAGTAGACATTATATACATATATTTATATTTTTACTTCCTTTTTGTTCTTTTATTATATTAGAAACACTAGAAACCAATTCTGAATGAAAGGACAAGATAAATGCAGCTAGTTGATGATATTGTATTGCAAGACATTAATTGACTAACTCAGAACTTTCCTAAGTTTCCATTCTGGCTGATGAAATTTTGTAAAAATAAAATATTTTCATGACACATTAAGTTTTATTAGTAACACGGAATTAAACATCATCACCATTTTATGTCTATTTTCCATGTTAGCATGGGTTAGACAGGTTGTAACATTCTAAGGTCAAATGACTTTCATGCTCATATGTTCCATTCTGGCTTGGTTTCTATGGCTGGATGCCCTTTTTAATACCAACCACTTCATGGTGTGTACTGGATGGTTTTTATTATGGGATCACCACTACCACTAGACAGGGTAGACTGGATGGTTTTTATTGTGGCACCACCACTACCACCTGACAGGGTAGACTGGATGGTTTTATTGTGGCAACACCACTACCACTAGACAGGGTAGACTGGATGGTTTTTATTGTGGCACCACCACTACCACCTGACAGGGTAGACTGGATGGTTTTATTGTGGCACCACCACTACCACCTGACAGAGTAGACTGGATGGTTTTATTGTGGCAACACCACTACCACCTGACAGGGTAGACTGGATGGTTTTATTGTGGCACCACCACTACCACCTGACAGGGTAGACTGGATGGTTTTATTGTGGCAACACCACTACCACCTGACAGGGTAGACTGGATGGTTTTATTGTGGCACCACCACTACCACCTGACAGGGTAGACTGGATGGTTTTATTGTGGCAACACCACTACCACCTGACAGGGTAGACTGGATGGTTTTATTGTGGCACCACCACTACCACCTGACAGGGTAGACTGGATGGTTTTATTGTGGCAACACCACTACCACCTGACAGGGTAGACTGGATGGTTTTATTGTGGCAACACCACTACCACCTGACAGGGTAGACTGGATGGTTTTATTGTGGCACCACCACTACCACCTGACAGGGTAGACTGGATGGTTTTATTGTGGCACCAACAATTTTTGGGGAGGGAAAAGATGATTAAATTGACCCCAGTGCGTAACTGGTATTTTATTTTATTGACCCTGTAAGGCAAAGTTAACTTCAGCGGGATTTGAACCGAGAATGTAAAGGGTCGTAACTATATACCACAAAGCATGTTGTCTGATGCTCTACCAATCCTATTGCTAATGTTAATTATATACAAGCAGGCTTATCTGTTCAGGATGTGTACAGTAGAAGGGTTAATGTTATTCTGAAATAAGTCAGGGCTTCATTTTAAAGGGATGTCAGCCCTGAATGAAAGGCACTGACAGTCGGATGGCTTGTGTCACTGTTGACCCATAGAGTATGATATATGTCTGGCAGATTAGGCAAAGCAGCTATGCAAATAATTTTGGTGAAATTGGGTGGAACGAAACCCTTTTGAGGAATTAAACTTGTTGCTCTACTACAAAATCTAATCTGTTGTAAATACTCAGACCAGTTCAACGTTTTTACGACTGTATTTCTCATGACATTGGAATTAATTAATGAAGAATTTGGAGGGATTTACTAAAATTAAAATGGTATTTGTAACAGAAATTAATGGTTGTTATATAATATTGTGCTGGAAGGTGTTAATTTATATAGGAACTATTTAAAATGTGAAGTTTTGTTTGAAAGAACTGGAGGCAGTTTTTGGTTTTAAACATGTTTTCTAAATCTTTTGTATTTGTAGGTGGAGGAGGCTATGGCAGGAGAAATGAAGACAACTGAAGCAGAAGAGGAGCAGCAGGAGGAGGAGGTGATAGAAAAAGTGGAAGAGGTAGCAATGTTAGAAGCTGAGATGGTGGAGGAAGAGGAGGCAGAAGAAGAAGAGAAAGAAGAGGAGCAAGAGGAGGAGGAAGAAGAAGAGGAGGAAGAAGAAGAGGAGGAAGAAGAAGAGGAGGAAGAGGAAGAGGAGGAAGAGGAAGAGGAGGCAGAAGAAGAAGAAGAAGAAGAAGAAGAAGAAGAAGAAGAAGAAGAAGAAGAGGAAGCTGTAGAAGGTGAAAGCATGCAAACCAAGCTTTGATATACAGAACATTTGGAGAAATATATATTACTTTGAGAGAATGAGTGATTAAGTGAAGGGAAGGGAGAGAGAGTGAGTGAAGGGGAGAGTGAGAGAGAAAAAAAATAATTAACATTTAAATGAACAACATTTACAATAATGAAAAAAATAAAAATTAATGAACAATAATGGCAATAACAAAAGAAAACAACAAACACACACACACATGTACACATGAATTAAAATGCAGCTTTGTTTATGTACAGATCTATAATTATTCCACTTCTATCCATGCTAGCATGGATAGAAAGTCTTATCGCAAATCTGGATATTTGCATTGGAATTCTTGGAACAACTGTTTTTCTTGTTTTTGTTTTTGTTTTGTTAACAATTCAACTATGAAGACCATCTTTATAGCTGATGAAGAGGTTGTGACCTTCACCTTTATAACTGATGAAGACAGCGGAACTTTTTCATTTTTTCCCCACTTTGCCAAAAGTATGACTTGTACAATAACTTCAATCCATTAATTTGCAGTCAGCCTAAACAACAGTTCTTCACAGCCATCTTGCTTGACTAATTTTATATTTTAAATTTCAAAGATTTAAATTTAAAAAAAGGGGTTAACTTCCCATCCACAATTATGATTTCATACTTGGCCACAAGATTTCAGAATTGGGGAGAGAGAGAGAGAGAGAGAGTGTGTGTGTTTGATGTTCATGCTTTGTTCAAGGAATTAGTGCTATCTGTAGTGTAAAATAGCCACAATGATGAACCGAGTTTCAAACTTACCTTGCTAGAGCTTATATCTAACAGCATGGCAACAACAACAACAACCATGGCTTATAATGTAGACACAAAGCTAGCAATCTTGGAGGAGGGTAAAGTAAGTTATATCAATCCCAGTATGTTACTAGTACTTCATTTTATCGATCCTGAAATAATGAAAGTCAAAGTAGACCTCGGCAGGATTTGAACTCAAAATGTAGAAAGTCGCAACTAAATACCACAAAGTATTTAGTCTGATGCTCTACCGACTCAACTAACCCAACCAACTCTACCACCCTAACAAAAACAACAACAATAATTATTTCTAAGTCAACGATTCCAGGGAGGGACACATCAATTCCCTTGACCCCCTTTTTATTATCTTCTTCAGTCATCCTTCCATTGAAGGTGAAGAATTTATTTTGTTTTTTCTAATGGCTAGACGGCTCACTACGCCTGCATATTCAGAGATTTCTCTGCTAACTAGAGCAGTTGTGTCAACTCATTGTTGAATTAATAGTTGATCTTCTGTGAAGCCACTGATGTTCACGACACCGAGGTCATCTAATTAAACTGATAATCATAGTATGACCTCCCCAGTACTTGATTTGTTCTTTATTTTACTGAAAAGCAAAGTGAATTTTGAATCTTGATGGTTTTGAAAACCAAATATAATAAAAAAAGATGTAATTAAATACACCAAGACAATTTATATGATACTAAATTTATTCTGAGAAGCTGTGAGGTTTTAATGATGATGATGATGATGATGGTAGTATCTTTTAACTTTGGCACAAAGATACAAATTTTGAAGAAGAAGGAATATAGATTTAACTGGGCCCAGTATTTGACTGGTACTTTGAACTAAGAAAGTAGAGGAATTTAACTAAATACCATTTAGTCCAGCATTCTACCATTTCTTTCACTCAAATATAAATTCTTTCCAGCAATACACTGGGGTTCTATTCAATAAACTATACCCAATTTCTGCCTTGTGTGTAGACAAAAAGAAAATAGAGATATTTTATAGAAAAAGTGAAAGTATTAAAGTTGTAAGAGAAAGGCAACAATTGTGATGTTTATATTTTTACTATGGAAAGGATTAAATAAAAGGTGGTGAAGATGATTAAATGAATGAGTGATATTTAATGAGAGGAATCTGTGATAATGTTTTCTAAATAAATTACAACCTCATGTGCCTATCTTACAGATAAAGTTTAACTGAAGACAAGTAAAGTAGAAACCAGTTGAGCAACCTTACAACTTTATAGTGGTGTAAGCTGCAGAACTAAACAAATACTTGTTCTATGTTTCACCAATGTGGAGAGAGAGGATGGGCCCAGCCAGGTTTATATGTCTCACCAACCTGAAGAATAGGGATGGGCCCCACCAGGTTTATGTCTCACCAACCTGGAGAGAAGGAATGGGCCCAGTTAGGTTTATATGTCTCACTAACTTGGAGACAGGGGATGGACTCAGCCAGGTTTATATGTCTCACCAACCTGGAGAGAGGGTATGGGCCCAGCTAGGTTTTAAATGCCCAAGACATGCCATGTAATGCATCAGGCTCCATTACCTCCCATCCTTTCTGATATTCTATAGGCTCCATCACTTCCCACCCTCTCTGATACAGTATAGGCTCCATAATCTCCCTTGAAATCAGAGACAACAGAGAGGAGTTCCAGCTAGATCTTGTTAACAAAATCTTCATATGGTTTATGTACACAAGCCTCCAGTATTCAAGTGCCTAAATGCCAGCAGAAGGGCCCCATTCAAGAGTCATGACCTGGATGCAGCCTGTCCCTCTTAGAGTGTAAGAAGTTAGGAGCTGGAACACTTGCATGAGTCAGGGTTTCTTCTTGGAAGACCTTCTGTCCAGCTCTCTGGAGAGTTTCTTATGTAATGTCCAACTCTTGTTAGAGAGAATGATAATGATGATGATGAATGAAACGTATCTTCACAAGACTTTATAATGTGAGCAGGAACACACAGATTTGGTATGAACTTATATTGTCAATTCAGTAAAAATGAAAAAATTTAATAAAATTTTTTTTCAAAATTCAAAGTTGAAAATGTCCAGTCGTTGGAAACAGGAAAATGAATATTAAATGATTATGATGATGATGAATGATACACTGATTTAAAAAAAACAACATACAACACACACATACTATGGTATTTGGAAATATATAGCAAATCCAGACATTGACTCCCCAGTCATTAATACTATCTCACTGTTGGTAACATTAAATATACAACAATGACCAATATATAAGACAGGACAAAATAGACGCACATATATATATATATATAACAGTTAGCAATATATGAGACCTAGAAGGAACATACATACACACACACACACACACTCTCATATAGCTACCCATATATACTGGAATGGACCTCTGTCGGTTTTCACAAAGAGTGTTCCAGCTGTTGTCAACAGAACAACTTGCTTGTGAAATTAACCTGCAAGTGGCTGAGTATTCCACAGACATATATACTTTTAATGTAGTTCTCAGAGAGATTCAGCTAGACAGTATATGACAAAGCTGGCCCTTGGTATTACAGCCACAACTCATTTTGGTGAGCTGAGTGAATGGCAGCTATGCGAAATAAAATGTCTTGCTCAAGGATACAATGTACCATTAGGAAGCAAATTTATGACTTTATGATTGTAAACCGAACACCCTAACCACTAAGCCAGGGTGGACTGGGTGCTTTTTGTTGTGACACCAACAGTTACCGATGGTAGTGTTGGTACCACAACATAAAACACCCAGTCTGCCTTGTAAGGTGGTAGTACTGGTACCACAACATAAAGCACCCAGTCCACCCTGTATAACAAAATACCAACAGGTATCATCATAAAGAACGAACTTCTAATTTATGCTGTACATTTCAAAATGATTTAACCCTTTAGCATTTAAAGTGGCTGTATCTGGCCAGAATTCTCTCACTTCTTTCTGTTTAAACCGGTTGTAACTGGCCACTCGTACTGATGTTAAGGTATTGTTCTCAAAAAAAATAATATCAAAATCTTGTAGATTCGATTTATGTGAGATAAAGCCTTTACTGTGAAAATACAATAGAATATATAGGGTAATCATCATCATCATTTCATTTTACATCCGCTTTTTCCCTGCTTGCAAGGGTGGGACGGGAACTGATTTCTGGCTTGATTTCTACAGCTGGATGCCCTTCCTAACACCAACCTCATTTACAGTGAGTACTGGGTGCTTTTTTGCCGTGGCACCTCCACGACCACTTTGCAGTGGAATGATATAGACCCCAGTCCCTATCATCTCATTTCTACAGCTGAGTAAACTGAAATAAACTGAAATAAAGTGTCTTGCTCAAGGAAACAACACATCACCCGGTCTGAGAATTGAACCCACAACCTTTCAATTGCAAGGTCAATGCTCTAACCACTAAGCCATGCTAAAGGGTTAAACCCATTAAAATAGTTTTCTTCCTATAAATCTAAATAAGATGTAAATTATCTGAAACTGTGATTATTTTATCTGAAATTCAAACTGTCTTCTTTGTTGTTTTTTGTTTTTTAAATTTGTAATCTTTCACAACACATCACTGCTTTCAATTCCACAGAAAATATTATGTTTTTGAATATTTTAAAAGTATATTATAACAAATGATTAAAATGTTTTATGTTAAAAAAAAAAAAAAAAATAAAATGATATATGTATATGCCTATGTGTGTGCATGTATATATATATATATGCATGTAAACACACACACACACATATATATATATACACACAATGTTATGTAATTTAATTTGTCAGTCTTCTTTATTTTCTAGTTTTTCTAATATATATTTGAGATGTTTTTTAATCTTATTTGTATGTGAAACGATTGGATAAGTCACATTAAAACACAGGAGAGCAACAGTCTAAAGGAACACCTTACACTATATATCTCTCCTCTCTATATCTAAAGGAACACCTTATACAATATATTTCTCCCCACTCTCTATATCTAAAGGAATGCCTTACACTATATATTTCTCCCCTCTCTATATTTCAAGTTCAATTCCAACTGGAATTTTATTTGTTTTTAGTCAAGGTGGGTGTGGAGGTGGAGGAAGTGTCAAGAGAATTATACAAAATTTTCAGGTGAGCTGAAAAGAGACTTTTTGTCAGGTATCAAGTTTTAGAGCCGCAAGTGTCAATAGTGTCATAATGAAAGGTAGGTCTGCTGAAGTTGTGGAGATACTTGAGCATAGGTGAGTAGAAGTAGACTGATAAGCAAAGAACACAGGTATTAATGATGATAAAGTAGGTGGAATATGTATACTGTTAGCTGAAAACTAGATAAAGGGATTGAAGTAGTCGGGGTACGCAACAGAATTATCAAGCTTTGGTGTCTCACTGTTATCTTACACAACACAACCACGAGTGCAAAATTAACAAAAGGATCATTTTTGACAGTGATTTCTGTGTACTGGACATGTTGGGTAACACGACGGTAGGGTGGCTACAGGTATGGCTTGAGGAATGAAGAAAGATCATTGTGAAAATTTACAGCACTAGAGTAAAGACTTTAATTTCATGCAATCATGTTTTATACTTTTCAAGAATATATTGCTAATGTGGTTTCATATGGTACAGGATGTTAAGAGTTAAAGGGAAAAAAACACTAAAAAATAAATAAATCAAGCAAAATATAAAAAAAGAAAAACAATACAAAGTATAAAATGATGTCCTACCTTATCTTTGTATGTTGGCGGCAATAATTTGCCTGGGTCATTTGGCTGTGGTAAATAAATATAGAATCCTAGAATATCACCTTCACCATATCCAGAGGAAAAATGTTTGCCACGGCTCTGGTGGAAACTTGTTCCTTTCTTTGACCTCCAAGAATAGCTAAACTTATCATAACCACATGGAGCTTGGACATTCCCTGTGGATGACAGTTTAGGGAGGAGGGGGGGTGAAAGAAAAACAAAATAATTGTGTTAATGAGCAGGAGATATAATACAAAGATCAAACAAAAACAAAAAGGTTATAAAATATGGCGATAATGATGGTGGTGGTGGCAGTGTTGATGATGATGGTGGTGGTGGCGATGATGATGGTGGTGGTGATGGTAAATATGTAATGTATGAGCAAGATGTGTTCCTGTGACTGCTCTAGCCACAGAACATGACAACCCTGTCTTACCGATGCCAGCGTAGAAAGCAGATGTAAAAACAATGATAATGATTTTCCATATTAGCATGAGATCTTTTGAGGTGGTATTGAATCTGGGCAGCTGTCTTCATTATATGGAATCTTACTACCCATACATGCTGTTGTGCTCACTACATACACACACACACAAATATTTATGAACAATACTAACCAAGAGGCTGAGCCCATCCAATCCGGGTGGCAGTGTCAAGTGGCATGTCATCTATTTTTACTTCAAAGTACCAAGAACCACAGCGTATACCTGAAGCAGAAATATTTAGGAAAAAATGTAGCAAAAGCTAGGAATACAAGTTCTTCATAATGCATTCTTCTCCCTACCCCCTCTCTCTCACACACAAAACATTTAACTTTTAACATCCAGTAATAATTTAGTAAAATATATCTAAAAATGTGTTTGTTAATTCAAATGATATAATATTATATTCATGCGCAGATCTTTTTGCATACACACACACAATACATAGGAAAACAGAAACAGAAATACAAAAACAAAACATAAACAAACATTGTATTTATCTCGTTAACAAATGTGCTAAACTTATGCAGCATATTTATTTGTTTACATTTAAATTTTGTTCTACTGTATGAATGGACAGACAGGACAAAATAACTATTGTGACATCCATGGATGAAGTGTGTAATAAAACTGGGCGATGTTCCAAAATAGAACATTGCCCAGAAAATCACGTCTGCCATCTATGTACAGAACCAGAGAACTCCTTCTGAAATCGATGGGTCGAATGTGGCAAATGTCGTGCTTCTGTTTGCCTTCAATCTGCTACAAACTTTCGAAAGATCCCAGGTCAGAAAAAGAGACACCATACTTCTATGATGGATGGGCTCTGGGAAATGGTCCAGCTACCAAATTGGTCCTTTCAGTACCTGGCTTGTATGTCTGCTTCTACCATTGTTGTTGTTCAACAGCAATGGTAGAGGCAGACATACAGCTGTTGAACAACAACAACAAAAACCGACGATCGTGTCTTCCTCTACCATTGTTCCTGAACAACAGCAAAAACTAACGACCGTAACTTCCGCTACTACTCCTGTTGAACGACTTCATCAACAACAGCAACACATGTCTTCCTCCCTCGTTACTTTTCAACAACAACAACCGACGACTGTGTCTCCCTCTACCATGCCTGTTGAAGAACAACAACAACGAAAATCGACCGTCAATATTGAGTTTGCGGAAATACGGCAAATGATTTCCGCTTTAACCCGAGAAATAGCAAGAATCAAATCAAGCGTTTGTGTAGAACCTCACAATGAGGGATCTTACTGGAGTACCTTGTTAAAAAATCTCCGCGCATCTCTTGCCGAATCTAGACATATTGAGAATGCCACTGAATCTGTAAACCACAAAGTGATTGCCATTGGTGTACCAGAAGACATAGTTGATCTTCAGGCATTTGCTGCCAGTTCATCCAAAGACTTGGGCTGTGCTCCCCCAAAGAGTGCTCTACGCCTTGGCCGACTAGGTCCGAAACCCAGGCTAATTACACTGTCTTTTTCGAACTCAACTGAGGCATGTTCATATTTTTTGGCCTCTGAAAAAGCTAGGCGGGAAAGTCGGATTGCCTTCCGAACATGCCCTGGTCTTCCACCTGATGTCCGCCCAAAGCTGCGTGCTGCAGCTTCCTTAAACCGCAGCTCGGCAGAACATGAAAGCTTCAGCCTACGTGATGATGGGCAGATAGGGAAGTTTATTAAGGCTGGTGACACATGGAAAAGAGATACCAGCTGGTCTGAAAATACTTGACCCACAACAACTGACAATAAAAAAAACTGAAAAAACTCTGGGAGACTAAATCAGAACAACCTGTCATCCCCTGCACATAATCATAGACTGAAATTAAGGTACAAATTGTTGTCTTTAAATGCACGTAGTCTATGCAATAAGATACATCTTTTTGACTCCTACGTCAAAAGTATCGACCCTGACTTCATTACAGTCACGGAAACATGGGCATATTCCTTACTCTGTGATGGGTTTTTCATCATAACTGGCTACAACTTGTTTCGTAAAGACCGCATTAATTGTGGTGGTGGTGGTGTAATGGTCTACGTTCGGTCAAATTTTTCAGCAATTTTTTTTGTTGATTTGAACCAATTGCAGCAAGAAATATTTTTCTGCGATATACGTATGACCATCTCAACACTGCTACTTGGAATAGTTTACCGTCCCAAAAATTACCATCAGGGCACTCAACTTTGTGATATCCTCAGAGCTGCTGCCAGGAAAACAGCCACTTATGTTTTTATTGCAGGGGACTTCAATCACCCTGAGATTGACTGGGAAACCTTTTGTTGGCCGCAAAGTGCAAATGATTTCCTTGAGCTAGTGCTGGACTCGAATTTGTCCCAAGTAGTCACCTCCCCAACAAGAGGTGACAACACTTTGGATCTACTCTTCACCACTACTCCTGAAATGGTTATTAGTGTTACTACTGAGGAACCTTTAGGTGACTGATCATGCTATGATCATTGCCAATCTGTCCTTCATGGGCCGTAACAAAAACCACAACCATCTCCAAACTGCTCACTTTGACTGGAATAAAGCAGACTGGAACTGTTACTGCACCGAGCTGCAACCTCCAAACTGGCTTGAGTTTTATGACTCTGGAGATGTCAACACTGTACTCCAGAACATCCTGAACTCAGTATGGACAGCATGTGCAGCATCGGTGCCACGTAAGCAGAAAAAACATCCTAAAAGTGCAATTTGGGAGACCTTCTGTCTTGCCAGGAAAGAACTTTGTAATGCTGAACGCGAGTACAAATTACATAAATCAGACATCAATAAGAAAAAGCGAAATAAATCATCCAACCATCTCAAGCAGGTGACAAAAAAGGCAGTGCTTGAATTTGAGCAGCGCATAGCAACCAACCCTGACAGTTAGGTGTTCTGGAAGTATGTTCATTCAAAGCAGAGGCCTCACTCTCCAGTTGGTCCTCTTTGCAATCCTCACACAAGCCAGGTTACTGACGGCCCCAAGGAATGCACAGAACATTGCTGAATGCTTTGCAGGCATTTTCACTGTTGAAGACCGGAGCGTACCATCTCCACCACCTCATACATCGGATTCTATTACAACTATGGAATTTACACCCGCAACACTTTCGAACTTCTGGAACTCTCAGTCTTATCCGGCCCTCGCAATTTGGATTTATCCCTAACTCCAGCTGCTGTGATCAACTTATCGAGTTTCTTGAAGACATCATCTGGATCACTGATGCCGGCTCATGGGTGGATGTTGTTTACCTTGACTTTGCTAAAGCTTTCAATTCTGTGCCACACAAAAGACTTATGGCAAAACTCTCTGCAATGGGTTTAAGTCCTTCATTCTCAGTCGAAGAGAGGTAGTCACGGTTCTAGGACAGCATTCCTCACCGTATGAGATGTCATCTGGTGTACCACAGGGATCTGTTCTTGGCCCCCTTTTGTTTGTGGCATATATTAATGATATAGATGCCAACTTAAAGAATGCCACAATACTGAAATATGCAAATGACATCAAGCTGTACCTTGAGATAAAAAGGACAGATCCTGAACACTATAGATCTTTCCTGCAATCTGATCTGGACACAATGCAACAATGGATCACGGACTGACAACTCAAGCTGGCTGCGGACAAGTGTACCACCAAGCATTTTGGGAGTAAAAACCCAGCGTCCACATACTCCCTCCACAACACTAATATCACAAAGTCTTCTTGTGAACGTGACCTGGGCATTACTGTCAGCAGTAATTTGCGTTGGATGAAGCACGTCTCTAAAATTGTCAAGAAGGCCCGAGGGTCTCTTAGCATCACTCAGCCGCTCTCCAGCTATCTATTTAAAGCTGTATATAGCTATGGTGCGGCCACACTTAGAATTTGCATCACCAGTCTGGAACCCCTATCTTGCTCAGAACATTGACCGCCTGAAAACTGTTCAGAGACGTGCAACCAAGCGAATACCCTCCATTAGGCATCTACCATACTCTGAACGCCTTGCTTCCCTGGGCATGGATACATTGAAGTTCTGACGTCTGGCAACTGACTTGGTAAACACCCATAAAATTATTAACCATCTTGCCAACAACAACTCCGAGTACCTTTTTGACTTCCATGTGTCTAACACATGTGGGCATGCCAACAAAGTCAGAAAACAGCACAGCTCCCATGACTTTCAGAAACATTTTTTCATGCTCAAAGTTGCTGAAGCATGGAATAAACTACCTGCATCAGTTATTAGCTGTCGAGACACTGCATCCTTTAAAATCTCCATGCTTCCTGAGATTCGCCAACACTACACCTAATATTCCCCCTCCATACACACACCCCCATGTATATCATGACTCATACACTATTCACTTCCCTGACATTTGTATATTATTCTATGTACTATACATGCACCTTTGATGAGTTGTAGTGCACCTGAGCACTGTACACAATAATTTCATTATTATTATTATTATTTTACTAGTGGATGGATAGTGGTAATAATTTGTGGCTAATTAAAGTAAAGACTTAATGTAATGCAGTCATAATGTTGCTTTGTACTTTTCAAGAAAGTCTTGTTAATGCGGTTTTATGCAATAAAGGACATTAAGAGTTAAAGCTAACAGAGATCATCATCATCATCATGGCCACAGTCAAACATTCGTGATTTTCCATTGCTCCTGGCATTGGCTCCTTACTGAAGTTTGTATTGTTTAGGAGTTGATTGATGAAAGTTCAAGCAGGTCTTCTTCTACTGCATCTCCCATGAGTTAGTTTCCACAACAGTAACTTGTGTATAACTTCCTACATACTTCTCCAGCAATGTCCTGCAAATTGTAACCATCTTTGAGCAATTGCAGTTGTTATCTTGGGTAAGTTTCTGTATAAACTTTCATTTGTAATACACTGACACCAGTTTATGTTTTGTACAACCCTAAGTATTTTAGTGCCTACACCATCTAGTTCCTTCTCAAGTGCTTGTTTCGAGGTCCATGTACCTGATCCATACAACAACACTGACTTAACAGATGTTCTAAAGAATGATATTTTTCTTTTTCTGGATAGATCTGACTTCTATATCCTTTCATCAAAACACCATAACATCATATCACAACACAGACACCATAACATTACATCACAACATACACACACCATAACACAACATAACACACACACACACACATCGTGTCACATAACACATACACAGACACCATAACACACACCATAAGACCACATTGTAAGTTGACCAACAATATAAAGAAGTGGGTGTTAAAAGAGAGAGAGATAGAGAGCAACTAACCATGTGTGGCTCTCACCATACTGTAGCCTTTGTCTCCAGTCACAGTTAAACAATCATCGGAAATTTTTAGCTGTGGAGCTGAAAGATAGAAGAATGATAATATAGAAGAGAGAATCATATAATCTGGGGTCTATAAAACTATAACAGATTAACCATTTTGTTACCAGATTTATAATAAAAGACATTGTCTATAGGTTTCAAATAATTTTGGAAATATTTAACAATTTGAAAGAATTTAGAAATATAATTAACTTCCTTGTTATCAAGCTGGTGTTTGGGTCATAACTTAACAGAAGTTCTTACATGAAATTATGATGGAAGGTTTTTAGATAAATATAACACTTTAAAACAAACAGTTTTATATCATAGAACCAGGGTTATTTGTTATCTAAGAGGTTAAGGACAAGATTTCCTAATTAAATCATCAAAGCTTTGTTGATGTAGTTCATATTTTCTCAATGCTCTTCTCAATTAAAACAGACCAAGTGTATTTGTCTTTGTTTCTCTCAACATCTACACAACATCTCATTGTATTTCTTTCTTCTTTAGAACAGCTAAAGTAGCCTTTGTTCTTTGAACCCTTTAGTATTTAACCTGGCTGGAACCAGCCGCTCATACTTATGTTAAGGGATTGTTCTCAAAATAAATAATATCAAAATCTCATAGATTTGATATTATGTGAGATACTTATGTGAGGTAAAGACTTTACTGGGAATATGTAATAGTATATATAGAGTAATGCAAATGCTAAAGAGTTAAACTTTACTTGTTGTGAATGTAGCATGGCCAAGTGGTTCAGAAGTTCACTTAGCAATCATTAGGTTCTGGGTTTAATCTCACTATGTGGAATCTTGGACATCATTTATAACACTGCTTTGGGTCAATTGATGGAATCTTGGGTATCATTTATGGCACTGCTTTGGGTCAATTTATGCCTTGTCAGTGAAATTGGGTAGACAGTAATTGTTTCAAAGCTGTAGCTGTAATTCAAAGAACCAGCCTTGTCACACACTGTGTCTTGCTGAATCTCCCTGAGAATTACATTAAGAGTACATGTGTCTGTGGAATGCTCAGTCACTTATATATTAATTTCATGAGGAGGCTGTTCCATTGATCAAACAACTGGAACACTCATTATCAAAACTGATGGACATGTTCTATGTTACTCTCAAATTCTAAAGCCTGTCTCAAGTTCGGAGGCTCATCAGGCCGGTGATTTTCCCAGTTTCTGTGGCATTAAGCAACTAAGAGTACTCTAAAGATACTCTCACACTTAAAATACACAATACATTATACTAGTATTTTTGTTTAAAATAATATTTCAGTTATTTAACTCTCTGCTCAAGAAAAATGATACTTTCATTGAAGATTTCACTTAGTACCAACATCCAGAGATCAGGCCTCAATCACATTGGTGAAGAGAGGATGTATATTGATTATCTTTTCCTCTTTGCTCCTGAGAGGGTTTTGGTGGCTGAAACCTCAAACACTCTTTCCAGTGGGTCTGTCAGAAGCAACCATCTTCAACTGATCCTGGGTCTCTTGCTGGTTGGTTTCTCTCATAAAATCTGTCCAGTGATTCCTTCCTGAGGCATTCTAATCACATGTCCATAATACCTGAGATATGACCTCTCAATTCAGAGATAGGTATAAAAGTCAAACTCACTATCTTGCCAACCCTTACCTATAGTCATGAATCTTGGGTAATGACCAAAAGAATATGAACACAAATACAACTGCTGAAATGGGGTTCCTCTGAAGGGTCTTTGGAGTAACATTACTCAATAGAGTGCATAGCTCAGAGATCAGACAGTCGTTCCAGACTGAATTGAGAGACCAGAGTGATTATGAAGGGGGAAAAATGACTATTTAATTAATATAAATCAGTCAGAAGATCAATTAGTTCCAACTTACCACGGTCATGTAAAGCGAAGAGAACATCATTTCCTAAAGAAGTTCGGTACAAATAACCGGGAATAGGCTTTCCAGCCCAGTCTGAACTCTCATCAAAAGCTTGTCTATTAGGTGCATGTGGGTCTTGTTCTGCTAGGATATAACGATAGCCATCTTTGTTAAATGGATGCTCCAGAGGGTAGCCATGGGGGGCTAGCTTCATTGCAGAATTCAATTCACTAGATAGGAATATTGAAAAAGAAGGAAATAGACAGTAAATATAGAGCCCTTTATAAACAGGACTTAAAAAAAAACCTTTAAATTTTCTGCAATGTAGATCATCATCATCATCATTATCATTTTTACGTTGACTTTTCCATGCTAGCATGGGTTGGACAGGACTTTTTGAGGTAGATCTACAGTCAGATGCCCTTCCTGGAGCAACTCCTTGAGCTATGCGTTCATATAGTTGTACGGTCATGTAGGTGTCATGACCAAAAAGCACCCAGTCCTCGCTGTAAATGTGGTTGATGTTAGGAAGGGCATCCAGCCATAGAAACCAAGCCAAAACCAGTTCTGTATGAGCAAGACACGGTTCCAACCTGGCTTGTCTCACAATGGGGCAACTCGTCTAACCTATGCTAGTGTGGAAAAATGGATGTTAAACAGTGATGATGATGATGATGAATACCCTAGTATTGCAGATGTGTCCAATCTAATTAGCAAATAGATAAAATTATGACTACAATGGTGATGAAGGAAGGGGGGAAAACTTAAAATTATAACCATAAAGTGGAACTTCATATTTATATAGCATCTTATGCCACTCATTACCATTTGTGTCAATTCTACAGTTCTAAAAATTAGTTTCTTTTCTACAGGACATGAAGGTTCCATAATTTAGGATATGGTAGATGAGAATTTTTCCTGAAGGTAACATTGTGATGTTAACTGTTAAAGCTCAACTACATAGCTGTTTCAAGTTGTGGTATCAACTTTTGAACAACAATTGCATAGCTGTCTCAAGTTGTAGTAGTAACAGTTGAACCTAAACTATATAGCTGTCTCATGTTGTATTACCAACCGTTAAATATCAACAATATAGCTGTTTCAAGCTGGAGGTCAAGTTGAGGTATCAACTGTTAAACCTTACATAAGTGACCTACATGCTAAGTGCACCCAGTACACACTATAAAGTGGTTGGTGATAGGAAGGGTATCCAGCCATAGAAAGCTTGCCAAACAAAGGTTTAGGAGGACCCTTCAGTTGTGTCAAATACATGACAACTTCTGTACACTCAATAGATTGTATGATTGTATGTAAGTGAGATGCAGACTCCCCGGCCTGTCTGTGAGGTCAGTAGTCCTACTTCAGTACTGACTTGATCTATGTAGACCTGCCCAACCATTGCTAGCAGCGAAAGTGAATGTTAAACGAGGATGATGGTAGGTGCAAAGTTTGAGATTTTTAAGAATGGCAAATAAGAATCTGTAGAATTGGTGGCTTTTCTAAGATCCTAAGCAACTGCAGTGGTGACACCTATACGATGAATCTTCTCTGAACTTGCTGCTACAGTACTACACCTAAATTTACATTACAAGCTTAAAAGTTAAGAATACTAAATTACTAACACACTTGTTAGGTCCAGTAATACCTAATGAGATAAGGAACCTCTACGTGATGCAACACTGCTAAAAATAACAGCCAAATATCCATAAAATCACACCAAACTGCCTTTACCAAAGAATGAACATATTGTATAAATAGTTCAACTGAGAAAAAACAACAAAAAACAAAACATCTAAATAAATATAACAATAAAAGCTAGACAGATGGGAGAGAACATTGTTATCCACCGATTGCCTCACAAGAGTTGATCAAGGGTTAAATATTTTTTTAAAAAGACAGTTTGTTGAGATTTTATATACACACACACAGTTCTCTCCTTTTCTATTACATGTACACACCATTTAACATATAAATACACATTTATTTTCACACACATTCCCTCATCCCAACATAACTATACTACACACCGCCCCAGTTGCTCACACTCACATCATCATTCTTTCAGATACCTATACTACACATCAACACACTCACACAACGTTGCTAACATACCTACAAAGTACTGTAAAAACAGATGTGACACATCACAACCTTGTTAACATACCTACAAAATACAGTAAAAACAAATGTGACACATCAGAACCTTGCTCATATTCCTACAAAGTACAGTAAAAACAGATGTGACACATCACAACCTTGTTAACATACCTACAAAGTACAGTAAAAACAGATGTGACACATCACAACCTTGCTAACATAATTACAATGTACACTAAAAACAGATGTGACACATCACAACCTTGCTAACGTAATTACAATGTACACTAAAAACAGATGTGACACATCACAACCTTGTTAACATGGCTACAAAGTACAGTAAAAGCAGATGTGACACATCACAACCTTGTTAACATACCTACAAAGTACAGTAAAAACAGATGTGACACATCACAACCTTCCTCCTATTCCTACAAAGTACAGTAAAAACAGATGTGACACATCACAACCTTGTTAACATACCTACAAAGTACAGTAAAACAGATGTAACACATCACAACCTTACTAACATACATACAAAGTACAGTAAAAACAGATGTGACACATCACAACCTTGCTAACATACCTACAAAGTACAGTAAAAACAGATGTGACACATCACAACCTTGCTAACATACCTACAAAGTACAGTAAATACAGATGTGACACATCACAACCTTGATAACATACCTACAAAGTACGGTAAAAACAGATGTATGTGACACATCAAAACCGTGCTAACATACCTACAAAGTACAATAAAAACAGATGTGACACATCACAACCTTGTTAACATAGCTACAAAGTACAGTTAAAGTAGATGTGACACATCACCACCGTGCTCACATTCCCACAAAGTACAGTAAAAACAGATGTGACACATCACCACCGTGCTCACGTTCCTACAAAGTACAGTAAAAACAGATGTGACACATCACAACCTTGCTAACATACCAACAAAGTACACCAAAAACAGATGTGACACATCACAACCTAGCTCATATTCCTACAAAGTACAGTAAAAACAGATGTGACACATCACAACCTTGCTAACATACCTACACAGTACAGTAAAAACAGATGTATGTGACACAACACTACCAAGGTAACATACCTACAAAGTACAGTAAAAACAGATGTGACACATCACAACCTTGCTAACACACCTACAAAGTACACTAAAACAGATGTGACACATCACAACCTTGCTCATATTCCTACAAAGTAAAGTAAAAACAGATGTGACACATCACAACCTTGTTAAGATACCTACAAAATACAGTAAAAACAGATGTGACACATCACAACCTTGTTAACATAACTACAAAGTACAGTAAAAACAGATGTGACACATCACAAACTTCCTCCTATTCCTACAAAATACAGTAAAAACAGATGTGACACATCACAACCTTGCTAACATACGTACAAAGTACAGTAAAAACAGATGTGACACATCACAACCTTGTTAACATAGCTACAAAGTACAGTAAAAACAGATGTGACACATCACAACCGTGTTAACATAGCTACAAAGTATAGTAAAAACAGATGTGACACATCACAACCTTGTTAACATACCTACAAAGTACAGTAAAAACAGATGTGACACATCACAACCTTGCTCACATTCCTACAAAGTACAGTAAAAACAGATGTGACACATCACAACCTTGCTCACATTCCTACAAAGTACAGTAAAAACAGATGTGACACATCACAACCTTGCTCACATTCCTACAAAGTACAGTAAAAACAGATGTGACACATCACCACCGTGTTCACATTCCTACAAAGTACAGTAAAAACAGATGTGACACATCACAACCTTGTTAACATTCCCACAAAGTACAGTAAAAACAGATGTGACACATCACCACCGTGCTCACGTTCCTACAAAGTACAGTAAAAACAGATGTGACACATCACAACCTTGCTAACATACCAACAAAGTACACCAAAAACAGATGTGACACATCACAACCTAGCTCATATTCCTACAAAGTACAGTAAAAACAGATGTGACACATCACAACCTTGCTAACATACCTACAAAGTACAGTAAAAACAGATGTATGTGACACAACACTACCAAGGTAACATACCTACAAAGTACAGTAAAAACAGATGTGACACATCACAACCTTGCTAACATACCTACAAAGTACACTAAAACAGATGTGACACATCACAACCTTGCTCATATTCCTACAAAGTAAAGTAAAAACAGATGTGACACATCACAACCTTGTTAAGATACCTACAAAATACAGTAAAAACAGATGTGACACATCACAACCTTGTTAACATAACTACAAAGTACAGTAAAAACAGATGTGACACATCACAACCTTCCTCCTATTCCTACAAAATACAGTAAAAACAGATGTGACACATCACAACCTTGCTAACATACGTACAAAGTACAGTAAAAACAGATGTGACACATCACAACCTTGCTCACATTCCTACAAAGTACAGTAAAAACAGATGTGACACATCACAACCTTGCTCACATTCCTACAAAGTACAGTAAAAACAGATGTGACACATCACCACCGTGTGCACATTCCTACAAAGTACAGTAAAAACAGATGTGACACATCACAACCTTGTTAACATACCTACAAAGTACAGTAAAAACAGATGTGACACATCACTACAATGCTCAAATTCCTACAAAGTACAGTAAAAACAGATGTGACACATCACAACCTTGTTAACATACCTACAAAGTACAGTAAAAACAGATGTGACACATCACAACCTTCCTCCTATTCCTACAAAGTACAGTGAAAACAGATGTGACACATCACAACCTTGTTAACATACCTACAAAGTACAGTAAAAACAGATGTGACACATCACAACCTTCCTCCTATTCCTACAAAGTACAGTGAAAACAGATGTGACACATCACAACCTTGTTAACATACCTACAAAGTACAGTAAAAACAGATGTGACACATCACCACCGTGTTCACATTCCTACAAAGTACAGTAAAAACAGATGAGACACATCACAACCTTGTTAACATACCTACAAAGTACAGTAAAAACAGATGTGACACATCACAACCTTGCTCACATTCCTACAAAGTACAGTAAAAACAGATGTGACACATCACAACCTTGCTCACATTCCTACAAAGTACAGTAAAAACAGATGTGACACATCACAACCATGCTCACATTCCTACAAAGTACAGTAAAAACAGATGTGACGCATCACAACCGTGCCAAAATTCCTACAAAGTAGTGTAAAAACAGATGTGACACATCACAACCTTGTTAACATACCTACAAAGTACAGTAAAAACAGATGTGACACATCACAACCTTGTTAACATACCTACAAAGTACAGTAAAAACAGATGTGACACATCACAACCTTACTAACATACGTACAAAGTACAGTAATAACAGATGTGACACATCACAACCTTGTTAACATACCTACAAAGTACAGTAAAATTAAATGTGACACATCGCAACCTTGTTAACATAACTACAAAGTAAATTAAAAACAGATGTGACACATCACAACCTTCCTCCTATTCCTACAAAGTACAGTAAAAACAGATGTGACACATCACAACCTTGCTAACATACCTACAAAGTACACTAAAAACAGATGTGACACATCACAACCTTGTTAACATACCTACAAAGTACAGTAAAAACAGATGTGACACATCACTACAATGCTCACATTCCTACAAAGTACAGTAAAAACATATGTGACACATCACAACCTTGTTAACATAGCTACAAAGTACAGTAAAAACATATGTGACACATCACAACCTTGTTAACATAGCTACAAAGTACAGTAAAAACAGATGTGACACATCACAACCATACTCACATTCCTACAAAGTACAATAAAAACAGATGTGACACATCACAACCTTGTTAACATACCTACAAAGTACAGTAAAAACAGATGTGACACATCACAACCTTGTTAACATAGCTACAAAGTACAGTAAAAACAGATGTGACACATCACAACCTTGTTAACATAGCTACAAAGTACAGTAAAAACAGATGTGACACATCACAACCTTGCTCACATTCCTACAAAGTACAGTGAACACAGATGTGACACATCACAACCATGCTCACATTCCTACAAAGTACAGTAAAAACAGATGTGACACATCACAACCTTGTTAACATACCTACAAAGTACAGTAAAAACAGATGTGACACATCACAACCTTGTTAACATAGCTACAAAGTACAGTAAAAACAGATGTGACGCATCACAACCTTGCTCACATTCCTACAAAGTACAGTAAAAACAGATGTGACACATCACAACCTTGCTCACATTCCTACAAAGTACAGTGAACACAGATGTGACACATCACAACCATGCTCACATTCCTACAAAGTACAGTAAAAACAGATGTGACACATCACAACCTTGTTAACATACCTACAAAGTACAGTAAAAACAGATGTGACACATCACAACCTTGTTAACATACCTACAAAGTACAGTAAAAACAGATGTGACACATCACAACCTTGTTAACATAGCTACAAAGTACAGTAAAAACAGATGTGACACATCACAACCTTGTTAACATAACTACAAAGTACAGTAAAAACAGATGTGACACATCACAACCTTGTTAACATACCTACAAAGTACAGTAAAAACAGATGTGACACATCACAACCTTGCTCACATTCCTACAAAGTACAGTAAAAACAGATGTGACACATCAAAACCTTGCTCACATTCCTACAAAGAACAGTGAAAACAGATGTGACACATCACAACCATGCTCACATTCCTACAAAGTACAGTAAAAACAGATGTGACACATCACAACCTTGTTAACATAGCTACAAAGTACAGTAAAAACAGATGTGACACATCACAACCTTGTTAACATACCTACAAAGTACAGTAAAAACATATGTGACACATCACAACCTTGCTCACATTCCTACAAAGTACAGTAAAAACAGATGTGACACATCACAACCTTGCTCACATTCCTACAAAGTAGAGTAAAAACAGATGTGACACATCACAACCTTGCTAACATACCTACAAAGTACAGTAAAAACAGATGTATGTGACACAACACTACCAAGGTAACATACCTACAAAGTACAGTAAAAACAGATGTGACACATCACAACCTTGCTAACACACCTACAAAGTACACTAAAACAGATGTGACACATCACAACCTTGCTCATATTCCTACAAAGTAAAGTAAAAACAGATGTGACACATCACAACCTTGTTAAGATACCTACAAAATACAGTAAAAACAGATGTGACACATCACAACCTTGTTAACATAACTACAAAGTACAGTAAAAACAGATGTGACACATCACAACCTTCCTCCTATTCCTACAAAATACAGTAAAAACAGATGTGACACATCACAACCTTGCTAACATACGTACAAAGTACAGTAAAAACAGATGTGACACATCACAACCTTGTTAACATAGCTACAAAGTACAGTAAAAACAGATGTGACACATCACAACCGTGTTAACATAGCTACAAAGTACAGTAAAAACAGATGTGACACATCACAACCTTGTTAACATACCTACAAAGTACAGTAAAAACAGATGTGACACATCACAACCTTGCTCACATTCCTACAAAGTACAGTAAAAACAGATGTGACACATCACAACCTTGCTCACATTCCTACAAAGTACAGTAAAAACAGATGTGACACATCACAACCTTGCTCACATTCCTACAAAGTACAGTAAAAACAGATGTGACACATCACCACCGTGTTCACATTCCTACAAAGTACAGTAAAAACAGATGTGACACATCACAACCTTGTTAACATTCCCACAAAGTACAGTAAAAACAGATGTGACACATCACCACCGTGCTCACGTTCCTACAAAGTACAGTAAAAACAGATGTGACACATCACAACCTTGCTAACATACCAACAAAGTACACCAAAAACAGATGTGACACATCACAACCTAGCTCATATTCCTACAAAGTACAGTAAAAACAGATGTGACACATCACAACCTTGCTAACATACCTACAAAGTACAGTAAAAACAGATGTATGTGACACAACACTACCAAGGTAACATACCTACAAAGTACAGTAAAAACAGATGTGACACATCACAACCTTGCTAACATACCTACAAAGTACACTAAAACAGATGTGACACATCACAACCTTGCTCATATTCCTACAAAGTAAAGTAAAAACAGATGTGACACATCACAACCTTGTTAAGATACCTACAAAATACAGTAAAAACAGATGTGACACATCACAACCTTGTTAACATAACTACAAAGTACAGTAAAAACAGATGTGACACATCACAACCTTCCTCCTATTCCTACAAAATACAGTAAAAACAGATGTGACACATCACAACCTTGCTAACATACGTACAAAGTACAGTAAAAACAGATGTGACACATCACAACCTTGCTCACATTCCTACAAAGTACAGTAAAATCAGATGTGACACATCACAACCTTGCTCAC
This sequence comes from Eledone cirrhosa, assembly GCA_964016885.1. Taxonomy (NCBI): domain Eukaryota; kingdom Metazoa; phylum Mollusca; class Cephalopoda; order Octopoda; family Eledonidae; genus Eledone; species Eledone cirrhosa. Next base: position 183,521,914 of record OZ024743.1, read on the forward strand.
ATTCCTACAAAGTACAGTAAAAACAGATGTGACACATCACAACCTTGCTCACATTCCTACAAAGTACAGTAAAAACAGATGTGACACATCACCACCGTGTTCACATTCCTACAAAGTACAGTAAAAACAGATGTGACACATCACAACCTTGTTAACATACCTACAAAGTACAGTAAAAACAGATGTGACACATCACTACAATGCTCACATTCCTACAAAGTACAGTAAAAACAGATGTGACACATCACAACGTTGTTAACATACCTACAAAGTACAGTAAAAACAGATGTGACACATCACAACCTTCCTCCTATTCCTACAAAGTACAGTGAAAACAGATGTGACACATCACAACCTTCCTCCTATTCCTACAAAGTACAGTGAAAACAGATGTGACACATCACAACCTTGTTAACATACCTACAAAGTACAGTAAAAACAGATGTGACACATCACAACCTTCCTCCTATTCCTACAAAGTACAGTGAAAACAGATGTGACACATCACAACCTTGTTAACATACCTACAAAGTACAGTAAAAACAGATGTGACACATCACCACCGTGTTCACATTCCTACAAAGTACAGTAAAAACAGATGAGACACATCACAACCTTGTTAACATACCTACAAAGTACAGTAAAAACAGATGTGACACATCACAACCTTGCTCACATTCCTACAAAGTACAGTAAAAACAGATGTGACACATCACAACCTTGCTCACATTCCTACAAAGTACAGTAAAAACAGATGTGGCACATCACAACCTTGTTAACATACCTACAAAGTACAGTAAAAACAGATGTGACAAATCACAACCTTGTTAACATACCTACAAAGTACAGTAAACACAGATGTGACACATCACAACCTTGCTAACATACCTACAAAGTACAGTAAAAACAGATGTGACAAATCACAACCTTGTTAACATACCTACAAAGTACAGTAAAAACAGATGTGACACATCACAACCTTACTAACATACGTACAAAGTACAGTAATAACAGATGTGACACATCACAACCTTGTTAACATACCTACAAAGTACAGTAAAATCAAATGTGACACATCGCAACCTTGTTAACATAACTACAAAGTACAGTAAAAACAGATGTGACACATCACAACCTTCTTCCTATTCCTACAAAGTACAGTAAAAACAGATGTGACACATCACAACCTTGCTAACATACCTACAAAGTACAGTAAAAACAGATGTGACACATCACAACCTTGCTCATATTCCTACAAAGTAAAGTAAAAACAGATGTAACACATCACAACCTTGCTCATATTCCTACAAAGTACAGTAAAAACAGATGTGACACATCACAACTTTGCTCATATTCCTACAAAGTACAGTAAAAACAGATGTGACACATCACAACCATGCTCACATTCCTACAAAGTACAGTAAAAACAGATGTGACACATCACAACTTTGTTAACATACCTACAAAGTACAGTAAAAACAGATGTGACACATCACTACAATGCTCACATTCCTACAAAGTACAGTAAAAACATATGTGACACATCACAACCTTGTTAACATAGCTACAAAGTACAGTAAAAACAGATGTGACACATCACAACCATACTCACATTCCTACAAAGTACAATAAAAACAGATGTGACACATCACAACCTTAACATACCTACAAAGTACAGTAAAAACAGATGTGACACATCACAACCTTGTTAACATAGCTACAAAGTACAGTAAAAACAGATGTGACACATCACAACCTTGTTAACATAGCTACAAAGTACAGTAAAAACAGATGTGACACATCACAACCATGCTCACATTCCTACAAAGTACAGTAAAAACAGATGTGACACATCACAACCTTCCTCCTATTCCTACAAAGTACAGTAAAAACAGATGTGACACATCACAACCATGCTCACATTCCAACAAAGTACAATAAAAACAGATGTGACACATCACAACCTTGTTAACATACCTACAAAGTACAGTAAAAACAGATGTGACACATCACAACCTTGTTAACATACCTACAAAGTACAGTAAAAACAGATGTGACACATCACAACTTTGTTAACATAGCTACAAAGTACAGTAAAAACAGATGTGACACATCACAACCTTGTTAACATACCTACAAAGTACAGTAAAACAGATGTGACACATCGCAACCTTGCTCACATTCCTACAAAGTACAGTGAAAACAGATGTGACACATCACAACCATGCTTACATTCCTACAAAGTACAGTAAAAACAGATGTGACACATCACAACCTTGTTAACATAGCTACAAAGTACAGTAAAACAGATGTGACACATCACAACCTTGTTAACATACCTACAAAGTACAGTAAAAACAGATGTGACACATCACAACCTTGCTCACTTTCCTACAAAGTACAGTAAAAACAGATGTGACACATCACAACCTTGCTCACATTCCTACAAAGTACAGTAAAAACAGATGTGACACATCACAACCTTGCTCACATTCCTACAAAGTACAGTGAACACAGATGTGACACATCACAACCATGCTCACATTCCTACAAAGTACAGTAAAAACAGATGTGACACATCACAACCTTGTTAACATACCTACAAAGTACAGTAAAAACAGATGTGACACATCACAACCTTGTTAACATAGCTACAAAGTACAGTAAAAACAGATGTGACACATCACAACCTTGTTAACATAGCTACAAAGTACAGTAAAAACAGATGTGACACATCACAACCTTGTTAACATAACTACAAAGTACAGTAAAAACAGATGTGACACATCACAACCTTGCTCACATTCCTACAAAGTACAGTAAAAATAGATGTGACACATCAAAACCTTGCTCACATTCCTACAAAGTACAGTGAAAACAGATGTGACACATCACAACCATGCTCACATTCCTACAAAGTACAGTAAAAACAGATGTGACACATCACAACCTTGTTAACATAGCTACAAAGTACAGTAAAACAGATGTGACACATCACAACCTTGTTAACATACCTACAAAGTACAGTAAAAACAGATGTGACACATCACAACCTTGCTCACATTCCTACAAAGTACAGTAAAAACAGATGTGACACATCACAACCTTGCTCACATTCCTACAAAGTACAGTAAAAACAGATGTGACACATCACAACCTTGCTCACATTCCTACAAAGTACAGTGAACACAGATGTGACACATCACAACCATCCTCACATTCCTACAAAGTACAGTAAAAACAGATGTGACACATCACAACCTTGTTAACATACCTACAAAGTACAGTAAAAACAGATGTGACACATCACAACCTTGTTAACATACCTACAAAGTACAGCAAAAACAGATGTGACACATCACAACCTTGTTAACATAGCTACAAAGTACAGTAAAAACAGATGTGACACATCACAACCTTGTTAACATAACTACAAAGTACAGTAAAAACAGATGTGACACATCACAACCTTGTTAACATACCTACAAAGTACAGTAAAAACAGATGTGACACATCACAACCTTGCTCACATTCCTACAAAGTACAGTAAAAATAGATGTGACACATCAAAACCTTGCTCACATTCCTACAAAGTACAGTGAAAACAGATGTGACACATCACAACCATGCTCACATTCCTACAAAGTACAGTAAAAACAGATGTGACACATCACAACCTTGTTAACATAGCTACAAAGTACAGTAAAAACAGATGTGACACATCACAACCTTGTTAACATACCTACAAAGTACAGTAAAAACAGATGTGACACATCACAACCTTGCTCACATTCCTACAAAGTACAGTAAAAACAGATGTGACACATCACAACCTTGCTCACATTCCTACAAAGTACAGTAAAAACAGATGTGACATCACAACTTTGCTCACATTCCTAGAAAGTACAGTAAAAACAGATGTGACACGTCACAAGCTTGTTAACATACCTACAAAGTACAGTAAAAGCAGATGTGACACATCACCACCGTGCTCACATTCCTACAAAGTACAGTAAAAACAGATGTGACACATCACAACCTTGCTCACATTCCTACAAAGTACAGTAAAAACAGATGTGGCACATCACAACCTTCCTCCTATTCCTACAAAGTACAGTAAAAACAGATGTGACACATCACAACCTTGCTAACATACCTACAAAGTACAGTAAAAACAAATGTGACACATCACAACCGTCCTCTTATTCCTACAAAGTACAGTAAAAACAGATGTGACACATCACAACCTTGCTAACATACCTACAAAGTACAGTAAAAACAAATGTGACACATCACAATCTTCCTCCTATTCCTACAAAGTACAGTAAAAACAGATGTGACACATCACAACCTTGCTAACATACCTACAAAGTACAGTAAAAACAAATGTGACACATCACAACCTTCCTCTTATTCCTACAAAGTACAGTAAAAACAGATGTGACACATCACAACCTTGCTAACATACCAACAAAGTACACCAAAAACCGATGTGACACATCACAACCTTGTTAACATACCTACGAAGTACAGTAAAAACAGATGTATGTGACACAACACAACCATGGTAACATAGCTACAAAGTACAGTAAAAACAGATGTATGTGACACATCACAACCTTGATAACATACCTACAAAGTACAGTAAAAACAGATGTATGTGACACATCACAATCGTGCTAACATACCTACAAAGTACAGTAAAAACAGATGTGACACATCACAACCTAGCTAACATACCTACAGAGTACAGTAAAAACAGATGTATGTGACACAACACAACCGTGGTAACATAGCTACAAAGTACAGTAAAAACAGATGTGACACATCACAACCTTGTTAACATACCTACCAAGTACATTAAAAACAGATGTGACACATCACAACCTTGTTAACATACCTACAAAGTACAGTAAAACAGATGTGACACATCACAAACTTGTTAACATAGCTACAAAGTACAGTAAAAACAGATGTGACACATCACCACCGTGCTAACATACCAACAAAATACACCAAAAACAGATGTGACACATCACAACCTAGCTCATATTCCTACAAAGTACAGTAAAACAGATGTGACACATCACAACCTTGCTAACATACCTACAAAGTACAGTAAAAACAGATGTATGTGACACAACACAACCATGGTAACATAGCTACAAAGTACAGTAAAAACAGATGTGACACATCACAACCTTGATAACATACCTACAAAGTACAGTAAAACAGATGTATGTGAAACATCACAACCGTGCTAACATACCTACAAGGTACAGTAAAAACAGATGTGACACATCACAACCGAGCTTACATACCTACAAAGTACAGTAAAAACAGATGTGACACATCACAACCATGCTCACATTCCTACAAAGTACAGTAAAAACAGATGTGACACATCACAACCTTGTTAACATAGCTACAAAGTACAGTAAAAGTAGATGTGACACATCACAACCGTGCACACGTTCCTATAAAGTACAATAAAAACAGATGTAACATATCACAACCTTGTTAACATACCTACAAAGTACAGTAAAAACAGATGTGACACATCACCACCGTGCTCACATTCCTACAAAGTACAGTAAAAACAGATGTGACACATCACAACCTTGCTAACATACCTACAAAGTACACTAAAAACAGATGTGACACATCACAACCTTGCTCATATTCCTACAAAGTACAGTAAAAACAGATGTGACACATCACAACCTTGCTAACAGACCTACATAGTACAGTAAAAACAGATGTGGCACATCACAACCTTGCTAACATACCTACAAAGTACAGTAAAAACAGATGTGACACATCACAACCTTGTTAACATACCTACAAAGTACAGTAAGAACAGATGTGACACATCACCACTGTGCTCACATTCCTACAAAGTACAGTAAAAACAGATGTGACACATAACAACCTTGCTAACATACCTACAAAGTACACTAAAACAGATGTGACACATCACAACCTTGCTCACATACCTACAAAGTACAGTAAAAACAGATGTGGCACATCACAACCTTGCTCATATTCCTACAAAGTACAGTAAAAACAGATGTGGCACATCACAACCTTGCTCATATTCCTACAAAGTACAGTAAAAACAGATGTGGCACATCACAACCTTGTTAACATAGCTACAAAGTACAGTAAAAACAGATGTGACACATCACAACCTTGTTAACATAGCTACAAAGTACAGTAAAAACAGATGTGACACATCACAACCTTGCTCACATACCTACAAAGTACAGTAAAAACAGATGTGGCACACCACAACCTTGCTAACATACCTACAAAGTACAGTAAAAACAGATGACACATTACAACGTAGCTCATATTCCTACAAAGTACAGTAAAAACAGATGTGACACATCACAACCTTGTTAACATAGCTACAAAGTACAGTAAAACAGATGTGACACATCACAACCTTGCTAACATACCTACAAAGTACAGTAAAAACAGATGTATGTGACACATCACAATCGTGCTAACATACCTACAAAGTACAGTTAAAACAGATGTGACACATCACAACCATGCTTACATACCTACAAAGTACAGTAAAAACAGATGTGACACATCACAACCTTGCTCACATTCCTACAAAGTACAGTAAAAACAGATGTGACACATCACAACCGTGCTCACATTCCTATAAAGTACAATAAAAACAGATGTGACACATCACAACCGTGCTAACATACCTACAAAGTACAGTAAAAACAGATGGGACACATCACCACCGTGCTCACATTCCTACAAAGTACAGTAAAAACAGATGTGGCACATCACAACCTTGTTAACATACCTACAAAGTACAGTAAACACAGATCTGACACATCACAACCTTGCTAACATACCTACAAAGTACAGTAAAAACAGATGTGACAAATCACAACCTTGTTAACATACCTACAAAGTACAGTAAAAACAGATGTGGCACATCACAACCTTGTTAACATACCTACAAAGTACAGTAAAAACAGATGTGACAAATCACAACCTTGTTAACATACCTACAAAGTACAGTAAACACAGATGTGACACATCACAACCTTGCTAACATACCTACAAAGTACAGTAAAAACAGATGTGACAAATCACAACCTTGTTAACATACCTACAAACTACAGTAAAAACAGATGTGGCACATCACAACCTTGTTAACATACCTACAAAGTACAGTAAAAACAGATGTGACAAATCACAACCTTGTTAACATACCGACAAAGTACAGTAAACACAGATGTGACACATCACAACCTTGCTAACATACCTACAAAGTACAGTAAAAACAGATGTGACAGATCACAACCTTGATAACATACCTACAAAGTACAGTAAAAACAGATGTATGTGACACATCACCACCGTGCTCACATTCCTACAAAGTACAGTAAAAACAGATGTGACAAATCACAACCTTGTTAACATACCTACAAAGTACACTAAAAACAGATGTGACACATCACAACCTTGTTAACATACCTACAAAGTACAGTAAACACAGATGTGACACATCACAACCTTGCTAACATACCTACAAAGTACAGTAAAAACAGATGTATGTGACAAATCACAACCTTGTTAACATACCTACAAAGTACAGTAAACACAGATGTGACACATCACCACCGTGCTAACATACCTACAAAGTACACTAAAAACAGATGTGACACATCACAACCTTGCTAACATACCTACAAAGTACAATAAAAACAGATGTAACACATCACAAACCTTTTCTTTTGTTTTGTCCCAGTTTGCTGTGTACCATCCAGAGGTGCTTTCCTTTTGTTGCCACGGCCTTTTGAAGCTGTTTATAAACAGACAGAATCATGTTTAACGTGAGTAAAAAGACAGAATTATGTTTGATGTGGGTTAATAGATATAGATATATTGATGTGGGTTAATAGATATAGATATGTTGATGTGGGTTAATAGATATAGATATGTTGATGTGGGTTAATAGATATAGATATGTTGATGTGGGTTAATAGATATAGATATGTTGATGTAGGTTAATAGATATAGATATGTTGATGTAGGTGAATAGATATAGATATGTTGATGTGGGTTAATAGATATAGATATGTTGATGTGGGTTAATAGATATAGATATGTTGATGTGGGTTAATAGATATAGGTATGTTGATGTGGGTTAATAGATATAGATATGTTGATGTGGGTTAATAGATATAGATATGTTGATGTGGGTTAATAGATATAGATATATTGATGTGGGTTAATAGATATAGATATGTTGATGTGGGTTAATAGATATAGATATGTTGATGTGGGTTAATAAATATAGATATGTTGAAGTGGAGGCCAATGGCCTAGTGGTTAGAGCATTGGCCTTGCAATGAGATCAATTCTCAGACCGGGTGATGTGTTGTTTCCTTGAGCAAGACACTTTATTTCACATTGCTCCAGTTTACTCTGCTGTAGAAATGAGATGATAGGGAGAGGGGTCCCTATCATTCTACTGCAAAGTGGTCGTGGAGGTGCCACGGCAAAAAAGCACCCAGCACTCACTGTAAATGAGGTTGGTGTTAGGAAGGGCATCCGGCTGTAGAAATCAAGCCAGAATATAGGTATGTTGATGTGGGTTAATAAATATAGATATATTGATGTGCGTTAATAGATATAAATATATTGATGTTGGTTAATAGACAATAGACATGTGTTGATGTGGGTTAATATAGATATGTTGATGTGGTTTAATAGATATAGATATATTGATGTGGTTTAATAGATATAGATATATTGATGTGAAGAGTTTCATAGGAAAGATGCCACAAACTTTAAGAATGCCTTAATTGTAAAATAAATAGTTGAACACCAACTTTCTCAAGTTTATCCGAGCAGGAGTATTTAGATCTGTCAGTTGGAGAAGTTGTTTTTACAGCTGGATGCATTTCCTACTAACATTCAACCATAAAGTACGAATCTGGTTATTTTTTTATAATTCACACGAACTGGAGGCGGTAGAGTTATGTACCTTGTTAACTAACAGACATCACACATTAGCTGTTACAGGATGAAATGAATTTTATAAAATTATTTCAGCATGTATGTCTTCTCACACCTCTGATCCACTTCTCTCAGAACATTGGCAAACCACTTACTTTCAACTTTCCTCCAATCTATGTAAGCCTAATGTCCATCTTCTCTTATAGCTCCATAATAGTCTTTTCTGTCCCATTTCTACTGGTCTTTCTAAGTCTGTCTTTTAGCTAGTATGCTTCAATCTACATTACTATTTACTGACAAGGCCACCTTTTGTCTGGCTAGTACTTTGCTCTTAGTGGCTTGCAACAGACTGTATTGAAGAAACTTCCAGTTTTCCTGTCATAGATATCTATCTCAACATCATCATCATTATATGCAACACATATGATGTCTTTGAACAGAAGGGTGTTTTTAGTTTCCAAACCCTCCTTCAGATTGTCTTGTGTCTCTCAGTCCATCTAGATCTAACTCTAACACCACTAGTAACTAGTCTATGCTAAGTGGTGTATATTTCTCCAGAAAAAGGCTTTAGTATTCACAGCCATCCGTTTATACCATTTTCTGATGGGTATGAAATCAATCTGGCTTGTGTGTTCACCTGATTCGTAGGTGATAAAATGGCTGGTTTTCTCTAGTTAGTGTTACAAATGGTGAGGTCTTCATAGAAATGATTCTTTCGTTCATCTGTTGGTACTAATTGTGGTATATAGGAGGAGTAAACAGTTGTTATTGCATCATCTTCCATGTTAACTTTGCCTTTCATTCTTTTGGGGTTGATAAAAAAAAAAATACTAGTCTAGTACTGGGGTCGATTCTTCCTCTATATCTTTTTCTCGCTCCCACTCTCTCTATCCTTCTCTGGAGGAAATCTGTTGTACTCAGGCCTGGAGAGGGATGGGCTCTGCTAGGTTTTAAATGCACAAGAAATGCTGTATGAGCATTCAATACGACTCCCTCAGGAGTTACGGGACCATACTATACCATACCATTACATCATCTATGACCAGTCTACGTGTGTTAATTCAGTTGGATGGCTCGACTACCTCAAATACTTCACCCCTGTAAAGCTGCTGTGAAGACAACAACGTCTAATAGAGAAGTAACTTTACTGAGAAATATTGTATATAATATCAGGAGAGAAGTAACTTTACTGAGAAATATTTTATGTAATATCAGGAGAGAAGTAACTTTATTTCTGAGAAATCTTATAATATTAGGAGAGGAGGGTATTTTCTGTTTTGTCAAAACAAATATTTTACAATGACATGCAACTACTGAACATATTATTGGTAATGACGTGGGGGTATAATTATTGATTAGATTGATTGACCTAATCTTTTATTGGCTTTGAGAGGTGTAAAACACAGATACACATAAACATATATACATACATACAGAGGCTGTAAAACACACTCACATATATACATACAGAGGCTGTAAAACTCACACACATATATACATACATACAGAGGCTGTAAAACTCACACACATATACATAGATTGTAAAAATCAGATACATCTGCACACACACACAAACACAATATCACCACACACATAAACACAGTATACAACACACACACGCAAGGACACAGTAGACACTATACACACACACACATAAGGACACAGTATATACCACACGCACACACATATATATATAGGACACAGCATATACCATACATAAACACTGTATACACCACACACAAAGGACACAGTATACACCACACACAAAAACATAAGGACACAGTCTTCAAACCATGTCAATGGCTTAAAAGAGTTGTTTTTTTTGCCATGTTTTCTACAGTTGGATGTTCTTCCTAATATAAACTCATATTTTATTGTAAGTATGGTGTATGGGTATACAAGAGATTTAGTGGGATAACAGGTAGACTAACAGGAAGGGAAGACTTTACATGTAGAAGATAAACAAGGGTAATTGAGGAGAAGAGTGTCAATGATATAAACCTTCTCTAACCACAGGAAGGATCCATAGAAGTAGTTGATAGCTTCTGTTATCTAGGTGACTTAATTAGCAGTGGAGAAGGATGCTCCGAGAGCATAATAGCTAGAATAAGGATAGGATGGAAGAAGTTTAAAGAACTGCCCCCACTGCTGACAATAAAAGGTTTCTACTTATTTACAAAAAGACGACTGTATGTTGACTGTGTGTGAAGTGTGATGCTGTATGGTAGTGAAACATCGGCAGTGACTGCAGAAGACATGTGTAGGCTGAAGAGAAATGAAACAACCATGCTCTGTTGGATGTGCCATGTGAGAGAAAGGCAGAGCTTAGACGAACTGAGACAGAAACTGGGCTTAAGAGGAATCCAAGGTGGTGTGCAGAAGAGACTGTTGGTATGGACATGGTACGCATGGATGATGACTGCTGGGTGAAGAAGTGCCAGGAAATGCCAGTGGAAGGATGCCAAGAAAGACTTGGGCAGAGGTGGTGAAATATAACCTCAAATCATTGAGACTCACAGAAGAGATGACAAAGGAATACGAGTGGTGAGATGCAGTGTTGAGAAGGACCTGTTCAACTCATGCAAGTGTGGGAAAAAAAATGATGATGATATCAGTGTGACTGCTATTTTGCTGGATATATTGTTTATGGGAGACTTAAACAACTACCATCTCAGGCTTTATAAATGATGTTAAGATATTTGCAATGAATGGAATATAAACATACACAAATACATGATGATTACTTCATTGACAGATGATAGTCATCTCAACATCACCTAAATCATTCCTGCAAGTCTACAGCTTCACATGTGCACAGAGGAGACTTTTCAAACCAGCAACGAAAGGCAAGACCAAACCTCATGCCCAGGCACTGACAATACATCAGTACAGGTGACTGGGAAACACACACACACAAATAAACTCACTCAAATGTTCAGAAGGCTTACTGGAAGTGGTAGAAAATTTTAGCAGTGGAGGTGGATATAGTGATAGTGTTGTAGCCAGAGTGAGAATGGGGTGGAAAAAGTTCAAGGAGCTATTACCTCTGCTCGCAACATGTTTCTCTCAAAGAATGAAAGGCATATATAACATAAGTACCACACTGCATGGCAGTGAAACATGGGCATTGAGTGCATAAGATTTACAGCAGCTAAAAAGAAATGAAGCATACAAGCTTCGCTGGATATGTAATGTTAGTGTTTATATCAATAAAGCACAAGTGAACTGAGAGGAAAGTTGAGTATAAACTAAATTCAATAGAACATACAATTGAGATGATTGCGTTAATATGAGCATTTGATTTGTAAGGAGGGCATGAGTTCTATAAAAAAATGTTGAGTTCTTAAAGTGAATGGAACCTGTAGAAGACCAAGAAAGACACAAGATAAAGTTGAGAAAAATGACCTAAAAAAAATGGATCTCACGAAGGAGATGACACTGGATTTGGGTAGACTGGTGATATACTATAATACAAATGGCTCTTCCATCAGTAAAAACACTGAGATACTAAAGATAAATGTGGTGAGAGACTAGAGGTTACAGTGTTTGGGGACTGAGTGGTGACATTAAAGATAGACATGGTGAGAGACTGGAAATTACAGTGTTTTAGGATTGAATGGAAACAATATAGGATTAGAGAAGATCTGGACGATTATATGACAACCTCTCTAGTGTCAGTGCCATGATAACACACACCCAGTTAACCCTGTAAGGTGGTAATACTAGTGCCATGATAAAATGCACCCAGTCAACTCTGTAAAGTTGTGCTAGTGCCATGATAAAATTCCCCTACTACATCCTGTAAGGTGGTTGGCATTAGGAAAGGCATCCAGCCATAGAAACCATGACAACTATAGATGTGTGTGTGTATGTATGCATTTATCAGTCAGTGAGTTCATAAGGTTGCAGTCTTATAGATGTTTGGCCAATTGGCCCTGAACCAGCATTCTCAAATTGTTACCTTTTTGTCTTTATCCACCCCTTTCTTACTGGTATAGTTTTTTTTTCTTCTTATGGCTCATCTTTACATATATATATGGAAAAAAAATAAAAGTTTCAATATCGTCATCATCATTTAATATCCATTTTCAATGGGTAAGGCGGGTAAGGCGGCTGGGCCTTCGGAAATAGTTGCTGAGATGCTGAAGGCATCTGGCACGGTGGGACACACCATGGTCACCCGCATAGTTAACCAAGTCGTACAGAATGGGGTTGTTCCGAAGGACTGGCATAGCAGCATCATCGTTAACTGTTATAAGGGTAAAGGAGACGCCCTAGATAGGAGTAACTATAGAGGCATTAAATTAATCGACCAGGTCATGAAGGTCACGGAAAAAGTAATAGCGCAACTAATCAGAGAGAGAATTGACCTAGATGAAATGCAGTTCGGGTTTGTGTCAGGCAAAAGCACCACAGACGCTCTTTTCATAGTACGACAACTACAGGAGAAGTACCTAGCTAAAGGTAAACCCCTCTACTTAGCTTTTGTCGACCTGGAGAAAGCCTTCGACAGAGTCCCCCGCTCCATTATCTGGTGGGCTCTTAGAAAACTAGGCGTTGACGAATGGCTTGTGAGGGCTATACAAGCCATGTATAAAGAAACAGTCAGCAAGGTTAGAATTAACAACGAATATAGTGAAGAGTTTAGCGTAAAAGTTGACGTCCATCAGGGCTCTGTTCTCAGCCCCCTACTATTTATTATTGCCCTTCAGGCTATAACAGAGGAGTTCAAGACAGGCTGCCCGTGGGAACTCCTATACGCAGACGACCTGACACTCATAGCGGAATCAATGGCCGAGCTAGAGAAGAAATTCCAAACATGGAAGCACGGCCTAGAGTCAAAAGGACTTAAAATTAACCTGGCTAAGACCAAAGTTCTAGTTTGTAGGAAAGAAAACAAGGCGGCAGTCCCTTCTGGGAAATGGTCGTGCTCGGTGTGTAGGAAATGCGTAGGTAGAAACTCCATTTTATGTCCTAAATGCAAAGTATGGGTGCATAAAAGATGTAGTGGGATCACAGGTAAGCTAACTAAGAACATAGATTTTACATGTGGCCGGTGTTCTGGTGCAATAAGTAGCAGCAAGTGCCCACAAAATACTAGCTCTTTCAATTGCGCAGAGGGTTCTATAGAAATAGTGGACAGCTTCCGTTACCTGGGCGATAAAATCAGCAGTGGGGGAGGGTGCTCTGAAAGTACTGTAGCTAGAGTCAGAACTGGTTGGAAAAAGTTCAGAGAGCTTATACCACTATTAGCTGCTAAAGGGTTCTCCCTAAAAATGAAAGGCAGGTTGTACGATGCCTGCATACGAACAGCAATGTTGCATGGCAGTGAGACCTGGGCATTGTCTGCAGAGGATATACGCAGACTAGAGAGGAACGAAGCTTGCATGCTCCGCTGGATGTGTAACAGTAATATACGTGAACGGCAAAGCATAAACGAACTAAGGAAAAAATTAGAGATAAGAGGGATCAGATGTTGTTTACTCGAGAGAAGGCTACGTTGGTATGGACACGTGATGCGCATGAAAGTCGATAGCTGTATAACAAAGTGCAGGGCAATAAAGATAGACGGTAGCCACGGAATAGGCAGACCTAGAAAAACCTGGGACGAGCTGATAAACTCCGACCTCACACACTTACACCTCTCCAAGACAATGTCACTGGACCGAGACCTTTGGCGGTACTCAGTAACAGAGAAGACCCGCCTTGCCAGTAGGCATCTCTAACAAAATACACCCCGTCCCGCCACCACCCCCACCCCATCCACACCACCCCGTTCTATGTAAAGTTATGTTGGTGCCGCGCCATCCAGGCCGAAACAAATGAGATCGTGTAGGTGTCACGACAAAAAAACACACAGTCCACGCTGTAATGTGGCCGTGTAGGCAACACGGTAAAAACCTCCCAGACCCACACTGTAAATGTGGTTGGTGTTAGGAAGGGCATCCAACTGTAGAAAACCTGCCAGACAGTCCTATGCGAGCAAGACAATCACTCTTGCCTCAAGTGGGACTACCCCCGTCCAAACCCATGCAAGCGTGGAACACGGACGTTAAACGTTGATGATGATGATGATGATGAATGCCAGCAAGAGTTGGATGGGTTTTGACAGATTGGCTTGGTTTCTATGGCTGGATGCCCTTCTTACCACCTACCATATTACAGGGTGGACTGGGTGCTTTTTGTCATGTCAACAGCACAACCACCTTACAGGATGGACTGGGTGTTTTTGATGTGGTTCATTATATCAGTAAGTAGTGCTTGGTTAAAACTTAAAATGTCTACCTAGTCTACCCAGATATGAATATAGTAATAAACAAAACAAAACAAAGTTTTCATGAGAGAGAAAAAAATCACACTCACCATAAATAAATTATTTTCAGTGAAAAGAAAATTGATATGCAGAATAAATTATTGATTTATTTTTACTTATATAGGTATTTTATGAAAGCAAATATAATGAAAGTATTTGTCATAAAGTTTCTATGAAATAAATGACAATTCTATCAGTGTATTTCTACAAAGACAAGTTTCACCCTTATCTACAGAGTACAGGACAATCAACATAAAATGACTAACTTTCTATAAAAGGAAGTATTAAAGTAAATTATTTGATTACTGAGATTTCCACACCTTAATTCTTTATTGAAAAGAGGGAGGAGGAGAAAGAAGAAATATATCAAGAGTGAAATGCAGGTCAAATTATTGTTGGTTGTTGCAAGTCAGTGTTACATATCATGTAATATGATTTGACCGTTTGTATTTGCAATCATATTCTTTTGAGTTGCGTTACTTGATGGAGTGTATAGATGGGAGATCAGAGAGTCACTCTAGGTAGAGCCGCTACTTCTCCAAATTGAAAGATCACAGCTCCGATACTATGGGCATGTGGTTAGAATGTCTCAGGAAAGAATCACTAAACAGATTTTATGGGCAAAACCAACTAGCAGGAGACCCAGGGGTAGATTCCAAGTAAGATGGTTGGATAACATCCATGAGCTTGGTTGGTCTCGCTTGGAGATCCAGCCGGATCAATTGGAGATGGTTGCTTCTAACAGGACCCACTGGAAGGAGTGTTTGAGGACTCTGCTCCCACAACCTTCCCAGGAATACGAGGAAGAGGAGAAGAACCACTAGTTAGTAGTCATCATCATCATCATCATTTCATTTTACCTCCACTTTTCTCTGCTTGCAAGGGTGGGACGGGAACTGATTCTGGCTTGATTTCTACAGCTGGATGCCCTTCCTAACACCAACCTCATTTACAGTGAGTGCTGGATGCTTTCTTGCCGTGGCACCTCCACGACCACTTTGCAGTGGAATGATAGGGATCCCAGTCCCTATCATCTCATTTCTACAGCTGAGTAAACTGGAGCAATGTGAAATAAAGTGCCTTGCTCAAGGAAACAACACATCGCCCAGTCTGAGAATTGAACTCACAACCTTTTGATTGCAAGGCCTATGCTCTAACCACTAAGCCATGTGCCTCCATCATATATATTTAATAACCACACTGATATAAAGCTGAGAGATATTACAATAGATTGGTTATTTTGGCACACCACACCCTTTGACATACCTATATTTCTTTTCTTTGCTATCTTTACTATGTCAGTGTCAACCAGGTCCTACCCAACCTTTCTTCATCAGCATGCCAACACATTCTTCTATTACCACATATTTCTGCAGATGTGACCTTTCAGATGAACATAAACCCTCACATTACTCTCAGCACTCCCGTGGGCCTGCAAAGTTTATGACTGCATCATGACCAAACCACACACAAAAAAAGGATGGGACATTTCTTGTAAGTATTCTGTTTTTGATGTGAAGTGAACATAGGTCATCTTAGTCCAAGTAAAATTATGGCATGTAAATGTTATCATTTTATATCTGTTGTTCCACACTTGCATGGGTTGGACAGGTCCTTCCCAGTACAGCATCTCCCTACTTGTCGCATTCCTCTGTCATCTCCTCTGTGAACTTCAGTGATCTGAGATCAGTTCTCATCACTTCCATCCAGGTCTTCCTCCTGTCACTGAATAAACAACATTGTGTTTTATCTCGTCAATGATATGACAGCGATCTCTTGTTGGACCTCTGTCGGTTCCAACAGAAACATCTACCCTTAATGTAGTTCTCAAGTAGATTCAGCATGATACTGCATGACAAAGCTGGTCCTTTCAATTACAGGTGTAACTCATATTTTGCCAGCTGAGTGGAGTGGAGTAACACAAAATAAAGTGTCTTGTTCAAGGATACAACATGATGCTGGACATCAAATATTATGATTATCAGCAGCACACCCTGCACTTTCAGTAGTGATCCCGGATATGAAATCACCATAAGATTAGCTAATAGTTAAACTGGTTTAGAAAACACACAACATTAGGATTAACACTTTTGTAACCATGTTTCTAATGAAATATATTTGACTAGCATTAAAGCCCGGCGTTGCTCGGGGTCAGTAAGTTACCAAATTTAGGTTGCACCACCCATTTTATGGCAGCACTTTTTTGTCTGCCAGGCACTGGGTGAATGAATTGCAGACCTGGACTGCCGAAGCAGGAGCTGCGCCAGCAGTGACAATTGTAGTTTCGCCTATGGATATTATCTCTGTGCAAAGAAGTATTGAAATTTATTGTTTCACAGTACTTGCGCAACCCGCGCGTAGACGATGCCGGCCAAACAACAGAGCTGCGATGGAGTTGTTCTGCATGGTTGCCTAATGTGAGTTTTCTAAATTTAAGACAGTAGGTAGGGGTGTGATATGGGGGAGAGTTAGCTGCTGTTTCTAGCAGGTTTATTGACCTCACAGAGGATATGTTTTCTAAATTTAAGACAGTAGAGAGGGGTGTGATATGGGGGAGAGTTAGCTGCTGTTTCTAGCAGGTTTAGTGACCTCATAGAGGATATTATTGTGTATAGTAAATGAACTGATACTTCTTTCTTCCAAGTTCGTTGAGAGATGTTTTAAAAAAGATTTATCGTTATTTTTTTTGTTGTTGAATAAATTTATCTGTTGCTTTTGAATAATTGTTGTTTCGACTCAAAAACAAACGTTCTCTCTCTCTCACTCTCTTCTCTCTCTTCTTTCTTCGACGTTCCTAAAGGAAGTTTGTAAGTTTAAGCATATATAAGAGAAAGTTGCAGCATGTATGTAGTTTTATCGAATTTGAAGGGGAGTAGAGAGAGGATATCAGATTGTATTAGAGGGGTTAAGCGTCATGTATTTAGTTTTATCGATTATTTCCGTAATTGTGGGTGAGTTTGAAATAAATAAATAGTCGTTGACCTAAGTTAGACCATTTACAACATTCTTACAGACTTTGAGTCGAATCGGTTTGAAATTGTGCAAATGTATAAACACGGAACATGCACACACACGCACACACAACAACAATCTGCCTTTTATAGATAATGATGATTTGGAAGGATTTGGAAGGATTTATTAAAAGGATTTATTAAAATTATAAATTATTTCATTATTAAGACGGTAAAAACAAGAATATATCCCTAGATTGATTTTATGGGAAAAACCAACCAGCAGGAGACCCAGAGGTAGACCCCAAGTAAGATGGTTGGATAACATCCATGAGCTTGGCTGGTCTCATTTGGGGATCCAGTAGGATCAGTTGGAGACAGTTGCTTCTGACAAGACCTGCTGGAAGGAGTGTTCGAGGACTCTGCACCCAATGACTCTCTAAGGAATAAGTGGGCGAAGAAGATTATAATGGTATTTGTAATTTAACAAAAGGTTCATCGTTTTGGAAGGTTTCACATGAGCATTCACATTACTCTATATATACTATTATATTTTCATGGTAAAGGCTTTACCTCACATAATATCGAATCTATGAGATTTTGAAAGTATTTATTTTGAGAACAATATCTTAACCAGTTTGAGTGACCAGTTACAGCCAGTTTGAACAGAAAAAGGTAGAGAATTCTGGCCGGTTTGAACATTAAAGCGTTAAATAGTAATACTTTAAAATAGGTGTTTCTTGTTTCATAGACATAGTGGTTGTTTTGGAGAGATTGGTTTGAAATGGGTTAAGTTAAAGTCAAACTTTGATGATACTCTAAAACGAAACATCTAGTTTTTGAGACAGCTTTTCTTGAAAGGATACATTAGAATGGTAACTTTTTCATTGACTTCGCTATGTATGGTATGAATGTTTGAAGCAAATTTGGAATCTATTCCTGAAAGTTAAGTGAATCTAGGCATATAGTAGTGCCAAATATCTTGCCTGAGGCACAAATGTCTGCAACAGAAATCTCTATCACAATAACTTTACTACTCAACCATTTTCCTTTCACTGGTTTAGAGTAGATCAAACATGATATTATAAAAACTGGGGGTTTCCCATACTTAGCTTGAGGTGAGGTATTCACATCTATTTCAACAACATCCAAACTGAAGTATTTTGGTCTTAAATAGATAGTAATGCAGAGAGAGAGAGAGAGAGAGAGAGAGAGAGCGAGAGAGAGAGAGAGAGAGAGCCATGTGGACAGGCTGAAAGATGTGTGCTCAGGCAGGCACACATGTAGAGAGGCACGTAGTCAAGAAGGTAAAGATATATACAGATAAACAGATAAATCAGCAGGCAGGTAGATAAAACAGACATATTAGAGCCAAACTAATAAACAAATGAATGATTAGAGAGAGAAAGAGGAAGAGAGGTTTAGACATGCACACATGTATTATAAACAGTCATATATTAAACACATATACATGCACAAATACCCACATATACCTATATACATGCTTATAATCAACACACACACACACACACAAATATATTGGTATAAATATCTTTGGTAGTATACAGAGTAATATATTATCATCCTCATCATCTAAGATCCATTTCCCTGCTAACATGTATAATTGTCAGAAGAAGTAATAAAACACTGTTTATCACTTGGATTAAAAAATATAAAACATTGTTTATCACTTGGATTAAAACATACAATAAAACATTGTTTATTACTTGGATTAAAAAATATAAAAAAAAACACTTTATAATCTGAATCCATTGTTTTGCCTTCTATGAGATTTATCAAATATATACATACACCTATACACTCCTACCTACATAAACATTTTTTAATTTCAATTCTAGTATAAGAAAAGGTAATTTACTCACTTGGCCCTTCTGATAAACCACTGCTGCCCTTTGGATCAGCACCTTTGTTCATAATGATACTCTTTATAAGGTCATAATTTGGACTAATTTTCTCCAAGTCCTTTAACAAAAAAGAAAAGAAAAAAAAAAATCAACATCAAACAATCATCATCATCACCACCACCATTATCACCAGCATCATCACCACCACCATCACTATCATCAAATAGATATTACATTAACCCTTTTGGTACCAAACCGTTTCTGGTTCTATGATACAAAATTATTTGTTTTAAATTGTTTATATTTATCTCAAAACTTCCCATCATAATTTTATGCAAGAACCCTTGTTAAGTTAGGTTCCAAAAGTCAACCTAATAATGAGAAAGTTATGTTACTAAATCCTTCTAAATTCTTGATTATTTTTAAAATCATTTGAATAGCATATGCAATGACTTTCATTAGAAATATAGCAATGAAAGGAGTAATATATATATTTAAAAGATTGACATGTGCAGCTGGGTTGGAAGTGGTATCAAGACTGGTGGTTGTAAGATCAGTCAGTTGGAATTTGCAGACGACATGTGATCTCTGACATGCACTTGATAGGTTTGAGCAGCACAGCAGGAATGAAAATCAGTGCTGTGAAGAATGAGACAATCATCCTTTCAAGGAACCCTACATATGGATGGAGTTCCACAGAAGCAGGTGGAGAAGTTTAAGTATCTTGGTGCCAGGATGGATAACTTGCTGTAGAATATTGTCTCTAAAACTATTTGCCTAAACCATGCCAGCATAATGAAAAAACAGTGAAGGTAGGTGTGACACACACACACATATATATATATATATATATATATATATGCGTGTGTATATTGTTCGTACTGCCTCTCTGTTTTGTTCCCGTTCAATTTTTTACTATATATATATAAAGTGCTCAAGTTGGTATATATAATATACAGCTTGGCACCACGGTCGGGATTTTACTTATCCATATATATATATACACACCCACATACATATGTAATTTATTATAGCTGTGAAGCTATACCAGCAAGTTGACATATATATATATATATATATATATATATATATATATATATATATATACATATACATCTACATGTAATTTATTATAGCTGTTTAGCTACACCAGCGAGTTGAGATCCAGAAGTTTTGTGCATAATTCACTTTTCAAAACTAGCTTAAATTTACCATCCCTGTACCCATGTTTCTCCCTTTCTTCCCCACAAGGTAACCTCCCCTCCACCCACAACTAAACAATGAAATACTTACAGAATTTACAAGGCCAAAATGAGGGTCTCCTGGAATTTCTTCACTGCACATAAATATATCTGCGTCTTTGGTCTAAAATAGTAACAAATACACACAAAAAAAAAAAAGAGAAATAAAAAACATCAACAGCTGTTTTTTGTTTTTGTTCTGTTAATTTTTATTCATCTTTCCAAACATCTGAGGGTAGACAATTCTTGAGATGATGTTGGAGTACATGAAATATTTTGAGAAGAGGAGGAGAAAGAGGTGTGTTGATGTAACAAGGTAGCGTGACAATGAGTAGTGTTGAGTGGGACACTGCATGTTGTTGAGGAGGGGAGGTGGCAGATGTGTTATCTAGATATATACATATATATATGTCACTTCTTCATGTACCGACCTTAATCTTTGGCCTACACTAAATTTTTGTCAGCCAAGTTGCACATAATGTGATGTGCGTATATACACACAT
The DNA here is from genome assembly GCA_964016885.1 of Eledone cirrhosa. NCBI lineage: Eukaryota > Metazoa > Mollusca > Cephalopoda > Octopoda > Eledonidae > Eledone > Eledone cirrhosa. Next base: position 183,543,784 of record OZ024743.1, read on the forward strand.
TCATATCTATCTATCTATATCTATATGTATACACACACACACACATATATATATATAGACACACACAATGTGATGTGCATATATATATATATACACATACACACGTGTGAGACAACACACAAATAAATTTACCATATATCTATATGTAGATAATCATCATCATCATCATACAACAATGACTAATAATATATATATTTTTTCTTTACATTTAATTAACATTTTAGTATATGTCTCAATTGAATGCTTGCGATTGTTAAGAGAAGGGACACAGCCATATATCTAGAAGAGGGTCCAGTTAAGAGAAGGGACACATTCATATATGTAGAAGAGGGTCCAGTTAAGAGAAGGGACACAGCCATATATCTCGAAGAGGGTCCAGTTAAGAGAAGGGACACAGCCATATATATAGAGGAGGGTCACAACCATATATCTAGAAGAGGGTCCAGTTAAGAGAAGGGACACAGCCATATATTTAGAGGAGGGTCCAGTTAAGAGAAGGGAAACAGCCATATATCTAGAAGAGGGTCCAGTTAAGAGAAGGGACACAGTCATATATTTAGGGGAGGGTCCAGTTAAGAGAAGGGACACAGCCATATATTTAGAGGAGGGTCCAGTTAAAGGAAGGGACACAGCCATATATCTAGAAGAGGGTCCAATTAAGAGAAGGGACACAGCCATATATTTAGGGGAGGGTCCAGTTAAGAGAAGGGACACAGCCATATATTTAGGGGAGGATCCAGTTAAGAGGAGCACAGCCATATATTTAGGGAGATGGGTTCAGTTAAGAGAAGGGACAGCCATATATTTAGGGGGATGGGTCCAGTTATATCATCCTCAATACTTCACTGGGACTAGATTTTACTTTCAAATTGATTATGTTAAATGATGTAACACAGCCCCCACCTTCAAATATTTAGTTTGGCGTTCTCCTGATTCTCCCAATCCTACAAGCTACCGCTACCACTACTACTAATATCACCACCACCACTAATAATAATAATTGTTTCTACTTTTTGGCACAAGGCCAGCAATTAGCCAGTGCATTACTGGTACTTTATTTTATTGACCCCGTAAGGATGAAAGGCAAAGTCAACCTCGGCGGGATTTGAACTCAGAATGGCAAGGGCCGTAACTCTATGCGTCAAAGCATGGCGTCCGACCCTCTACCGATACTGCCAATCCACCGCCACTAATAATAATAATAATTTCTTTATTAACCACAAAGAATTTAGACAAAGCACAACAAGAACAGTAAAATATGATACAGTTCGGTTTCATGGAGAATGCAAAACTGAGAAATCATCCCCCCACAAATAAATATATATATATCTAATATATATATATCTAATCAATTTTAGGGGAGCAGTAAGTAGATTACATTGATCCCAGTACTTCACTGGTCCTTTATTTTATTGACTTTGAAATGATGAAAGGCAAAGTTGACTGGAGCAGGTTTGGAACTCAGACTGTAAAGACTCCTAACAAATGGAGCAAAGCTAATGCTTGAATATAACAACAATAATAATAATAATAATAATAATGGGTTCTGATTTAGGCACAAGGCCAACAATTTGGGGGAAGAAAAGTTGATTGAATCGACCCCAGTATGTGACTCGTTCTTTAATCAACCCCGTAGGGATGATAGGCAAAGCTAACCTTGGCGGGATTTGAGCTCAGAACTTAAAGAGGCATAATAATTTCTACTCTAAGCACAAGGCCAGCAATTTTGGGGGATAAGAAGTCAATTAAATCGACCCCAGTGCATTACTGGTATTTTATTTTATCGACCCCATATGGATGAAAGGTAAAGTTAACCGCAGTGGGATTTGAACTCGGGACATAATAATAATAATAATAATAATAATAATAATAATTGTTTCTACTTTAGGCACAAGGCCAGTAATTTGAAGGGGAGGGGAACATCAATTAAATTGACCTCAGTGCATTACTGGTGCTTTATTTGATCGACCCCATAAGGATGACAGGCAAAGTTAAGCCCAGTGGGATTTGAACTCTGGACGTAAATAAAGATAATTCAATGTTGTCAACTTACCATTGTCTTAACAATAGTTGTGTGCCATGTTGGTTTAATTCGTCGTGGCATCGTGGTCAGGCTCTCCCAGTTTTTATCTATATAGGGAATAATGTCCTAAAAACAACATAGATAAAAACTGACATAACTTAGTAAAATTTTCAACTCTTTATTACTTCTATAACTTTAAATGTAATTTCATCTGTTTACATTGATAGGTTGAGATATAAACACAAGATAAGAGTTTAACCCTTTAATGTTCAAACCGGCCAGAATTCTCTACCTCTTTCTGTTGAAACTGGCTGTAACTGGTCGCTCAAACTGATATTAAGGTATTGTTCTCAAAATAAATACTTCCAAAATCTCATAGATTCAATATTATGTGAGATAATTATGTGAGGTAAAGCCTTTACCATGAAAATATAATAGTATATATAAAATAATGTGAATGCTAAAGGGTTAACAGACACTTTAGCTAAAATCACAGCCATTACAGCTCTCCCCACCACTACCACCATCATAAACAGCAGCAATATAACTGAGAAACAATTTGGAATATCTTACAACACTTATATGTGAATTGTTCCTAATTATTTGGCTAGGAACAGGAATCGACCGTCATTGCTTTCACTGTTGAGTGTTCCAGTTGTTTAATTAATGGAACAGCCTGCTTATGAAATTAACATGTAAGTGGGTGAGCATTCCCTAGATACATGTATCCTTAACATTGTTCTCAGGAAGATTCAGCATGCCAGTGTGTGACACGGCTGACCCTTTGAATTACAGGTACAGTCCATCTTATATTATAGTGGAAGTGACTGAGCATTCCAAAGACATGAGTACCCTTAACATAGTTCTCAGGGAGATTCAGCATGACAGTCAATCTGATGAGCTTCCAAACAGTTTCCATCTACCAAATTTCATTGACATGGCATGGGTCACCATGAGACTTTTTCTCACACTTCTTTAGTTCCTTTTGTTCTCTATGGAGCAGTGGGCATGGTCACATGCCCTGTCACAGGCAAGGCCCATGCCTGCCAGATATTCCCCTGCAGACCTCAATCAGGTGTGGAGATGTTTGCCTTTCTTTCTTTGCCCTCCATTTGAGGGAGGCCCTCACATTGATTTCTTCAAGGACATGTGCAACACATGGTCATGTATTTTTCCTCTGTCATACACAGATGGTATCATCATCATCATTTAACATTACTGTAGATTATTCAGTCAAGCAATCATAGTTCTATTTTAGACTTTTTAAAGAAACTTTTTGTTAATCTGGTTTCATGTAATACACAATGTTAAAAGCCAATTTTTAACAAAAAAAAAAAAAAAAGTTTTATTAAATTTTATTTTTAAATGTTTTCATGTGAAACAGCAGATTTTTCCAGTAGACCCCACCTTAGGGGAGACTGAGTTAGACAATAGTTATATAAAAACAAACTTATTTTACCTTTTTCGAAAACATGAATTTCAGATCCGGATCAGATTGGTTTTGAAAAGTTAAATTTGCTACAGCAGTGTAACACATCTGGCTGAAACCTGAATAAGTTCAAGGTTTAAAAGTCAGAGAAAATAGAAAAGGAATTATGAAATATTGTTATATTTGGTGACAGTCATGTTGCCGTATTACCAATAAATAAACACATGTATCACAATTTTCACTTTATTATTAGTTCTCTTTTGTCTTCTCTTCTTTCTGGTCTTAATCTGTTACTTTACTTTGTCTTTTTCAAAAAGGCAAGATTAAGAGCAGAAAGAAGAGGAGGTACAAAAGAGAACAAATAATCACTGAAGAGGTCACATAATGTGTAACGAAACAACTTGGATGAACTAAACAAATAACTAATAATATGGGATCAAGTCCATAACACATTCTGACAGCTAGGGACTTGTGAGTATCTCTAGTGAGTGGAACTCATAAAAGGTTTCTTGGGTGTTTTAATGATAGGAGTCCCAGTTTGATCAAGAAGAGCAATTGTCTTGCTCTGGAACACAATACATTGCCAGATTTAAGAATTGAACCCATGACCATATGACCATTAAGCTAGTAATCATAAATGAGATTGGTTCATCTAGATGTGTAGTTCAGTTGTTTAACCCCAAGCCAGTCCTGATCTACCAGACCTATGATTAACTCATTGCAGCTATGTCCATTTTATCTTTCCCTTTTCAGACATAGTGTATCTTGGACCACATTATTCAATGTGTCAGTCCTTTTTTAAGTAAGAAGGTAGAGTATGGTTTGAGTGAAGTTTGGCAGCTATTTCTAGCAAGTCTAGTAACCATGTAAGAGTCTCTCTCTCTCTCTTATTGGTTTTTTATTCCAATATTTAGTCTGTTATATATTTCAATCATTGATATTTGAGTTAAGTTTGGCAGCTATTTCTAGCAGGTCAAGTAACCATGTAAGAGTCTCTCTCTCTCTCTCTTGTTGGCTTGCTATGCCAATATTTAGTCTGTTAAAGTGATACTGACATCACAAACAAGGCAACATTTCAATTATAGACATTTGAGTGAAGTTTAGCTGCTATTTCTAGCAGGTCAAGTAACCATGTAAAGTCCTCTTTCTCTTGTTGGTTTGCTAGTCCAATATTTAGTCTGTTAAAGTCATACTGACATCCCAAATGAAGCAACATTTCAATTATAGACATGCTACAAGGATATCTTTATTTCTTTCACAGCTGTTCAACAACTGGGTTACAATAAGTGAAGAAGTTTTTTTCTCTTTACTTGTTTTTTTTATGTATTTCTATTCATATCTTCGTTATCTGCAATTCATGATTGCTTGGTTTTCCAGTCTTCTGAAGTATGTCACCTTGTTCTCTCAGTAGCATACTTGACTCTTTTAGATGTAGGTCACAATGATTTGTGCTTCTAGGCAGAATAATAGGATTGGCTGCCATCCCCACCACCATTGCCTGTTGGCTAGCTTCTTTCTCAGTTATCTGGTACTGGTCTCTCCTACCCCTATTTTCCCAGTCTTTCCATGCCTGTCTCTTGGCCTTAATGACTATCCACTGTGCTGTTCCTCCACCAGGTCACCCTCTGTTTGGCTGAGTATTTCCATGCCTGTCTCTTGGTTTTAATGGTTCCACCATCAGGTCACCTTCTTTCTGGCTGGTGCTTTACTCCAGCCACAAGTCTCATCAGTAGTTTGCAAAAAGTTGTCCCATAGGAATTTCTATGCTATATGTACCTAGCTTGACACCCCTCTCATCTACTACATCCTGTAGGGCCTTTCTAAACCTATATTTAACTGAAATGTCCTTTAGCTTTCAAACCTTCTGTCTCCAAATTTTCCTGCATATCTTATTCTGTCTTGTGTTTATTTTGATGTCACTAATAACTAAATACCGTCTAACCCATGCTAGCGTGGAAGATAGATGTTAAACGATGATGATGTTGGGCAGTGCATTCTTCCCTAGGGGAGGGCTTATTCTTTATTGCAGTCCATTTATCTTGTCTTATGAGTAAGTAATCAATTTAGCTTGTGTGTTCACCTGATTGATATGATATTAGGTGGCTGCAGGCTGGTTTCCTGAAATTTGTCTTGCAAATGGTTTGTTCATTTGTGTCACAGAATTCTAGGAACATCAATCCCTCTTAATTTCTTAAGCCATAACCATAAGAGCATTTCAGCTAGGTTTTTACAGCTGCTGGATGTCCTTAACACCAACCCATTTACAGTGTGAAACTGGGTGGTCCTGTTATGAAGAGGCTCTGGCTAGTTGGCCTCGCCATACCCTGCCCATAACGGATCTGTATTTGGGAGCTGGGTGAACTTGTTATGAGAAAGTTCTGGCCAGTTGGCCGCGTCGAACCTTGCTCATGGCAGCACCTGTTTTGGAAAGAGGGTGAGTGTGGAAAGCAACGGGTGGTAAGGTTGTGGAAATGAGAGGCAGTGCAAGGCAATGTCTGTAAAACAACTATGGGAGGTGGTGGATAGGGGGAAATGATAGAGCCATGAAGTTTGCCACTGTTAGTTGACGAAGAGACATTTAGAAAAACATTGAAATAAACAAATGAAAAATACAGAAAACGGGGGAAAAAGTAATAACTGAGTAATTAACTCACAATATAGGTATGGATTAGCCTTATCTTCGATATATATATATTTACATATATGGATTGTTGTTGTTATTCTTCCTCCTCTTTCTTATATTAGATTGTTTTAATTAATTCTTAACCTTCTACAATGATTTAGTAGAAAATGTTTAAAACCAAGTTTGCTAATTCAAATGTTTATAGTGTTTTTACTAGTGGGCAGATTGATGTGAACATTGCAATATTAGAATAAAAACTTCAGTTTATAATGTGATGTAGTCATGGTAGTGTTCTGTATATTTCATGTCTTGTTAATGATATTTGATATTAAACAGGACATTAAAAGTTAATAATGAAAGTTTTTTCACAAGGTCTATCCTAATTCTTAACTATTTTCAAAATTAATTGTAACCATATGCAGTGTATTTCATTATGTCACACAGTGTATTTCATTATGGTCACACAGAACTTCAAAAGAAATAGTTAAAGCTATAGCAGCTGTAACAATTCAGTCAACATTTTTTAAAGGAGAACTATACCAAATCTCCCTCAACTCATATTCTATGAACTTCAAAAATGCTCCTTTTGATAATGTAGTCCTTGCTACACAGTACTTGAAAAATAGATGGGGATGGTTAGAATGCCTTTGATCATAGGTTTGCTCAGCCATGAATGGCCTGGAGCTAAACAACAACTTTTTTTTAATTTGTTAAAGTCTCTCTCTCTCCCTCAGTCTCAGTGACACATGAGGATATCCTTTAACATAACAATTTAACACAGCAATATAAGCTGACTCACACATACCAGATACTGTAACAGATCTGTGTATTAGTATTGCTATTGACCAACCCTTGCTGGTCATTAAGTCAGATGATAAATGATGATGATGATGATGATGATGATTGTAACCTAAATATATTATTAGCTATAAATTACTTATAATGTCTCAATTTATATTCTCTTCTTTACACTTATAATTCATCTTCTCTGCTTCTTACTTTCACTTACTAAAAAGTCTGAAGTCTGTCTCGAACCTGGAGGCTTAACAGACTGGTGCTTATCTCGGGTTCTGAGATGCTAAGTGACTGAGAGTACAAGACAGCCCCCCCCCCCCCCCCCCCCCTGGACAGGAAACCATTCCATCATAGGGTTAAACCTCCAGCTAATGCTGGTACTCATTTTCAGCTAAGTATACTGGAGCAACATGAAATGAAGTGTTTTGCTCAAGAACACAACACACAACCCAGTCCAAGAATCAAACCCACAACATTATGGTCATAGGTCCAACACCCTTACCACTAGGTTACGTGCCTCCACATGTACTTACTCATATGCATAATTAGTAAATAGATTGTCATCCATTGGTTTTGACAATAAGTATTCCAGTTGTTCAACCAACTATCTCCACATTGAGTTATAGTGTAAGTGGCTGAGTATTCCACAGATATCCTCTTAATGTTAATACTCAAGTGAATCATTATGACACTGTAACACTTTTAATGCATATATGGTCTGTCCAACAGGCTGCCCCCTTGTTGATTATTATGCTACACACACACATTCATACACATATATCCAAGATAAGGCTATTTCATACCTATATTTTGAATTAATTACTCAGTCATTACTTTCCCCCCAATTTTCTGTATTTTTTGATACTTTTCATTTGCTTATTTCAAATGTTTATAGTAAAGATACAATAAACATTTGAATTAACCTCTGTGGTGTTGATAAAATGCACTCGGTAGAGCATGGGATTGTATGTAAGTTACATGTGGGCCATTAATCTATTTGAACACTCAGCATAGTGTGGGAATCTATGGTCCACCTGAAAGGGCAATAGCTCTGCATAAGTACTGACTCCATTTGTTGACAATCTGTCCAAATGTATGGCCTAAGTGCTGGCTCTGTAGACAAACTGTCGAAATCTATGGTCCACAAAAGGTCAGTAGCTCTGCATAAGTCCTGACTCTGGCTCTGTAGACAACCTGTCCAAATCTATAGTCCACCAGAGGTCAGTAGCTCAGTGTAAGTGCTGACTATGACTGTTGATAACCTGTCTAAATGTATGGGACACCTGTGAGGTCAGTAGCTCTGTGTAAGTACTGACTCCAACTGTAGACAACCTGTTCCAACCTGCTAGCAGGGTAAGTGGTGGGTGTTAAATAATGATGATGATTAAAAAATAATGAATTCAGGTGACTTTAGTATTAGTGAGAGTTAGTAGACCAACAATGATTTCTATGAACGTCAGAGAAAATATGTTGTTAGTAGAAGTTCATTTAATAATTAGTATTGAAATAATAACAAACTCCGAGAGAGAGAGAAAGAAAGAAGAGAGAGAGAGAGAAAGAGATTTACTGTTTTACAGTTCTATTTCATAAATTACCAAAAATATTCCTACTCACTTGCATGTTTTTTGGTAAAACTTTCTCCATTTGAACTGCACTTCTTTGACTTACAGTAGAAAAGGTAATTTGACATAAAAGGAACACATTTCCTGAAATGAGAAGTAAAGTTATATCACCATACTAGATGAACCTGAAGTTGATAGTAAACACTTAACTATATAACGATATCATATTTCCTGTAGATAAAGATGGTATTTAACACATTTTAGACATTAGCAAGCTGTGACAGGTGGTTTGAAATTTTTCAGCAGGTACCTTTTAGGGCAAATATTTCATCAGATCTACTTTGTAAAATAAATCAAACAATGAGACAATAAAAATTGAATTTTAATGTTTTTATTTAAGCATTTACTATATATATATGTAATCTGAGTTTTTTGAATCGTAACTATAATAAAGCAAGGTCTGCGAGATTGCGTCCAGAATATATTTTTTTACCCCGTTTGTAAAATAAGTTGGATTACTTTGAATAAATAATGAATGAATATTACATAATTTATATGCTAAATTTCGTGGCTGTTGATTGAATATATTTTATAGCTTATTTAAAGATCTTGAAAATTATCAAATGTCAACACTTCCGGTTAGCAGCCGTTATATTATAACACTTATAATCGCATATATTTCTGTCACTAATTTTCTCCTAATGCAGTTTATATATAATATCGTCTTTTTTTAAATATATCATGGATTACTGATTACAGAAGACAGTGTAACATAGGCTTTGTTCAATTTCTGTGTATATTGTCAATTACGATTTTATTTGATGTATCATATTTACATGTATATATATTTGTATATGATATCAATATACACACTACACATGCTAGCAGAAAACCACGCGTGGGGTCGTTTTTCTGCTAGTATTAATAATAATATTTGATTTGTTTGCAATTATGTAAACAGCCTCTTTTAAAGTTCTGTAAACAGAACTGCAGACACAGTGTCTGGAGTTCTGTTTACATGCCAACACAAGAGCAAGAATGAGGGGCTCATTCTACTGATATGGTGACATGGCTTAAAAGAGGCTGTTTGCATAATTGCAAACGAATCAAATATTATTATTAATATTCGAAAAACTCAGATTATCATCATCACCGTTTTACGTCCGTTCTTCCACACTAGCATGGGTTAGACGAGTTGTCCTGTTGTGGGCAGTGTCCAGTTGGCTGACCTTGTCTTACTCATACAAGAACTGATTCTGGTTTGATTTCTACAACTGGATGCCCTTCCTAACACCAACCTCATTTACAGTGAGTGCTGGGTGCTTTTTTTCCGTGGCACCTCCAGAACCACTTTGCAGTGGGAGGGGGTGGGGGCATATTGTCTATATGCTTCAGCTTTGGCTTGTTCCCGTGGGAAGTCGGGTCTTCTGTATTACTGCGTGACGCCAGAGGTCTCGGTCATGTGTCATTGCCCTTGAGAGGTGCAATTGGGTAAGGTCGGCTTTTATCACCTCATCCCAGGTCTTCTTGGGTCTCCCCACTCCGCGGCTTCCATCGACTTCTAGTGCTCTGCACCTTTTTATGCAGCTATCATCCTTCATACGCATCACATGTCCATACCAACACAACCTCCTCTCCTGCACACAGCATTTGATTCCTCTTATGCTCAGTCTCTCTCTCAGTTCGTTTATGCTTTGCCGTTCACGTATATTACTATTACACATCCATCGGAGCATGCAAGCTTCGTTTCTTTCTAATCTGTGCAAGTCTTCTACAGACAGCGCCCAGGTCTCACTACCATGTAACATTGCTGTTCGTATACACGCATCATACAGTCTGCCTTTCATTTTGAGGGAAAAGCCTTTTGCAGCTAGCAGTGGCAGTAGCTCCCTGAACTTCTTCCAGCCCGTTCTTACCCTAGTTACTGTACTTTCAGAACACCCACTTCCACTGCTAATTTGGTCACCTAGGTAGCAGAAGCTGTCTACAGTTTCTACAGAGCCCTCCCAGAGTTTGGTAATGCTTGTTTCCTGTGGTTGTTTGCTGCTACATGTAAAGCCTACATTTCTAACTAAGCTTCCTGAGATCCCACATCTCTTGTGTACCCATAGTTTGCATTTGGGGCAGAGGATGGAGTTCCAACCTACACCTTTTCTACATACTAAGGGGACCCGGGTTCTGTTTTCTCGTCTACTTACAAGAACCTTAGTCTTTGTCTGGTTGACTTTCAGACCTTTTCTTTCTAGTCCCTGCTTCCATGTTTGGAATTTCTTCTCTAGTTCCACCATAGATTCAGCTTAAGTGTGAGATCATCCGCATATAGGAGTTCCTATGGGCATCCGGTCTTAAACTCCTCCGTTATTGCCTGCAAAACTATAATGAACAAGAGAAGGCTAAGAACAGAGCCCTGGTGGACACCGACCTGTATGCTAAATTCCTCGCTATAGTCATTGCTTACCCTAACTTTGCTGACTGCTCCTCTATACATGGCTTGTACAGCTTTCACAAGCCATTCATCTACTCCTAATTTTCTAAGACCTCACCAGATTATAGCACGGGGGACTCTGTCAAAGGCTTTTTCCCTCTATAGGGTCCGCTTGGGGTATGGTCTCTTTTTACCATGCATTCTCCTCGTTTAGTAATCTTTCATAATGGCTCTTCCACGCAGCTTTCTTGGCACTTGTGAGGGCAAGCTGACCATTATCATTCCGGATACACTTCTCTCCAATGACATCACAATTCTCTCTGACACACTCCCTCGCAATCTTGAACACCTGTTTCTGGTCCTCACGTTACAAAACATGCTTGAATTTTCTATCCTCCGCTTGTCTTTTAGCTAAGTATACTTGTCGCCTAGCTTCCCTCCTGGTCTCTATGTAATGTACCCTGCTTCCCCCATTCTTCCAATGCCTGTCTCTTAGCCTTAACTACCTCATCTACCTTATTGTTCCACCACCAAGTCACTCTCCTCCTCCCTGTGGACTTGCTCCAACCACAGATCACGTCCGTCGCCTTTAGTAAGTTATCTTTTAGGAACTCCCAGTGCTCTTCTACATTGAATGTCTCTATCTGTTCTTCTTTACTGTCATAGGCATTGAGTAGAATATCTTTAAATCTGTTACTGGCTGAGGGGACTTTCAGCTTCCAGATCTTTCTTCTCCAAGTTGCCTTCTGTTTACAAGTTTGTCTAGTTTTGACAGTGAGGTGCTGACAACTAAGTTATGTTGGGAGGTACATTCCTCACCAGGGAAGGCTTTTGTGTTTACAACCGTCCATCTATCACGCCCTCTGATGAGGATAGAATCTATCTGACTAGAATGCTCCCCTGATCAGATGATTTTCGGGTTTTTTGAAGTTTGTGTTACATATCGACATGTCATTGGCGTCGCAGAATTCCAGAAGCCTGAAGCCTTCTTCATTTCTTGTGCCAAACCCGTGGCCTCCATGGACTCTATAGAAGCCGTCATGGTGTTTAGTAACGTGTCTGTTAAAATCTCCTGCAATGATTAGGAAGGCATTGTCATTTGTTAGGGCAATAGTGTGCATTAGGGACTCATAAAACCTATCCTGAAGTTCGTCTGGCAACCCCGATTGGGGTGCGTAAGCTGATATTATTGTGGCAATTGTTTTATTTCAGGACTAGTCCGAGTTTAATGATTCTTGCATTCACCCTGTTCACTGAGATTACCTTATCTACCCATTTGTCAGCTAATAGTATACCTACACCTCCCATCCCGTTGTCATTTCCCACCCAGAAAAATTTGTAGCTCTGACTTTTGCCTACGAGGACTCTAGCGGAGTCTCCTCTCCATCTAGTCTCTTGCACACAGCATACATCAATTTCCTTTCGCTCTAGCATCTCTACAATTTCTCCTGCTCTTCCTTTCTTTACATTGATGGTTCCAACTCGGAATTTTTGGACATTTGCCATCACTCGTAGGATGGGGTGAATTATTTATTATATTTATTGCATTCAGCCATGTAGAACGATAACTATTTGTTATATATATATATATATATATATATATGTGTGTGGTTTAGAATAGATACACTGTATTTGTGCATATTGTAAAAAGTGACTGAAATGGTTGATGACAAGAAAGATATCCGTTTGTAAAACATTACCTCAGAAAGTCTCGTCCAATTAATGCCAAGAATAATAATTGTTTCTACTTTTGGAACAAGGCCAGCAATTACCCAGTACATTACTGGTACTTTATTTTATCGACCTCGTAAGGATGAAAGGCAAAGTTAACCTCGGCGGCATTTGAACTCAGATCATAAAGGGACGTAACTCTATGCTTCAAAGCATGGTGTCCGACTCTCTACCGATACTGCCAATCCACCGCCCTTTACAATGTAAGAATAATAATGGTGATGACACACACACACACACACACGTTAACATGCATGAATAATGAAGAAGGGATAAGTTGAGAGGAATCAGATGAAGTGTACAAGGAAGAAAGTTGCACTAGTATGGATATGTGAGGCATATGGATGCTGAAATGTTAAGATTTACCAGTGGAAGGAAGCTGTAGTAGAGGAAAATCAAGGAAAACCTGAGCTGAAGTGATGAGAACTGATCTAAAAAGACTGAATATCATGGAGGAGATGATGAAGGGATGCAATGAGTGGAAGGTGCCTCTGCCCGAGAAATCTTCTCCAACCCATGCAAACATGAAAACAATGTACAGAAAAGGATGACACACACACATAATGTGCACGGATGAAGAAGTGCTATGAAACCTCAGTGGAAGGAAGCTGCAGTAAAGGTAGACCAAGGAAGACTTAGGCAGAAGTGGTGAGAGATGATCTCAAATCGCTGAAACCCACAAAGGAGATGACGAAGGAATGCAATATGTGGATAGATACTGTGCTGAAAAGGACCTGTTCAACCCATGCAGGTGTCAAAACAAAAAGCACCCAGTCCACACTGTAAATGTGGTTGGCATTAGGAAGGGCATCCAGCTCTAGAAACTAGGCCCAAAACAGTTCTGTATGAGCAAGACACGGTCATTTGATATGTATCACAATGGGACAACTCGTCTAACCTATGCTAGCATAGAAAATGGATGTAAAACGTTGATGATGGTGATTTATGTTACAGGACAAGAAGGATTATAGAAATATGTTGTTGTGTTGATCTGATTAAACAAAGTTAATATGGATAAAAGTAGTGATGATGATGATGAACAAACAACATATTTATATATTTAATCAATTTAAATGTCTGTATAGAGCTAGTAAGCCATGACAGTCTAGGGGAAGATATACAGAGATAGGGGAATATAAAATTAAAATTAAAATTAAAATTAAAATTAAAATTAAAATTAAAATTAAAATTAAAATTAAAATTAAAAAAGAAAATTAAATATGGAAGGCCAATGGCAGGCAAAATAAGCATAAAAAAAGATAAAGAAATAAAATAGGCAGCAAGGGAAGCTGTAAAGTAGCTAGAAGGTTCTATTGATGAATTGTTTTTATATATTATTACCGTGTAGGCAACACGGTAAAAACCTCCCAGACCCACACTGTAAATGTGGTTGGTGTTAGGAAGGGCATCCAACTGTAGAAAACCTGCCAGACAGTCCTATGCGAGCAAGACAATCACTCTTGCCTCAAGTGGGACTACCCCCGTCCAAACCCATGCAAGCGTGGAACACGGACGTTAAACGTTGATGATGATGATGATGATATTATACATTCCTAATTATAATTATCATTAACATTACAGCTCACAAACATCTCTCATTTATATATTTATTTCAATGTTGGTGAAAGGTGTGACATTCCTAACTTTCCAGTTACTTTTGGCAACATGCCAAATAGACAGAGGTGAATGTGAGGATACATAATGATGTTAATCATAATCAATAATCATTGAACAATGATAATGCTGATTTATTTTTAGTAGGTAGAATGTGGAATTAGGGAAGAGAGAGGAGGGAGCATGTAGAACTGGTTTTAATGTTCATCGACCTTGGAAGATTAAATGTGAAAGTGACACTGGAGAGCTTTTTTTCTGTTTTTGTTTAATGGTTTGGTCAATAGAGAAAGGGTAGACTTGGGTGGGGAAAAGAGAGGAAGTAACTATAACCCTTGGGAAGTTCTGATAAGTTCTGAATGCTTACAACAGAATGGTCTGAGCCAAAGTCATTCAAGGACTATTTATTTAGTATTTAATCCAGTTTATGACCCACAAAGTGGTAAAGTCTGCCAGTGTCACACAGTTTCATTGACAAGACTTAGATCAACCGAAGGATTTATTAGAAGACAGCTGTCCAAGTTACTGCCATGGGGTGTTAAACCTCAAAATGTGATTGTGAAGTAAACTTCTTAACACAGCAATGGCTGTATTTGCAAATTTAAAAACAAAACGGTGAATACACACAGTTGATCTCAAGAAACTGAGCCTCATAAAGGAGATGACAGTCTGTTCAGCCCATGACAGCAAGGAAAATGGATGAATTATGATGATGAATGTAGTGTCAAAACCAGTATTTCTTTCAGTCTTTTGCTTTCTGAGTTCATCTATAATGACATTACTGCCAACTTGTAGCAACCCTTGGACAGCATTGGTGGCATAGAGAAAGGAAAGCTGTATGCATGATTGACTGTTGGTTGACAAAATGTCTTGCCCAGGTCTATGACTTGGAGAGGAACTTTCTAGGTACAGATCCATGGTTTCATGAGAAATATGGAGGCCCTGGATATATGTTTATATTGTAATTATATATGACAATGGAATGAATCAATGTAGTAGGACAGAAGACAAATCACACATACCCTACTGGAGATTTGACACAGTCAATATGGAACCACTTATAGCAACCACTGCATTGAAATTCAACTGTTCCAAGCTTTCGTCCTTGTTTACTGAAATAAAATAAACAGATATTCACTTATAGAGAATAGAACAGATACTATTTATTGATTTCAAAGCACACATGAAAATAAATATATAATTCAAAATTCATAAAAATAACAAAACTTTTGTATTTTATCATCATCCATAATCCTTCTTGTTGATTTGTTGTGAAGTAAATTCCTTTCTCAAAACCAAATACAACAGAGAATTAAAACTTTGTTGTAAACTCATCACTCTATGGCCTTCTTTCCCACCTAAGCACATATATTGACTTTTTACAGTCTTAGAGTCTCATAACTGTCATCATCATTATTTTATGTCTACTTTTCCACACTTTCATGGATTCGAAAGGTCTTTTTCATCACAGCATCTCTCCATTTGTCATCTCCACTGTGAGTTCCATTGATTTGAGATCAGCTCTTAGCACTTCTACTCAGGTCTTCCTTGGCCTTCCCCTCTACTGTAGCTTCCTTCCACTGGAATATTTAATGAAAGGCTTTGTAAGCTCCAGTGGGTTTTCATGCATCAGGTTTTAGTTATGTGATAGGAATTCATGAACAGCTAATTCAAAATGTTATACAGTACATGCAAAAAACATTAGTATTAATAACACTACAATTCTATATAGAATTCCACCAAAAAACAAGACATGAATTATAACTGCCATGCTTGAATTGTTCAGAAATTTTATATCAAGTGTCTGTGATTTTGTATCACTGTTATGATCCTTTATAAATACTGCTAAAGACTTGACTATGTACCTAATATCACCATTCTGATTCTGAAGTGGCTGTGAAGGCATTGAAACATTAATACACTCATGAGATTTAGGAATGTTATTGTTCCAAATTAAACATGAACTAATAATACAGAAAATTGTTAATAATGACCAAACTGTCATATTTTCAGTCGTTTCCAACATGTTTGAAAGGAAAGCTGCCTCTACTTATACAAATATAAATATATTTATTCTAGTTTTGATTATTAAATGAGATATTTTAAATGCATTACCACTGAAACTATAATTTCACAAATTGCTACATATTATGGCATGACATGGTCCCTTAAAACTCCCGATGAAGACGTTGGGGCGCCATATCGAAATATGGCGTCTCTTGGGCAAATTTCTTTCAGAGAAGAATAGAGAGGGGGGAACTGGGAAAGAGATATAGAGGAAGTAACGACTCCAGTACTAGATTGATACTTTTTTTATTGACCTCGAATGAATGAAAGGCAAGGTTCTGCAATTCTTGCACTTAATTCAGCTTCCTGCCTTCCATCACTCGTGAATACAGCCTTGAAATACTTGAACTTCTCTACCTGCTTCAGTGGAACTCAACAAGTAGAGTACACTGTGCAGGCTTCCTTGAGAGGGTGAGTGTCTCAGTTTTCACAGCATCAAACCTATCGAGTGCAAGTTGGAGATCACCTGTCAAGTTAAGTTACACCATGTCGTCTGCAAATTTCAACTGACTGCTTTTACACAAGTCAAACATGATACTACTTCCAACCTGGCTGCACATGTAAATAATGAACAGGTGATGTGACAGTACACACCTTGGCGTGATTTGCAAAGAGCAGCAACGAATACCACAAAGCATTCTATCCGACGTTCTAACGACTCTGCTAAATTCGCATACTATAGATTAAAATGTTATCCAATGCAAGGTACATTACTCTGCTCCCAATCATTAATCATTAAAAGTTATAACACATTTGTCTCCCTTGGACTTACGAAATAATTTATAGTTTACCTGTATTCTAGTAACTCACTATAAAAGGATGCACGTACACACATATATTTATGGTTTATCATTTAACACTTTTGATACCAACCCACCCCAAACTACTCCTGGTTCTATGAAATAAACCCACAGTTTCAAGAGGCCTTAAATTAAAATCTTCCAACATAATTTTACACAAGAACCATATTTTAAGTCAACATGTTAGTATAATGAGTCTACAATTTTAGTAAATCCTTCAAAATTCTTCATTACCCTTGTAGGCATGTCCACGTGTGTTAGACACATGGAGATCAAAAAGGTGCTTAGGGTTGTTGTTGGCGAAATGTTTAATAACTTTGTGGCTGTTTACCAAGTCCATTGCCAGACGTCGGAGCTTCAATGAATCCATGCCCAGGGAAACAAGGCGTTCAGAGTATGGTAGGTGTGTGATGGAGGGTATGCGCTTGGTTGCACGTCTCTGAACAGTTTCCAGGAGGTCAATGTTCTGAGCAAGATAGGGATTCCAGACTGATGATGCGAAATCCAAGTGTGGTCGTACCATAGCTGTATACAGCTTTAAATAGATGGCTGGAGAGCGGCTAATAAAGGTCTTGCTGAGTGATGCCAAGACATCCTTGACCTTCTTGACAATCTTAGAGATGTGCTTTGTCCAACGCAAATCGCTGCTGACAGTAATGCCCAGGTCACGTTCACAAGAGGACTTCTTGATATCAGTGTTGTGGAGGGAGTATGTGGACGCTGGATTTTTCCTTCCAAAATGCATGGTGGTACACTTGTTCACAGCCAGCTTCAGTTGCCAGTCTGCGATCCATTGCTGCATTGTGTCCAGGTCTGATTGTAGGAAAGAATTGTAGATTTCAGGATCAGTCCTTTTGATTTCAAAGTACAGCTTGATGTCATCTGCATATTTCAGTACCGTGGCATCTATGTCATTAATATATGCCACAAACAAAAGGGGACCAAGAACAGATCCCTGTGGTACACCAGATGATATCTCACATGGTGAAGAATGCTGTCCTAGAACCGTGACTACCTCTTTTCGGCTGAGAATAAAGGATTTCAACCAGTTAAAAAGATCATCCCTCACACCCATAGCAGAGAGTTTCGCCATAAGTCTTTTGTGTGGCACAGAATTAAAAGCCTTAGCGAAGTCAAGGTAAACAACATCCACCCATGAGCCACTGTCAGTGATCCGGGTAATGTCTCAAAGAACTCGATAAGCTGTCTTATGCTCAGTCTCTCTCTCAATTCGTTTATGCTTTGCTATTCGCATAAATTACTATTACACACCCATCGAGCATGCAAGCTACGTTTCTTTTTAATCAACGCAAGTCTTCTACACACAGTGCCCAGATCTCACTACCATGTAACATTGCCGTTCGTATGCATGCATCATACAGTCTGCTTTTCATTTTGAGGGAAAAGCCTTTTGCAGCTAGCAGTGGTAGTAGCTCCCTGAACTCTTCCATCCCGTTCTTACTCTGGTTAATGTACTTTCAGAACACCCACCTCCACTGCTAATTCGGTCACCTAGGTAGCAGAAGCTGTCCACTGTTTCTACAGAGCCCTCCCAGAGTTTGGTGGTACTTGTTTCCTGTGGCTGTTTGCTGCTTACTGTCTCAGTGCAGCTGCTACATGTAAAGCCTACATTCCTAACTAAGCTTCCAGAGATCCCACATATCTTGTGTACCCATAGTTTGCATTTGGGGCAGAGGATGGAGTTCCTACCTACACCTTTCCTACATACTGAGCAAGGCCATTTCCCTGAGGGGATCTGGTTTCTGTTTTCTCGTCTACATATGAGGACCTTAGTCTTTGTCAGATTGACTTTGAGACCCATTTTTTTCCAGTCTCTGCTTCCATGTTTGGAATTTCTTTAGTTCTGCCATAGATTCAGCTATAATTGTAATATCATCCACATACAGAAGTTCCCATGGGCATCCGGTCTTAAACTCCTATGTTATAGCCTGCAATACTATAATAAACAGAGCCCTGGTGGACACCGATCTGTATGCTAAATTCCATGCTATAGTCATTGTTAACCCTAACTTTGCTGACTGCTGCCCTATACATGGCTTGTACAGCTTTCATAAGCCATTCATCTACGCCTAGTTTTCTAAGAGCCCACCAGATTATAGCACGGGGCACTCTGTCGAAGGCTTTTTCCAGATCAACAAATGCCAGGTAGAGCAGCTTACTTTTAGCTAGGTACTTTTCCTGTAACTGCCTCACAAGCAAGAGAGCATCAGTGGTGCTTTTTCCTGCCACATACCCAAACTGCATCTCATCTAGTTTTACCCGGTCCCTAATCAACTGTGCTATAACTCTTTCTGCTATTTTCAGGACCTGGTCCATCAGCTTTATACCTCTGTAGTTTCCTCTATCTAGTGCATCTCCTTTACCCTTGTAGCAGTTGACAATGATGCTGCTGCGCCAATCCTTTGGTATGACACCCTCTAGTATTACCTGGTTAACAATTCATGTGGTTATGGTGTGACCTACCGACCCAGATGCTCCTTCCCAGTCATCATATCTTTAATATCCTTACTTACTACGCTGCTGCTGACTTGTATTGCTGATCCCTCTATGGGGGTCAACTTGGGGTACAGTCTCTTTCACCCATGCATTCTCCTCATTTAGTAATCTTTCATAATGGCTCTTCCATGCAGCTTTCTTCTCAGCACTTGTGAGGGTAAGCTCATCTTTATCATTCTAGACACACTTCTCTGCCTCGCAATCCTGAACACCTGTATCTGGTCCTCATGCTGCAAAACATGCTTGAATTTTCTATCCTCTGCTTCGCTTCTAGCTAAGTATACTTGTCGCATAGCTTCCCTCCTGGTCTCTATGTAATGTACCCTGCTTCCCCCATTCTTCCATTCTTTCTATGTTCCACCACCAAGTCACTCACCTCCTCCCTGTGGTCTTGCTGTAACCACAGATCTCGTCCGTCGTCTTTAGTAAGTTATTTTTTAGGAACTCCCAGTGCTCTTCTACATTGAATGTTTCTATCTGTTCTTCTTTAGTGTCATAGGCGTCGAGTAAAATATCTTTAAATCTGTTACTGGCTGAGGGGTCTTTCAGCTTCCAGATCTTTCTTCTCCAGGTTGCCTTCTGTTTCCAAGTTCGTCTAGTGAGGTCACTGACAACTAGGTTATGTTGGGAGGTACAGTTCTCACCAGGGAAGGCTTTTGTGTTTACAACCATTCATCTATCACGTCCTCTGATGAGGATAAAATCTATCTGACTAGAATGCTCCCCTGATCTATAGGTGATCAGATGGTTGTCGGGTTTTTTGAAGTTTGTGTTACATATCGACATGTCATTGGCATTGGAGAATTTCAGAAGCCTGAAGCCTTCTTCATTTCTTGTGCCAAACCCGTGGCCACCATGGACTCTATAGAAGCCATCATGGTGTTTACCAACGTGTCTGTTAAAATCTCCTTCAATGATTAGGAAGTCATTGTCGTTTGTTAGGGCAATAGTGTGCATTAGGGACTCGTAAAACCTATACTGAACTTTGTCTGGCAACCCCGATTGGAGAAGATAAGTAGTAGTAATAGTAGTAATGGCAGAGTTTGTTGGGATTGGTAATGGGTAGGGGACATGTTGCTGAGGTTTGATTGGTCGAGTACGCGTATTAGTCAAGGTGAATATGCGAGGATTTCAAAGGTGTTCATCTAGCTTCGTAAACCTTGAAAAAGAGAGAGGAAGGGAGGTAATGGCTAAGGGATAGATGATTTTCGTAGAGAGAGAGAGAGAGTGATAGTCATAATAGGTAGCCATCATGGCTTATAGCAACGCGAGAAAAACAGGGGAAAAGTATATATGCGTTGTGGAGGTAAGCGAAATGATAAATAGCAACAATAATAATTGTTTCTACTTTTGGCACAAGGCCAACAATAATCCAGTACATTACTGGTACTTTATTTTATCAACCCCGTAAGAATGAAAAGCAAAGTAAACCTCGGCGGGACTTGAACTCAGACCGTAAAGGGACATAACTATGCTGGGAAGCATGGCGTCTGACTCTCTACCGATACTGCCAATCCAATGTGAGCGGAACATATATGTATATATCATCATCATCATCATCATCAACGTTTAACGTCCGTGTTCCACGCTTGCATGGGTTTGGACGGGGGTATTCCCACTTGAGGCAAGAGTGATTGTCTTGCTCGCATAGGACTGTCTGGCAGGTTTTCTACAGTTGGATGCCCTTCCTAACACCAACCACATTTACAGTGTGGGTCTGGGAGGTTTTTACCGTGTTGCCTACACGGCCACATTACAGCGTGGACTGTGTGTTTTTTTGTCGACACCTACACGATCTCATTTGTTTCGGCCTGGATGGTGTGGCACCAACATAACTTTACATAGGAGGGGGTGGTGTGGATGGGATGGGGGTGTATTTTGTTAGAGATGCCTACTGACTGTAGTAGGTTTTACTTTGTATTTAGGTAAGGCGGGTC
The DNA here is from genome assembly GCA_964016885.1 of Eledone cirrhosa. NCBI lineage: Eukaryota > Metazoa > Mollusca > Cephalopoda > Octopoda > Eledonidae > Eledone > Eledone cirrhosa. The sequence goes on from OZ024743.1 coordinate 183,565,304, forward strand.
TTCTCTATTACTGAGTACCGCCAAAGGTCTCGGTCCAGTGACATTGTCTTGGTGAGGTGTAAGTGTGTGAGGTATAAAATAATAATTTGATTATGCTACTTTATGTGAGTACATGTTAATAGTATGTACCTACACTAAATTCAGCTTTAACTTGGTAGGATTGTTAGGATAGTGTTGTTGTCGAATCAATGATCTCAGAGGACCATGGGTAAATCTCCTTTCTCCAAATTACATTATTCAGGTACAGTGTATATATATATATATATAGACTACATTATTCAGGTACAGTGTATATATGGACTACATTATTCTGGTACAGTGTATATATATAGACTATAATGTGGTCTATGTACCTGAATGATATAACTTTGATAGGTATCAAAGTTATATTATCCAGGTAGTGTATATATAGACCACATTATTCAGTTACAGTGTATATATAGACTACTTAAATCAATGTGTTATTTGTTTTTAAAAGGTAGCAGGTTGTGTAACTTAAAGAGGGATTTAGCTGTTACTTCTAGTAGGCCAAGTGACTACATACATGCACTTTCATTGGTTCAACGATTGTTTTGTTATTTTTGTTTAGCCCCAGGCTAACATATCTACTCATAGGGCATTCCAGCTCTGATCATACCATGTTTGTATAGTGGTTCTGATGTTCAGTGTTCCAGTTGTTTGAAAAATGGAACAGTCAGCTTGTGAAATTAATGTGTACATGGTTGACACATGTAACCTGTAATTTAAAGAGTCAACTTTATCACATACTGTGTCATGTTGAATCTTGAGAATTACCTTCAAAGATACATGTGTCTGTGGAATGCTCGGCTACTGAAACATTCATCAAAACTGATGGAAGGGCATTTCATTCCAAATGAATATATATGTATGTAAAGATGTTCTTTCCTTGTCAGGGTGTATGTGTGAGGCTGTATATAGGAGCTACTGATATCACACTCATCATCACCGTTTTACGTCCGTTCTTCCACGCTAGCATGGGTTAGACGGGTTGTCCTGTTGTGGGCAGGGTACAGTCAGCTGACCTTGTCTTGCTCATATGGGAACTGATTCTGGCTTGATTTCTACAACACCAACCTCATTTACAGTGAGTGGTGGATGCATTTTTTCCGTGGCGCCTACACGTCCACTTTAGTGTGGGCTGGGTACTTTTTTTGCCGTGGCACCTACACGACCACTTTGCAATGGAATGATAGGGACCCCAGTCCTATCATTTCATTTCTACAGCTGAGTAAACTGGAGCAATGTGAAATAAAGTGTCTTGCTCAAGGAAACAACACATCACCAGGTCCGAGAATTGAACTCACAACCTTTCGATTGCAAGCACAATGCTCTAACCATTAAGCCATGTGCCTTCACTATACTTTATCATAAAACCAGGTAGGAGTTACTGATATCACATTCTAGTGTATTTTATCATAACACCAGGGTGGTTGCCATGTCTCAGATACAACTGAAGAATTCTCATCCTTTGCAAGTTTTATACAGCTAGATTCCCTTTTGTAGGAATTTCTATGAATCTCTTCCATTCTCACTAAATTATGTATTAAGGGGAGATTACTCTATCGGCGAATATTTATGAATAGCTTCCCTTGCTTTACAGGTCATGTAAGACTGTCATTAACAAGTTTGTCTGGCTTAACACTGTCATTAACAAGTTTGTCTAGCTCAACACTGTCATCTGGACCATGTATTCCTTTAACAGAGGCTACTGTATTGCAAGCATTCAAGTTAGCTATCTGGTCTGAGCAGAACTTTCTTCATTCCTCCCCTCAGTCTCAAAGTCCTTTCAAAAATGTCATGGGCACTGGACCCCCCTCCTCCCAATCATTCAACTTTAAACTCACCAATAACATTGTGGATTTTTAACTGGTTCTGCATCTGGCCCTTTCAAAAAATTTTTAGCAGTATCCACCTCAAATTGCGAATTTTTCAATTCTGAAGTTTCCATTTTGGTGTCTTTAGATTCATCTTTGCTCTGCTCACTTGTTTCCCTTTCCCCCAACTGTGAAGCTTTATTAGACATGTCATCAGTATTCTCTTCATCAAAACTGTCTGCATTGGTCTGGGATGATTCAATATCTTCAGCACCTGAAGTGATATGATCAACAGCAGTGATGAGTTGCTACTATTAACACATAAAATCTTTTTATATCTAGGTGGAATGGAGTTAACATTGGTCATGAAAACTGGCTAATGCTGGTGGTGGAGTAGAAACTATGAAACTGAAACAGAGAGTAAATAAGGAATATGATGTTGATCTCTGAGGATGAGGATTGGGATAGTAATGATGTAACGAAAAGTTAAATGGTTTTTATCTAATGTGATAAAATATTATTAAACCCATCATGAAGTTTGAAATCTTTTTCATTGCCTCTTATGACACAGAGATACAGTGAACCTACTGTTAACAGAGAAGATTAGAAAGAACGGAAATAAGAATTGGATTGTGTATGCGTGGAGTATTGGTAAGAGAGAGGAAGGTAAACAATGAATTGAAGAGAATAGAACCAGTGATGAATGTTGTGAAAGGAACTAGAATGAGATGGTTGGGTCATGTGTTGAGGAAGGATGAAAGTGACTGGGGGGAGAGGAATAGAACCAGTTATGAATGTTGTGAAAGGAACTGGAATGAGATGGTTGGGTCATGTGTTGAGGAAGAATGAAAGTGACTGAGGATGGGGGGGGGGATAGAATCAGTGATGCATGTTGTGAAAGGAACTGGAATGAGATGGTTGGGTCATGTGTTGAGGAAGAATGAAAGTGACTGGGTGAGAGGAGTAATGGGAATGAATGTGAGAAGTAGAAGATTGAGAAATTCAAGAGAGACATGGTTAAAGATGATAAAAGAGGAAATGAAAGCCAAAGGGTTAGTGAGGGGATATGAAGATGGCAGATTTAAAACAGAAGATTGTTATGGGGCCTGCAAGGCTTACCCCTGATTTAACAGGAAAGATCACCTTATCACACCCATTGTTATCTGTGATAAAAAAAAACTCTAACATATTTTTCTATGCTAGCAGGGGTTACACGGGGTGTTACATTATGAGACAAGTTAGGTCCAGAAACCACATCATGCTCATACAGATCTGTATTTCGGTTTGGTTTCTATGGCTGGATGCCCTTCTTAACACCAACCACCTTACAGGGTAGATGAGGGGCTTTTTATTGTGGCAGCAAAACGACCATCTTACAGGGCGGACAGGGTGCTTTTTGTTGTGTCATCAGCACGACCACCTTACAGAGTGGACTTGGTGCCTTTTCTCATGTCACCAGCACAATCACCTTACTGAATGGACTGGGTGCTTTTTCTCATGTCACCAACACGATCACCTTATAGAGTGGACTGGGTACTTTTTCTCATGTCACCAACACGACCACCTTACATCTAGAAAAAACCCCACAGAAAACCTTTACCTGTTTGTGATGTTGTTTCGTCAGTATCATTTGATTTAGAGGCTGTGTTCATATCAGTCTCCATTTCTGAAAGGTCCACCATATCTGCAGCTACTGGAGTGGCAGGAATGGTAGCTGGTGTATCAGGTGCATTATCTACTTCAGTCTCCATAGATGGTGAGTCATCAGGTGGTGGAGGAGGGGGTGTTTCAGTTTCAGTTGGTGGTGGAGGTGGTGGTGTGGTAGGTAGCTGTGGTTCATTTGATGAATTTTTGTCTTTTTTATTGTTGCTATCGTCACTAGTTTTATCTGATGACTTACTCTCCACCTCCATGTTTTTCTCATCTTCACATTCTTTTGATGTTTCCTCTTTCTTTTCAGCATCTTCCTTTTTACTGGATGTCATTTCAGCAACAGTTTCTTCCAAGGAATCACCAACTTTGGAACTGTAATGTACAAAATACAGGGTTATATATATTTAAAGACAAGACAAAAACTATGGCTTGCTCCATACTATAATCATTAAAATTATTATGTACAGTGCTCAGGTGCATATATAGTACATAGAATAATGTACAAATATCAAGAAAGTGAACAGTGTATGAGTCATAATATACACAGATACATACATGCGTGTGTATGGAGAGGGAATATCAGGTTTAGTGTTTGCGAATTTCGGGAAGCATGGAAGTTTTGAAGGATGCAGTGTCCCAACAGCTAACAAGTGATGCAGGTAGTTTGTTCCATGCTTCAACAACTCTGAGCATGAAAAAATGTTTCTAGGTTTTCAAATTATCTGTGATAACAATTCCAACCCTTGCTAGGACAAATGGATTATGATGATAAATTCTTAATTTTAAAATACAAAAAGAAAAAAAAACAATTAGTTGGACTTTTTTTTGTCCCCAGCAGATTACAGAAAACTAAGTACATTTGTCTCCCCATTTCACAGAAAACAATAACTGCTTTCAGCTTTTCTTTAAATTCTGTTGAGCAGTAGTTTCCAAACTTATTTTGTTGTAGAACCCATACCTATATTTCAAGAGCAAAAGAAGTGAGTATGTTTATTCATCATCATAATGGAAGCACATGGCTTAGTGGTTAGAGCATTGGCCTTGCAATCGGAAGGTTGTGAGTTCAATTCTCAGACCGGGTGATGTGTTGTTTCCTTGAGCAAGACACTTTATTTCACATTGCTCCAGTTTACTCAGCTGTAGAAATGAGATGATAGGGACTGGGGTCCATATCATTCCACTGCAAAGTGGTCGTGGAGGTGCCACGGCAAAAAGGCACCCAGCACTCACTGTAAATGAGGTTGGTGTTAGGAAGGGCATCCAGCTGTAGAAATCAAGCCAGCATCAGTTCCCGTCCCACCTTTGCAAGCAGGGAAAAAGCGGACGTAAAATGAAATGAATGATGATGATTTAACATCTATCTTCCCTAATAGCAAGAGTTGGATGGGTTGTCACAGACCAGGGCTGGGAGCCACCGCATCTTGCCAACATATGCTTCTGTACTACTGAATGCTGTGTTTCATATATATATATATATAATGTTCGACTTTATATTGCTAGTCAGCTTTCACATGCATATATATATATGTGCGCATGTGTCTATATGTATGTATGCACGTTACTGGTTGAGTTCTATATTAGCAAGAATTCTACATTTTGAATTCACCCACCATGTGTTTTTTACCTCATACAAAGGTCATGTACAGCAAGTCTGTTAAATATGCGCTAATATGCACACACTAATGACCTACGTGTTGAGTCAGGTGTTACCTGCTGAGGAAATGCAATTGCCCAATTGCATAATATCTGCTGATAATATGCAATTTCTGTATATTGCAGTTTTAATAACTGTTGTTGGGCAGAATATTGCATAGAAACGGAATCTATCCAGGAGTTAGATACATGACATATCTTTACCTAAACATAGCCACTGCACTCACTATTTAACTACTGTGTGCACTTTGAACATTGATTGAGATGCAGTTTCACAACTGCAAGCTTATCGTCCCATTGAGTAAGTGAGCCATGGTCGGAGATCGCTGAAATAACATCAGTGATTTTCATAAACTCTATGTGTATATATATATATATCAAGCGTTAACCTAATATATCCCTTCCATATACTGTACCGATTGTGTTGTTATTTCTGTTTATCTTTTACATACATATATATATATATATATATATAGATATATATATAAAGACTGCATTGGTATGGACTTGTGATGCGCATGGAAGCCACAGCAGAGGAAGACTTGGATAGAAGTGGTGAGAACTGATCTCAGATCGCTAAAGGAACATGACAAGTGGAGAGATGCTTAACTGAAAAGGACCTGGCCAACCCATGAAAGCATGGAATGGACATATGATGATGATTATATATATATCATCATCATCATCATCATCAACGTTTAACGTCCGTGTTCCACGCTCGCATGGGTTTGGACGGGGGTAGTCCCACTTGAGGCAAGAGTGATTGTCTTGCTCGCATAGGACTGTCTGGCAGGTTTTCTACAGTTGGATGCCCTTCCTAACACCAACCACATTTACAGTGTGGGTCTGGGAGGTTTTTACCGTGTTGCCTACACGGCCACATTACAGCGTGGACTGTGTTTTTTTGTCGTGACACCTACACGATCTCATTTGTTTCGGCCTGGATGGCGCGGCACCAACATAACTTTACATAGAACGGGGTGGTGTGGATGGGGTGGGGGTGGTGGTGGTGGTGGGACGGGGTGTATTTTGTTAGAGATGCCTACTGGCTGGAGTAGGTTTTACTATATATATTTAGGTAAGGCGGGTCTTCTCTATTACTGAGTACCGCCAAAGGTCTCGGTCCAGTGACATTGTCTTGGAGAGGTGTAAGTGTGTGATGTCGGAGTTTATCAGCTCGTCCCAGGTTTTTCTAGGTCTGCCTATTCCGTGACTACCGTCTATCTATATATATATATTGAAATGCGCTTAATAAAATACTTGGAACTCTTTTAACCATCTTTTCATCTTATATTATATATATATACACAAGGTTAGTGTGTTAGTTCACTATTTTCATGGGTAAGATAAGTTAAGCTCAAAGCCTCTTTTACCCTTCGTTCTTCGGGCGCAAATAGTTATAGTAGCAGAGCATTTATAATTCAAAATTCAGTAAGACCAATGATTAAAATAATAATGATTATATGATTATATTAACTGAAAGTCAGCAGATAAGATATTACACAAGCTATTGTTCCACCATGAATCTATATAATGGTAGATACACAAGTAAATATTATTACAGCACTTGTTATCATTATACTTTCATAGTTTACTAACATATTTACATTAATTCAACCTGGTTCTCTCACATGGCCTGACTGTAAAACTTACATAAAACCATCAACAATGGAATCAAAATAATAGAAAATTATTGAGTTGTTTAGATCCAGGCCTGCACTGGTAGAATAGACTCCAAAATCTTGTATTCAGTGTATCTAGGTCTTCATGCCAGGCCAGCACTGGTAGAACAGACTTCCAAATCTTGTATTCAGTGTATATTGGTTTTTATGCCAGGCCAGCACTGGTATAACAGACTTCCAAGTCTTGTATTCAGACAGTGTATATTGGTCTTCATGCCCTTTTGTTTTTAGTGCAACGTGGGATTTGGCTGTTATTTCCAGCAGCTATATTGCTCAGATATGGCTCCATCGCTGGCTCTAGAAAAGCACAAGTAGTTGATAACTGTGTAGACGATTAAACATTAGGAAATTTCCCTTATTGTTTGAACATTTCATATATCGATCTCTACAACTCTCCTGACAGCCAAAACCAAACAAACTACGATCATTCGGAATCATAAGAAAACAAGTTTGAAATCAGTCTAAATGTTACGATATCAGATAATTATTTATTCATTTAATTCAAATGTTATTTACTATATATTTCTCGTGCCAAACTATTATTTATTTTTCGCCATTAATTAAACTTAGTTTCAAGTAGATACAATAAATGTAACCGGTTACCGTTATGTGGCGCCAGTCAAGAGTACAATGTTTTGACTCCTATTTGGAAGTGTTTTACTAACGACTCAAATACACTCAGACAGGCATAAATACCACAAATTTCTCTTCTCTCTTATAAATAAACTGAAGATATTAATTAAACAGACAGAGCCATTACTTCTCCAAATTGAGAGATCATAGCTCCGATATTACCGGCATGTAGTTAGAATGTCTCGGGAAAGAATCGCTGGACAGAGTTTATGGGCAAAACCAACCAGCAGAAGACCCAGGGGTAGACCTCGAGCAAGATGGTTGGATAACATGGATGAGCTTGGCTGGTCTAACTTGGGGATCCAACGGGATCAGTTGGAGACTGTTGATTCTGACAAGACCCACTAGAAGGAGTGTTTGAGGATACTGCCCCCATGACCCTCTCAGGAATAAGTGGGAGAAGAAGAATATATAAGATAATATTGTAGTAGTATTAGTAATAATCTGTTTCGTAAACAAACCAAAGGCAGAAGACAAAACAAAAGCTGGGAAACATGTTATCAAGTATTGAATGGAGAAACTAAGAACAATGCATATAAATATAAATATTTCAAGTGGAAGAAGACAATAAATATAAGAAACGGTTTTACCATTAAAGCCGCTAATTTAAAATATTGAGCAGCCAGACAGGTGGCGGCAATCCAAACAAACTAATAAATATATTTATATACCAATTGGTTGCCTCTTTGTTTTCTGTTTTTAAATAGTTTTTCGGTGCAGTCTTTTAAAAATAGCACAAACATTGCTGGCTATGAAAAAATGAGGATACCTTTGATTTTCGGAATTATTTTGTTGTAAAGTCTCGGCTTCTTTTTCTTCGTTTTTCTCAGCCATGCTTGATTCCTCAAGTCCCGGTGTTGACATCTCGTCTGACACTAACTCGGTCAATTACGGAGCGGTGAGGAGATGAAACGGACAACAAAAATATGAAATCTTTCTTTTTATTAATATTTTCTACAACAATTCGAAAGATTATAATATATAATATATATTTATTTATTAAAGAAAATTCTTATGCATTAAATAATATTTTTGTTTCATTTTCTAAAATCTCGTCGTAGCGAGATTTAAAGCGAGGCTTTAAGCTAGAGCTGACCACCCACCCTTTAACCCTCTGCCCGGATTATTAGGGAACGGATACACGAGCAAAGAGACTTATGGAAATCATCCACATTTGATGTAGGTCGGGTCCTTTATCATATAAGTACTTGTAATTTCCTCCTACCATCGTCTAATATAGTTGTCGTTCACCTTTAATGTGGCCAGCTTGCTTACTAACATGGCTACACTGCTTTAAATATCAAGCAGCCAGCAGTTCATTGCGAAAGAAACATCGTCTTAATGTAAGAACAGCATGACAAGAGAAAAACAAACACAACAGACGATAATAACATTTTTATAGAAATCGTAAAACACACAAAAAACAAAAATAACAAGTGAATGAAAGTAAATTCACTTGAAAATATCAAAGAGAAAGCAATTAAAAAAAGAAAAAAAAAAGTGAGAAGAAAAGTCTGAAATATGTGTTAATATCTACACATATGTGTATAGTGTTGTATATATACATATAGTGTTGTATATATATATAGTGTTGTATATATATATAGTGTTGTATATATATATATATATAGTGTATATAAATATACATACAAAATATTAAAACAATCAAATCTTAGTTTAATACATTTATTTGCTTAAGTACTTAGTACTACCCTCCATATTTATAATTGTATATTAAACATATATAAGTATAAATATTATTATTATATATATATATATATATACACAGTGTTTAAGTATCAACAGAATGTGTAATATTGCGCCAAACGGAAGTGACTAGAGGCGAAGCAACAGGAAATGTCTTTGGAAAGACAGTAGCAGTGGTCTTAGTTGCTGGAATTTCTGGTTAGACTTCGACATTCACTCACTGTTTTGCGGATTATAAAGTGGAGATATATACATACATAAGTACATATATATATATATAAATATATGAGAAGTATAGAGAGCTAGTGGGAGGGAGTAATGTGAGTGTTGGCGAGAGAAAAGAGGGAGGTAACGATGTGTAGTGTTTGTACTCGGCATTACACACCTACCTCTTCTACCTAGGCTTACAACAGATTATCATACGTAAACAGCAACAAAAACATTGACATAGTCCCTTGTTAAAACAAAGACACTCACCAAAAACCCCATAAAGACATCTAAATAGACAGACATTACTAGAATCATAATGGTTCTTTCTGTGGGGGTGGGTGTTGGTTTGATGACCTAAAAGACCTGTTTAGAAGTGATGTCTGGAGAGACAAGAATCAATGCTTCTCTTTCTAATCCTCTTCCACCTCCGTCTCTTTTACTTCGATGTCACTGCTGTCCACACCAATACCTCACCAACCTTACTAACTGCAATCACAACACCAATAATATAGTAAAACCTGTCACCACCATAACAACACCGCCCCTATCCTACATGTACGTTTCTTTTTACTCTTTTCCCCATCCTGTCGCTTTCAGTGGGGACTGACTTAGGGGTAACTTCTCTGTAAAGATAACATATCTGTGTGGTGCTTCTCTATCCCTCACTATATTTCTCTCTACCCTAACAGCAACCACCTCTCTACCTCTTACTCTTTCTCTCTTTTCATCTCAACTTCTCTTCAAATCCCTCAACAGCAACCATTTGAACAAACACCACTCCACCTGCTTCTCGCTTTCTCACATTTTCTTTCTCTTTTTATGTGTTTTCTCTGTCTTTCTTTCACCGAAGCAACACCAAGTACAACGACAACACACCACCACCACCTTATTACGTGTTAATCTATCTTTTTCATCCTTCCCTATCTCGTTTTTTTAGAATGTCTTAAGGTTGAAGTATCTGATTTCTCACCACATTTCACACACTCGCAATTGCTAACATATCTTCCCTTTATTTCTGATGGACGTAACAACATCAACAGTATTACCACAACTTCTCATGTCTGATGGACTGCCTAACACCATCACCAACACTACTACCATTATTATTACACAAAAGCTACCGACGACATTGTCTCTTCTCTTAGTCAACAACTCCACAAATCTAATTCTAGAATGAAAAAGTTTTTTTCCACCCAACCTGCCGGCCATGTCGGCAAGGTCTTCTCCCTGGGTCGATATGTTGTCACTGTTGAAGATGTAATTGCAGAAGGTAAGACCAACTTATTATATTTTCTCTTATCTCTCTTCATCACAATATTCTCCTTATTGACACTTGTTAATTGTTTTATTGCTCTGACAAGGACTGAGGACATAATATAAAGCTCCCTCGGTGAGCTGGCGACCCAGTTTCCTCTTTTGCTTGTCGTCCCCGCTAATACTCATAAGAAAGGCATCATTGCCACACAATCTCATTGTAATCTATTATACATCTATATCAACGTGTCCAACTAAGAAATATATTGGTACCGATGAAGACAGCCGAAGTAATAAATAAACTTAATACTTGGCATCCGTTCTTTTAAATTTCAACAGAGACAGCTGATTTGTCTCATCTGTTAAGGTCAATGAAATAAATACCAGTAATATATTGGGGTTGATGAAATCAAAGTGAGCCTTGCGCCCTAGTAAGAATCATCATAATTATTAACCTTCTTTTGGCAAGGATAGGTTGGCTGTTCAGTGAATTTCTCTGCATGATGGCCAAAGTTTGGTGGTAATATTGGGGACAATATTGAAAGGGATTGTAGAAACTCAACATCTTAAATATAAATTCGATGAGAAAGAAAAGTTGGTTTTACAGCAATTATATTTATTAAAAAATGTCCAATGTGTGAGACTGGTATGAGTGAAATGGTTTATTACATTGGTTTCAGACTGTTGGTGGGAGGTGACTGCTTTTACCAACATCACTGGTTCAAGGTACCCTGTTCTTCTCTCAATTACCATCACTGCCCTTCTTTTCTTTCTGTATCTCTGAATCATTATATTATATGTGATTAATATTAAACATCTTATTACAATTGCTGCTAACACTTCTTTCTTGTGTATCTTCAATCAATATCGTATCAGTTTTTTTTATCGTTCTGGTGGTAGAGTCGACTTTACCTTTTATTTCTCGGGGGTCGATAACATTTATACCAGGCTTGTATGGAGGTCGATTGTATACTGATCATTTCCCTTTTCTACAAATTTATATTTTTGTGTTAAATTAAAATTCCAGTTCACTATGAAATGTTGAGACATTGCCATTCT
>OZ024743.1:183598044-183698044 GCA_964016885.1 Eledone cirrhosa
TATAAATCACAGTCAATGGACCAACTCCAGGCGCGCTGGAGGCTGGACTTGAGATTGTCGATCTCGCTCCTACGGGCTACCATTTTTACATCATCTGCAAATAGAAGCACGTTTCCACCAATCATGTCCGGCATGTAGTTGATGTAGAGAAGGAAGAGAATTGGGCCCAACACAGAGCCCTGGGGAACGCCACTGCCTACACCCACCCTCGATGACAGACTGCCATTGATCCGAACTCTGCAAGTACGACCCTCAAGAAATGATCTAATCCACTTTATAATCGAGTCATGGAGACCGTAGTTGCTGAGCTTATGCAGGAGCAGGCGGTGGTTGACAGTCAAAGGCTTTTGCAAAGTCGAGAAAGATAATATAGGCCACATCTCCATCGTCTATTATCCTCGTCACCCATTCTTCCATCACGAGTAGGTTTGTAAGACAGGAACGTTTCGGGATGAAACCGTGTTGAGATGGAGAGATGGCAGTGAAAGACGCAAGATGAGCCATAATTGCCCGCTTGATTAGAAATTCCAAGGCTTTACAGATGATTGAGGTGAGGCTCACGGGTTTGTAGTTCCCCGGATCTTCTTTGTCGCCTTTTTTAAAGATAGGGCAAATTATAGCTACTTTCCAGTCGGCAGGAACAACTCCGGTAGCCAATGATAGGTTGAATAGTGTGGCTAGAGGTTTAGCACTAATATTCTATTTAAAATAACTGAATGATTTCCAGCCCCGGAGTTAAAGAATGATGTAAATAAAATTGTAAACGAAAATGACAGAGGTTATTAAAATAGTTTCTACTTTTGGCACAAGGCCAGCAATTATCCAGTACATTACTGGTACTTTATTTTATCAACCCCGTAAGGATGAAAGGCAAATTTAACCTCGACGGGATTTTAATTTGCCTTAAAATAGTAAAAGTAAATAGTGAAGATTAGGCCAGTATGCGCCGACGGACATACACATACATATACATACGCACACACAAATACACACACACACACACACACACACACACACACACACACACACACACGCGCGCGCGCGCAAACCGTATGCATTTCTACAGTATTTTCACCAAACTTAAGACATAGGTTACTTATGTACTCCGGATGGTCATGGGCACTTTCATTTTTCCAGATATTGATTATAGGGCCTCCCGGTAGATAACCCCCTTTAACCACTTCCTTGGAGTCGACTGAAGCACTGCAGTGCAATGCAACAAAACATCATAACTTCTGGAGTTCGCAACCGATTTTCACAAAACTTGACACATGGGCTACATTTGTTCTACAGATGAATGTGAAAGGAACTTAACATTGTAACTTTAACACAGCTACTGAGCAGCCCCGAGCAACGCCGGGCTTTACTGCTATAGGCGATAAAGTTGTGCAGACAGACAGTCGGGCTGATAGACGATCGAGGCATGCAGACAGACAGTCGTGCAGATAGGTGATATAGGCGATAAAGTTGTGCAGACAGACAGTCGTGCAGAGAGGTGATAGGCGATAAAATTGCATTTTTATTTTGTTTTTCATGTCCATCCAATTTCTTTGTTTCAAAATAACTGATAGTTTGGTTACGCTGATGTTTTTCTCTGAGACAAGTGTTGCAGTGTTTACATTTTCGATTTTTGTTAATATGCAGTTTTTATCCCCAGCATCCTCTTTTGTTTTAACATTCGAGTTATGGTTATGTTTTCTTAACTTCATAGGGCATACTGTTGGTTGAGGGAATATTAATCAAAAGTACCACATGAAAGTCTACACTGTAGACTCTACAGTTTTTAAGCCAAGAAAGGAACTTAACATTGTAACTTTAACACAGCTACTGAACAGCCCCGAGCAACGCCGGGCTTTACTGCTAGTTTATAATAAACGATGCCAAATTTTACATATTTGACTTAATTATTTTACATTACTCCGGAGTAAACAAACCAACCTGCATACTTCGAGTGCTCCAATCTGCATACTGAGGTGTCAGTAAACAACCAACATATACTCAAAATATATATGCATATATATGTATGTATGTATGTATGTGTATATATATATATATATATATATATATACACAGTAATAGAGAAGACCCGCCTTACCTAAGTACAAAGTGAAACCTACTACAGTCAGTAGGCACCTCTAACAAAATACACCCCGCCCCACTACCCACACCCCATCCACACCACGCCTTTCAATGTAAAGTTATGTTGATGTCACAACATCCAGCCCGAAACAAATGAGGTCGTGTAGGTGTCACGACAAAAAAACACAGTCCACGCTGTAATGTGGCCGTGTAGGTAACACGGTAAAAACCTCCCAGTTCCACACTGTAAATGTGGTTGGTGTTAGAAAGGGCATCCAGCCGTAGAAAACCCGCCAGACAGTCCTATGCGAGCAAGACAACCACTCTTGCCTCAAATGGGAAAACTCCCGTCCAGACCCATGCAAGCGTGGAATATGGACGTTAAACGATGATGATGATATATATATATATATATACACACACACTAACACACATATAGGAAAGGTATCCAGCTGTAGAAAACTTGCCAATTGAGGGTTTGGGCGGACCCTTCAGTTTGTGTCAAAAGACACAACTTCCCCTGTGCACTTGATGGAATGTATGACCATACATAGTGAGAAGCAGACTCCTCTGCCTGTCTGGGAGGTTAGTAGCCCTACTTCAGCAGCCCAACTTGGTCTATGTAGATCTGTCCAACACTTGCTAGAAGGGAAAACAGACATTAAATGATGACATATGTGTGTCATCTATATAAAAACTTGAAATCATATTGACAACTAATGATGGGATGTTTCCATTTGTCCATTTAGCCCCAATTTTACAGTGTCTTTTGTTCTGGCCTCTGTACACCCAGTACAGTCTGTAAAGTATTGGAATGTATGTAAGCAAGTTGTGATTCCCAGCTCATCAGTGAGAACTGTGGATCTGATTGAGTGCTGTAATATTTTGAATTTATATCGAAATGGAGAGTTTTGTGTCGTTTAAATATTTTGAGTATTTAACTTAGTGAAAATATAGCACAAATAAATTTATTTTTCCTAAAATTCACTCTTTCCTTTTCATTACCAGAATATTATGGAGTATTATTATTTTATCCGGTGGTGGATTGGCAGTATCGGTAGAGAGTCGGACGCCATGCTTTCCAGAATAGTTACGTCCCTTTACGGTCTGAGTTCAAATTCCACCGAGGTTTACTTTGCCTTTCATCCTTACGGGGTCGATAAAATAAAGTACCAGTAATGCACTGGGTAATTGCTGGCCTTGTGCCTAAAGTAGAAACAATTATTTTACCCATGTAAAGCTGTAGTATATATATATGTATATAGAGGACTGTGGATTAGCAGTATAGGCAGAGTGTTGGACATTCTTTGTATTCTGAGTTCAAATCTCTTTCAGGTGATCTTTGCCTTTCATCCTTATGGGGATCAATAAAATAAGGCATCAGTAATGCACTGGAATCAATTTAATGAACTTTCCTCTTGCCTAAAATTGTTGGCCTTGTGCCTAAATCAGAAACCATTATTTTATCTATATAACCTGATGTTATCTACAGTGACAGAAGTATGCTTCCAAAATCATCCAACCTTTTCATTACCATATTTCTAATGAAAGGTACATATCATTACTTTCAATTAACTTTTTAAATGAAGAGTTTGGAAAGATTTAATAAAAACATCATGTGACATTTAAGACTAATAGTAAAATAAATGGAGTGAGTTGAGCTTGTCTCTTCCTGAGAAGGTGGAGGACAGTCGCAGTCAGAGAACTTGGGACAGCATAAGTTCGAAGGCCACCTTCGACTCCCTCTTCATCCAGTCAGGTCAGTACACGGAGCTAAACCTCATTCTAAAGAGAGCTTTGGCCCGGGCAAATATCCCCTCAGTCTTGGAACCACCTGGGTTGTCCAGAAGTGACGGCAAAAGACCTGACGGTCTTACCCTGTGCCTCTGGTCGAAAGGCAGGTGCCTTGTCTGGGACGTCACTGTTAGTGACTCTTTTGCTCTTTCCCACATCCTGGATGCTGCGGTTAGGACGAGAGCCACAGCTTCTGCAGCCGAACAGAGTAAGACCCTCAAATACTCTGATCTGTCAGCCAGTTACATTTATCAGCCTGTGGCTTTCGAGACGTTTGGGGGAGTCGGGCCGCTGACTGCGAGGTTCCTCTCTTCACTGGTGGCTCGCCTAATAGAGGTAACTGGCGAATCTCGCGAATGCACTTGGCTGTTTCAGCGCATCAGCCTCGCCATCATCCTAGGCAACGCTGCAAGTGTGCTGCCTTGCCTCAAAAATCATTAGAGAGGTTGCCCAGTACTTGCGACGTTGCTGTCTTTTGCTCTGGTGTTGGCTCCGTTGTTCACCCCTTCATTTACATTTTCTTTAATATTGTAACATTAAAAGAATATATCTTTCTGAAAGAATCGCGAGCTATTTATAATGTTGTCTAAGCATTTGTAATGTTATTTATGTAAAACATATTTGTTATGTTATTCTACTGTAAATTTATTTATATGTTCTGTTATATTTTCATTCTGAAAGAATTGCAAACGATTTGTAATGTATTCATGAAATAAATTAAAATATTATTTAATTAGAAAGAATTCCATAAACCATAGAAAAGAAATGGTGTTTTTGTTAAAATAAAGCTAAAAAACCCTATAAAGTAGTGAATGGTAGAATAATCTGTGTTAAGTAATATCTTTAGTTAACATAGCACTATTCATTCTTTAATGAAAGAAAACACTAGACTATAAGAAATATAGTAAAAATATGAAATAAATTCTGGTGTTGAATTAAAAAGCTGAATAAAGTAATCAACTTTAATTAACTAACTCTAAGTATTGACCAATTGTAAGACAGAAATGTTAATGGTGTCTGGGAAGTTGAAGTGCAAAAAGCTTAAGAAGACTTTAGAAATGTAGGCTTGGGAAAGATGTAGTGAAAGTGCAGAGAATAAGAAAATAAGGAGTCTAAATATAGATAAAATTTAAAATAAGCAACATGAAAGAAAGAATAAAGAAGAGTTTATACAAGAGGTTAGGTATAAATAAATGATGCTAGCTGTGTGGTTCTAGGTAGAGAATTTGGGAGAATTAAAGACATGAGTATAAAAACAGGGAAGAAAAGAAAAAAATGGGGTTAGAATTAAGTGTAAAGTGGGTGGAGGCTTAATTGGATAGGATGAAATAGGTCAATACAATGATAATAGGAAGAGAAATTACAAAACAGAAAAGTATTTTTTAAAAAAGGTATAGAATAATAGGCTATAGTATAGACTGATAAAGCAGGGACTAGTAAATTTGGGGAAATGGGATAGAAAACTCATAAATACCTAAAACAGCCAGGCTGACTTAGAGATCTAGGACCAAATAAGACTAAAGAGGTAAAAGAATATCAGAATAGTAATAAGTTGGCAGCAAATTCGCAGAGTCATTAGAATGTCAGATAGAATGTTTTGTAGTATTTGTTCTGGTTCTCTGCTCTCAGAGTTCAAATCCTGCTGAGGTCAACTTTGTCTTCCCATCCATTCAAGGTTGATAAAAAGTACCAGTCTAGTATTTGTGTTGGTTTTTCCTCTCTCTCTCTTTCTCAGTTCCATTCTCTCACTCTCTCTATCTTTCTCTGGAAGAAATTGCTGTATTCAGACCTGGAGAGAGGAGATGGGCTCCTCCAGGTTTTAAAAAAGCCCTACAAATGCTATATGTCAATATGTCACCTCTATGACCCCCCTCAGAAGATATGGGTCCATACATATGGAATGGACCTTCATCAATATCAATGATGAGTGTTCCAGTTGTTTGATCAACATACACAGAGAAATCTTGGATTTGTTCAGACTAGTTTCATTTCTATTTGAAGTTTCATCAGAACAACAAAACTCATTTTCTGTCCATGGAGAGACTGATTACTTCTAGTTATTTATATATCAAACATAAAACATAACTGCATTCATTGGCAACATGGTGAAGTAATTATTTATACAGAACACATTCCACCCTTGTCCTTTAGTACTTAATTAAGAATTTTTAATTGTTAGTATTTGCTTGTCTTAATATTACATAGTTTCATTAATGCTTATACAATTATCTTCACTGCGATATAGTATCAGAGTGTGTCAGAAAGTTAATGGTTTATTGGGTACCTCCCTTTCTCATCTATTTCAGGCTTTGTTTTAAATAATATATCGATATTGATATATTTGCCCCTTCAACTCTATTTATCTGTGTCAATAAACATAGAGAAATACAATTTATAATACATTGATTGATACTTACAATCTCCCTGTATAAAATATGATATTGAACAGCTCCTTGTATATGGTATAATGTGGGGGTGGGCCTGTGTCCTGACATGGCAGTTATAAATCATTACTCACTATTTATGTCACCCACTTGATCCCTCAGTCAGCTGCTGTTGTCAGTTGTCAATGTGACCTACCAAACTTTACCATAGTAGATGACTCAATTGTTATAGGTGGTAAGAATACTTACTGGCCAACACAAGTTATAAGGGCGTCCTGTTGAGAGCTTGTCATGTTAGTTTTTAATATGTATGTATAGCCTGGTATAATGTGTTTATTATTAGCTTTGTTTCATCTTTATCGACCAGTCAACAAGTGAGCCTTGGCCTAGTCACTTGATCTGCTAGAAATGGCAACCAAATCTCCCTCAAATCACATCCTAATAACTAAAAAATGAAGGATACATTGGATAAAGTAGTTGTAGGCACCTAAAAAGAACAGGATGGTCTTCTTTGATCATAAGTCTCTTGGTTCAGGACTGACCTGGGGCTAAACAATAACTGGATTGTTGGATTGGGAGTAATTGGTAGAGCGTCGGACAACATGGTTTGTGGCATATAGTTACATTCCTTTACATTCTGAGTTTAAATCCTGCCAAGGTTAGCTTTGCCTTACATTCTTATGGGATTGATAAAATAAAGTACCTGTAACACACACACACACACTGGGGTCAACTTTCCCTTCCCTCAAAAATTGTTGGCCTTGTGCCTAAATCAGAAGCCATTATTATTTTCGTTTTTGTTGTTTTGTTAAAAAGATCAAATAGAAAAGAAATGGAGGGGGTTTTACTTTTGGGTAAACAATTGTTAAAACATAGGACAAATATATTATAATATTTGTTCCAACTCTCTTTGGGTTGATAAAATCCAGACCTCCCCCATAGATTGTTTCTCTTGTGCCTAAATTAGAAACAATTATTATTATTTACAATAATGGTAGAGTGGTGGATTGACTGTATTGGTGTTGTGTTGGACAACATACTTTGAAACATAGTTACAGCCCTTTACATTGTGAGTTCAAATCCTGCCGAGGTCAACTTTGCCTTTCATCCTTACAGGGTCGATAAAATAAAGTATTAGTAAATTGTTGGCTGTGTGCCTAAATCAGGAACCATTATTCACGAGAATCGTAATATTATATGAGAGATTATGTTTCCTATTAGTGAAATTGTCTCAGAATTTGACTTGGTTGTCAGGGGCTTTATTTATGAGTGTTACTTAATTATTGCCATACCCCCACCTCCATTGTCTCCAACAACAAACTAAACTAAAGCTGTTACATTCAGGCAGCCTAGACATAATTCCCCACCTTCTTCTATTTTATACCAACAGATGAACCAAACATACAACATTGACCTGGAGAAGCACATTATCTCTCTCCCGCCTTTTGAAAAGTTTTAATTTTCAATTTAAGCACTCATGTTTGTTTTGACACGTCTACACATATACATGTGTGAGTGCATATAATACCAACTACATTATTGATACCATATACGCACACACACACACATATATATACATATATCAAAAGGGTGTTTTATTTATTAAAAATTATGTAATGTGTATGTGTGTGTTTGTGGACTCATGCTATGTATAATATTGAACATATTTAATCTTTGGAGGCCAAGATTCCTCTGCCATACATATCAAGATTATTGGATATATGAACAATCATAAGCTGAGAAATTTTGTGTTTTAATAAATTAAGTTTGCATAAACATAACCCTATAGTTTATGTTGATTACTGATATGTGGAAGTGATTATAGATAAAAATATTTTAATTTATTTCTAGGATATATGTTCAGTATTTATGATTAAATGTATGTGCATCTTTGGAGAAATAACTATTTACAGGGACAAACATAGGACCTTGTGATTAGAAAATGAAATTCTTGTTGCAGTATAGCTGAGATAGGAAATATATTGTGTGTTACACACACACATATATATCTTGAGTTAAATTGGGTGTAACCACAGTGAATAAGGTACTCAATACATTAGTAGAGTGAGAACATCAAACATTTAATATAGAAATGACTTCTACAGGATTAGAACTGTTTATTTCATATGAAATCATCAGGAATGTCCATTCCTGAGGATTTCATATGAATGAAACGGTTCTTGTCCTGTAGAAGCCATTTCTCTCTCTCTATATATATAACAATATAATATAATACAATTAACGACAAACACAAGACTGATAGTGATACATTAACATTTGATTCTAATCTTTTCTCACCTTTTATTGTTGCAAGCATTAGATATGCTTTAACCCACTTGTATTAAGTAGTTATTATAATAATTACCAACTCCAGGATAAAATGAAGACATAGCTATGGAATTTTGCTTGTAGAGAGGATTAATGTTTTCATTTATTGTTAATGACAATGGATGTTAATTAAGCTGTCATTTGATTATTGTTTTTACCAATCCAATTACCTTTGTATTTTGAAGGTGTAACTGATTGACAGCAATTTAACTTCTGACTTTATTGGCTAACAATATCACTATAGAGGTAGATGTGTATCTATCTGGGGGTAGATGTATATCTATCTGGGGGTAGATGTATATCTATCTGGGGGTAGACTTTGTTGGGATTCATGTTGTTAGATAGATTAAATTAAAAGATGGTATGGATGTGTAGGTAAGGAGGGTTGATATGAAACTAGTTGATTTACGGTTCCATCTTGCTGGGCAACACCTCGAGTAAATGTGTTCTACTATAGCCTTGAATTGACTAATGACTTGTGAATATATATATATATATATATATATATATATATATATATATTCACATATATATATATATATATATATCATCATCATCGTTTTTATGTCTGCTTTTCTATGCTTCCATGAGTTGGACTATATGTGCATGTGTATAGGGTCTGCGGTGCTGAGACCGGGGAGACCACTAATCATAGGAATACTCAATACATGGGGTGATACACAGTGGGTATGGAGATATGTAAAAGCGGTTTCGGCTTGGTGCCGTGGTCAGGATTTTACATATCTCTCTCTCTCTCTCTCTCTCTCTCTCTCTCTCTCTCTCTCTCTCTCTCTCTCTCTCTCTCTCTCTCTCTCTCTCTCTCTCTCTCTCTCTCTCTCTCTCTCTTTTATATATATATATATATATATATATATATACAATGAGTATATAGGTATAAAAAACATATATGTGGACTTGTTGACTAATAACCCCTCGATCTCAATGTAAAAAGGTTAACATTTCCAAACAATTATACAATTTAGATATCTTGTACAAAAAACATATACAACATATAATCAGTTGGAACAATGAAATATTACTTTATATTAGCAATATACAGTTCTATTACATACCCAGACACTGCTGTTTCTAGTTCTGAAAAACCGTGATAATTACCACAACTGAATGAGTAATTAGTCTGCCAAGATAAGAACTTTCGTAGTCAGCCATTTTGGAGTTCCAAAATGGCTGATTAAATACATACATACTTTTTCTCAAAAAAATGTTTCCTATTCCTTCCTTTTCTCACCCTTTATCTTTGTATTTCATCTTTTATTTCTCATTCTATCTTCTGATGAAGGACTAGTGTCCAAAATGTAAAGACACTTTTCCTACTATATCAAGCGTTAAACTAATATATTTTCATTGTATTGTGTTTTTTACTTTGTTGTTTCCATTTACCTTCTGCATATATACATAACAAAGAAAGTGTGGTAAGGAACCAGGTGGACCATAACAACTCAGAGTACTCGATACTATATATATATATATATATATATTGTTTAATATAGAAATGGATTCTACAGGACTATCATCATTCTTACATCCACTTTTCCATGCTGGTATGGCTTTGACGAGGTATTTTGAGCCTGTGTTTTACAGTTGGATACCCTTGATGATGCCAACCCTTTTAGCCACTCATATGACATGCAGGGATAAGCTGTATCTAATCTAAAAACCAGGATACACACAGCATATGTGTGTGTGTATATATATATATGCATATATTTGTGCCTGTGTTTATATCCTGTAATATAAGTCTGTTAAAAAGAGTAATAAAATATGTACAGGAGCCAATATGATTGATTAGATCAAGGCAGTGCTCCAGCATGGCCACAGCCTACTGACTGAGGCAACTAAAAGAATTAAGAAAAAAAAAGACTAAAAAATGTATGTAGTATATGGGTGTTAGGCACAACATCACCAACCTGTGAACCAATGAGGAATTCTTGATTTGATTTCTTGACCTACTACAAAGAAGCAGCTAATTCACCATCAAATGAAACCCTACATATGTAACAGAAGGACATATTGGATAATGTGGTCTTGAATATATGCTGCTTAGAAAATACAAATGGGATGGTGACTGCTGGAATGTCTTTGATCATAAAGGAGCTCAAATTAGAGCTGACCTGGGCCAAACCCTACCAATTCCTTCTTCAGTGTCTTTTGTGGGGCTCTCCCTTTTGCAAGCATTTGGACCTGACCTCTAGTTCCCCTGACTCCAGCTTTCCCTCCAGATATTCTTATATAGATGTCCAGTCTCTGCATTTGTTTCATCAGTCGAGGAGAGTTGGCAAGGGCCCTGGGCACTCCTCCCTCCTGTCCTGACTAACATCTATGTATTTCTAAATGTCATCTCCCACCACCAATCAATATAGTTGAATTTGTCATTGTGTCAATTCATCAGAATGTTGTTTGTGTTATTTTTATAGTTTATATGAGTATTATGATACATCTACTTAAGAATAAGACTGACTAGCAATTGAGTGGTGTGTGCATGTCACCTTTCCACTGACCTACTTAAACCAATTGTCAGTCATACAACTAGCAACTGTGACTGGTCTATACATGTCACTATGTCACGTTTCCACTGTCCACTGACCTACTTAAATCAATGGTCAGTCATACAACAAATAACTTGCAAGAACAAGATTATGATCTGCTGAATTCAAAATATTTTCTGGACACATATTTTGCTCAAGATTGAACATGAAATCCTGCTCATTCAATTGTCATATTTAACACATACCCACATGAGTGCCATCCTCCTGCCACATCCATTCTCACTACATAATGGAACATCATAGACACCTCTTAAAACACCTGTCTGACAAAACCCAGTCACATGACTGTGACCTTCCCATTTGTAGTTATGCTATTTAATATGCCTTTTGGTCTACAGTAAATGACTTCCGAATTAGTCTTATTGGTAGTCACTCCTCTCTGGACAGGCTTAACTTGACAGCTAATTTTACTTTTGACTGTAAATGTGGTTGGTGTTAGTAACGGCATCTAGCCATAGAAACCAAACCAGAAACAGTTCTGTATGAGCAAGACACTGTCATCTGACCTGGCTTATCTCACAACGGGACAACTCTTCTAAACTATGCTAGTGTGGAAAAATGGGCATTAACCAATGATAATGATGATGAAACTAAATTTTGATGTACATCTACTTGTACATTAATTTCATCATTGAACTAATTACCAACCCTCAATTCACTGATAGCATCTCTGTACTTAGCTTGTACTCCTCTCAAAAGCCATTCATGTATGCTTAGTTTTATTAGAGCCCACCAAAATAGTGTGGTATTCTGCCAAAGGTCTTTACTAAATCAACAAATGCTGGATACAATGGTTTACTTTGGTTGTGAACTTTCCTTGTAGTTGTTTCACCAAGAAGAGGTTATCAGTTGTAATTAGTCCTGGCACAAATCCAAATTGCATCACATCTGAACTTACTTTATATACTCTAATATATGTGACCCCTATTTTATGTTTGAGAAATAGGGAAAAATTCAAACCTCATTTATAAGCTGAGGCAGGTATCAACACATGTTTAGGTGATGCGGTTTTTTGAAATTCTCGTAAATGGAAAATATATTTATGAAATTTAAATATTTTGATATTTAAAATGTTTTAACCCTTTAGCATTCAAACCGGCCATATCCGGCCAGAAATGTCTCACCTCCTTCTGTTCAAACCAGTTGAAACTGGCTGCTTATACTGATGTTAAGGTATTGTTCTCAAAATAAATAATATCAAAATCTAAGATTCAATATTATGTGAGATAATTATGTAAGATAAAGAGTTTACTACAAAAATACGATAATATATATAGAGTAATGTGAATGATAGAGGGTTAAGTGTTGTTTAGAGTATAGTTTTTGTTTCACAACCCCATTATGTAAGGATTATTTTACCAATTTCCGGCCATTTTGAAGGCCGTATTCAATCAAAACATAAAAAATGATAGGAAATACGAATTTCACATTGAAAGTGAAACCAGTGTAATATTCACCTCCAAAGCAAAAATATTTTAGCACCTCATTTATGTAGAATTTTGAAATTGGTGAAAATGTGCAAAATATTAACCTTGAATATAAGCATCCCTCTAAATTTACCATCCATGTTTGTTTTTTTTTTGTCACATATTTCTTGGCAATTCTATTCCTAATCAGCTGTTACTTTCATAACCTGATCCATCAATTTGATGCCTCTATAATTGCTCCTTTCTAGAGCATCTCATTTACCTTTGTAGCAATTAATGATGAAACTGCTATGCCATTCACCTGATATGACACCATCATGTATTACCTATTTGACTGTGTCAGTGTCTAGCTTAAGTCTTACTTTTCCAGATGTTTTCAGCAGCTCAGCAACTATCCCAGATGCCCATACACATAAATATATACATATTAATATATGCACACACATATATTAATAATTACATACACAATATAAACATACACACATATATATTAATATATACATACACATAAATACACACACACACATTATGTACATACACATACATAAACATGTACATACACATACGTAAACTCATGCATTAATATGTACATACATGTAGTATTAACTTGGATATTTACCATGCGGTATTCTAATTCTATTGTATCTCTCTCAGTTATTTACCATGCGACCCTCACTTCCTACCCCCCCCCCCTCTCTATGCATCCCTTTAAGGTTTACTACCCTGTCTTTAACCTAATTCATTCAATCTGAAAATATTGAAGAGATAAGACACTTTCCCATTCTTCTCTGCTAAAATGTATCACTAGAGTTGATTCCAATTTTTCCAGCCATCCATCCATCCATCCATCCTTACTAATCTACGAAGGTATTTTAGCCTACATATTGTTGTTAATATTAATGATTAATGATGTTCCCTGCTGTATTAGCGCTAAATTTTCGAGGGTTTTTCTTAATAGTTTTTCATGACGTTATTATTGTTAATTTTACTGATGTAGTATTAACTTGGATATTTACCATGCGGTATTCTAATTCTATTGTATCTCTCTCAGTTATTTACCATGCGACCCTCACTTCCTACCTCACAAGTTCCCCCCCCCCCCCCCACCCCCACACACCACCATAGTCTATTCGACCAATCAAACCTAGCATGCCATTTCCACTGCTGCTGCTACTACCTGCCTAACTAACTCTCTCCTCCTCTGGCGCATCCCAACGCACCCTGCCATTACCCCACCACCACTGTTCTTCTAGCCCTCAATTTTCCCACCGTTATGGATGGATGAGCTGAGAATACATTTGAGCAACTCTGAATCAATAGATGAAATATGAATCTGCGAGCTACCAAGCACCCACGTGAAGCGCCAACCCAGAGACCCTCCCCTACGAGTGTCGACAAATGCCCAAAACTCCGAGTTGGTACCATCAATGTAGGCTCAATGAAAGGAAGAGCAGGAGAAATCGTAGAAATGCTAGAGCGAAAGGAAGTTGATGTATGCTGTGTGCAAGAGACTAGATGGAGAGGAGGGTCTGCTAGAGTCCTTGTAGGAAAAAGCCAGTGCTACAAATTTTTCTGGGTGGGAAATGACGATGGGATGGGTGGTGTAGGTATACTATTAGCTGACAAGTGGGTAGATAAAGTAATCTCAGTGTACAGGGTAAATGCAAGAATCATTAAACTCAGACTAGTCCTGAATAAGACAATTACCACAATAATATCAGCTTACGCACCCCAATCGGGGCTGCCAGACGAACTTAAGGATAGGTTTTACGAGTCCCTAATACACACTACTGCTCTAACAGACGACAAGGACTTCCTAATCATTGCAGGAGATTTTAACGGACACGTAGGTAAACACTGCGACGGCTTCAATAGAGTACATGGAGGCCATGGAGTTGGCACAAGGAATGAGGAAGGATTCAGACTTCTAGAATTCTGCGACGCCAATGACATGTTGATATGTAACACAAACTTTAAAAAACCCGACAACCACCTGATCACCTATAGATCAGGGGAGCACTCTAGTCAGTTAGATTTTATCCTCATCAGAGGACGTGACAGATGGACGGTCGTAAACACAAAAGCCTTCCCTAGTGAGGAATGTACATCCCAACATAGCTTAGTTGTCAGCGACCTCACGGTCAGAACTAGACGAACCCGGAAACAGAGGCCAACCTGGAGAAGAAAGATCTGGAAGCTGAAAGTCCCCTCAACCAGTAACAGATTTAAAGATATTTTACTCAACGCCTACGGCAGTAAAGAAGAACAGATAGAGACATTTAACGTAGAAGAGAACTGGGAGTTCCTAAAAAATAACTTTCTAGAGGCGACGGATGAGGTTTGTGGCTGGAGTAAGACCTCAAGCAGGAGGAGAGTGACTTGGTGGTGGAACAATAAGGTAGATGAAGCAGTCAAGGCCAAGAGACAGGCATGGAAAGAATGGAAGAACGGGGGGAGCAGGGTACATTACATAGAGACCAAGAGGGAAGCTAGGCGACAAGTATACTTAGCTAGGAGGGAAGCAGAGGATAGAAAATTCAAGCATGTTTTACAACGTGAGGACCAGAAACAGGAGGTATTCAAGATTGCGAGGCAGTGTGTCAGAGATAGTTGTGATGTCATTGGAGAGAAGTGTATCCGGAATGATAAAGGTGAGCTTGCCCTCACAAGTGCTGAGAAGAAAGATGCATGGAAGAGTCATTATGATAGATTACTAAATGAGGAGAATGCATGGGAAGAAGAGACCCTACCCCACGTAGACCCTATAGAGGGACCAGCAGTACAAGTCAGCGGCAGCGTAGTAAGTAAGGCAATCAGAGATATGAAGATAGGGAAGGCAACCGGTCCATCGGGTATAGCTGCCGAGATGCTGAAGGCATCTGGGTCTGTAGGTCACACTATAACCACACGTATCGTTAACCAGGTGATACTAGAAGGGGCCATACCAAAAGATTGGTGCAGTAGCATCATTGTCAACTGCTACAAAGGTAAAGGCGATGCACTAGATAGAGGAAACTATAGAGGTATAAAGTTGATGGACCAGGTCATGAAAGTAACAGAAAGAGTTATAGCACAGCTGATTAGGGACCGGGTGAATATAGACGAGATGCAATTTGGGTTTGTACCAGGGAAAGGCACCACTGATGCCCTCTTCCTTGTGAGGCAATTACAGGAAAAGTACCTAGCTAAAAGTAAGCCACTCTACTTGGCATTTGTCGACCTTGAGAAAGCCTTTGACAGAGTTCCACGTGCAGTAATCTGGTGGGCTCTTAGAAAACTAGGAGTAGATGAATGGCTTGTGAAAGTGGTACAAGCCATGTATAGGGGAGCAGTCAGCAAAGTTAGGATTAGCAATGAGTATAGCGAGGAATTTAGCGTACAGGTTGGGGTGCACCAGGGCTCTGTTCTTAGCCCTCTCCTGTTCATCATAGTCCTGCAGGCAATAACGGAGGAGTTTAAGACCGGATGCCCATGGGAACTCCTGCATGCTGATGACCTCGCACTCATAGCTGAATCTATGGTAGAACTAGAGAATAAATTCCAAACCTGGAAGCAGGAACTAGAGAGAAAGGGCCTCAAAGTCAACATGACAAAGACTAAGGTCCTTGTAAGTAGACGAGAAAACAGAACCCAGATCCCCTCAGGGAAATGGCCTTGCTCAGTATGTAGGAAAGGTGTAGGTAGGAACTCCATTCTCTGCCCCAAATGCAAACAATGGGTACACAAGAGATGTAGCGGGATCTCAGGAAGCTTAATTAAGAATGTAGGATTCACATGCAGCAGCTGTGCTGAAACAGCAAGCAAACAGCCACAGGAAACAAGTACCACCAATCTCTGGGAGGGCCCTGTAGAAACAGTAGACAGCTTCTGCTACCTAGGTGACCGAATTAGCAACGGAGGTGGGTGCTCAGAAAGTACAATAACTAGGGTAAGAACGGGATGGAAGAAGCTACCACTGCTAGCTGCAAAAGGCTTCTCCCTCAGAATGAAAGGCAGACTGTATGATGCGTGTATCCGAACAGCGATGTTGCATGGTAGTGAGACCTGGGCGCTGAAGGTGGAAGACTTACGTAGATTAGAGAGAAAGGAAGCCTGCATGCTCCGATGGATGTGTAACAGTAATATACGTGAACGACAAAGCATAAATGAATTGAGAGAGAGACTGAGCATAAGAGGAATCAAATGCTGCGTGCAGGAGAGGCGGTTACGCTGGTATGGACATGTGATGCGTATGAAGGATGACAGCTGCATAAAAAGGTGCAGAGCACTAGAAGTTGATGGAAACCGCGGAGTGGGGAGACCCAAGATGACTTGGGATGAGGTGATAAAAGCCGACCTTACCCAACTACACCTCTCAAAGTCAATGACACACGACCGTGACTTCTGGCGTCACGCAGTAATACAGGGTACCCGACCTCCCATGGGTACATGCTGAAGCATATAAACAATATGCCCCCACTCCCCCCACCGCAAGGTGGTCGTGGAGGTGCCACGGCAAAAAAGCACCCAGCTCACACTGTAAAGTGGACGTGTAGGCGCCACGAAAAAGCACCCAGCACTCACTGTAAATGAGGTTGGTGTTAGGAAGGGCATCCAGCTGTAGAAATCAAGCCAGATCAGTTCCTGTATGAGCAAGGCATGGTCAGCCGACCAGACACTGCCCACAACAGGACAACCCGTCTAACCCATGCTAGCGTGGAAGAACGGACGTAAAACGGTGATGATGATACAGCTCGAAAGTGACACAGAGGAGACTGAGGTTAGCTGGACATGCCCACCGACATCCAGATTTGACACTGCACTCAGTGCTCCTGTGGGAGTCCCTGTATGGACACACTGGAAGAGGAAGACCAAGGTTAACATATGTTGATGCCCTAAGGACAGACACTGGTCTCTTGGAGACGCAGGACATGGCAGCTATAATGAGGGACAGAGACCGCTGGAGAGAACTCGTCTATCGATCTCGAGAATTTTACCCACCCTAGACATATATATAAACACACATTAATATACGCATGCACTTACGTAAACAAATATATAAACATGCACACACACACACACGTACATATATAATATACTCGTGTGTGTGTATGTGTTGTTACCCCCAAGTCAGCCCTAATTAAACAGACATAAATAAAAAAAACATGCCAGATATGCCTGTATCTTTAATATTTAGGAGTACATTCCTTTAAATGGTAGGTAGTGATTTGATGGATTTGCCTCTTATTTCTAGCATTATTGTCGTTATTTTGGAAGTATTCATCAGAACACTAAAGCCTGTCATCCTTCATGAAATTGGCTGTTATATACTTGTACATGTGTTTTTTTTTTATTCCCTACTTTCTCTGTTACCATTCCACCCTTATTCTACTATTCTTAGTTTCTTGAAGAGCTTGTGTAATCCCCCACCCTAACCCTGCCTCATTTGTGTGTGTTTTTTTACTTATTTTTTTAAAACACTTTCTCTTCAAACACTTCTCTACCTTCTCCCATCTCTTGATGATACAGTTGTGTTTGGCAACTTATAAAACAAATAGCTATTGAGTACAGCAAACTCTCCTCTTCCTCTGTTTCCTCTCATCTGTTATTGATGTTAGCTACTTAGCTTGGAATAACTTGCTAAATGCCAACCTGTAAAGGTGAAGCTGTTGCTGCTATTCTGCTGTATTGGAAGAGAAAATAAAAGTTTCAATTGAAGCAATCAATGTGAACTTTACTTATCACACATATACATCACTGTGAAGTTATAGATATATTATCTCTTATGTCACTGTTCAGAATATTAACCATCTTTTATTACTTCTTCATCTAGACCTCTCTCACTTCTCTACCACAAACTTTTATTTAGGACACAGATGGTATAAAGGTCATTACAAAAATGCTAATTCTTCACTTATCCTCAAGCTATTTGTCAGGCTAACATGATTCCTGTTTCTGTTGTGTTTAGCATTTTTCTTGAGATCATCTCTGAACAAGACCCAGTCACAGCTAGGTCAACACTGAAACATGTTGAAAATAATATTTCACCCAAAGAATGCCTGTTATAGATTTGATCTTGCAACTCTTGTACACTACTGATTAAGAAATCAGTATTTTGTTAAAGGTTGTGGTTTTGTTGTTCTAATCCCCAGCTTAATGTGAGTGTTTCTCAAATATCAAATGATCTAGACCGGCGTTTCTCAACCATTTAATCACGACACATTATACCAGCATTCAGCTTATTTTCTGAAGTTTGTATAAATTTTATCCAATAACTGATTATGAAAAAGTGCTTTTATTTTTTAAATGTTAAATACAGAAAGGGGTTATCTTAAGAAGGTTTTGAACTACTGCTCTAGATGTTTGTTAATGTTCTGTGACTAGCAATCTTGTTTTTCAACTCTTACTAAATCAAGCATCCTCTTGACCAGTAAAGCTGCAATAGATTAATATTCAATCCAGAAAGGTGGAGTTGTGAAAGTATTTCCTCACTAGCTTAGTGTTTTGTAAGGCTGAGATAGGTTCCAACTCCATGTTAACCTGTATAACTGTGTATTTAATGTGATGAACTGTTGGAACGACAAAGAGACCAGTTAAGGCCTCCTTTAAATGGAAACCAGAAGTGGGGGCATAGGAAGCTAGACAAATCCCTCAAGATCTGCTTAAGA
This sequence comes from Eledone cirrhosa, assembly GCA_964016885.1. NCBI lineage: Eukaryota > Metazoa > Mollusca > Cephalopoda > Octopoda > Eledonidae > Eledone > Eledone cirrhosa. The sequence continues at coordinate 183,617,271 of OZ024743.1, forward strand.
TATTTGGAAGAAAACCTAATTTGACATGACCTCTTGTCCCTCAATGCTCTATATGGAGCAAAGGGAACTAAAGAAGAAGATAAAGAAACGTGTACATTAAATTTGACTTCTTTCGATAGAAAGGCTGGTCTCTTAACTAAGAGATGATTACTCTTTCATTTGATGTTTAGATAAAGTCAATTAGGAAAGTTCTAGATTCTTAATGTTAGTATGTAAACATTTATTAGCATAACCTAATGTCTTAATGACAGCAAACATTATCTGATAATTAGTATACAATAACTGTATATAACACTTGACTATAAATATCTTCCTTTTTATCAACATTTGATGTCCACATCAGTTTAACAACTGTCCATTACTGAACTACAGACAGTTTTACTGTCTAATATAACAATATCTGGTTTATCACGTCTGAATTTAACAATTATCTTTAACCAAAGATTTCCATTTATATTCCTTATCATTACAGGACATAGCTGCATACATATATGAGAGTGACAGCGAAGTGTGTTAGTGCAGAAAAGAATTACAAAGACATTATTTTTTAGCTTCTTCAGGGATGTATATTGAAAAAATATGTATACACACAAAGACATACATGGTAGAGTTGGGGCTATAATAAATTGCATCTAGCCCACACTGAAAAGTGGTAGGGCTGGGACAAAAAGCATCCATTCCGCATTGTAAAGTGATAGTGCTGGTGCCGTGATAAAAAACACCCAGTCCATCCTATAAGGTGGTAGTGCTGGTACCATGATAAAATACTCCCAGTGTATATAAAATGGAATATATGAGCAAAACATGGTCACCTAACCTGTCTAGCCACAGTACATGATGACATGTCTAACATGGAAAGTATGGAAAAAAACATAATGATGTCTTATGTGAAGTGATATAGTTATCGTTCATTGAAAAATCAACTTTGATCTATGTTAGTGATTTTTTTTTTATTGAAGTATTTATTAGTCTGAGATGGATATATTGGTGAAGGATTATTCCTGTACAGAACATGGAATGGAAGGAATAAACTTCCATGTGTTTTGATGAAGAGTCCAACCCTTGCTAGCAGGGAAAGCAGACATTAAAACGATGATGATGATGATGATGATTCCAGTTATTTGATCAATGAAAATAACCTATAACCTGTTCGTGAAATTAATGTGTAAGTGGCTGAGTATTCCACAGATACACGTACTCATAGCGTAATTCTCAGGGAAATTCAGCAGGACACTAAATGTAACAAGTCTTGTGCATTGCATTATAGCTATAATCTATCTGATAAGCTTCCAAACAGTTTCTGTCTACCCAATTTCGCTGACAAGGCCAGGGTCAATCCAAGGATATGGTAAATGACACTTGCTCCAGATGCAATGAGATAAAATGTAGTAGTTAATGATTGTAAAACAACCTCACTCATTCATCTATGCTGCAGCCAAGAGGAGCTATAGAATACAATCGGGATATAAGTGGCCGAAATGGGGTTCCTCCGAAGGTTCTTTGGAGTAATGTTACTTGATAGAGTGTGTAGCTTGGAGATCAGAGAGTTACTCCAGCTAGAGCCGCTACTTCTCCAATTTGAGAGATCACAGCTCAAATACTATGGTCATGTGGTTAGAATGTCTCAAGAAGAATCGCTGGACAGATGTTACGGGCAAAACCAACCAGCAAGAGACCCAGAGGTAGACCCACCTCAAGCAAGATGGTTGGATAACATCTGTGAGCTCGGCTAGTCTCACTTGAGGATCCAGCCGGATTAATTGGAGTTAGTTGCTTCTGACGGGACCCAATGGAAGGCATGCTTGATGACTCTGCCCCCATGACAAGTGAGCAAAGAAATGTTTCAGAATATTGCAATTCTGGAGATAAAATGTTAGATGTTTTAGTGCAAAATTTTGAGAGTGAAGCAGGATAGGAATGAATATAAGAATGAGACAAATAGATGGTAAGATGTATGGTTATTGCAGTGGGTAGGAAACATAGCTTGTTATTTAAAGGTACCACCACCATTGTAATAGTCATATGGTGGTGGTGTCAGTGAAGGAAAGCTTGGCAATCAGTTGGATGGTTTTTTTTGAAGTGAAAGGATGTCTAGTTTCTGTTTTTTATGTGTAATAACTGTATTGCTTTTAGATTTGTGATCAGTTCTGTGGTGTATATGGCCATCAGCTGTTCAGAGTTGAAATAGTTTCAGACCGAGGAGACCCAGTCTTTGAGATGTAGTTTTAGCTATATTAACTCAACATGCAGTAGCAAGACATGAATAGCAACCATTTAACTGATAAATTAAGTTTAGTTGATAAAAATATTTTGCTTTTGATAATATTATGTATGATAAGTGTTGTTACTAATTGCATTTAATATATTATTAACATATTTATTTAAATCACATATTTTGAATGCACCTGCATTTTAAAATATTTAATAAATTATTTCTAATTCATATGAAAAAGTGTTTAGCATAATTGACTGCATCACATTAAATATGTCTTGAGTCTAATACTACAAATTTGCAAAGCAGTATTTCCACAAGTAAAGATAATATAAACATTTAAATTAAACTCATTTCAAGAAATATTCTGTTAAATTTTTTCAGGAGTTAAAAATATGTGCTCTCTGTATGAAAATATTAGAAATTGAAGATGTGGGACTCACTTCATGATTGTAGTTTCAATTCCTGGTGGTGTGTTATTACCTTTGGCAAGACACTTTATTTCATTTTGCTCCCGTACAGTCAGTTGGCAAAAATGAACTGTTCCTGTAATTGAAAGGGCCAGTTTTACCATACACTGTTACATTGAATCTTCCTGAGAATTATGTTATGGGTACACATGTTTATGGAAAGCTCAGACACTTATATATTAATTTCATGAGCAGGCTGTTCTGTTGTCTGTACACTCATTGTCGGAACTAACAAAGATCCAACACACACATCAGAAGTTTTAATAAGTATTGAAGGTTTTAGCTATGAGTAGAAAAGACATTGTTTTTGTGACTTGGACTATAATATCCAATACCTTTATCATTCTGTCTGCAGGGCACAACCCAATTACCGCTCAAACTGGGGTGTAGAGTCTGTTTCTCTCTCCCATTCTTTTGTTGCTTAATTCTCTTTTTTCTTTTTCTTTTTCTTTTTCTTTTTCTTTTTAAATATTATTTTTTGTAAAGTGTTTGTTTTGGTGTCACAACAAAAACAGTGCCCAGCTCACACTATAAAGTGGTTGTGTAGGTGTCGCACCAAAAGTACCCAGTCCACACTGTAAATTAGGCTGGCATTAGGAAGGGCATCCAGCTGTAGACACCAAGTCAAAATCAGTTCTGTATGAGCAAGACATGGTGATCTGATCTGGCTTGTATCACAAAGGGACATTTCATCTAACCCATGCTAGTGTGGAAAATGGATGTTAAACGGTGATGATGATGATGTAAATATTATTAAATGTACTTGCTGTTTCTCACACAATGAAGGAAACCAGGTTAAGTAACTTGGGGCATCAGTGTGTAATGGAACTCAGAACAGACATTTTGTTCTTTCAGTTTTAAGATGGTAATGTGTGTGTGTATGTCTGTGTCTACGTGTGTGTCTGTGTCAACGTTTGTGTGTGTGTCTACAGTTGTGTTTGTGTCCCATAATTTAGGAGTTTGGCAAAAAAAAAAAAAGAAGTACCAGACTTGAAAAAATAATTTTGACTAAAACAGGTTCTCAAGCATGGCAGTAGTCTGACTGAAACCAATAAAAGAATAAAAAACCAGACCAAATGTATAGTACTAGAAGCTGGAAGGAGTGTTTAAGGACTCTGCTCTCATCACCCTCCCAAGAATAAGTGGGCGAAGGAGAATGAAGAAAACTTTTTAAAAGGGAGGCTAATATATAGTCAGAATTTTAAATGCTCAAACACTTTTTCTGCTGGCTGCTTGAAATTTCAGGGCTTTTGGCTGACTCTCTAGAGAAAGGAGGGAAGGTTGATGGAATATTTAGCTGATTACTACTGGAATCCTCTACATGGTCACTTGACATGCTAGAAATAGTAGTCAAATATCTTCTCCGTCTATTTCACCCTATTGTCTTAAAGACTAAAGGACAACGATGCCCCTGGTATTAAAATCAACCTCACCCCCACCTGATAGTCACAGCTTGAATGCCTTTGATCATGTCTGCTTGCTCAAGGCTGACATCGGGTTAAACATCAACTGAATTCTTCCTCTTCTTTCTTTTTTCTTTTTCTTCTTTGGCCACTTATTCCAGAGAAGGTCATATGGGCAAAGTCCTCAAACACTCCTTCCAGCAGGTCCTGTCAGAAGCAACTGATCCGGCTGAATCCCCAAGCGAGACCAGCCAAGCTCATGGATCTTATCCAACCATCTTGCTTGGGGTTTACCCCTGGCTCACCTACTAGTTGGTTTTGCCCATAAAATCTGTCCAGTGATTCATTCTTGAGACATTCTAACCACATGCCCATAGTATCTGAGCTATGATCTCTCAATTCGGAGAAGTAGCAGCTCTACCTGGAGTGATTCTCTGATCTCAAGCTATGCACTCAGTTGAGCAATGTTACTCGGAAGAACCCCATTTTGGCCGCTTGTATTCAGTCATATTCTTTCGGTCATTACCCAAGATTCATGACCATAGGTAAGAGTTGGCACAAATACTGAATTGAAGATAGCGAGTTTGGCTTTTACACCTACCTCCCTTCTGAATGCTGAAGAAGGTGCATTACTGCACCAGCTCCTACAATTCTTGCACTTAATTCATCGACTGAAATGATGGTGTGGTCACTTCCCGAATGCCTTTTATCTATAGTTCTGCTTGATGAGACTGACCTAGAGCTAAAGAATCAATGAAAAAATAAAATTAAAAAGGTAGATGTCGATATGTATACGAATTTATGAACTTTTAAAACCACTTTGAAAAGTTTAAACTTGTGTTTTCAATTTAAAAAAAAAAAGGACTGAAATTCACCTCCCTCCTTTTTTATTTCATGCACCAATCCCCTCCCCCCACACACACAAAAATGAATTTTTACTATTGAGAAACAAAAAGAGCACTATTGTTTTTAATTTTTAGTTTGTTTATGATCTGTTAGAAAGGTCACTGCAGTTTCATCTTGCTATTTGACAGAGTATATTTTATATTAAACTGAAACAATAACATTTGAAGAAACTTGTGCTGACCTCTCTATCCTCAAAAATTTGGTACAAATTTCAAATTTTTCTTCCTCTCGGTCTACTTAGCCAAGTTTTTACATTGATTATATGGCAAATATGATCACCAGAGTAGATGTCAGCTCCTGGCCACCTTTTTTTCTAATATTGTTTTAATGATTTATCATAGCTTGAATATTTCCTCAAAGACAAGTTGTTAAGTCAACTCATTTCAAGCTGTTTCAAAATCTGAAAGACAGGCAGCCCACTTGAGGAAGGAGCCCCATGGGGTGGGATGCTGTTGCAGGAGGTATCTCTGGCCACTCTCTCTCTCGTAATGCCTTTGTCATTTTTTTTTTCAGGGCATTGCTGAGGTACCCTCCTTTCCCTTTCTTTCCTTGCTTGATTCTTTTTTTTCTTTTTCTTTTCATTTCCTTTTTTTTCTTTCTTTTTTGTTCTCTTTTTTTTTTGTTTTTTTTAATAGTGTTTTTTTGTATAAAAAGCTTTGTAGAAATATATGCTGTATCGTATTTGGACATTGTGTTTCTAGGACTAACTACATCATCAGATATATAATTTCAATCTTTGTTTAAGACTGTGATTCGATGGGTCTGGCTGATATTTTCAACAAGTCAATTGACAATTTAAAGGCTCTTTCATTCATTGGGATAGGGAGAAGTTTTTTTCTTTTTCTAATTTCACGTTTTGCTGACACTATAAGTTTTCAGCTGTCAGTCATCTTGTTTCATTTCATATGTAGAAAGAAATAGAAAAGCTAAAGAAGACCAAGAGAAAAAACTTCCCATTTCCACACATTTATTAGAAATATGAAGCGATCTTGTCTCTGCCAAATTAAAGAAAAACTCTATAGTTCATCGTATTGAATGTTAAAAGATTTCTTAGAATATGTTAGCAGGTGTTAAGGGGGAAAACTAGGGCGGCAAGGCATTATAAAAAACTGTTGATGCAGCAGTTAAGATTGTTGACATCGGTCTTGTAATTTCTTAGTATATTCTAGTAACACCACACCACCGAAAACAAACAAAGGGGTGGGTATGAGACCTCTCGATCTGCTAGAAATAACAGTCAAACATCTCCCAAATTACATCTTGTGTTGTACTTTGTATAGTTTTGGCAAGGTTTTAATGGTTAGATGCCCTTCCTATTATAACCACCTGACTGTGGACTGAGTGAATTATTCATGCCTCCAGTACTAGAGAATTTACCTTACTGGAATAAATGTCCTGTCTACCATGTATCAGTTTTTATTCAGAGTGACTGTCTTCTAGATGGGGTGCTTTCTCCATGGTTTATGGAGCCCACGTCTACCCTATACTATCTTATATAACTAAAGAACAAATTAGATAATACATTGGACCTTTGTTGATGTTGACAATTAATGTTCCAGTTGATTCGATCAACAGAACAACCTTCACGTGAAATTAACTTGCAAATGGCTGAGTATTCCACTGACACACATACCTATAACATAGTTCTCAGGGAGATTCAGTATAATACAATTTGTGACAAGACAAAACTGGCTTTTTGAGCTACAGATACAACTTATTTTTACCTGCCAAGTGAAATAGAACGTGAAATAAAGTGTCTTGCTCAAAGACACAGCACACAACTTTGATTGCTGGCTGAATACCCTAACTACTAAACCACAGCACACCTTTATTACATTGGATTATATATATCCACCAAAACACCAAAAATTTTGCGATAGTCACAACTGGAATAATATAAACTATAAAATCTGTTTGACTTGGGGTTAAACAACAGCACAAAAAATAAATTACTTTTACTAAATGACATAATATTGAAGGGGAAGTTCTTGTTTATATTTTTGAGGGATTTTATTGATGGACGTTCTTTCTAGCCCAAACTACTCTTCAAACTATATTTTAAGTAATGTTACTTAATTATTGATAAGTAAACTTTCTTGTCCTACTTATTCATGAACCTATGATGGAAGTTGTTCCAGCTATGATGGAAAGAGACAGCATTCATCCTCTGTAGTGCTCGTGCCTGAATAAATTGTATCCAGTACACTCTATTAAGTGGTTGGTGTTAAGAAGGGCATCCAGTCATAGAAACCATGCCAGAAATGGAAACTACAATTAAGACATGGTCTCATAACACATCGAAGTAGGACAGTAACAGCCCATCCAACCCATAACAGCCCATCCAACCCATGCAAGCCTGGAAACTTGTTATAAAAGGATGATGATGATGCCCTTGAACGCATTAATGCTAAGTCATCTTGTGGTTGACATATATACTAACAACTGATTTTGTTCTTGTTACGTCAGTGTTTCTGCCTTTTTATCAAGAGAACCAACTACTCAGAATAAACTGTATATTATTACTTTGTTATACAATCTCTATGACTATCTTGGAAGGTTTATCACATTGACTATTTTTATTTGGTTTACACATAATTTTAACATGCACATTGAATATATTCTTGTGTGTGTGTGTTTATGATACTCAAACATGTACATACACACACACACGCACATAAATCTTTATTTATAAATTGCCATTATGATAAGTTTATTTATATTAGGAAAAAATGTATTTGTTCATCATTGTCACCATTGCTATTGCTATCATCATCATCAACATTGCCTGTATTTAACAATCTTTGCTTTTAATATGGCCACTATTGAATCCATGCCATCAATGAGGACGGCAATTACGTTGAATATATTTGATTTTTGGAGTCCTGTATGACTATGTCATAAAAACCAAGTTTACTGGACATATGGACACTCATACAAACTGGGAAATTTGCATTTTGATAAATTACTGGTTTGTATAAGAGAAACTCTATAGTTTATGTTGATTACTGATGTGTAGAAGTGATTAAAGATCTTCATCATTATTTAATGTTTGATTTCCCTACTAGCAAGGGTTGGACAGTTCTTCACAGACCAATTCAGTACTGAAGTTGGACTACTGACCTCCCAGACCAGGTGTTGAACTGAAGTTCATCTACTGACCTATCAGATAGACCAGGTGTAGTACTGAAGTTGGTCTCCTGACCTTCCAGACAGGCCAGGTGTAGTACTGAAGTTGGACTTCTGACTTGCCAGACAAGACTGGTGTCCACACCTCGATTACATACAGTCCCATGTCTTACCATATGTATTATATCACAACAGCATCACTTTTGAGACTGAAGGGTCCATCCAACCCTTTGTTTGACACATTTTCTATGGCTGGTTGCCCTTCCCATCACCAACCACTTTACATTGTGTACTGGGTGCATTTATCATGTAGATCACCAAACACTAGAGAGATTGTCATGTCTTTGATACAACTGAAGGGTCCATTCAACCCTTTGTTTGGCATGTTTTTTACAGCTGGGTGCCCTTCCTATTGCCAACCACCTTACAGGGTGTACTGGGTGCATTTTCTAGAGAGGTTGATGATTATTGTCTCAACTGAAAAGCATTCCTTGCTTTGTGGGGGTTGGGGAGCAAAAGGAGAAGGAAGATAAGTATGAAGTTATGGATGTATGGCAAGTATGAATTGATGAATAAGTGGGAAGGGGGCATCAGTCAGGTTACAATGAATGCTGGTGACTAGCTCTTCATCAGTACAGCATAGTACCAGCCCTTGTGGTTCTTTGTCATCTCTTGTGAGGTTTAGTTTCTTAAGGTCAGTCTCCTCTACCTTGTTCTAAGTCTTCCTGGGTCTGCCTCTTCCATGGGATTTCCCTGCATCTCTTTATACAGCTGCCATCTTCCATACACATAGCATGTTCATACCAGCTCAGTCGTCTCTCTTGCACACTACATCCAATTCCTCTTATGCTGAGTTTTCCTCTCAGTTCACTTATGTTGCATTGTTCATGCACACTGACATTACACATCTTTTGGAGCCTACTCCATTTCTTTCTAGCTTTCTCAGATCTGCAGCCATGGTCCATGTTTCATTGGCATGTAGCATTGCAGGCCTCAGATACTCTACCCTTCAACTCTAAGAGAGAAGCCCTTTGTTGTCAGCAGAGGTACCAGCTCCTTAAACTTCTTCCTGCCTGTTCTTATCACATTTACATAGAAGCCTCCTCCACTGCTGATTGATAAGAATAATATTTTAATAATTTATTTCTATGATATAATTTCACAAATGTTCAGCATAAATGTACAAATAACATATAGGATTACTCCTACATATAGGAGTAACTTTGGAAAAATAACTATTTACAACAACAAATGTAGGATACAGCTGAGTTCCTCCATAAAATCAGATCATCAGCAGCCCGTCTGAGGAAGGCACCCCACGAGGTGGGGTGGCTGTTGCAGCAGGTGTCACTAGCCATTGTCTGCTGAAATGCTTTTGCAGTATTGTTTGCAGGGCCCTGCCCCAAGTATAGAGGCTTTCACCCTCTTTACTTCCCCCTCTCTTTCTGCCGTGGCCTCATAGTCCTTGCTTTTCCCTCCTTTTCCTCACATTTATGGCATTTTCTCCTACTTTCCTATACAGTCAGATCTCATGAAAACATAATCAGTGAAGAAATCATATTTATATAACTGTTTCACAGATTTCACACAGATGGTAGAGCTCTAGATGTATCTTAGAATTTTGCATTTAACCCTTTAGCATTTACATTACTCTATATTTACTATTGTATTTTCACAGTAAAGACTCTACCTCATAATTATCTCACATAATATTGAATCTATGCGATTTTGATATCATTTATTTTGAGAACAAGACCTTAACATCAATGGCCGGTTACAACCAGTTTTAACAGAAAGAGGTGTGCGAATTCTGGCCAGATATAGCCGGTTTAAATGTTAAAGGGTTAAACATTGATCACTTACTCTTTTATCTCATCCTTAGAATAAATACCAGTGATATACTGGTGTTCAATTCCATACTTTCCTGTTCTTTTATCCCCTCCTTGGGGAAAAAAGAATCTTTGGTATTGTTTATAAAATCATATTCTACCTTGTATCTTCTAAAGTTAATTTGGCACAGATGCAGCTAAATTGATCACAAGATCTGGAGCAAAATGTCTGGAATTTTAGTTTAGTTTGTATGAAATGATAACGGAAATGTTCTTATGAAATATATGTAACTTTCTATGACGTTAGACTTTCTTTCTATTGTCATTGGTAAATATAAAAGTAGTTATCTTCATTTATCTGCATGGAAAAGGAAAGAAAAAATCATTCTCATAACCTGACAATGTAATTTGGAGGATGTATTAATAATAATAATAATAATAATAATAAGAGGGAAGAAAAAAAGAGCACTGTCTATCTATTTATAAGAAGCTTAATGTTTATCATCATCATATCTGTTTTTCCATACTTTTCATGGGTTAGACAAGTCTTCTTCAGCGCAATGCCTCTCCTCCTCTTCTTTCTATCCTTTGTCATCTCCTTTGTGAGTTTCATCATCCTGAGATCAGCAGTCACCACAATTGACCAGGTTTTTCTTTTGCGTGTGTGTGTGTGTGTGTGTGTGTGTGTGTGTGTGTGTGTGTGTGTGTGTGCAGTATCATCATTATCATCATCTTTTCAACCACTTTTCTATTCTTGCATGGGTTGGACCAATTCTTCTAAAGCACAGTTTTCCACCACCTGTTACATTCCTTTGTCATTTCCCTTGTGAGGACCAGGATCCTGGGATCAGTTCTTACCACTTCCACCCAGGTGTTCCATGCTTCATTATTCTTGTACATTAACATTACACATCCAGCAGAACACATTAGCCTCAAGTCTTTCTAATCTTCACACCTACCTATCCAATGTTCATGTTTCACTACCATGTAATACTACACTTCAAATGCAAGTGTCATATAATTTATCCTTTGCTTGGAGAGAGAATCCTTTTTATTGTCACACAGAAGTAATAGCTCCCTGAAGTTGTTCCATCCTGTGTCTGGGACATGGAATCTCCCCCACCAGATTTGAGCGATGTAGTTCTTCTTTTCTTTAAGGAGGGTGATAAGCACTACTGCAATAACTGCCAAGGAATAATTCCAAGATAGTTATTGTGGCCAAGATATTTGCCACCACTTCACTACAATGTGCATATATATATATATATATATATATATATATATATGAGTGTGTGTGTATGCATATATGTGTGTGCATGTCTATATATGTGTGTGTGTATATGTATATATATATATATGTATATATATGTGTTTATATATATATATATAATGTATATATATGAGGAAGAAGTAACCAGAGCAAGGAGAGAGAGAGAGAGATGTGTGGTTAAATGATGTTGGAGTGGGGGATGCTGGTAGTGAGGAAAGAAAAACAAGGAATGGTGAAGTAGTGAGCTAGAGACTGTACATTCCTTATGAAAACAATAACAATACAAAGAAAAAAAAAAGAAAAAAAAAACAAAAAACAGATTTACTTAAATCAATATTTAGAAGTAACCCCCTGCCCTGCCCCTCCCGGAAGTTGACTTTGGAGTGAGAGCTTTTGGCTTCGAACTGAAATGTTGAGGTATCAAATTCCAAGTTCCAATGCTCCTTAATAGGATCTATCGTGTGGTAGGCTGGTTTGTTGTTTCTTTATCTCCCCTCCCCTCTTGTTCCACAAAGTACACAACAATACCAAGATGTAACATTTTCATCACAAGCACCAGATACAGAGGGGAAAAGAAAGAAAACGTTTCCATGTTGTTATTTGAAACTATTCTGTTATTGGGAGAATGTTCCGAAAAATAATGAATTTCAACATTTTGCTTTGTTTAAATTTGGAGGGGTCGGGTGGCTTGAGAGTGCTGCTCCCCATATATTAGGTGAGGACCACATCTGGCAAGTTTGACCATGTTGCCTCCACTACTGCACATATACATACATAGACATACTACTACACACACATACTCACACTACCACACTGAAGCTGTTGAAAAAGCAGATGATTCAATCTGTCATTTTTCCTCTTACTTTCTTGTGTTTGTGTAACTTGTCCAGGTAATATTTACCTGGACAAATACACAAGAGTGACAAACTCAGAGTAGTGTCAGTATGAACCACCAGATTCAAATGAATCTCTCCCTTTCTTTCTCCTCCTCTCCCTCACTTTCTCTCCTCTTTCCCACCCTCTTCTCTCTCACAGTCATTTTATCAGTAAAATCAATAGAGTGTAAGATAGACTTTATTGCTGTATGGTGATGGTTTGACAAGTGTTTCATCTTCCAGTATAGAGTTTAAATATTTATGGTGAGTACAGCTGCACTAGTCTCACAATAATTAATGAATCAATGCCTTAACCTTTTTGTTACCATATTCCTAGTGAAGATATTCAAGACTTTGCAAAGATTCCATAATATTACTTACTCATTAAGCCAGTGTTTGGAACATAACTTAACAAAGGTTCTTACATAAAATTTCAATGGAAGGTTTTTAGATAAATATTGAAAAAAACATAACAGATGTATAATAGCTCCTTTGCCTGTCCAGATCAGCAGCCCTCATTTCAGTATTGACTTTGTCTATGTAGACCCATCCAACTCTTGCTAGCTGGGACAGAGGAAGTTAAAACAACGATGATAATGATGTTAAAGTCTTTGCAACAAAGTTTTGCATCATTTAATCAGGGGAAGTTTCATGTGGTTTGGTACAAAATGGTATAGACAAAGAAGAGAAGGAAAACTAGGATAATTACTAGAGGATTGTGGTATCTTCTGCTAATAACAGTGAATATGTATACACACTATCTTCCCATTTCGTGGTGGTAAACCCCTCATGTGGGATGCCACATACAGCAACACATTCGCCAATGGCAACCTGGTGCAGTCTACGACTAGCCCTGGCTCTGCTGCACTTCAGGCTGAGGAGGGAAAATTCTTCAAATATTGGTTGCTCTCCGGCAGGTTTGCAGTTGATCCCGTAGCAATGGAGATTTCTGGTGTCCTTGGCCCTAGGACCACCTCCTTACTCACCATCATCTGTACTGGAGTCAACTATTTACTCCACCTACTTACAAAACTGTACTGGACTCAACATTCTACCCTGGAGTCAACTTACAAAACTTGCTGTCTGTGGTAGTATATTGAAATAATTTCTCTATCATTTCTCAACTAAAAAAAAAATAGGAATTGATCAACAAAATCCCAGATCTTATTCACTTACCGAGTGGAGTGGAACTCATCAAATCAGACCAAGGAAACAATAATTCCATTGTTATTTCCATTGCTGATATTATCTACTGGTTGAAAATCTTGGCAGACAGAGCAACATGAAATAAAGTGTCTTGCTCAAAGACACTTGTATCACTTGTTTCAGGAACCAACCTCGCAACGTCATGATTGCTAATCCAATTCTCTAACCACTATGAACCTTCACAATAACTTTATTTAAAGCTTCATCATAGCGTTGTGTGTGTATAATATTTTGATTAATGTGTCTTTAATACCTGTTTTATATCGTTCGTTTGAAATGTTGAGATTTCCTAAGTGTTTTAACCTTTTCCAATATTGACGAGAGAAAATATTTCTAACAGTGCATTTTCTTTCTTGTTTCTTATTCTTTTTCTTCAATCAGTCGATTGTTTGCTATTTACAAATTCCTTGACACAGTTCAAGTAATATCTCATAACGAGAGGCATAGTCAAAGATATATTGAATTAGCAGCTCATCCAGCCTGAGTTTAAATTCACACTAGATATTTCATTTTTACAGAAAAATCAAAATATATTCTTCAGAACATCTGTTGAATCAGTGTCGTTGCATGGATCAGGTACATGGACCCTGACACAAGCACTACAGTCAATGTTGTTGTATGGATTAGGTACATGCCCTTGACTCAAACACTTGAGTCAGTGTTATTGTATGGATCAGGTACATGGACCCTGGTACAAGCACTTGAATCAGTGTTGTATGGATCAGCTAGATGGATCTTGACACAAGCACTTGAGCCAGTGTTGTTGTATGAATCAGGTACATGGACCTTGACACAAGCACTTGAGAAGAAACTAGATGGGGCATACACTAAAATAGTTAGGGTTGTATAAAACACAAAATGGTGTCAGTGTATTACAAGTGAAAGTTTATACAGAAACTTGCTGAAGATAACAACTTCAATTACTCAAAGACTTATGATTTGCAGGACATTGCTGGAGAAGTAAGCATGAAGTTATACACAAGCTACTATTGTGGGAACCAACTTATGGGAGATGCAGTAGAAGACCTGCTTGAACCTTGATCAATCAACTCTCAGACGATACAAACTTCAGTGGGGAACAGTTGCCAGGAGCAATGGAAAATCAGGAATTGTGGAGAGACTTTGTCAGGAATGTTTGACTGTGGTCTCAATGATTATTTTGTTGTATATTTTGGCTGTACACTCAATTTCACTAGCTGTCAAGAATAACTATTAGATTGTCTCAGAGTATTACTGGTCATAAACGGCTGTATTCAATTTCTTTTTTCTTCTCCAGGATAATCTCCTATTCCTTTTAAAAGACATGTCCATTTCTAGATGTTGCTTGTTATGGTGGGGTTTATATGTATCTAAAATACAATACTCTTGAATTAACTGCTAAGATTTTAAGGTAATAATATATTAAACTCTATAAACATTGATTTGAGAGAGAAAGAGCAATAGGACCACTGAAAAGATGTGAACCAATTATTTTATTTTTCTACTATACTTTTTTAAAATCCTGAAATTATTTATTTACAATTGTATAAATAACATTACCAATACAAAACACACTATTAAAGGGAACAAAAAAAAAGAAATAAAAAGAATAAAAAAAAGAATCAAACAATGAAAGAAAGGGAGAGGGTGAGAGACAAACACTACACCCCAGTCTGAGTGGTGCCTCAGCTGCACACCACAGACAAAATAGCAAAGGCATTACCATGGAGAATGGCTAGAAACAGCCACCCCACTTTACAGAGCTCCCTCTTCAAATAAGTCACTGTCTTATCATTTGATAGGCACCTATGTTATGGCCATTCCTTCATCCTAATTTCCTTTGTCTTCTCTCTGTTTTATACCACTTGCTATATATTACAATGGTTACTGAGATAATTTTGGACTTTTGCCTAATTGATAATGTAATTAAAGCTGCTTTGCCTGGTGTTAATCAATGAATCACTTGTTAAATAAAACTGAAATATATTGGCAGTTAAACAATACATGGGGCAAACAAAGTTATGTACTTTACCCAGGAGTAAATAGTATAGCTACTGTAGTAAAAATAGAACTCCTCATGTGTTCTGTAGTTTGTTACTATAGTATAGCTACTGTAGTATAGCTACCATAGTATAGCTTCTGTAGTAAAAATAGAACACCTCATGTGTTCTGTAGTTTGTTACTATAGTAGAGCTACTGTTGTAAAAATAGAACCTCTCATCATAGTATAGCTACTGTATTCAAAATAGAATTTCTCATGTGTTCTGTAGTTTGTTGCTATAGTATAGTTACTGTTGTAAAAATAGAACTCCTCCTCATGTGTTCTGTAGTTTGCCATCACACCCTTACTGTTCTAAAACCATTCTCTTATGAAATTCTTTCTCGGTTCAGACTAATGACTGCTTTATTGCTGATAATACAGGGTGAGCATAAAATCTCTCCCTGGTTATAAAATATCATATCTCAGATACAATTAGAAATTTTACTTTTTCATTGTTTTAATTTTATAAATTTCTAGTTTAAAGTTTTTCTGAACATGTTTTACATTTTCTCTTCTACAGGAAGTAGTTGTAATTTTCAGTAACAAAATGGCATCTATGAAACAAATAGCTCAGTGTTTTATGGTTTAAAAGACTTTACGTTCACCCTGTATTTTCTTTTTGTAACTTTTACTAAGAAAACTTCACAATAGTTACTAAATACCTGTACATTCAGTAACACATTTCAAACTTGATGTGTCTCATATGATACAAGATGGTTTAGTTGTATTGGTCACTTTCACCAGGTTTTGTTTGTAGTTTTATTTGTCACTTTCACCATGTTTTCTTTGCAGTTGTATTGGTCATCTCACACCATGTTTTGTGTGCAGTTGTTTTTGTTTGTTTTCTTGTACTGTCCAGGTTATAATACATGCTACTATCTGCATTCTTTCACTCCTTCATATTCTTTCTAAATTTGGTGAATGCAAGAAAAATAGTTTTAGTTTTATAGACCAGCAGCATCCATCAATGATTGATCAGTCCTATTTAGTTGAAGGGGTGGGAACCTGTAATATAGATACAATGTCCTATGGTATTAGTGAAGTGAGTTAAGTATTTCAACTGGGAATTTGATCATTGGGTTTAACACTTCCACTTGAGTATGTTCCAGCTGTATAGCTATTTAACATGTAGTGAGTGATAAGGGCCTGTAGATTAGGCCAAAAAGGTGTGAACTTTGGGTTTAACACTTCCACTTGAGTATGTTCCAGCTGTATAAGTAAGGGCGTGTAGAGAGTGATAAGGGTATGTAGATTAGGCCAAAAAGGTGTTGTTGAGCTGCAGTTATTAGAATATAATGTAACAGAACCAGAACATGTTAGAAGTTAGGTCTAGTAAACTAAGGATAGTTGTACCAAGTTGTTGAATATTAGTGTTGGTAATAGAGAGTACACACGAGTATATATGTGAAGGAAGATTTATCTTATTAGCCTCCACCCCCACCCAATATTTTAGTTGGTACTTAGTTTCAATTTGTTGGCATGAAGCATTTGAGAGAGAAACTAACATACTATCAAGAGATTTATACTAGATAACCTTTCCAGTGTACTTGATTCCTATTCCTGATAGATGAGACATGATATTTATACCAGGTAACCTCTCCAGTGTACTTGATTCCTATTCCTGATAGATGAGACATGATATTTATACCAGGTAACCTCTCCAGTGTACTTGATTCCTATTCCTGATAGATGAGACATGATATTTATACCAGGTAACCTCTCCAGTGTACTTGATTCCTATTCGTGATAGATGAGACATATTTATACCAGGTAACCTCTCCAGTGTACTTGATTCCTATTCCTGATAGATGAGACATGATATTTATACCAGGTAACCTCTCCAGTGTACTTGATTCCTATTCCTGATAGATGAGACATGATATTTATACCAGGTAACCTCTCCAGTGTACTTGATTCCTGTTCCTGATATTTGAGATAAGGCTCAAATACAATGAAATGCTAGGATATGAATTTTAAATCCTTTAACATGGTCTTTTTTCCAATATCATGTTTACTTGTGAATTTCATTTCAACACTGTATGTAGATAAAGATGAAAGATGGTTACAGCACAGGAATGTTTGGATCAGAAGAAGATTTAGAGTTCTGGGGTTATATCAAACCCTAGATAATTAGGGTTTATTGTAAAAGATATCTGAAGGGAAAGTAGATAAAACTAAAGAAAAAAAAATAGAGTAAGTCAAGTGATATACCAACTGTACCCTGTAAGTAAGTGAGCATTTGAAATATTAATATAATGTTAAATAGTATCCTAGATATGGGAGGCCTGGAACCGTATATACTCATATATATAAGCCGACCCCCTATTTTATGTCTGAGAAATAGGCAAAATTCCAAACCCTGTTTATAAGCCAAGGCAGGTAATCAACATATTGTGTTTAGATGGTGTGGTTTCGAAATTCTCATGAGTGGAGAATATATTTATAAAGTTTTAATATTTTGATGTTTAAAATGTTTTCAGTGTCGTTTAGAGTATAGTTTTTTGTTTCAAAATTCCATTACGTAAGGATTTTTACTAATTTCCTACCGTTTTGAAGGCCATCTCCATTCAAAACACATTAAAAACAATAGAAATTTCACCTTCAAAGTGAAACCTCCAAAGCAAAACTATTTTAGCACCTCATTTATGTAGAATTTGAAGTGAGTAAAAATTAGCAAAATATTGACCTTGAATATAATCAATCCACAAGACCCCAGCCCACCCCCCTTTTGCCATCAATTTTTTTGTCACATATTTCTCAACTTATATATGAGTATATACAGCAACTAATGTTAAACTAATAATGCTGATATAGAAAGTATTTTTTATTGCAGACAAAGTGGGTTAGTGTGTTTGTGTGTGTTTGCTTTTGTGTCCAATATGTTTTTGGTGAAGAAGCTATGAGGACTTCTGATTTCTCAGTGATCTTCAGTCATTTATGCTAAGGATCAATATCTTATGTTGATGCTACTACAGCATAATACAGTCTATTTGCTAAAGCCTACAAACTGACAAACACTGGTTGAATATTTCACAAATTAGTAATGTTAAGAAAGGATTAATTTCTAAGTTACTGCATCTGTGTTTCATAGACGTTTGTTCAGAGGTTTCAGATAATATTGGTATCTCACATTGGTCATCATCATCATCATGGCCACAGTCAAACATTCCTGACAAAGTCTCTCCATAATTCACAGTTTTCCATTGCCCCTGACAACTGCTCCTTATTGAGGTTTGTATTGTCTGAGAGTTGATCGATGAATGTTCAAGCAGATCTTCTCCTACTGCATCTCCCATAAGTTGGTTCCCACAATAGTAGCTTGTGTATAACTTCATGCTTACTTCTCCAGCAATGTCTTGCAAATCATAAGTCTTTGAGCAATTTTGGGCAAGTTTCTGTATACACTTTCATTTGTAATACACTGACATCATTTTATGTTTTATACAACCCTAACTATTTTAGTGTATGCCCCATCTAGTTTCTTCTCAAGTGCTTGTGTCAAGGTCCATGTACCTTATCCATACAACAACACTGACTCAAGTGCTTGTGTCAGGATCCATGTACCTGATCCATACAACAACAGATTGATTCAACACATGTTCTGAAGAATGTTATTTCAAGTGGCGAGTGTCAATCTTACTGTATTGATTGATCATTAGTATTCAATTCTTTCCTTGCCCCATCAGGTTGACGAATATGACTCCAGACACACACACACACACATAGAAACACAGACACACAGACATGCATGAAGACACTTTACCCAATGTGCCATACCGTGAAACAGAACCCCCAGCATATTTGGTTACAAAGTGAACTAGTTAACCACACAGCCATCTATACTCAATATGATATATATATTATTGTTATTGTTGTAAATCTGTAAATCCCATGACATCAGAAGAGATGTTCAGGAAATATCCTGATTCAAACAAATCCTCATATAATACTTTGTCCAATGAGAAAGCAAGGAAAAATATGAAACATGTCACTATTACAATGACTAAATCATCAAGCTATGTTCTTTTACTTTATGGAATGTGAATAAGTATTTTAAAAGTCAATTGACACCACATACTACTTTTAATCAGATTTATTTTTATTTCTTATTTAATTATTGCTCTGCTTAGCTGTTATTGTGTGTGTGTGTGTGTGTGTGTGTGTGTGTGTGTGTGTGTGTGTGTGTTTATATATTTATATGTACACATATATAGACATTTTATTAAGGCTAAATGGTGAGTCTTGTTACTCTGGAGTTTCACCTGTTTACCACTGGGTCATCAGATGACCCAAACATAAACAAATGAAACTCCAGAGTAACAAGACTCACTATTTAGCCTTAATAAAATGAATATTAAAACTCTATTTCGGTGTTGAGTACTCTTTTTTTCTCAGCCATCAACCACTTACGTTTATATATATATATATATATATATATATATATATATAAACGTATGTAAAAGTAATAACAAAAATAGCAAAACAAACAGAACTATACATGAAAGAAATCTATATTGTGCAGATAATAAAGGTGTTTATCCATGGAGGTTATGTTGTAACACTGCAGGGATAAACCAGTTTAAACAACCTCAAAGCACTTCACGTCAGTAGTGTATCTCCAGTGAAATATTGATTAGGTATAACCATGTCTTAACATCATTTCATTTCATATATAACAGAGGAATTCAAGACCGGTTGCCCATGGGAACTTCTATACGCAGATGATCTAACGCTCATAGCTGAATCAATGGCTGAACTAGAGAAGAAATTCCAAACTTGGAAGCATGGCCTAGAATCAAAAGGCCTTAAAATTAACTTGTCTAAGACTAAAGTTCTAGTATGTAGGAAGGAAAATAGGGCACTGGTCCCCTCTGGGAAATGGCCATGCTCTGTGTGTAAAAGGAGTAGGCAGAAACTCCATTTTATGTCCCAAATGCAAAGTATGGGTGCGTAAAAGATGTAGTGGGATCACAGGTAAGCTAACTAAGAACATAGATTTTATATATGGTCGGTACTCAGATGCAATAAGTAGTAGCAAGTGCCCACAGGATACTAGCTCCTTCCATTGCCCAGATGGTTCTATAGAAATAGTGGACACCTTCCGTTACCTGGGTGACAAAATCAGCAGTGGGGGAGGGTGCTCTGAAAGTACAGTAGCCAGAGTCAGAACGGCATGGAAAAGGTTCAGAGAGCTTATACCACTATTGGCCACTAAAGGTTTCTCTCTAAAAATGAAAGGCAGACTGTATGATGCCTGCATACGAACAGCAATTTTACATGGCAGTGAGACGTGGGCATTGTGTGCAGAGGATCTGCGCAAACTGGAGAGGAACGAAGCTTGCATGCTCCACTGGATGTGTAATAGTAATATATGTGAACGGCAAAGCATAAATGAACTAAGTGAGAAATTAGGAATAAGAAGGATCAGATGCTGTGTACTCGAGAGAAGACTACATTGGTATGATTACGTGATGCACATGAAAGACGACAGCTGTATAAAAAAGTGCAGGGCGATCAAAATAGATGGAAGCTACGGAGTAGGCAGACCCAGAAAAACCTGGGACGATTTGATAGATTCCGACCTTACACACTTACACCTCTCCAAGACAATGTCACTGGACTGAGATCTTTGGCGCTACGCAGTAATACAGAAGACCCGCCTTGCCTAAGTACAAAGTGAAACCTACAGTCAGTAGGCACCTCCTAACCAAAAATACACCCCCATCTCACTACCCTACCCCCACCCCCATCTACACCACCCCTTTCTCCGTAAAGTTATGTTGGTACCACAACATCCAGTCCTAAATAAATGAGGTTGTGTAGGTGTCATGACAAAAAAAAACACACGGCCCACGCTGTAATGTGGCCGTGTAGGTAACACGGTAAAAACCTCCCAGTCCACACTGTAAACGTGGTTGGTGTTAGGAAGGGCATCCAGTCGTAGAAAACCCGCCAGACAGTACTATACGAGCAAGACAACCAATCTTGCCTCACGTGGGACAACGCCCGTCTAAACCCTTGCTAGTGTGGAAGATAGACGTTAAACGATGATGATGATGATGATGATTGTGTTAAGTTTTTCCATAGAAAAGGTAAAGGAAAAACCAGTGCTCTATGTATTGTACAGAGCTATTTAATTACATAATAAACAACACAATATAATTATTTCATTACTGAATGTTTCAAGAAACTAAATGATTCTTGCAAGAAACATCTAGCTTGTTCGTCAGACAAAACAATTATGCTTTGGATATGAATTATATATATCTCACTGTGTCAGTTTGTGGTTTGGTCTGGCATTGGCCATTACTGTCTATCTCTTATTTTCTCTCTTTCTCTGTGTGTGTTCGTGTGTATATCTTACTCAGTGTGTGTGTCTTGGCCTGGTTTTGACTAGATATTATGATGTGTGGATATGATGATGATTATGATAATAATGATGTGTAGGTATCATATTCCTGTTTTATCATGTGATATTAAAACCTTACTTCGTGTCCTTGTGCAAAGCTGAGCCCTGACTTCATGTTTAATCAGGGAATGATTATTGCTTCTTCTTAGTCTCATAATTTATTGTTGTTGTTTTCTACTACTGAAGGGTTTACAGGCAAGATTGGAGACTTGTTGGTTTTAATTATTTTCAAGCATTCCCTTCCTAGCTTGAGCCAGAGGGGTTGGACAGAGGGGATTGCAAAAGGCCAAATGGCATGACAATCTTCCAATTCTGCGGGGATAGGCCTATTATCTGGGATGCCACATGTTGTGATACCTTCTTTAGTGGCAACCCAACCTTTGCTCTCCACCAGGCTGAAGAGGGCAAACTGTCAATGTATTGATCACTCTCTGATACAAAATATTATATTGTAGTTAGTTTATCACGTCAAATGTCCTTGTAATCCTCACTGACTGTTTTTTTAAGTAAAATTGAAGTAAAATTGCTGCAGGGTCTTGTGGGTTGATAGAATGATTTTTATTTTATCATTGCTACTATGATGTATTAATTGCAGAGATACTTAGTCCATCTATTTGTAAGAAAGGTACTATGGTAATGTACACCTCTCTTTGGTAATGACCAGCAGTCTTATAACTGATGGGTTTTTGAAATATTGATATACTGAGTAATATTGTGACGGGTTTAGTTTGATGAGGCCTGGTCTGGGTTAACGTGCTTAATAATGCTATGAGGACAAACTACAGCTTTCATGAGTTCCCTGGTAGATTTAGAAACTTCTATCCATCTGAAAATCATTTAATATATTTAAGAAATAAAATATCAAAGATTAGAAATTGATTTGATTCAAGGAAACTAACATTGAAGTCTAATTTGTTAAGTGTAAATAAAATATGTTTAAGATATTGAATATCTAAAGCTACTTCAAATTCAATAGGTTTTTATTTGAATTATTTACAAAAACTGATAAATCGAGAGTTGTTGAATGAGAGAGGTAGAGAGGTAGATAACAGTTTGTTTATACAGCAACATTGACATTCACTGTTGCACTACAAGAGAGAGAGAGAGAGAGAGAGAGAGAGAGAGAGAGATAGAACAGAACAGGAAAACTAAAGTTAAAAACAAAAAATTCAATATCTTTGAACCCAGTACCCTTATTTGAATAACTGTTGTGTTGTTCCTTCTATAGAGTAAACAATTCTTTAACTCAGAAAATATCACCTTGTATATAATAAATCTGATATCATTTAATGTTCAATAACTCTTGTTGCTATGGGACTGGTTGTCACAGACTAAGTCAGTACTTCCAGACAGGAAAGGGGTCACATATTGCTTACGTTCATTCTGGTTTTGGCATGGTTTCTAAGCTCAATGTCTTTCCTATCACCAACAACTTTGCAAAGTATACACAGTTCTTATTATCATGGTACCAGCTCTAATTATGTAGTTGTACCCTTCATACAGTTATAGGCTCCTCTCAACTCTTTGTTTGGCAAGTTTTCTATAATTGGATGTTTTTTCTAATGCCAACCATTTTATAATGTTGTATTGGGTGTATTTTATTCTGGTATGAGCTCTAGGAAGGTTGTTGTATCCTTGACACAGCTGTAGACTCCTCCAGTTTTCTATGGTTGGATACCCTTACTCATGCCAGGTATTTTACAAAGGGTACTAGTCTGGTTTTTGTGTCCATGATGGACACTGAAGAGTCTTCAGAACCCTTTTATCAACCCCCAAAAAATGAAAGGTAAAGTGAACCTAAGTGCAGTTGAACTAAAAATAATAGCTTCTAACTCAGGCACAAGGTCAGAAAACTTTTGTTGGGTGACTAAGTTTATTATATCAACCACAGTACTTTACAGGTACTTTATTTTATTGACCTCAGAAGGATGAAAGACAAAGTTAACCTTGGTGGGATTTGAACTCAGAATGTAGAGGGCTGTAATGAAATATTGCAATGCATTTCATCTGATGTACTAATGATTCTACCTACTCACCACCCTAAATGAGTTGTAATATAAGCACAAGGCCAACAGTTTAAGGAGAGGGGAGAGTCAATTAAATCGACCTCAGTGTATTACTGGTACTTTATTTTATCGACCACACAAGAATGAAAGACAAAGTTGACCAGGGTGGGATTTGAACTCAGAATGTGGAGAGCTGGATATTGATTATTGTTGTTGCTGTTTTTTTTTACAGAGATTTATATGACAATGAAGCTTCTCTCCTGTGATATGAGTTAAATAAAATGCAGCAATTAAGACTGAAACTTCTCACCAGAAACTTCTCTTTTTACTATATGACACTTCCTACAGAAATACTAATAACCAAAATAACTGCTATAGCTCTGGCTAATAGCACCAATGTTTCAACATTTAATTATTAAGATTTTACCTCAATTCTCTATTCACCTTATTACATGGTCTTCTTCAATAGATTTCTTTCATTAAAACCAACCTTGAGTAATTTTTTTTATTGATTTTATTTCTTTTAAATTTTCTTTTTGTGTTTTCTTTCAATTCTCCCAGGTGGTTTTGCAATAGTATTTCTGGCTCGTGCCCAAAATGGCCAAAAGTATGCCCTTAAACGCATGTACGTCAATAATGAACAAGACTTGGCAGTTTGTAAAAGAGAGATTCAAATTGCAGTGAGTACTCTTTGTTATGTTTTGAAATGAAAGAGATTTAAAAAAGAAACAAAAAATAAATAAAACAAAACAAACTAAAATTTTATAAACAACAATTCTCCGTTGGATGTGTCATGTAAGTGTGAGAGAAAATGCTGAGCTTGGATGAGTTGAGGGAAAAGCTGGGTTTAAAAGGAATGGGAGGTGGTGAGCAGGAGGGAAGACTGCGCTGGTATGGACATGTGATGTCATGGGCAGTGATTGTTGGTTGAAGAAGTGTCAGGAAATGTCAGTGGAAAGAAGATGCAGTAGAGGAAGTCCAAGACCTGGGCAGAGGTGGGGATAAATGACCTCAAATCACTGAGACTCACAAAGGATCGTGATGTGTAGAGATGCTGTGCTGAGAAGGACAAGTCCAACCTATGCAAGCGTGTAAAAACAGATGTAAAAACAATGATAATGATGAATTTGACTTAAAAAAACATTAGGAAAATTTGAAATTTAAAATGTAGATATCCCAACCCAATTATTTCTAGGGATCAACTATTATTATGGACCTTTATATTAAGACACACATATTTCAAATTCTAAATTCTATGTTGTTTTTCTTATATAACTACCAAACACTTCCACTAGTGTTCATGTGGAACAAAATTAAAGAAAACTAAATTACATTGAAATAGATTTGAACTAGTTTGCTGTTGAGTGCTGCGAAGACTGAGACACTCGTCATCTTATTAAAACCTGTGTAATGTACTCTTCAACTCATGCGAGTGGAATTACACTGAAGCAGGTGGAGAAGTTCAGGGATATGTTCACAAGTGATGGAAGGCAGGGGGCTGAATTAAATGCAAGAATTGCAGTAGATGGTGCAGTAATGTGCCAGCTCCAGCACTAGTCATCTGAAGAAGGAAAGTAGTTGTAAAAGCTAAACTCGCCATCTTCAATTCGGTATTCAACCAACCCTTACCTATAGTTATAAATCTTGGGTAACAACCGAAAGAATACGATTGCAAATACAAGCAGCCCAAATGGGGTTCCTCCAAAAGGTCTTTGGAGTATTTGATAGAGCTCAGAGATCAGGAGTCACTCTAGGTAGAGCTGTTACTTCTCCAAATTGAGAGATTACAGCTCCAATATTATGGACATGTGGTTAGAATGAATCAGGAAAGAATCACTTGACAGATTTTACAGGCAGGAGACCCAGGGGTAGACGCTGAGCAGGATGGTTGGATTACATCCGTGAGCTCAGCTGGTCTCGCTTTGGGATTCAGATGTATCATTTTGAGGTTTCTGATAGGACCCTCTAGAAGGAGTGTTTGAGGACTCTGGTTCCAACAACCTTCACAGGAATAAGTGGATGAAGAAGAAGAAATTTGAGTGTTACATCTTCAACAAAGTTAATATTGGAACAAAATTGAAGACAATCAAAATATTTAACATAATGAACCAGACTTGAGTGTTATGCTTTCAATAACCCTGACTATGAAACAAAGACCACATTGACTTGTTTAACAGAATGAAACATTATCAACGTCTGTATAGTTATACATCAAAATCGAAGAACATTTATATAGTGTGGAAGTTTTACAGATCCTGAATATAACAATATGTAAATTATAACCTGAGAACAGGAGTGGGTATAATCCAAATATCATGTGGTGACTACAGTATAATGTGTTCTAACTATAGTACACGATGTGGTGACTATAATATACCATGTGACCTATATTATAACATGTAGCCTATAGTATATATGTGGACTGTAGTATAACATGAAGGCTCGAGAATACTGTTATGGACTCTGATTTGGACTATGGTTGAAAAATGATGATGATGACAACACTGCATCTCATAGGACTCATGGGGGTTTAAATGATAGGAGCCCTAACATGGAAAGCAACATAGAATGAAGCATCTTGTTAAAGAACTCAGTGTGTCACTTGGTCCTGAATTCAAACTTATTACTTTATGGTTGTGAGACCCACACCCTAACCCATAGGCCATGTGCCTTCAACTTTTAATCCAACATGTAGATTTATAGTTTAATATGTAGACTTATAATTTAAGATGAAAGATTACAATCTTATAATCCAATAGCACAAATTTATTCTCCAACATGTAGGATTATAATTTTGCAACATGAAGGATTACAATCTTATAACCCAACATACAGGATTGTAATCCAACATGTAGGTTTATTGTCTTAACAACATGTAGGATTATAGTCTCAATAACATGAAGGATTATATAGTCCAACATGTAGGATTATAGTCCAACAACATGTAGTATAATAACATGTAGGATTATATAGTCCAACATGTATTATAATCTTGATATGTAGGATTATAACCTTGGCAATATGTAGGATTATAGTCCAACATGTAGGATTATAATTTCAATAACATGAAGACTTATAATGCAACACATCAAGTTTTAATCTAACATAGAGAGCTAGCAATATGTGAATTATTCTTTTGAAACTAATGAAAGTCTATTTTTTTATAAAGTAATGATTTAATATTTGTTTTTATTTCTAGAAAACTCTGAGTGGCCACAAGAATATTATAAAATATGTGGACTCCAGTATAACTGTCACTCCTAATAAAGTGTATGAGGTGCTAATACTATTGCAGTATTGTAAAGGTATATTATCTTTCTATTATATAGAACAGTAGAAATATTAAAATTGCTGAAGTACTCTTTTATTCTTTTACTTGTTTTATTTGATAGACTGCGGTCATGCTGGGACACCACTTTTTGACAGCTAGTGGACAACAATAATATTAATAATAATATTGTACCCCTTCTAGGACACACCACTATTTTGACAGTCAGAGGACTATCAATAATGATATTGTACCCCTTCTAGGACACACCACTATTTTGACAGTCAGAGGACTATCAATAATGATAATGTACCCCTTCTAGGACACACCACTATTTTGACAGTCAGAGGACTATGAATAATGATATTGTACCCCTTCTAGGACACACCACTATTTTGACAGTCGGAGGACTATCAATAATGATATTGTACCACTTCTAGGACACACCACTATTTTGACAGTCGGAGGACTATCAATAATGATATTGTACCCCTTCTAGGACACACCACTATTTTGACAGTCAGAGGACTATCAATAATGATATTGTACCCCTTCTAGGACACACCACTATTTTGACAGTCAGAGGACTATCAATAATGATATTGTACCCCTTCTAGGACACACCACTATTTTGACAGTCAGAGGACTATCAATAATGATATTGTACCCCTTCTAGGACACACCACTATTTTGACAGTCAGAGGACTATCAATAATGATATTGATTCCTTACTTTACAAATATATACCAGCAACATTTTGTATTTATTGAATTTTAACTGACAATCTTTTAAATTGTAATTTCATCATTGAAATAACATTTTAAAACTATATTTTTTATTTTTTATTGTATTATTTTCCCTGAAAGGCCATGTAATGCAAATGATGTCTGAAAGAATTAATACAGGTTTCAGTGAAAAAGAAGTTTTCAGAATTTTCTGTGATGTTTGTGAAGCAGTTTCCAGATTACACCATTGTCAAACACCAATTATCCACAGAGATTTAAAGGTAACTTTATTTTTCTTGAGGAAGTTTCCTATTTGTCATCATCATCATCATCATCACCACCATCACTGCTGACCCCCAACAACCCACACTATCATCACAATCATCATCATCCTTTTTACGTCAGTTTTTCCATGCTTGCTTGATTTAGGAGAAAAAGGGAGAGAAGCGCGGGGTGGGGGGCAAATTCTTCATCCATCACTGGGCTGTATATCTCAGCTGTGCTCCATGGTCAAGATGGCAAAAACATTCCCCTGGAAAACAACCAGCAACACCCACTGCTAGACCCTGGAAGTCTTAGCAGTGACTGGTACAAAAAGGAAGGAGCTGATCAGGTCCCAGTATTTGGCTATTGTTAGAACAAATATGCTTTTTCAATTATATGACCTAGGAGTAGAACCTATTAGTTCACCAGTGAGACTAAAGAAAATAGTTAGGAACCTTGATTAAGAGTGCAGAATATTATGATTTAACAGAAAATATCTAAAAGTGGGTTTGTTTATTCAAATGTTTGTAGTATCTTTACTAATGAACAAATAATTGTGAAAATTTGCAGTAAATTATGAAGACTGTAAAGTCAATTTTTAACCTGATGGAGTCTTAGTGTTATTTTGTAATTTTCAAGAATGTTTTGCTAATGTGGTTTCATATGGTACAGGAAGTTGAGATAATTTGACTTCACAACTATTATATTATGTTGGAGGGTGGAAGTCAAGGATTGAGTTTTTGTCTGATCCAATATAACTGTGAATATATTAAACAGTGAAGGTGACCAATTGGCAGAATTGTTAAGGTATTCATTCCAGATCTTTGCATTAAAATACTGCTGAGGTCAACTTTACCTTTCATCCTTTTGCAGTTGATAACATACCAGTCTCGTACTGGTATCAATTTGCTTCTATATATGTTTCTCACTTCCTCTCTTTCACTCTTTTCTTCTCTGGATTAAAGTGGCTTCGTTCAGACATGAGGTGGGGTTGGGCTCTGCCAGGTTTAAAGTGCCTAGACACACCATATGTGACCCAATGTCTCCATACATGCATGATGGCTGTATCTTGATTTCAAGAATTGCGTCCACCTGCTCCCCCTCTCACACATGGGTGGCATGAATATGACTCTTTATCCCTGCCAAGGATTTACATTCCTTTCTTCATATGCTGCAGTGATGAACATTACTTCCACTTTGGTTCCCTGTTTTGTTTTAGTGAGTTTTCAAATGACGTTGGGGTCCACTAGCTGAGGCACATTGTTTTCCACACTTCTGACAAAGAAATTCCAAAGAGACCATAATTGGCAACATATTGTACATGGCTTCTATCATAATTTCTAAGTCCAGTTTTACTGAGGCAAATTTGACCCCACTCATTGCACATTGTCATTTTAAGCAATATCCATATTTAAGTAATATCCAGGTAAATTAATATCATGTAGACTCTTAGTCTGACCCCTCTATTCAATAGTCTTTGTCTATTATTAGTTTTTTTTTCAACATTACATCTTTTTCTTAGGTGGAGAATATTCTGCGTGAAGATAGTGGAAACTATGTACTTTGTGATTTTGGTAGTGCCACAGCTAAGTTTCTCAACCCTGAACAGCATGGTGTGGCACAAGTTGAAGAGGAAATTCGTAGGTAAGTTAACTAGCTTTTTCCTTTCTTTTTGTAAAATTAACAGGAAAACAAAATCATCATCATCATTTTTATGTCTGTTTTTCCATGCTTGCATGGGTTGGATGGGTCCTTCTCAGCACAGCATCTCTCCACTCATCACGGTCCTTTGTCATCCCCTCTGTGAGTCTGTGATTTGAGGTCAGCTCTCACAACCTCTGCCTAGGTCTTTCTTGGTCTACCTCTACTGCAGCTTCCTTCCACTGGCATTTCCTGGCACTTCTTCACCCACTGATCATCATCCATGCATATCATATGTCCATATAATGATGATGAATCGACAAAACATTGACACACGCACACAATACATACACACACAATACACACATACATTACATTATGATTGTTACTTGCCATCATCCATTATCACCATCATCCATTATCACCATCATTGTTTAGCATCTGTTTTCCCTATTAGTAAGAGTTGTCCATGTTGTCACAGATTGGTCAGTTTTCAAGCAGAGCCTCTGGCCTCCATGTGGGCCAGTGGCCTGATATATGCTCTCACACTCTACAGTGTGTGTTTTATCATGGCACCAACAATAGGGAAGTTGTCATCACCTTGACACATCTGTAGAGTCTTCCTGATCCTTTATATGTTATCATTGTTTTTGATATTGCCTCTTCTATTATTGTTGATGTCATTGTTATTGACAGCGTCTTAGTTGGTAGATCTTTCATCTTATATCATTGTCACCATTACTATTATCATTGTCACCATTACCATTATCATTGTCACCATTACCATTATCATTGTCACCATTATCATTGTCACCATTATCATTATCACCATTATCATTGTCACCATTATCATTGTCACCATTATCATTGTCACCATTATCATTGTCACCATTGCCACCATTATCATTGTCACCATTACCATTATCATTGTCACCATTATCATTGTCACCATTATCATTGTCACCATTGCCACCATTATCATTGTCACCATTATCATTGCCATTATAACCATCAACTATATATGCTTTATATTTTATGCTACTATATGATTTGGGAGGACTTTTCAGTTGCTGTCAAAAGACACAATTTCTTTTCTGCCCTTGATAGAACGTATGACTGTAATTAAGCGATATGCAGACTCCTTCGCCTGTCTGGGTGGTCACTAGCCTTGCTGCAGTACTGACATAGTCTATGTAGACCCTGGGAGGTCAGCAGTACTACCTCATTATTGAAATGGTCTGTGTAGACCCATCTAACCCTTTCTAGCAGTGAAAGCAGATGTTAAACAACAACAATGATGATGATATACAAGCTTGCAATATGTTGGCCAAGTTTTCAATTCTGAATTTTCTACAGGTCCTAATCTTGGCTCATCTCTTTTGTGAGGATCTAACCATCTCATGTATCTTCTAGTTCCTTCTGTTCCCCAACCCATTATTTCTGTGAGGTTTTGCTTGATTGTCTTGGCAATTTCAATAAGAACTTCAACACAAGATTATTGTAAGATTTTTCTCAGATATTGTGCTAAGCCCATCATAATGGTTTTCTTTTTCTCTCAGGTATACAACACTTCCATACAGAGCCCCTGAGATGGTCGATCTATACTGTGGTAAAACAATTACAACCAAATCTGATATTTGGGTGAGTTATTATTATTATTATTTGTATCAACATTAGGACGGTGGATTGGCAGTATAGGTAGAGAGTCTGACACCCTGAGTTGCGGCATAGAGTTATGGCCCTTTACTTCTGAGTTCAAATCCTGCCGAGGTTAGCTTTGCTTTCCATCCTTACAGGGTCAATAAAGTACCAGTAATACATGCGTCAATTTATCAACTTTCCCCTTCCCTTCAAATTGCTGGCTTTGTGCTTAAATGTAGAAACAATTATTAGTATCAACATTTTACTAATTATGTGTATATATATTTGTGTGAGGACCAGGGGATGTGCAGTGTTTAACCCTTTTGTTATATTTCTAATGAGATACATTTTATTTATGTGGTGTGGTGGTGGTTGTGCAATGTTTAACACTTTCGTTATCACATTTCTAATGAGATTCATTGTATTTGAAGTAGTTATTGAGAATTTGGAGGGATTTTATTATCAATTAATTCATTATCAATTAATTCATTATTAATATGGTATTTGTAACTTAAAGTAAACTTGTGTCAGAGAAAATTTTAATCTAAATAGAAATCTTTTAAAATGGTTGGTTTTATTTCATAGAACCCCAGGTTGGTTTGAGGGTACTTTAGTATGAAAAGGGTTGGTTTCATTTCATAGAACCACAGGCTGTTTTGGAGTAGTTTAGTAACAAAAATGTAAGCCCTTGTTGAGGCAATTGGTTTTTATAGCTGGATTTCTTTTCTAATGGTCACTTTATTGTAAACTAATGGGGGTACTTATTTTTATATTGAGGCAATAATTAAGCAATAGTTGGATAAATTAGCTGAGATCCAATGAAGAAACTCAGCCAATTTCTCCAACTGACTTCATATTTTATGCTACAAAGTCTAACTGCAAGCTAGGGACGTTATAAGGAAAAACAAAAGTTGAGTACTCAGCAATAATAAAGTTATGACTTTGACATTTTTATTGTTAGCATGGTCCTATCAAACATCATAAACACTTCACTTTAAAATGTTCAGTAATGTAGTTTCCTGTAGCATTGGTTATGAGTATGTCTGACGAATGTATAATTGATATCCTATTTAGAGAAACTTATCTGGTTTAATAACAAGTTAGTATTTGTCATCTTTAACAGACTCTATTTACTTAAATTTTGAAGGAAGTAACTATTAGCCTATAGCAATTGTGTAAATGTGACAGATATTATCAAGTTGGGACATGAATGTGCCCCCCCCCCCCCCCCCCATCATAGTCTGCTTCTACAATTTTCCAGTGTATACATGCCGTGAAGTGAATTCCCACTTATCTATGACCTAGTATGGTTGTTCCTTGATATGTCTTTTAGTGGAATACTTAGTTCCAACCTGTCATGGATGTTGTGGGTCAAACATTTAGGCTTAACCCTTTATCATTCACATTATTCTATATAAACTATTATATTTTTATGGTAAATGCTTTATCTCACATAATTATCTCATAATATCGAATCTATGAGATTTTGAAAGTATTTATTTTGAGAACAATACCTTAACATCAGTTTGAGTGACCAGTTACAGCCAGTTTCAACAGAAAAAGGTAGAGAATTCTGGCCGGTTTTGGCCGGTTTCAACATTAAAGGGTTAAATCAATGGATTCACAACTTCCAACAAACATTACATAAATAGTATATTGTTTTAGGTTGAACTTTGTCATATGACCCCTACTCTGTCTGTGATTATTCCTTGTCTTTAGAGTGGGGTATGTTACCCTGAGGTTTGTAGTTCCTCTATTAAATTTAGTTTGTTGATTCTTACACTGACCAGAGACAATATAGGGTCTAAGAGGGCTCTTAAGTCTCGGTTATCATGTGACAACATCTCTAGTGTTGCTGCTATGATTAAATTCACCCAGTAAAGTGGTAGTGCTAATGCCATATAACACACTCAGTATACCCTGTAAAGTGGTAGTGTTACTGCCATAAAATACACCCAGTACAGTGATAGTGCTACTGCCATAATACACACCCAGTACACCCTGTAAGGTAGTTTTAACAACCATTTCGCTTATAACTAGGGTATAAAATATAAATTTAAAAAGGGTATGGAGTAATGTAATAATCCCCATTCTTTAAATGTGTTATACCATTCTTCTTCTTTGAATACATTGTTAAACCTTAGATGTTACTTAAAAAACATGAAATAAGTTTGTCTTTTTGATATGTCTTTTCTCAGGCTTTGGGCTGTTTATTATACCGGCTCTGTTTTTTCTCATTGCCTTTTGGAGAGAGTGCTTTAGCAATACAAAGTGGAAATTTCACAATTCCAGATAACTCCAGGTATTCGAAAGAACTCCATTCATTAATAGGTAAGTCATGTCATCTGTTTACTTTGATTATTTATGTTGATGTGAAGGTAGTGGGTGGATGTCAGTGTATTGGCTGAGTCATTAGAATGTTGGATAGAATACTTTGGGGTATTTGTTCCAGCTCTCTGCTCTCTGAGTTCAAATCCCACCAAGTTCAATTTTGCCTTTCATCCATTTGAAGTCGATAAAAAAAATGTACCAGTCAAGTACTGTGTCGATTCTTCTTCTATATTTCTTTTGCACTTCCATTCTCTCCCTCTCTATCCTTCTCTGGAAGAAATCTGCTATATTCAGACCTGGAGATGAGATGGGCTCTGCCATGTTTAAAAGATGCCTTAGATATGCTGTATTGCAATATGGTAGTGATGATGATGTTGGTGATGATATGATGATACTGATGATGATGGTAGTAATGATGATGATGATGGTGGTGGTGATGATAGTGATGATGATGGTAGTAGTGATGATGATGAATATTGTATGTAGAAGGAACAGAGAAACAATATTTGGGTCAGAAGTTAAATATTTAAATTAATCAATTATTAAAAATCAAAGATATATATAACTATTATTTGTCTTTACAGATGTAATGGTGGTAGTAGTAGTAGTAGTAGTAGTGGTGGTAGTAGTGGTGGTGGTAGTAGTAATATAACTATTATTGGTGATTCTTGTTTCCAATGCTATTACAGATGTGGTGGTAGTAGTAGTAGTTTGTGGTAGTTGTAATAGTGGCGGTGGTAGTAGTAGTAGTAGTAGTTGTAGGAGTGGTAGTAGTAATGGTGGTAGGAGTGGTAGTAGTAGTAGTGGTGGTGGTAGTAGTGGTAGTAGTAGTGATAGTTGTGGTGGTGGTGGTAGTAGTAGTGGAAGTAGTAGTAATAGTAGTAGTAGTAGCAGCAGTAATATATATAACTATTATTTGTTTTGTGATTCTTAGTCCCTAGTTATTCTTGTTTCCAATGCTATAACAGATGTAGTAGTAATGGTGGTAGTAGTAGTCGTGGTGGCAGAGTGGTGGTGGTGGTGGTGGTAGTAGTAGCATTAGCAGTTGTAGTAGTAGTGGTGGTAGTAGCTGTAGTAGTATTTTTTATTTAAGTTTGTTGGAGCAAATGATTTGACAACTCTACATGGTTCCTATTAATAACAAATCAACGATGTGTATAGTGAGACTGCTGTAAAAACCACCATATATATACAATAGAATGTTTATAGGTCTGTATAAGAAAGTATGTGACTCAGCTATATTACTCTAGAGGACATTTCCTATCATGTGCTCTTAACTTTTGTTCTTAACTAAAAACAATCTTCATAGCAAATCTAAGTATGTTTCATACACAAAATGAATTCTGTTGTATATTATAATTAACCTCATTATCATCATCATTGTCACCATTTAACCACTGTTTATCCTGCTATCAAGGGTTGAACGGGTCATTGCAGGCCAAGTCGGTACTTAATTGGAGCTACTGGTCTCACAGATGAGCCAAACGACACATCTTGCTTACATACATTCTCACTTTCTACTGAGTGCAACATACATTTTATCATGACTCCAGCAATAAGGCCATCATGTTTTTGACATGTAGAGTCCTATCTGCACTTTGTTTGGCATGTTTTCTATATCTCGATACCTTTCTTGTCACCAACCACTTTACAGAATATATTGGGTGTGTTTTATCATGTCATCAACACTAGGGAAGTTGTACCCTTGATACAACAGAAGTTTCTATCTATCAGGGTGTGTTTTATCATGTCACCAACACTAGGGACATTGTTGTATCCTTCATAGAACAGAAGCTTTTATCTATTGAATTATATGTTGTAGAAACACTGAGTAGCATTGCTGAATGGAACAATTTATTTTCAAGAAAGAGGTCATATATGCTTTTTGTACAGCTGATCACACCACTGCTTGACCAGAAGCATGTTTTTTGCTAAAATGGTTCTGGGCCTGATAAGGCAATAAACAAGTTGGTCAGATAATGATTAAACAATTCTCTATCTATAATATGTATGTCACTTGATTTATTGTCTTAACAGCATGTTTTTTCTAATATCGCTGATAAGGCAATAAACAAGGTGGTTAGATAGTGATTAAACAGTTTTTAATTAACAATGTATTGTGAAAGATGGTGCAATGTGAATAGGAAATATGGTGGAATTTAAGTAAAGTAAGAATGACAAAAACAAAACAATTTTATTTTCATCATCATCATCATCATCACCGTTTTACGTCCGTTCTTCCACGCTAGCATGGGTTAGACGGGTTGTCCTGTTGTGGGCAGTGTCTGGTCGGCTGACCATGCCTTGCTCATACAGGAACTGATCTGGCTTGATTTCTACAGCTGGATGCCCTTCCTAACACCAACCTCATTTACAGTGAGTGCTGGGTGCTTTTTCGTGGCGCCTACACGTCCACTTTACAGTGTGGGCTGGGTGCTTTTTTGCCGTGGCACCTCCACGACCACCTTGCGGTGGGGGGGGGGGGGGCATATTGTTTATATGCTTCAGCATGTACCCATGGGAGGTCGGGTACCCTGTATTACTGCGTGACGCCAGAAGTCTTATATTTCATAATATTTTGAGGTAAGAAACTCTTTATCAAATAAAGAAGAATTGGAGCATCTTGTTCTTATGGACTATTCTTTGTTGTGTGACTGACCATTGGTGGAATTAGCTCAGTGGAAATGTGACATATGTAGACTGGTCATAACAGCCAGGTAGTTCCTTGTAGCTCAGATCTGTTTTTAATACTACATTTATACCTGTTGATAAGAAGAGCCTCTCTCTATATATCATTATCATCATTGATTTTATCGATTTTTCCATGCTTGCATCGGTTGGATGTGTCCTATCAGCACAGCATCTTTCCATTTGCTGTGTTCCTTTGTCATCACCTCTGAGAGTCTGTGATTTGAGATCAGCTTTCACCACCACTGCCCAGGTCTTCCTTGGTCCAGCTCTATTGTGTCACAATAAAAAGCACTCAGCCCACACTGTAAAGTGGCCATGTAGGAGTCATGACAAAAAGCACTCAACAAACACTGTAAATGTGGTTGGCATTAGGAAGGGCATCTAGCCATAGAAACTTAGCCAGAAACAGTTCTATATGAGCAAGATATGGTCACCTGACCTGCCTTGCCTCTAATGGGACAACCCCTCTAACCTATGCTAATGTGGAAAATGGACATTAAATGACGACAATGATGATGATTTTATATATATATATATGCAGAAAAGGAACTGGCATAAATTCTATAAAATGCACACAATGTAGGTCCTGGGTACACAAGAGATGTAGCGGGATAGCAGGCAAACTAACAGGTAGGGAGAAATATGTATGCAGTAGATGTACAGGGAAATTAGACAGTAGAAGTCGCACTGATAGACACATTTTTCAAATGCGAGAGGGCGCTATAGAAGTGGTGGATAGCTTCTGGTACCTAGGAGATCAGATTAGCATGGGAGGAGGGTGTTCCGAGGCCATAGTATCTAGAATAAGGACGGGTTGGAAGAAGTTTAGGGAGCTGCTTCCTCTGTTGACGAAGAAGGGTTTCTCCCTGCGTACGAAAGGCCGGTTGTATGATGCCTGTGTGAGGAGCGCGATGCTGCATGGTAGTGAGACATGGGCAGCTACCGCAGAAGATATACGACGGCTGGAGAGAAATGAGGCAAGCATGCTCCGTTGGATGTGCAGTGTAAATGTGCGTGAACGACCCAGCATAAATGTGTTGAGAGAGAAACTGTGTCTGAGAGGGATAGAATGTAGTGTACGGGAGAGGAGACTGAGGTGGTATGGACATGTGATGCGCATGGAGGATGACCGATGGGTGAAGAAGTGCCAGGAAATGCCAGTTGAAGGAAGACGTAGTAGAGGTAGACCACGAAAAACATGGGCGGAGGTGGTGAAAACAGACCTCAGATCATTGAAGCTCACGGTGGAGATGACGAGGGACCGTGACGAGTGGAGAGATGCTGTGCTGAATAAGACCCGTCCCACCCTTGCAAGCAGGGAAAAGCGGACGTAAAATGATGATGATGATGATATATATATATCTGTATATATATAAAATTAAGTACGTGTGTGTGTGTCTGTGTATTACCTATAGGGGCCTACATCTTATGACTGATTTTCATGAAACTTTACAGGCTCATAGATTAGTCATCGGGGAGTGTTTTCTATATATCAGCGTATGGTTTTTTTATTCCGGGGTCATTCTGCAGATAAAAATCGATAGTGGGGGTCACCTTTTTTTAGGTATCGAAAAATAAGATTTTTGGCTCTAGCTCCCACATTTTGCCACTGATTTCGTTCAAATTTTAAAGCAAAATAGAATTTATCATTGCACATCCCGTAATGGCTTTATATTTTGCATTTGTTGTTCAGGGACGGCGTGGCAGCCGCTTATATATTCAAAAATACCACTTTTAGACACAAATTTCCACTTTTTCGGCTCTAGCTCCCACATTAATCAACCTACTTTGTTCAAATTTTACACTACGCTAGATCTGATTATTTCACATCTTAAAGTGGCTTTACATTTTGGATTTTTTGTTCAGGAACGGCGTGGCAGCCGCTTAAATATATATATATATATATATATATATATATATATATATATATATATATATATATATATTATAGTGTTGTTTCTGATTGAGACATTAATTTATTGTATTTATGTTTCATTTTCCTCTCTTTTAATTCTGTAGCCTTTATATTAGAAGTTGACCCAGAGAAGAGGCCTGACATATTCCAAGTTTCTTATGTTGCTTTTTTGTTCAGAGGGAAGCAATGTCCAGTACCAAATATGAATGTAAGTTGTTACTGATAACACTTCTGTTGTTGTTGTTGTTATTACTGTACTACTATATATATGTTGTTGTTGTTGTCACTACTGTCTATATGTTGTTGTTACTACTGCACTACTGTCTATATGTTGTTACTACTGCACTACTGTCTATATGTTGTTGTTGTTGTTACTGCACTACTATCTATACATTGTTGTTACTGCACTACAGTCTATATGTTGTTGTCACTAACAACACTACTATCTATTATTATTGTTGTTGTTACAACACTACTGTTACTGTTGTTGTTTTTACACCTGATATTCCCCCTCCACAAACACACACGTGTATGTATATCATGACTCATACCCTGTTCACTTTCCTGATATGTGTACATTATTCTGTGTACTATACATGCACTTTTGATGAGTTGTAGTGCATCTGAGCACTGTACACAATTTTCATGGATTGGTAGTATCGGTGGAGGGTCGGACACCATCCTTTGACGCATAGAGTTACGGCCCTTGCCATTCTGAGTTCAAATCCCGCCAAGGTTAACTTTGCCTTTCATCCTTACTGGGTCGATAAAATAAAGTACCAGTAATGCACTGGGTAATTGCTGGACTTGTGCCAAAACGTAGAAACAATTATTATTCATTATATACTGCTGTTGTCATTATTGTTGTTGTTACTACTAACAGCACTATCTGTTGTTGTTTAGCCACAGGTCAGCTCTGATTGAGCCCACCAATAATCACACATGTTCCAACCATAACCACCCCACCTTTTTCTATATCAGAGACTGCATTGTCCAATATATCCTATAAGTGGGATGTCATTTGAAGGTGATGTGGCTGCTATTTCTTTGAAACTGTCCTTCACATACTTGTTTAGTATCGATCTATTGCTGACCTGTGGGTTTGTTGCAAGCCACTGCTGTCACATGTTGTATGATTCCAGCTGTCAACTGAATCTATTCTGAAGAATGACCTGTGACCTTTCACATGGAATGGTGGCTAGTTTTCATTTAGTTGATGCTTATAATTCCAGGAAGTGTTGTGGTGGACATGGTTAAAATGTTTGCAGATAGGGCATTTTCTTCTCTGGCCAAGCTCACATCAACTTAGTCATCATTGTCATCACCGTCCCACACTCCCATTTGGGTTA
The DNA here is from genome assembly GCA_964016885.1 of Eledone cirrhosa. Lineage (NCBI taxonomy): Eukaryota > Metazoa > Mollusca > Cephalopoda > Octopoda > Eledonidae > Eledone > Eledone cirrhosa. The sequence goes on from OZ024743.1 coordinate 183,656,828, forward strand.
GATGGGTCCTTTTCAGCACAGCATCTCTCCATTCACCTCATTCCTTCGTCATCTCCTCTGAGTCTGTGATTTGAGATAAGCTCTCACCGTTCTTAAAACGTGATTTAGGGTGGAAAACAATGTGCTCTTCTCCAATGTGTTTTATGAAAGGTGGGTACAAGTGGCAAGATTAACAAAGCTATATGCCATATAGCATATGGGGTATACTCTGACTATAAAACTATAAACGATTGGCAAAAAACCTGGGAGCCTGCCCTTTTGTCTTTGATGCTTCAGGGTAATCCAGGGCTTTGTGTATGTATGGACCCGTAACTCCTGATGGAGTCGTAGGGGCGCTGTAGTGACTTACAGCATTTCTTGGGCATTTTAAGTCTGGCAAAGCCCATCTCCTCTTCAGGTCTGAACATAGCAGATTTCTTCCAGAGAAGGATAGAAAGTAAGAGAGCGTGAGAAAGAGATATAGAGGAAGGATTGACTTCAGTATTTTACTGGTACTTTTTTATTGACTTTGAAAGGATAAAAGGCAAAGTTCATCTTGGCAGGATTTGAACTCAGTTAGCCGGAAGAAATACTGCAAAGCATTCTATCCAACGTTTTAACGACTCTACCAATTTGTTGCCTAGGGCTTCACATAGGGTGGTTTAATTTACTCTCACTACTTCCCTCTCCCCCCATTAGGAATTACTGTCTCTTGGCATTTTATTATTATCAATTGTTTTTGTTGATTTTACATTCTTTTGTATTTAAATTCCCACCATTTCTTTTTGTTTTTGTATTTCATTCTTGATTTGTCTCACCAAATATCTCTGAGCTGGTGTGACTAGCAAAGGAAGTTGTTATTATTACTATTGAGATAATGGCAGTGAATTGGCAGTAATCGGTAGAGTACAGACAATATGCTTTGTGGCTTATAATTAGGGCCCTTTATGTTCTGAGTTCAAATCCTGCCAAGATTAGGTTTACCTTTCATCCTTAGAGGGTTGATGAAATAAAGCACTAGTAACGTACTGGGGTCGATCTAATTGACTTACCCTTACCTTCAAATTGCTGGCTTTGTGCCAAATGTAGAAACAATTGTTACTATTAAGATGGCTGAGTAGCAGGAATGACAAAGTATTTAGTATTTCTTTACTGAGGTACTGACTATAAATAGTATAAGTGCAGGGCTGGATTTTCCCCTGCTGTGGCCTTTAGCTATATGAAATTTGATTATTATTTGTAGATTAATGTTATTGAATAAATAATATATGTATAATATTAAGTGCTTTCATAGTATTACATCATGGTTTACTTTGAGGAAAAACCAATTTTATCCAGTGGTGAACCACTAAATTTAAGCATATTATGGAGGCATATGGCTTAGTGGTTAGAGCATTGGCCTTGCAATCGAAAGATTGTGAGTTCAATTCTCAGACCGGGTGATGTGTTGTTTCCTTGAGCAAGGCACTTTATTTCACATTGCTCCAGTTTACTCAGCTGTAGAAATGAGATGATAGGGACTGGGGTCCCTATCATTCCACTGCAAAGTGGTCGTGGAGGTGCCACAGCAAAAAAAGCACCCAGCACTCACTGTAAATGAGGTTGGTGTTAGGAAGGGCATCCAGCTGTAGAAATCAAGCCAGAATCAGTTCTCGTCCCACCCTTGCAAGCAGGGAAAAAGCGGATGTAAAATGAAATGATGATGATGATGTGTGATGATGATTTAATGTTAAAAAATAAAAAAGTGATAAAATAAAAATGGATTTTAAAAAATGGATCTCCTGCTCTCGCTTATTTAGCTTATAGGTATGTCCTCTAGTATAATAAGCAATTAGTATTAAGGTAGGTGTCATAAAGAGGTCTGTTGCAATATGTAGTATCCAATTTACTACCAGTGTCTTTTATGTTTACCTATAGAAAACATCTGTTGTACCTTACTAAATGTACTTCCTACATCATAGTTGTGTTCACCACCAGATATATTACTAATATAAAGTGATTTTCTTTAAACAAAACTATGGAACCTGTAGATACACTTTACCAAAGTACATCAATATGTACAAAATCAGCCTTATATCTATATAGAACATTCTGCTTCATTTGTGGTCTTCTCTTGTGAACTATCATTTTTATATAATTATAAGCTGTTATACTCTCAGCAAGGTTAAATATGTACTGGAAAAGGATAATTAACCTGATGCTAGATTTTCCTTTAACTTTCCCGTTATTCTAAGAATTTGAGGTTTGTTGCAAAGATTCAGTTTGCAGCAAGACTGTATAAAAGAGAAAGAATTCAGTTTTTATGTAGTTTGTGGTAGCAAATATGTGATTTGTGTTTATAACTTAATTTCTTTTCCTTTACAGAGTTTACCAATTCCTGACATTACCAAATTACCATGTCCAATGACAGAGCAGGAATTTAAACAAGTCAAAACCACCTTATACAAGTAAGTCATTTACCTATTAGCGTGTGTGTGTGAAATAAACATTAAGATACGTTACATAATTGTGAGGACTTTTCAGTTGTGATAAGGATATGATGGCCTCCCAAGTGTTGATGATCTACACAATAAATGCACCCAGTACATGCTGTAAAATGATTGGTGATAGGTAAGGCATCCAGCCATCATCTCTATATAAACCCATATTAAAGTTGTATGTGAGTTTTTTTTTTAACTCTAAACCCATTAGCTGATGCCTTTTAGCCCCTTGGATATCAGGCACTTGTATATTTAAACTGTATAGATCAGTTTTGTTCCTCCTGGACCAGATCCAGCTGGAACTCCCCACCACTGCCTCTGTTATTACCTTTAGGACTCTGGCCCTGTTCTTCTCATATATTGAGAGCTGTTTCATGAGATTATAGAGAAGTTATTTTTTAAGTTACCCAGTAAATGTAAGCTGACAAGATTGCATATATATGTACTGATATATGATCCCATGCTAACATCCAGGAGAACTGGGATCAGGTGTTTTTTTTTTACCAAGGCTGTTTTTGCTGAAAAGTATTTTTTTCTTTGTTTGTACATGTAAGATTATTTCTAAATCTGTTCCATCTACGGTTACGTAATATTTGGTAAAATCAATTGCTTTGTCTGGTAGGGATCTAGATATCCATGGTTTTAAGATGGATAAATTTAGACCTATTCTTATGTGATATATGTAATGATGGTGGGTGATGTGAGGGCAAATCTTGACAACTTACTTCTTAATCAGATATATATACACACACACACACGTACACCCATCTAACCCATACTAGCGTGGAAGATAGTCGTTAAATGATGATGATGATGATACACATACATACATTTTCTTTCAGAACCGTTACAACCCCTACAATTGAAACCACATCAGTTACACCTCGGCAACGGCCAAAAGGGCAAGCTATGCCACAATCTCGGGGACTTGGTTTACCTGTTCACACAACTGTATCTTCAAGAAAACGTCCTGGAAATAGCAATCAGCTTACAACTCCACAAGGAGGTATTTCATTTCAAATATTTCCACTGTGTGTGTGTCACTGTTAGGTTGTCAGCTTGTATGACTACAGGTGTGTATGTTTGAAAAGCATTCAAGTCTTTGTTTTTGAATGTATGTATGCATTTGTTTGTAAGTATGTCTCTGCATTTTGATGTTGTGTATGCCACTCATACTGATGTTAAAGTTAGAATTTGCATCACCAGTCTGGAACCCCTATCTTGCTCAGAACATTGACCGCCTTGAAACTGTTCAGAGACGTGCAACCAAGCAAATACCCTCCATTAGGCATCTACCATACTCTGAGCGCCTTGCTTCCCTGGGCATGGATACATTGAAGCTCCGACGCCTGGCAACTGACTTGGTAAACCCCCACAAAATTGTTAACCATGTTGCCAACAACAACCCTGAGTACCTTTTTGATTTCCATGTGTCTAACACACGTGGACATGCCCACAAAGTAAGAAAACAGCACAGTTCCCATGACTTTCGGAAACATTTTTTTCTCGCTCAGAGTTGCTGAAGCATGGAACAAACTACCTGCATCAGCTGTTAGCTGTCGAGACACTGCATCCTTTAAGGCCTCCATGCTTCCCGAGATCCGCCAACACTACAGCTAACACATACACACATGTACTTCCCTGACATTTGTGTATTATTCTATGTACTATACATACACCTTTGACGAGTTGTAGTGCACCTGAGCACTTTACACAATAATTTCATTATTGTTATTATTTTAAATGTAATCCTGTTATATTCTCAGATTGATTATATTAACTAGAATTAGTGTTGAGTTATTAACTATATTACTATGGTTTAAATATGTTAACTATAGTATTAGAGTTATTAACTATATTGCTATGGTTTAAATTCTCAGCTAAGAGTCTCCATAAAACACTTGATTGTTTTGCATTATTTATTATTTTCTTTGTTTTTCTTCCTTCAAATGACTTGATTAGTTGATTACAGATACAGCCTTACCTTTGAGATTCACCTGTGACTTTACTGTCAGGTGAAGTTAACCCTTTAGCATTTAAACTGGCCACATCCGGCCAGAATTCTCTCACTTCTTTCTGTTTAAACCAGTTGTAACTGGCCACTCGTACTGATGTTAAGGTATTGTTCTCAAAATAAATAATATCAAAATCTTATAGATTCGATTTATGTGAGATAATTATGTGAGGTAAAGCCTTTACCATGAAAATACAATAAAGTAATGTAAATGCTAAAGGGTTAAGCTAAGACTAAACTTACATAAGTCTAATTAGTGAGAGAGACTTCTTGTAACATCTTTATTACAAACTGGGCTATTTTGTGGGAGGGTTCTTTACACTGTCTTTTTGTGATTTTTTATTTTTTTTATAGTAATAAATGTTTTCTAAGGTGTTTGGGGGGTAAGAAAGTCATCTGACTGTAGAAACCATGCCAAGAAAGTGTCAAGAGCATGACAATCTCTCTGGTGTTTGGTGAGATAATAAAATAGACCCAGTGTAATCTATAGAGTGTGAGAACATATGTAAGCAATATAGCCCACCCCATTTCTCCTTAGCCCATCTAAGAGGTCAGTAGTACCGATTAAGTACTGACTTGGCTTGAGACGACCTGTCAAAACTTTGCTAGCAATAAAAATGGACATTAAATGATGATGAAATGCTCATAGAGGAAAGCTCACAATTGTTGATAAATTTTCTACATGAGATCCAATCCAATCCAGGGCCTTCTCACTCCTGTTGGAGGAACCCCTTTCTGGTTGACCTCCACTACTTTCCATTTGGTTTTGGTCAAGTCAGTGGTGTAGCTGTACTCACCAGGCTGGTGATGCTATTTAACTCATAGTTTGGATGGATTGTCATTGACTCTTGTTTTTTTTGTGCTGCTAATGTTCTACTTATCCTTCTCACCAGGCCAGGGTCTGGTTGGGGAGCCAGTTTAGTTGTCGACCACTTGACGATGAAGCAGGTTGTACTGGGTTACATGGTACTAGTAGCTGACAGAAGCCTGACTTGACAAAAGGTGTAAAGATTAAATAAATTTATAAAAAAAGGCATTGGCTCGTGTTATTATTGAGCTCCAGGTCGGCCATGATTGTGCAGACATATAATTAGTCATTCCAACTGTGACCATCCTGTCTTTTTTTCTTGGTAAAGGGCATCTAGGACGACAGCCAACATAAGCTGCTATTTTTATATGGTTGATTGTGATCCAAGGAGATTTGGCTACTATTTCTTACAGGATGTGTAACCATACAGTGATTTATTTTTGGTTGATTGTGATCCAAGGAGATTTAGCTACTATTTCTTATAGGATGTGTAACCATACAGTGGTTTTATGGTTGATTGTGATCCAAGGAGATTTAGCTACTATTTCTTATAGGATACAGTGGTTCTCTCATTGACTTGATTAACTCATGTATGTAAGGGGAAGTAACTTTATTGATATGAACAGCTTGAATGAAAAATTGCTTTATGTTGCTGTTTAGTCCCAGGTCAGCTCTGATTGAGCACACCTATGATTTAGGTTACTATAGCAATAATGATACTGTTTTTTTAAAGATAATCTATTTGAGTTAGATGGTAGGGTATGTTTTGAGAGAGATTTGGTTGCTAGATAGTAGTTCTTCAGGTTGTTTTAGTAATTGTGGCTAAGGCCTTACTAGAGCACTATAGAGGATGACCAAAGAAAATTTTGGATGTCATCACTTAAATAGCAGAAGGGTCATCTTATACATAAGATGACTGACTATAAGGCAAGACAATATTCATATATACATATATATATATATATATCTGGGTCGGTAGGTCACACCATAACCACACGTATTGTTAACCAGGTAATACTAGAAGGTGTCATACCAAAGGATTGGTGCTGTAGCATCATTGTCAACTGCTACAAAGGTAAAGGTGATGCACTAGATAGAGGAAACTATAGAGGTATAAAGCTGATGGACCAGGTCATGAAAGTAACAGAAAGAGTTATAGCACAGTTGATTAGGGACCAGGTGAAACTAGATGAGATGCAATTTGGGTTTGTGCCAAGAAGAGGCACCACACTCTTCCTTGTGAGGCAGTTACAGGAAAAGTACCTAGCTAAAAGTAAGCCGCTCTACCTGGCATTCATCGATCTCGAGAAAGCCTTCGACAGAGTCCCCTGTGCTATAATCTGGTGGGCTCTTAGAAAATTAGGAGTAGATGAATGGCTTGTGAAAGCTGTACAAGCCATGTATAGGGGAGCAGTCAGCAAAGTTAGGATTAGCAATGACTATAGCAAGTAGTAATTTAGCATACAGGTCGGTGTCCACCAGGGCTCTGTTCTTAGCCCTCTCCTGTTCATCATAGTTCTGCAGGCAATAACGGAGGAGTTTAAGACCGGATGCCCATGGGAATTCCTGTATGCAGATGACCTTGCACTTATAGCTGAATCTATGGTAGAACTAGCGAAGAAATTCCAAACTTGGAAGCAGGGACTAGAGAGAAAGGGTCTAAGAGTCAACCTGACAAAGACTAAGGTCCTTGTAAGTAGACGAGAAAACAGAACCCAGATCCCCTCAGGGAAATGGCCTTGCTCAGTGTGTAGGAAAGGTGTAGGTAGGAACTCCATTTCTCTGCCCCAAATGCAAACAATGGGTACACAAGAGATGTAGCGGGATCTCAGGAAGCTTAACTAAGAATGTACGCTTCACATACAGCAGCTGTGCTGGGACAGCAAGTAGCAAACAGCCACAGGAAACAAGTACCACCAAACTCTGGGAGGGCTCTGTAGAAACAGTAGACAGCTTCTGCTACCTAGGTGACTGAATTAGCAGCGGAGGTGGGTGTTTGGAAAGTACAATAACTAGGGTAAGAACGGGATGGAAGAAGTTCAGGGAGCTACTGCCACTGCAAGCTGCAAAAGGCTTTTCCCTCAAAATGAAAGGCAGACTGCATGATGCGTGTATACGAACAGCAATGTTACATGGTAGTGAGACCTGGGCGCTGAAGGTGGAAGACTTACGTAGATTAGAAAGAAACGAAGCCTGCATGCTCCGATGGATGTGTAATAGTAATATACACGAACGGCAAAGCATAAATGAATTGAGAGAGAGACTGAGCATAAGATGCATCAAATGCTGTGTGCAGGAGAGACGGTTGCGTTGGTATGGACATGTGATGCGTATGAAGGATGACAGCTGCATAAAAAGGTACAGAGAACGAGAAGTCGATGGAAGCTGCGGAGTGGGGAGACCTGGGATGAGGTGATAAAAGCTGACCTTACCCAATTACACCTCTCAAAGGCGATGGCACACGACCATGACCTCTGGCATCATGCAGTAATACAGAAGACCCAACCCCCCCCACGGGTACAAGCTGAAGCTGAAGCATATAGACAATATTCCCCCCACTCCCTCCCACTGAAAAGTGGTCATGGAGGTGCCACGGCAAAAAAGCCCCCAGCCCACACTGTAAAGTAGACGTGTAAGCGCCACGGAAAAAGCACCCAGTACTCACTGTAAATGAGGTTGGTGTTAGGAAGGGCATCCAGCTGTAGAAATCAAGCCAGAATCAGTTCCCATATGAGCAAGACAAAGTCAGCTGACCAGACACTGCCGACAACAGGACAACCTGTCTAACCCATGCTAGCGTGGAAGAACTGACGTAAACCGGTGATGATGATGATGATATATGGTGTGTTTGTTATGCTGTGTCCCAATGTGAACTGTAATGAATGGTATCAACCTTAATGTACTCAAACCATAGTGGTTTCCAGAGGTTGACTGAGGAGATGGGACTGTCCGTCTTTCCGTCGTTTTTTTTCCCATTGTCTTTGTCCTATGCACTCCCTATCTGACCTAGGATTGCCCACAACAGGACAACCCGTCTAACCCATGCTAGCGTGGAAAATGGACATTAAACGATGATGATGATGATGTAGATATACATACATACATACATACATACACACACGCACACACACACACACACACACACACACACACACACACACACACACACACACACACAACATGGAACTCCCTTCTTCATCTGACTCCCAAGCAAGGCAGATTTGCATATTTCTGAACAACTTTTGCTATTGATGATATAATGCGTGTACAGGTGGGTGGGCCTTTTGTATTATAATATATCACCATAACATTATTTATGTTTGTATCATTCTAGAACTACCACAGACATCACCTGCAACCAATGCTGTGTCTCCAATGCAACCATTACCACATGGTACTACACCTATGTCAGTCCCGGTGTCATATAATCAAGGACAAATGTCGAAGTCCCTTCCAGCTGTTACCCAACAATCAGTTCCATCAACCAGTTCATCAACTGTATTTATACAACCACAACAACAACAACCTCCACCACTGCCACAACAACAATCATCACAACCCCAACAACACACACAGTCAGCTTATATACAACAACACCCTCCTCAACAACAACAACAACAACAACAACAACAACAACCTCAACAACAACCTCAACAACAACCTCAACAACAACCTCAACAACAACATCTCCAACAGCAACAACACCAGCAACAACAACTACATAATCAACAGCAACAACAAGAACAAGTTATATCAGCCTCACAGACTCAACTGCCTCACCAACAAATTACTCCTGGCAGTACAATTTCTCTTTCAAATTTGGCTTCCCAACATCAGCAACATCATCAACAGCTGCAACTACAACAAAAGAATAAAAGCCAGGCAGCCATGTCAAATTCTACAAGTACTAGCCATTCTGATCAGTTTGTTAGTACTTCTCCTCCGACAGTGACTGCTACCCAGTCTGCTCAAACAAACATTGAAGGTGGGCTCTACTCTGCTGACTACTTGTCATCAGATAAAATTATTTCTGGTCCTTTGGCAACAGTAAACTTACCATTACCTAACCTATCAGGCAAAGAGAAAGGTACTGGCTCTGAATCTAACATAGCAGCTTTGCAACAGACCAAAGACACTCAAAAATTCACTGAACATATTAACAAAAGTTGTGTGAAACCTTCCAAAGTAGAACCTAAAGTAAAAAAGGTTTGTGTATATATTTGTAAAGTCTTTGTATTTTTTGTTTTCAGTATAATTTTAAATATTGTATTTATTGCCACTGAACGGTTTTCTCTTTCTCTCTCATCACAGTTAAAATTAAACAATATAGGATCTAAGAAGACTCTTCTGTCTGAACGATCGTGTGACAACCTTTCTAGTGCTGGTAACATGATAAAATGCACCCAGTACACCCTGTAAAAGGATAGTGCAGGTGCCGTGATAAAATGAACCCAGTACACTCTGTAAAAGGAGTAGTGCTGGTGCGATGGTAAAATGCATGCAATCCATTCTGTAATGTGGTATTGCTGGTGACACAAAAAAATGCACCCAGTACACCCTTCCCTGTAAGGTTGTTGGTGTTAGGAAGAGCAGCATGGAAAGTGCACATAAAAGTGTTGATGATGGTGAAATGTGTATAGACAAAATACTAGTGAAACATGGGAATAGAGTGTAGAGGATATAGAGCAACTGTCTGAGAAATGTTGAGAAATTAAGTAAAATGATGGGTGGGAGCAGCTAAGGCAGTCACAGATACATGTAGAAGATATGACATCTTGTTATATGTATATGTGACATTGGTAAATGATGCAAGTTGGATGGAATTGCAGTGGATTAAGATGTCATCATCATTATCACCATTTAGTGTCCATTTTTACACACTATCATGAGTTAGATGAGTTGTCATGTTGTGAGACAAGTCAGATCAGATGACCATGTCTTGCTCATATGGAACAGTTTCTGGCTTGGTTTCTATAGCCTGATGCCTTACCCAATGCCAATCACATTTATAGCATGGACTGGGTGTTCTTTATCGAAGCACCAAAAGGACCACTTTACAGTGTTGACTAGGTGCTTTTTATCAAGGCACCAAAAGGACCACTTTACAGTGTGGACTAGGTGCTTTTTATCCAGACACCAAAAGGACCACTTTACATTGTGGACTGTGTGCTTTTGTCCTTATCATCATCGTTTTTATGTCAACTTTTCCATGCTGGTATGGGTTGGATGGGACTTTTTGAGGTAATGTTTTACAGTCGGATTCCCTTCCAAACACCAACCCTTTTATAGCATACAGGGATACATATGTGTGAAATATAGATATATATGTGTGAAAAGCTATAGTATTGGAGACATCCAATTTATGATAGCATTAAATGAGACAAAAATTGTTTTAGAGAAAGATTTTATTCATTCTTATTCTTCACCCACTTATTTCTGGGAGAGTCGTAGTGGCTGAATCCTCAAACACTCTTCCCACTGGGTCCTGTCAGAAGCAATCATCTCCATTTGATCCAGCTAGAGCCCCAAGTGAGACCAACCAAGCTCATATGGATGTTATCCAACCATCTTGCTCGGGATCTACCCCTGGATCTCCTGCTGGTTGGTTTTGCCTGTAAAATCTGTCCAGCGATTCTTTCCTAAGACATTCTAACCACCTGCCCATAGTATTGGAACTCTGATATCTTATTTCGGAGAAGTAGCAGACAGTAAAGGCTTCCAAAGTTAAGATATGGGAGGGCTCTGAGGTTAAGCTGGTATCCAACTTCAGATCAGGAAATAAAATGTTCTGGCAGACCATCTGCTGACTTTGTAATGCGAAGTCAACCCCCACACCTGCTATCAAGAATGTGTCTGGGGTTCTCCTCTCTTCAGAGAGGTGAATCCTCGTGAGGTGGAGAGAATATTTTGCTGATCTCCTAAATCTAGTCACAACAGCATCTTTTGATGAACACCAAGTGCTTTTGAAAGCAATGACTAATCTTTCGGAGGCTGAGGTTACAAGAGCAATAAAAAAAAGGCCACTGAGGAGGATGAAATTTGGCCTGAGATGTTAAAAGCTTTAAATAGAGAATTTCTTCATTAAAAAATGTTAAATTTTTTGTTAAAAGCTGACTCATCTTGTGGAGCTCCAGGCATTTTTATGGAACCCACTTCAGGAAATACTGCTTTAAACCCTTTAGCTAGTTTTGAATTTCTTTTTAAAAATTGAAATGTTGTTTCTCCACTTATTTCTGTCTTCAGGGCTTCACTCAATTTTCTCAACTATTATTTATAATGATTGACTATTATTATGGTCATTTGCATTGGGATACCTACATTTGAAATTTGAAATGTTTTCAATGCTTCCTATGTCAACCAGTAATTTACACTTCTAGTTACAGACATAAAATCTTCTAAAAAGATGAATTAGTGTTGGCCAGCAGCTCTTAAGACTTTATCATAGTCATTAACACATTTGCCCAACATCAGAGAGATGCAATGTTCTCACAGCTGCCTTTGTCCACCCTTTTTCATCTCTAAGAGTAATTTACCTGATTTTCTTAACTATTATTTATAGAGATCAACTATTATTATGGTCATTTGTGTTGGGTCAAACATTTCAAATAACAAAAAAAAAACAACTACTAAATTTTAGAATAGTAATTTTAGAATAGTAATTCTGTTTGTTAATATTAATTGAATTTTACAAAATCCACTCTTTATATTTTAATTTCTCTGTAGAATGAAAACCAGCTTTTGATCTCTATTACACCACCACAGTCTCCATGCAATGCTGTCAAAGGCCATCGTCGAAATGTCAGTGACACATCCTACATTACCATGGGTGGAAAAGGGAGTGCATTCAGGTGAAATTTGTTCAAAAGTTTTTTTTTTCCTGTATTTTCTGCAAATTTTGCTGTTTTTTTTTTTTTTTTTTGTTTCTTTTAAATGAAAAAAGACCTGTTATTTCCATATAAACTCTAGCAACAAATAGAATTATCATTTTGGTGACATCTTTCATTGAACTTACGTCTGACACTACAAAAAAAGCAAAGGCTTCAATACTGTATTGTGTTCATCAGAGTCTCTCTCTCTTTCTCACATACTCTCTTTCTCACACACTCTCTTTCTCTCAGATTCACTCTCTGTCTTACTCTCTCTGTCTCGTTTTTTCTATATTTTCCTCTTCTTATTCATTTGCTTCCTATTTTTTTTTCTGGGGGATTTCTTTTGCCTTGTTTAATATTTCATTTGCTTATTTTAACTGCGATGCTTTTGAAAAACAAAACACAACAAAGAACTTGCTCTACCCACAAAAAACCCTAACAAATATACAGTTTATAGTAACTATTTATAATGATACAAACAAAAACAAGTCACAAGATATCTAAAGTTTCTAGAAGAAAACAATTGAAATGTTAGGAAAATAATGTAAATCTGGTGACAGTTTACCAATAACACCTTCAAACAACAGAAATAATGAAATAAGAAGTAAATAATTTGAACATAGTATTTGATCTTATTTTGTTGTGATTTTTATTTAAAAAATATTATTGATTGGGTTAGATTAAATTATTTCTTTGAAAAGGACAACATTGATTTTTTTTATGTTTCATATTCAATATATATCTAGCATTGATTCATTCTTGGGATTGCAAGATAATCTTGTTCTCTCTCTTTCATTGGTAGAATTGTTAGAGCATCAGACAAATTACTTTTCTTGCATTATTTGTTGCGGCTCTTTATATTCTGGGTTATTCTGTTGAGGTCATCTTAACCTTCATTTATGGTTGATAAAATAAATTACCAGTAATTTCTGAGAATGGCTTGGCACATTGGAGTGTGAAAAATGCCTTGTGGTGTTTGGTCTGGCTGTTTATGTTCTGAGTTCAAATCCCTCTGAAGTTAATGTTGCTTTTCATCCTTCTTGGGTTGATAAAGTATAATACCAGTCAAGTACTGGGGTTGATTTAATCGACTGTCCCTTCCCCTAAATCGCTAACCTCATTACTATGTTAGAAACGATTGTTATTATTGATGGTTTGCATAATAAATATGAGGATTACTGGATCTTCTGTTTCTCAAGTTTCAACAAGGACCTTAGACAGTACTTTTCTAAGTCTATATGCAGTGTCCAACAAGGGAGAGAAATTTGTGATTCAAGGTCTATTCACTCTCAATTTTAATGATATTGAGCCCCAAAACTCCCTAACACAACTGGGCAATCTTTTGTCAGAGAGCATTAAAGGTCTATTTGTTCAGTATACCCCTCTCTCAGTTTTAGTGGTATTGAGCCTCAAGCTGCTATGACACTATGACAAATAGAATTATCTTGATGTTGGTAGGTGGTGTTGATTATATTCGAGCAATTTCAATCTTCTAGTCAGTATATCTCAAAATATTATTTTTTTCAATTTCCTTCAAGGCTAAGTTGTAGTGTCCAGAGATAGTAACATAAATAATCTGGCATTCATACATATTTCTGTGCATAACTACAATATCAGGTTTGTTGTGTTCAAGCCTGTGGCCTGTTTGGTTAGTGAAGTCCAAGACTATCTTTGTTTGTGTCTATCAACAAAGGCACTTTCTGGATCAGGCTGATAACACTTATCAAACACTTGACATCCATATTTTTTACACATTGACCAATGAAGGTACATACAAACCTTGTCATGTCTTTATATGTCTTTTGTGCTAGTATTTTGCTCATTATGTGGATGATACTTTCTGTATTAATTCCACCCAGACGGCACTTCACATTTTCCTCAATATGATTCATACCTTTAGTTATCAACTTAGTACTCAAAGCAGTATTTCAATCTCCATTTTTATGTCATTGCAGGAAAGCTAATCTCAAGACCTTTCAGTCTTTAATTCAGACATTTTTCATTTAAATTAGTCATGCAAAGCCTTTCCAACTACTGCTTCTCTCTTCTCCACAGAGACTCATCTCTTAAACCCTTCTATACTCTCCATCTTTCCCTCTTCTATGCCCCTTACTGCTAAACTATACTGTAAAACCTGTCATTAGTATTTATCAAGTGCTAATTAACCCTTTAGTTACCAACCCAGTCAAAACTGGCTCTGGTTTTATAAAATAAAATCACCCATTTTAAAGGTTTCCAATTTAAATTAAAATTTTCCACCATAATTTTAGTAAAGCCCTCAAAATTCTTCATTAACTAATTGAAATAGAGTGTATTGCCTTAGAAATATGACCATGAAAGGGTTAATGGTTTGCTTCTTATTCTTGACACATTCTCTAACACTTATCAGCTCTCTTCCTTTAACTGTGCATTTCATGTAATTTATGCTTGCTTTTGGATGTAATGCCTTACACACGGTCATCATTTTTCTTGCTCTGTGCTCCATCTCATCAACTTCAGTTCTCTTGAGCAACCCAGCACTATACCTTATTACAGATACAGCCCAATTGTTTATAGCAAGAATTAACTTTATAAAAAGTTTTAACCTGTGTAAATGTTTTTTTACACTGTCTTTCATTCAGTTGACAACTGCACATTTTGTGAAACAAAGTTCCGTGCCTGTGTCCTGGCTGCACCTTCAGACTCTCTGTACTTGTGAATCTAGTTGCATTTCAGATTTATTATTATTGGATTGGCAGTATCGGTGGAGGGTCGGATGCCATGCTTTGCAGCACAGTTACGTCCCTTTACGGGCTGAGTTCAAATCCCGCCGAGGTTAACTTTGCCTTTCATCCTTACGGGGTCGATAAAATAAAGTACCAGTAATACACTGGGATAATTGCTGGCCTTGTGCCAAAAGTAGAAACAATTATTATTATTACTCTTGGAATCTCAGTCATTGATGTTATTCAACTGGAAAGTTTGTTCAAATGAACATCAAGCCGCTACCTCCAGCCTCAGATATTCAAGACATATCGGAAGGTTCTTGCTGTTCCCAGCAAGCATACTATTTGAAGTGTTCCAAAAAAAGGGGGCTGGACTAATGTTCTTTAACCATCCTTGAAATCTCTTCAAGATAGTACCTAGTGCTCCTATGACAATCAGGATGACCTTGATCTCATGACAGTCCCAAATCCTTTTTAATTCCCACTTTAAATCCTGGTATCGGTTAATTTTCTCCTTCTCCTTTTCTCTTGTGTCAAAGGGGCAGGCTACATCTACAATCAGGCACAATCTTTACTATTATTATTAATACTGCTATTTACTTACTGTATTTATTTAATTTTTTTAAATAATTTTAAGGTTTTAGGGAACAGTCAAGTACCATGAAGTAGAAAGTGGGCTCCTGGGATAGTGGGTCATTGATCCATTTTTTAAAAATTCTAATTTGTAGCCATTTGAGTTCACAGCTGAGATATGGGAGGATTGTGAGACCTGACTGTGTGATGTGTTGTAAACTTGTTCAATTTACAAACAGTTATGGTGATGATGACAGCAACACACTTTTGTATTAAGTCTAATTTTTTTTTTATTGATAGTAATTTAAGATCATGCAGTTTGGACATGTGAACTGTAGTGGTGGGGGATACATCGATATACCAAGATAGTGGCTCCTGGTAGATGGGGAAGGAGGTGCCCACGTAAGACCTGAGAAGTGAGTACCCACGTAAGACCTGGGAAGAGGTAATCAGGCATGATCTAAAAACCTGGAACCTGGACTAAAACCTATCCCTGGAATGAACACTCTGAAGAGATGCTTTGAAAGGAGCTACCAAAACATCCATTGCTTGTCATAAGTAAATATGATGTTAAACCAGATAATGAGTATAAGGCCACAAATTAAAAGTTGGGAAGGTAAAGTAGGAATATGATAGTAGGAGTATATGTGACTGATACTTAATTTATCATCATGCTGGAACAATGTAACATCTCATTCTTTCCCAGTAATATACTAGGGTGTGAATTATTTGACTCTTCTTTTCCTCTCACAAAACTAACTCAATGCTCAATAGATTTTTATTATAAATGTGACAAGGGAACAGCAAGCTTTCTGGTGTTGGAGACATGGTAAAATGCACCTGGTACACTACCACGCTTATGTCATCTGGTTTAACATCAATACCATGCTCATGTCATGGTTTAACATCACTACCACACTTATGTCATCTGGTTTAACATTATTACCATGCTTATGTCATCTGGTTTAACATCACTACCATGTTCATGTCATCTGGTTTAACATCACTACCACGCTCATGTCAGGGTTTAACATCACTACCGCGCTCATGTCATCTGGTTTAACATCACTACCATGCTCATGTCATCTGTTTTAACATCACTAAAATGCTCATGTCCTCTGGTTTAATATCACTACCACTCTCATGTCATTTGTTTTAACATCACTACCATGCTCATGTCATCTGGTTTAACAACACTACCATGGTCATGCCCTCTGGTTTAACATCACTACCACACTCATGTCGTCTGGTTTAACATCACTACCACCCTCATGTCATCTGGTTTAACATCTCTACCACTCTCATGTCATCTGGTTTAACATCTCTACCACTCTCATGTCATCTGGTTCAACATCACTACCACTCTCATGTCACCTGGTTTAACATCACTGCCACTCTCATGTCATCTTGTTTAACATCTCTATCTTGCTCATGTCATCTGGTTTAACATCAATTCCAAGCTCATGCCATCTGGTTTAACATCAATTCCAAGCTCATGCCATCTGGTTTAACATCAATTCCAAGCTCATGCCAACTGGTTTAACATCACTACCATGCTCATGTCATCTGGTTTAACATCACTACCACAACCATGTCTTCTGGTTTAATATCACTACCATTCTCATGCCATCTGGTTTAACATCACTATCATGCTCATTTTATCTGGTTTAACAACACTATCAGGCTCATGTAATCTGGTTTAACATCAATTCAATGCTCATGCCATCTGGTTTAACATCAATTCCACACTCATACCATCTGGTTTAACATCACTACCATGCTCATGACATCTGGTTTAACATCATTACCATGCTCATGTCATCTGGTTTAACATCATTACCATGCTCATGTCATCTGGTTTAACATCACTACCACGCTTATGTCATCTGGTTTAAGATCACTACCATGCTCATGTCATCTGGTTTAAGATCACTACCACACTTATGTCATCTGGTTTAAGATCACTACCACACTTATGTCATCTGGTTTAAGATCACTACCATGCTCATTTCATCTGGTTTAACATCACTACCATGCTCATGTCATCCGGTTTAACATCACTGTCATGCTCATGTCATCTGGTTTAACATCACTACCATTCTCATGTCATGGTTTAACATTACTACCACGTCTATGTCATCTGGTTTAACATCACTACCATGCTCATGTCATCTGGTTTAACATCACTACCATGCTCATGTCATCTGGTTTAACATCACTACCATGCTCAGGTCATCCGGTTTAACATCACTACCACACTCATGTCATCTGGTTTAACATCACTACCATTCTCATGTCATGGTTTAACATTACTACCATGCTCATGTCATCTGGTTTAACATCATTACCATGCCCATGTCATCTGGTTTAACATTACTACCATGCTCATGTCATGGTTTAACATCACTACTATGCTCATGTCATCTGGTTTAACATCACTACCGTGCTCATGTCATCTGGTTTAACATCACTACCATGCTCATATCATCTGGTTTAACATTACTACCACGCTCATGTCATGGTTTAACATCATTTCCATGCTCATGTCATCTGGTTTAACACCACTACTATGCTCATGTCATCTGGTTTAACATCACCCCAACGCTCATGGCTGCCTTTTGCAGAATTCACTCTGTTGTAAGGATTTGCATCAAATGTTCAATGATGGAGACTCTGAAAAAGGAATGAAGACTGACTCAGCTAAGAGAATACTTTTATTAACTTTTTTGTTACCACATCTTGACTGAAATACATGGCAAAAATGTTAGTTAATTATTAAAATAATCAAAAAGTTTGATGAATTTCGTAAAATAACCAACTTTTTTTTAAGCTGATGTTTGGAACATTACTTAACAAAAATTCCTTGCACACAAATTATTATGAAAAGTTTCAATCTGAACATATTAAAATGTACAGGTTTATATGATAGAAGATCAGCAGTTTCTAGTGGGTTGGTATCAAAAGGGTTAAACAGTCCAATCCCTGGCCTTCTTACTCCTGTTGGAGGAACCCCTTACTGGTTGACCTCCACCACTTTCTGTTTGGTTTTGATCATGTCAGGTGTCATGGGGGTAGCCATACTCACCACACTTGGCCAATTGCAGGTTGGTGAGGCTACTTAACCCATAGTTGGAGTGGATGGCCATTGACTCTGAGAAGTTCATCTGTCCTTTTAACAGCTCATGTCTTTTTATGCTCCTGGGGTTCCACTTACCCTCTTCACCAGTCCATAGTCTTGTGGGGGAGCTGGTTTAATTACAGACCACACAACCATTACATGGCACTAGTAGCAGGCCGAAGCCTGACCTGGCCATAAGGGTTAAACACCTAACCTAAAGTAACAAACTAAAGCAAGAAAAAGAAGACAAACATGAAACATTACATATTTACCTATTTTAACCATAACCAACTTGCTCCATTTATTCCAAAAATAGACATGGAATAAATAAGTAAAAAGCAACAACAAAAAGACTCACAGTTCATATGACCTAAGAACATATTCTATTTATGTCTAAATATCCTTGAATCCATGGTATTTACAGACACCTTAAATCAGTCATACCACAACTTTTGGGTCAAAGTATTTTATTTAGAGACTGCAAAATAGGTTACTTTTTAATTACACTACTTTGGTTAAATTTTTTTACATTTTTTTGTTGATTCTAAGCATAAGGGCTGTAGAAAGGCTGTGAAGTAAGAGTAGTTAATTTAATGGCCTAACTTATTGTATATGGTGGGAGAATGAATGAGCAAGAGACGGTCGCTTTAGAGTTATGTATTTTCAGCGAGTAAAGACAGCTTTACTGCTCTGTGAGCGTGTTTAGTGATGGAGAGAGAATCTCTGAAACGAATGGGCCTGTGGTTGGTGTTAGAGAAGACAAAGGATCTGGAAATATTTTTGAGTGAAGGTTTATGAGTGGATTCAGGGAAATAAAAAGTCTTCATTGTTCTTGTGAAAAAAGAAGTAAAATATACAAAGTTGCAAAGGTGTGAAATCTATTTAGTTTGTAGAAATGGCAGGTGAGGTGGTGAAAAGGTGTGAAAGCTATTTAATTTGTAGAAATGGCAGGTGAGGTGGTGTAAAGATGTGAAATCTATTTAGTTTGTAGAAATGGCAGGTGAGGTGGTGTAAAGATGTGAAATCTATTTAGTTTGTAGAAATGGCTGGTGAGGTGGTGTAAAGATGTGAAATCTATTTAGTTTGTAGAAATGGCTGGTGAGGTGGTGTAAAGATGTGAAATCTATTTAGTTTGTAGAAATGGCTGGTGAGGTGGTGTAAAGATGTGAAATCTATTTAGTTTGTAGAAATGGCTGGTGAGGTGGTGTCAAGATGTGAAATCTATTTAGTTTGTAGAAATGGAAGGTGAGGTGGTATAACCAATCAAGCAATTGGTGGATCTTTTTTTTATAAAGTAAGTTTTTATTTGATTTGATTTTTATTTTATCTTTATTTTACCCTTTTCTTTTCTCCAAGCTCCAAATCCTCTCCCACTAAGAACCTTGTAATACTTTCTATGTATTGCTGTCCCTCAGGTTCTGACAGGTTTTACCTTGTGGTTGTGATTTGCAACAGTGTAATTTGATTTCAGGGCATACAGCGGTGGCAGTGATTCTGGTAATTTGTTGGATACACCTGGACGTGATGATAAGTCTAAATCCGCAAGCACTTCTCCTGTGCACTCACCTTCCAGGTAGGCAACACTGTAGCTAGCTTTGCACCTTTCTTGACAGATGTAAACTCTTTACATCCTCTCTAGATGAAGGTATACTTAAGTCTACTACTCTTAAGATTCCAGGCTGCTACCTGGAAACTGCCTGTGATTACTCTTTAGTTTTGTTGTCAAATATTTCAGCTGCACATAAGATTTACTTGCATCATCTGTGGTTTACTACCATCTGCATGATAGCGTCTTTAGAATATCTTCTGCACATTTGATAATCACTTAAGTCAGGTTGTTGGCACGTAAACACATTTTCTACAATACAATATATCTGCTATGCAACACACCCAACCATATGCTTATATGTATGTATACAATGCATAAAATTACAAACTCATACATGAAGATTGGTACAACCAACCTATTATTAATGTTTTTATGCATGAATTTGTAATCCTTACAGTCGTATACATACATACATATATATATACATTCATTAGAATGTAAACAACCATATATTAAGGACTCATTTTTGTACGAAAGGACATAACCACACACACACACACCACACACACACACCACACACACCACACACCACACACCACACACCACACACACACCACACACACACACACACACACACACACACACACACACACACACACACACACACACACACACACACACACACACACACACACACACACACACACACACACAAAAGTAAGTAAGTTTTTTTATATCCCACGCGGGTATAAATATAGGAAAAAAAATTAAAATTGCAATTAGAGTCTTTAAGAAGATATATTAATAATAACTCTACCAGTTTCACGTTTGGATGATTTATAAAAGTTAAGTGGGATGGAGGGATGTGTAGCTGTGTGGTGATATGTCTCACATCTCAGATGCAAGAAACATCAACTTCATCCCACTTAACTTTTGAAAAATCATCCAAACATAAAACTGGTAAAGTTATTTATAAATAATCTCAAAGACTCCAATTGCAGGGAAAAGCAGACATAAAATGATGATGATGATGATTATATATATATATATATATATATATATATATATATATATATATATATATATCAAGTTTAATAAAGAAATGACTTCTACAGGACTAGAACTGTTTATAGTCCTGTAGAAGCCATTTCTATATTATATTTGATGTTTACACTCTACTAATGTATTGAGTACCTTACTAACTGTGGTTACCCTCAATTGAACCTAGGACTCTGTCTCTCACACACATACTGAAGTACATATATACATATGTATATATATATATATATATATATATATATAAATATATAAACTGTTGAATCACCATTGTGTATAGAGGGCCATATAACCCAGTCAAATAAATATTTGGGAAAATGGCACAAAGACAATAAAACAAAAACAAGATGAACACAAACAAGGAACATCCCTTCATCATCTGTCTATAAAACGTACCATAGATTCATGATGGAATCTTCCATGCTTGCTCTGTTTTTATATCCTTGTGGGATTTCTCTTAATATCTACATATGTGTGTTTATGCATGCATGTGCAGGGACATGGAAATACTCCATTTGGTGGTGCCTGAGCATGCATTTATCCCACTGGAATTGAGTGATTCTTGTTCTTTGTTAGGACTTCATTCTAGAAGTAAAAATCTGATGTAAAACCTGCAACTCAATGACAGCCAATAATATTAACCTGTTCTTTTTGGATGTCATCATTGTTCAGAGAGTTGGATTGGTCCAGTGCAGGACCTTTCTTCAAGCACAGGCATCACTTGATCTAAACATCTTACATATGTGTTGCATAAGTATGGATGGCCGTAGCCAAAACAGATTTTTTTTCTCTTTCACTGCAACATATGCAGAAAAGAATGTAAATCCTTGGCAGGGTTAAAACGTTACATCTGCGCCACCCATGTTTGAGAAAAGGATCAAATGATGGCAATTCTCGAAATCGAGTTGCAGCCATCATTCATGTGTGTGTATGTATGTCTAGCATAACTCCTTTAATTTGTTTTAATCAACTAAGCAAAATTTGCACTGTCTAAT
Source organism: Eledone cirrhosa (assembly GCA_964016885.1). Lineage (NCBI taxonomy): Eukaryota > Metazoa > Mollusca > Cephalopoda > Octopoda > Eledonidae > Eledone > Eledone cirrhosa. Next base: position 183,678,974 of record OZ024743.1, read on the forward strand.
TTCTTGTAGATGTCAGCCAGCATGTGTTAGTTTACTCATACTTTTCATGTCTAATACTGTAACTGCAAGCTTTCTGAATTATTTCCACCTTCATTCAATCTGATGACGAGTCATTTTCAGTTAGTGAATATTCAACAAAATTCCAGTTTTTAATCATTGTCTTTGTCTTTTGCTTGTTCATTTATTTTGAAACCTCAAATGTTGTAGTTCATTGTTTCTTAATTTTCTTTTTTCTATTTTGTTCCTCAATTTATCTTTATTATCTTTGGTTTAGTATGTTTTCCACATACATTAACCCTTTTGATTTCTATCTGCCTGAAACCACCTCTACTTCTATGATAGAAGGCTGTTTGTGAAGAGTTTATATTTATCTAGAAAAACCTTCTCTCATAATTTTATGTAAGAACCTTTTTTAAGTTATGTTCCTAACACTATCTTAATGAGTAAGTTATATAACTAACCCCTTCCAAATTCTTGATTACTTTCAAAATTATTCAAAAATCGTTGTCCGTGTTTTTCATAAAAAATAAATTGAGGAAGGGTTAGACATGTATACCCATTTCAGTATCAGGGCAGCCCTGATCAAAGGCATTCCAGATAAGACCTCTTCCCTCTATATAGTGTATCAAAGACTACATTATTCAATATGCCTTTTTTTTGTGAAATGTAATCTAGAATGAAATTAAGCTGCTATTTCTAGCAGGACAAATGATCACGTTGAGGCTCCTTTGTTGGCTGGTTTAAGTAGGTTTTAAACATTTCACAAATATATTCCGTTGTTTGTAAAGGATCCTTGATATATCCTAAAGAGTGTGTGAAGATATCTTCCCAAATATATTTGGTTGGTTGTAAGAGATCACTGATGTACCCTAAAGAGTGTGTGTAGATGTGTTCCCAAATATATTTGGTTGTTTGTAAGGGTCCCTGATGTACCCTAATAGGCGTGTGTCTTATATGTTTTCAGAAATTGTCAGGATAATGTTGGCAATAGGGTTGTTTATAAAATATGTTTCGTAATATATTGCTTTCATAGAACTTATTATAGATCTAGACGTTAAATGAATCAACTTGCAGCATATATATATATATATATATATATATATTTTTTTTTTGTGTGTGTGTGTGTGTATATATATATACACACACACACACACACACACAATTGACTTTATTTTTCTAGGCCTTCGGATTCACACCTAACGTGCCCCATTGCACTAGTTAAACCTGTGTGTGGTCTTTAACAACTTTACTAATTATTCATACTCACACCTTAACACAGCCTCATTTACACTGAGTTAACCAACCCTACTTATGTTAATTCCTTTTAAATAATAAAATAAAACATTTTACATAGCTGGCAATGATCATTAGTTAGAGAAGAAACGTTTTACTAGCACCGGTAATTACCTCCCTTAGCATACTAATCTCTTCCCACTGTGTTTTATACTTAACCACGTATATTTAATATGCACTGTGATGTAAAGTTATTTTACCCAAATAGGGTATATAATTAAAACTTTGCCTTAATATCTGCCTCAGACGAGCCCCATTAGGCGAAACATGTGTAAGAGCTTTATAAAGATATGATTTAACGGCTTGTAACTCTTTCATTAATTATTTTGCCTATATATACATATATATATATATATATATATATACATATATATATATATATATATATGTATACGTATGTATACGTACATACATATGTATACGTACATACATATATGTATACAGACGTACAATAGTATGTATATACATACATACATGCACACATATATATATGTACGTACGGGTTTACCGAACATTTATTATAATGCTTGGTGTGTTTGTAAACAAACAGCCCAAATTAAGCCGTACAGTGTTCCTTTGTCAGTGTTGAACAAAAGGGCAACAATGGTTGCCGAACACTGTACGGCTTAATTCGGGTTGTTCGGTAAACCCATACGTACATATATATATATATATATATATATATGTGTGTGTGTATGTATATATATATATATATATACATACTACTGTACGTCTGTATACATATATGTATGTACGTATACATGCTTACATTTAAGTATCAGCCGTACTAAGAGTGAGAAATTTCATTTCATTTCATTCTTTTCCATATATATATATATATATATAGAGAGAGAGAGAGAGAGAGAGAGAGAGAGAGAGAGAGAGAGAGAGAAACACATGCAATTGACTGTAAATCTACCATTCCCACCCATCTTCCCTGCTAGCAATGGTTGGATGGGTCTACTTAAGTGGAGCTACTGTCCTTTCAAATGGGAGCCTACATTTTACTTACATATGTTCCCATTGAACAATCATGTCCATCCAATCCAGGGTCTTCTCACTCCTGTTGGAAGAACCCTTCCCTGGTTGACCTCCATTTTTGGTATTGTTTCTACTACTGGATGCTCTTCCTAATGCTAACCACTTCAGAGTGTACGTGGTGCATTTATCATAGCAACAGCACTACCAATTACAGATTTTACTAGGTGCTGCACCAGCATTACCACTTTTTAGGGTGTACTGGGTGCATTTTATTGTGGCACCAGCACTACCAATTTACAGGGTTTATTGGGTGCATTCTATTGTTGGTAGGGTGTACATGGTAGAAGTAGATGTGATGTATCCCTCATGTGTAACCACTGTAATAGGAGAAAAGTGTGAACTGATAAGGTTAATGGCAGTTAATAGAAGCAGGATTAAAAATATCTTCCATTATGATGTGACAGAGTTGAGTGATAGGTGGTGAATTGGCAGAGTTGTTAGAACACTGGATAGAATGCTTTCTGGTATTCGTTTCAACTCTCTGCTCTCTGAGTTCAAATCCTGTTGAGGTCAACTTTGTCTTTCATCCATTCAAGGTTGATAAAAAAATAAGTACCAGTCTAGTACTGGGGTCGATTCTTTTTCTATATCTCATTCTCACTTCCTCTCTCTCACTCTCTATCCTTCTCTGGAAGAAATCTGCTGTATTCAGACATGGAGAGGAAATGGGCTCCTCCAGGTTTTAAAATGAAGCCCTAGAAATGCTGTATGTCAATATGGCAATATGGGTAAGTATGAGAATAGGTGGGTGGGTGTCAAGACACCCAGGTCCAATATCATCCCTTGTTACGTGGGCAGAATAGGACAGTGAGTATGGGGGATGGTGGGTGAGAGTGTAGGAAATGGGAAGTTAGTTAAAGGGACATATTGGTTGCTAGACCTAATACAGACATACCTCCAAGCCTGCAACATTTTCACTATTTGAATATTCCTTTTACCATGTTTGAATAAGTCTTCTTTAGCACCACATGTCATCATCATGGTCCTTTGTCATCTCTGTTCTAACTTTTAACTTCATCAAGTTATTCTTCACCAGTTTTCCTAGGTCTTCCTTTCCTACAGGTTTCATCCACTCTGAATGTCCTACCCTTCTTTATGCAGCCTCCATCCTTCATACCAGCACAATCATCTCTCTTCCATACTATATTGATTGCTTTTATCTATAGTTTTCCCCTCAGCTTGTTTCTACTTTGTCATTCATGTATATTAACATTATATACCCACCAGAGTGTGTTCAATTTCTTTCTTTGTTGTCTTTGGAAGTCTTTGACTTTCCAGGCCTATCTTTCACTATTGTGCAGTATTGCTCTTTCTATGCAAGCATCATACAATCTGCCCTTCATTCCATGAGAAAAAATCCTTTGTTACCCACAAAAGTAATAAATAGCTCTCTGAACTTTTTCCAATTGGTTCTTACTATAGTTACTATGCTGATACGAAGAATTGTATCAGCTACATTGGGTCATTAATGTACAAGAGGGAGGAAGAGCGTGTGGGTCATATACACCATAGCGTGGGTCAGTGGGAGAGACAGCTATGCTAGTGCATAGTGTAGTAATGTGATCTGACAGGAAGCTTTCAATCCAAGCATATTTAAAAGTAATGACATTGCTTTTACCAAAGTCCTGAAGAACTTCTGGTAAACAACATAGGAAAACATTTCCTCAGAAGACATATCTCTACAGAAGGTTAATGAGGAGAGAAAGAGATTAGACCTGTCTTTACAGAATCCACACTGATTAATAATGAAGAGAGAGCAGACCTGTCTCAACAGAATCTGTACTGAAGGTTACCAAGGAGAAAGAGACACACACCTTCAAAGTGTTGGAAATGGTGATTGTCCAAGATTTGTTACCGTCACATTTTCTGTGAGTTAAAAGAATAAACTACAGAGTTTGGTGATGAGAGATGGAGTTAGCTGTGGAGTGTTGTGTTTGAAGGTAATGGAAGAGATATTGACAGTATTTGTTTGAAATAATGGGAGAAGTTTCCACATTTGGTTTTGTGTAGATGGTGGAGAATCTGGATCAGATAGGTTCATAGATAGTTTGAGAAGGTTCATAGATAATTTTGGAAATAAGAGATGAAAACTATTCAGTGTGTCTTATCCTTTAATACAAGTTTACTTATCTGGTTAGGATTCTTCTTTTTGTTGTTATGCATGTATGGTCCTGTAACTCCTGAGAGAGTCGTAGTGGGATACAGCATTTCAAAGGCATTTTAAACCTTTCCAGGTTTGAGTACAGCAGATTTTTTCCAGGAAGGATAGAAAGTGAGAAAGAGAGAGATATAGAGGAAAAATTGATACCAGTATTCGACTGGTACTTTTTATAAACCTCGAATGGATGAAAAGCAAAGTTGACCTCAATAGGATTTGAACTCAGAGAACAGAGAGCTGGATCGAATACCGCAAAGTATTTTACCTGACCTTCTAACAACTCTGCAAATTCACTGCCTTTGTTCTATTATATAACAATTTACATCACTAGAATAACAGTTGCATGGAGCTGACAAAATATACATATTTATTTTATTATTATTATTAACTTTTTCAAGTTTCACTTGGAGAGGAAAGTGAGGGGGGAGAGAGAAGTGCTGCCCCCAGTACATTTACTGAAAGGGGGGGGGGGGGGGTGGTGAATGTTACAAGAATGGCTAATGGCAATGGGTCTTCTCTAAGCATGCGCTTGTCAACTGGCTGATTTAGAGAGGAGAGGGGCGCCTTCCTATGGTGCTCTTCGAGTGTCAGGTGGTTTAGGATTTGTGGGGTTCCTAAGTCACCCCTGGTTTGTCTTCCTCCCTATTGGGAAATTTTCATTGTTGTAATTCTTTTGTTCATTGATATTTGTTTATTAATTTCTTTCTACTCGATTTCAGTGTAACTCCCCCTACATACACTGACCCTGTCTATTGTATTGTCCCCCTTTTTGTTGGACCTTGTTGCAAATAAAAAGAAATAATAATAATAATAATAATAATAATTTGATCGGACGCCTTTTTGCTCGCTCTCGTAAGTCTCTATATTTACCTGTCATAAATTATTTATTGTTAAATTTTTGTTGTTGTGTAAGGGATTTAAGTCCTTGGACTTTGCCCTGTGAATGGGAAAGTATAATATTTGGGCCTTTTGGCCCAAATATTTGAACTTTTTACATTTAAAAATTATCGAAAAAAAAGAAACATGGCTGAGCCCAGCGATATGTCTGCTGTCGTGTGACAATGACGTAAAAGTTGAGAGGATAGTTACGGTACAGTGAACACAGAAATTGATACAACAAACACCACCACAAACAACGTGAACAAAGATAGCAATGACAACAACACTGAGAACACTAATTTTGAAAAAAATTACCACACCAACCAAAATACAGACAACAGAAAAAATGACAGCAAATGCAACAACAATATTAACACCACTAACATGAAAACAAATAGCAACAACAGCAACAACACCAACAGCAACAATACAAATTGCACAGAGAACAACAACAACAACACTAAAGACACAACCAACTGCAACAGTGATAACAGCAACAACACTAACAACACCATTTGTAGCACCAACAACAAGACCAGTAGCGGCAGCAACAATGATGCCACTGAAAAAAGGCCCATCTCTTTTGCAAAGGTGGCTCGCAGAGTAGAAACAGTCCTGGTCACAGAGGAGGAGATGGCGGTCACAAGATACATGGTAACCAGAATTGAATTTTCAGTGTCCTTGAAACCACCAACCGACTTCCTGGAGGAACAAGAGCGACGTACAGTGTCATATCGCATGATTGTCACAAAATTGCATCATGTGGAGAGAGCCTCGGAGGCCCAAATCCAGAAAGCCTTGGAAACTGTTGTGGACACGGAAAACCCACATCACCCGAGCCAAGAAATATGCTACCGTGGACGTCCTTTTTGCTACCACCCAAGAAGCAAAATCGCACTCAATGAGGACCCTACGAAGTGATGACATAACATTAGTCCCGTTTTACTGCAGGAAAAAAATTGCAAAGGTCAAGGTAACCCAGGTTCCGCCCTACATACCTGGGCTGGTCGTGTCTGTTCTTGCGAGCATCGAGGATAGAACAACCATTCTGCAGGTACAGAAGTTGGGGAGAGAGGACTGGTCTGGTATTGGAATGGAGATGTTCATCCAAACCGACCAGGACTGCATTAGCGCTATTCCTGACATAATAAACCTTGGGAATGGCTCCCAATTTCCCATATCTGTGGAAGGAAGGTGCCCAAAGTGCTTCAACTGTGGATCGAAGTCTCACTCAGGGACTTCTGCCCACAGAAAATAAAGGCGAAGGCCCCCCTCTTTCCAACGCCGGAACCGCTGCCATCAGAAACAGTCAGCGAAAAAGTCAGGAGCTTCTACTGAGAGTAGGAAGACAACGTCCGTGGCGCCCACACCAAAGCTATGGACAACAAAAACAGCAGCGGCAACTGCAGCAACAGAAACAGTTGCACTAGCTGCACCTGTACCAAGAACGGCAGACCAGGCTCCACCACCGCCACCAACAACAACAAAGAAAAATGAGATGGTAGAAATCATACGCCTCCCTGACCTCTCACAGTAGGACATGGAGTATGAGGTGGCTGAGGAGTGGAAAACGATTGTCAACAAACAAAACAAATGCAAAAATACCACAGCTTCTCCCTCCAAAAGTGAAGGCAAAGAAAGAGGGGTAAAGGCTGCAAGGAGACTTGCAGCAACACCACCACCATCACCACAACAAGCATCACCACCAACAACAACCACACCACCACCAACATCACCAAAAACAGCAACATCGCAAACACAACAAAGCACACACACCCAACAGCAACAACAAGAAAACAGCAATACAATCACCCCACCCCCCACCCCCACCAAGTACACAGCCATAAATATCACACACAAAGGATTAATGGAACATATAAAACAACACACAGACATTACGGACATAAATTATCACACCCCACCAACACCAAGAACATTACCAAAAAATATTAACATTGTAGAAATTAAACTCGAAGATTGCAAACAATTAAAACAAAAATTCCCCAAGGCAGTTGGGGATTTCAGTGGGGTCACTCTCCAAAAGAATCTATACAGATATCATCTTGGAGACACCCATGACCAGCCGAAGGGACGGTTCTACTGTCCCTTGCCCACATGATCAAGGTAAGTGATCCTTTCTCACTTACCCCGTTCCTCACCCAGCATGGCCGTACTCAGAATAGGCAGTGTAAATGTACGTGGCCTGGGATCATCTTGGAAGCAGGATCACCTGCTCAACGACCTCAGGTCACTAAACATAGTTGTGGAGGCCATCAGTGAGACCAGAATCTCCGAAGCATGAGCCTTCGCACCGATCTTCAGCGGCTACTGATGTATATATGCATCTCCTAGCCGTCCAGGATCAAGGGGAGGAGTTGCTGTGCTGGACATGACCGGCAATGGCCCGGTTACTGGAAGCTGAACGTGTCTTTCTCGGCGCGCCAAACTTACAGAGACCGGATTAGCGAATTAGTTAAGCGTGCGTTGATGGGTGCAATCGCCAACAACAGGTGGGGGTTTACTCTGAAAAGGGTTATTACAGTAGAATCGATAATGTTTAGCAAAGGAGGAGTGATAGAGGGAGAGCTAGTTAGAAAAGCTAGAAGAGGCATTTAGGACAGGCATCGCAACCGACGTGCTTGCGACGAGATTGGCACTCAACCAGTTCTTCAACACAAAGCATGAAGGCTGCGTTGTCAGTGCTAGAGCGCGTGCTCTGAGACACGAGGGGACGAAAGCTGTTCAATGGGCCCGGGTGGTCGAGGCGCGATGTGGTAATACATCCACAATTCGGTCTTTGCCTGATCAAAATGGGTGCATGTTGCTCGAACCCGAGCAGATGTGTACGGCTTTTCAACAGCACTTTGCTCAATTGATCGGGAGTGATGGCGGGCTGGATTGGAGTATGGACTTCAGTGCATACCTCGATGGACTGTCGCGGCTCTCGACGACCGCAGCGCAGTGCTGCGAAAAGTCAATAACAGCAGGTGAAATACGGGAAGCGATGTCTGACTCCATGAGTGGTAAATCACCAGGATTGGATGGTCTGCCCTACGAGCTATATGCGTACATGGCAGACTTATTCGGTGACCTCTTGGCAGATGTCTACTGCAACTGGCAGCAGAACAGGAGCATTCCCAGTTTTGTGAGCCAAGCAGCAGTGGCGCTGCTGAGAAAAGACCTGAATAAGGGGGACGTTATAGACAACTTCAGGCCCATAACTCTACTAAACGCAGAGTTCAAGTTTTTGGCCAAGATGTTAGCAAAGAGATTGGCGCTTGTCGTCAGTGACCTGGTGGGAGAGGCTGAGGCATGCACCATTCCGGACAGACCCATCCACGACAACCTCCATCTCATGCGATACATCATAGAGAGGGTGGCTAAGGAAACTAGCACGGGTGGGGCCCTGATCAACGTGGATCAATCTAAAGCATTTGATAGGGTCAACCATTGGTACCTGGCTGCGGTCCTCGAGGCAGCCGGCTTCGGGCCCATTTTTAGGGCTGGATCGCTGCGATGCACAGGGACATCTGCTCGATTGTGAGGGTGAATGGTCACCTGTCGCAGCCGTTTAGCATCATGTGCTCGGTCCGAAAGAGTTGTCCCCTCTTGTCCCTACTGGCCCTCGAGCCGTTACTGCACAAATTGGAGATGAAAAGGGGGTCCCACGCGAACTGGGATGCAGGAGTTCCATGTCAGCTTATGCCGAAGATGTCACCGTGGTGGTGTCGAGCACCAAACACGTCCAGATGCTTGGCACCGCTCTCAAGGAATACGAAGCGGTGACAGAAGCAAAGATAAACCAGGGAAAGTCGGTGGGTTTGCAACTCAGCACCTGGAGAGAGAAGTCCATGCCTTCCGACAGCATCATGGGGCACTGGACGGAAGGATCTGTTAAATTGCTCGGGGTCTGGTTTGGTCCGGACCGCCAGATGGAGAAAAACTGGAGCAAGGTGACGAGCAGGGTGGCCTCTCACCCAGAAATGGGCCGAGAGGAGGCTATCTCTGAAAGATCGGGCGGAGGTGGTGAATGCATACATCACGTCCGTCATCTGCTACCGCCTGACCGTCGTACCTTGCCCCCCGCCCAACTCTGACCAAAATAGAGCGACTTCTCTTCTGCTTTTTGTGGAAGGGACGTGGTCCCATGGTCAGACAATCCATCTGCTGTCAGCACCCGTTGCATTCGTATTCCCTGATTTTCCATGCTAGTCTAATAAGCATGGGTTGGGGAAGACTTTTTTTGTTTTTATTGAAACACTATTCTACAACTGGTCATTTGTATGTCAAACTGCTGAGCTGCAGGACATTGTTTATGCAGGTCATAAACAAATGTCACTGCCAGTGTGAGTGGTGACAAATGTAAAGTAAAGACTGACCCACATAAACACACTCTCACCCCCCACACATTATGAGGTTCTCTATAGTTTCTGTCTACCAAATTTAGCCACATGCCATTGATCATCCTTAGGTAAAAGTAGAAGACACGTGTCTAAGGTGTTATACACTGAGATAGAACTTAAAATCAAGTGGTTTCATTCCAATTGTATTTCTCTTTAAACATTGTTAATGCTAATGGGAAAACATGTCTTACAACATCTCATTTCCCCTTAATATGAAATCGTACCTCTCTGCTTAAGTAAAAAAAAAGAAGTGCTAATAATGTTGAAAATATGTTTAGAAAATGGTAAGCAAGACTTGAAAATTGAATGAGATTTCACTGTACCTTTGACTATATAAAACACTGATAATATCGAGGTGTATAAAGCTACTAATAATATTGGGGTCTGTAAGCCTATTGATAATACTGGGGTCTATAAACCTACCGAAAAGGGAAAGATGGATCAGCTCATATGGAAGTCATCCAGTAAACAAGAGGTGTGGGATCAACTCCCATGTGTGCTGTTGTCCATCTTTTTCTGTTCAGTGGGTTTATATGCCCCATTATTATTAGCTTTGCCTTTCATCGTTACGTAATTGATAAAATAAAGCACTAATAATGCACTGGGAGTCAATATAATTGACTTTCCTCATCCCCTTCAAATTGCTGGCCTTGTGCCTAAAGTAGAAACAATTATTAGATCATTTTATTTAGTCAAAGTTACAGAAAAATCTTCTTATTCAATTTTCAATAATAAAATAATTTGAAACGTAGTCATGCCAACACCAAAGACTTTAATAATAGTTGATGGCCACAAATTTCTTAAGTCAGCCTGTTGTTTACAATAATAGTAATTTGTAATTTGTTTGTATGAGACACAAAGCCAATATTGTAGAGGTGGAAGTATAATCTATGGTAAACATGGACTGAATATTAATTTCTGACATGAATATTGTGGTATATACTGTTTAAATGACTATATGTGTGTGTGTGGGTGGGGGGGAGGGGGGATCTGCCAGGAGTTGGCTGGTAGATAGTATCACCAATGGAAACATTTTTTCCTTGGTCCAATTTGAAATGTTCCACTTCACTCGGTAAAAGAGTGAGGTCTGGGATGTTGTCAATTGGTTTGATCAGTATATAAAGTAGAAAAGAGGAAATATATAATATTAAAAAAAAATTGTATTGAAAGAATATTCTGACTATATATACCCGTGACGAATTCCTTTGACCCACATATATTACTGGTATTTGTTATCTTCTATAAATGAAAAGCAAAAATTAACCGTGGCGGAATTTGAACTAAAAAGTAGATATTGGTTCTAGCTCTATATCATCTGTTAGTAGATACTATACTATCAGTTCCAGCTCTATATCTGTTAGTAGATACTATACTATTAGTTCCAGCTCTGTATCAGTTAGTAGATACTAAACTATTAGCTCCAGCTCTATATCTGTTAGAAGATACTATACTATTAGCTCCAGCTCTGTATCATGTTAATAGACACTATACTATTGGTTCCAGCTCTGTATCATCTGTTAGTAGATACTATACTATTAGTTCCAGCTCTATATCATATTAGTAGATACTAAACTATTAGTTCCACTGCTATATCAGTTAGTAGATACTATACTATGAGTTCCAGCTCTATATTTGTTAGTAGATACAATACTATTGGTTCCAGCTCTGTATCATCTGTTAGTAGATACTATACTATTAGTTCCAGCTCTATATCTGTTAGTAGATACTAAACTATTGGTTCCAGCTCTATATCTGTTAGTAGATACTATACTATTGGTTCCACCTCTATATCTGTTAGTAGATACTATACTATTGGTTCCAGCCCTATATCATTTGTTAGTAGATATTAAATTATTAGTTCCAGCTCTATATCTGTTAGTAGATACTATACTATTAGTTCCAGCTCTATATTATCTGTTAGTACATACTATACTATTAGTTCCAGCTATATTGAACTAAAAACCTTACAATATTTACATTTCTACATCAAATTTGCCTTTCATCACTCCAGATTAAAAATAATGAAATTATTTGTAATTAGCAATTTAATGTAATAAATCAGTTTAGTGTAGTCTTCTCTCATCTACCTCCTTTGTTTTTAATCAATGATGATAATAATAATTGCTGTTATTTTCTCTAACTTAAATGTTTTTATTCTCTAGGTCTCCCAACCTTTCTCGGCCATTATCAATGGACATTTCTGATTGGAATCCATTTGGAGAAGACCATTTTAGTTCCTATACTGAAGATATTATTTTTGGAAAAGAATTTGATAAAATTCGGCGAGGTTCAAATAGTAGTAAGTTTCCAGCACATATTTCCCTTTGTGAAAGTTAGCTTTTATTTTGAAAACAGAAGTGTGAATTATTCGTGATTTTATTTTTCTCATTGGGATGATACATAACTACTTGATAACTACTTGCCCGCTTAAAAACATACTATAACACTTCCTAATATAAATATATTAAATGACAGAATCATCTTGCTTCTCTTTGCTTAGTAAAATGAGCTTTATTATCTATTACTCTTACCAGGGGTTTCAATGTCCAGGTATTTACCCATTTTTCCAGTGACAAAATGGTTGCAAGAAACTTCTCTTTGATCAGTCATGGGCAAACTGTGACCTGCCAAGCTGCATGTAGCCCTTTTGACTTTCTGAATGGCATGCTTAATGCGGTGCATTGCTTGGAAAAGGTTATCCATGCCTGCTTTAGATAGATGCTAGATGTCACAAGTTCTAGTTATGCAAGGACATGAACCTAGAAAGTTATGATTTGGAATCATACAGACATCAAACTTATTGGTTACATTAGGAAAATCAATCATGAAAGAAATAATAATTCCTCTCAGATAATTGATCCATTTGATTAGGTTAACTATAAATTATCAGCTGATACTTTGTGTTGCTATGGAGAGTGTTAATAAGAATATACCTTGAGTAAATAGATTATTGCATGTATGTTTACATTACTAGAAACATTACATACACACACACATATATAAACTGTGTTTTATAAATTATTAAATCATTTCATTGTGTAGGTATATCAAATGTGAAAAGTAGAGAAGATTTGGTTATGTCTGGGTCTGACTCATCGGATCCTTTTTCAAATGCTCCATTCAAAAAACCAGGTAAGATATTTTTAATAATAATAATAATATACTCTTTAAAGTATTCATTGTAGATATTTTGACTTTAACAAATGAATTGCTTTATGTAGAGATTAATAGTGTTTTCTGTTTATTAATTTATTACATTGTATTAGAATCTTTTTGGTTAATTTAATGTATTCATGGCAGCATATATATATATATATATATGTATACATACACACACATATATATATATATACACACTTATATGTATATATGTATGTATAATGTGTGTGTGTTGCCAACATCTTTGGTCATATATGCATGTACAACTTGTTTTCTAATAATCTCAAATAGATATATTAGAGTATCTGTGAGCCTATGTACAACAGAATGCACACACACAAATATATATATATATATATATATATATATCAACATATATAGATATATGTATAGATGTAAAAGAATTATATGTTTTAAATGACAAAGCATGAATTCACTACTAAATCGTAATGTGTTGTAACCTATGTTATATTTCTTATCAATAAGTTAGCTCAACTGTGTGTTTGTACATTTGCATGAGAGACCATGCATGTCCATACACATACAGTTTTTCCATCACACATATATATATACACACAGTTTTTCCATCATATACACACACAGTTTATCCATCACATGTACATACACAGTTCTTTCCATCATACACACACACAGATGATCTGTGACTTAAATGAAAATCTAGAATCTATATGCTAGAAATACATTGTAGTTACTAGTGTAGGTAGAAGTCTTTTGTTGTTCTTCTTTTACTTACCACCATCTTGGACTAAACACATTGTTTCTTGAAACTAACCAAATCACAAATAACTATTATTATTATTGCTGGTTGATTAGTTTTTGTGCAACTGTTATGTTCTTTTTCTCTTTCATCTCTATATCCATGTAGATTATTTAGCATTCTGTCTCTTTAAACAAGCTGGTGCACGTGTTTATGCACTGATACGCTAACTTGTGATGTTTTTTTCTCAATTACTGATTTCTTTTAACAGAACTCTATTCTTACTGACCTATCTTCTCTGTTGATAACTGAAAACTAACAAATCTATTATTAATATTTGATTGCTACAACTAGATGAACAGTCAGTGAATGGTTTAGAAGTTTGCTTTCCAATCCTTAGATCCTGGGTTCAATCTCACTGTGTGTCATCTTGGGCAAGTGTTTATTTATTACCTTAGCCTCAGGTTGACCCATGACATCTTAGTGAAACTGTTTGGAAGTTCAGCAAATGGACTGTACTTGTAATTCAATGGGACAACTTTGTCACACACTATCACATTGAATCTCCCTAAGAATTACATTAAGGTTGCATGTGTCTGTGGAATATTTAGTCATTTTCAACTTAATTTCATGAGTAGTCTGTTTCATTGATTAAACAACTGGAACACTTGTCATCAAATCTGACAAAGGCACATTCTACTTAAATAAACAGTAGTTAATTCTTTGTGGTACCGATTTATAACTAGTTTATTTGAACTATTTAGAGTAATGAGCCTTTGGAAGTAAGTAAGATGTGAAGTATATTAACCCTTTCCTTGCCATATTTCTAATGAAAGACACTATCTATGTCTTAACCCTTTCCTTACCATATTTCTCATGAAAAACACTTCCTATGGTTTTCAAATAACTTTGAAAATAATCAAGAATATGGAGGGATTTAGTAAAATAACTTTCTCATTAAACTAGTGTTTGAAACATAACATAAGTTGATTACATGAAATTATGGTGGAAGGTTTTTAGAGAAATATAAATATTTCAAAAGTAACAATTTTGTAAATGTAGAACCAGGGGCATTTTAAGGTAGGTTGGTATCGAAAGGGCCATGTGTGGCAAATGTCTTATGTATAAGGAAATGATGGAGGTTATATAACAGTGTTTAGTGTATTGGTAGTGGATTAGGTCATATAACTGTAGAAGTGGATTACCAGAGGTCAAGTGATCTTACTAGATTAAATGACTCTGGTGTTTGTTCTGTTTGAAATAATTTTTTCAGTATTGTTTTTGTAACCCTTTAGATGTGTATCACACATAATTTCTTACTCTTTATTTTCAATATTCACTTAATTTACTCTCAGTGGGTAATTTTCAGGGTGGTGCAGTAGAGTTGTTGGTTACCAAATATTGGGTAGTTAGATGCTGGAGATAATGGAATGCTGATCAAGGCATTGCAGTGTTTATTATCTTTTGAATTTTAATCCTGCTCTGATTGACTGATAAGTACCTTTATTGACTTATATCCTTAATGGTGCTAATGACACAGTACCAAGCAATTGTAGCTGGCTTCTCTCTTTAGACTTTATATCACCTCAGGTTCACTTTGCTTTCCATCTCTTCTAGGTAAATAAGACAATTATATACTGAAAATAGGATCAATTGAATGGATCCTCTCTCCTACAAACATTGGTCATGTGTCTAGTCAAAAGAAATTAAGGTTTATAGTTACCGAAAGAATTTCTAGAATCTTCTCTAACATTTGCTGCTCTTCTATCCATTATACCACTCGAGTGTTAGTTTAGAGGTTTTGGTACTTAACAGACCCAACCAATTTATGTGTTTTCTTAACCATTTTACTAACACTAGTACAATATATATATATAGGCTTCAGTTCACTGTTTAATACTGCCAACATAACTTAAAATGTGTTAGGAATTTATAAGAAATTTTATCAGATATATTATGGACCTGATAGCTAATTCTTTTCCATATAGCCAATGTATATCCACTTTATGGAGATATCCATAAAGCCAGTGGATATCTCCAACATATAGAGATATCCATATAGCTATATGTTTATCTTTTCTCACTAGTGGGATTATAGTTGACTTTATAATCCTTAGGTCCTAGGTTCAATCCCATTGCAGGACATCTTTTACAAGTGTCATTTACTATGATTGACCTATGTTATGTGGGTGAAACTGGGCTTACAGAAACTGATTGGAAACCAGATGGAGGAATCAAATGCTGTTTGCAGGAGAGGCAGTTGCGTTGGTATGGATATGTAATGCGTATGAAGGATGACAGCTGCATAAAAAAGGTGCAGAGCACTAGAAGTCAATGGAAGCCTTGGAGTGGGGGAGACCCAAGAAGACTTATGATGAGGTGATAAAACCGACTATACCCAATTGCACCTCTCAAAGGCGATGACACAGGACCGTGACCTCTGGCGTCACGCAGTAATTGAGAAAACCCAACTTCCCACAGGTACAAGCCAAAGCTGAAGCATATAGACAATATGCTCCCACCCCCTCACTATAAAGTGGCCGTGGGGGTGTCACAACAAAAAAGCACTCAGCCCACACTGTAACGTGGTCGTGTAGGCGCCACGGTAAAACAGCACCCAGTACTCACTGTAAATTAGGTTAGTATTAGGAAGGGCATCCAGCTGTAGAAATCAAGCTAAAATCAGTTCCTGTATGAGCAAGACAAGGTCACCCGACCTGGCATTGCCCACAACAGGACAACCCATCTAACCCATGCTAGCGTGGAAGAATGGACGTAAAACGGTGATGATTATGATGATGATGATGGACTGTACTTGTAATTAAGTTGGCTAGTCTTGTCAAACACTGTCACACAGAATCTCCTAGGGAATTACGTTAAGAGTACACGTGTCTATGGAATACTCAGCCACATACATGCTAATTTCAAGAGCAGGCTGTTCCATTAATTGAACACACTCATCATTGACACTATTTTAGGTCCATTCCACTAACAAAGGAATACATTCCTGTATAAAGATGAGCTAGACCATCCTGTAAAACTTTTGTAGAACTTTGTTGACTTGGTTTATTGAGAACTAACTATTTCGGCCACTTGTATTCATGATCATATTCTTTTGGCCATTACCATAGGTAAGGGTTGGCATGAATACCAAATTGAAGATAGCGAGTTTGGCTTTTACACCTACCTCCCTTCTGATTACTGTGTGCTGAAAGTGGTGCATTACGACACCAGCCTATGCAATTCTTGTACTTAATTCAGCCTCTTGTCTTCCATCACATGTGAACATGATCCTGAGATACTTGAACTTCTCCACCTACTTAAGTTGAACTCCATTCACTTGTAGAGTGCACCACACATTTCCTTAGGAGGATGAATGTCACAGTCTTCGCAGCACTGATTTTCATTCTAGCCATGCAGCACTTGTAGTACCTGAGTTACCTTAAAATCCAAATTGGAGCAGACCTCAGTTACCTTAAAAAAAATGTATTGTTTATTTTGTTAAGAAAAGGAAACTATTTAAAAAGAAGATATAGAATTTAAGTTTAATTTAAAGTGAGTTTTAATCAATGTTAATATATATAGAAGACTTGTTATTCACATAATAACATTTATAATTAAAGAAATTCGGGCAACATTAGTTTTGTACTTTTCTAATATTTATATTTTATTTCTTTCTTGTTATAGCTGTCTTACATTTGCCATTATAATATTACAACTGGTTTCTTTAACACTTGCATTACCATATTTCTAATGTAAGACATTGTCTATGTCTTTAACCCTTTCATTACCATATTTCTAATGAAAGACACTATGTCTTTAGCCCTTTCATTACCATATTTCTAGTGAAACACACTGCCTATGTCTTTAACCCTTTCATGACCATATTTCTAATGTAAGACACTCTATGATTTTAAAGTCAATTTGAAATTAATCAAAAATTTTGAGGAATTTAGTAATATATTTCTCATTCAAATTGTGCTTGGAATATAACTTAACAAAGGTTCTTACATAAAATTCTGATGGAATGTTTTTAGATAAACACTTAAAACAGATAGTTTTGTATCATAGAGCCAAGGTGGTTTCAGTTTGCTCTCAAAATGATTAAATATCGCCATACTTAGTAACTTCTATTGTTGTTTAAGGTTATCAATTTATAAATTAACGGGAAAATATGTATTAAATGATATTTAAACTGACTTCTAACTACTGGTAAAATACAATATAGTAATATGTTGCAGTGCTTATGCATGCTAAAAGGTTGAGAAAGTTAAATAATGTTGAATATTGTCCAAATATATGTCCATTTAGAAGATGCTTTGTACACATTTTGTTTTACTTCCTCTATTAAAACCTTGTTTTATTTTGTTTCTAACAATTAAGATTTCATATATAATTGTGCAGTTTGTTTTAAACATGTTACATATAGTACAGTTTGTTTTAAACATGTTACATATAGTTCTGAATTTCTCCTGATCTTTTTGTTTTTCTACAGAACATTTATACTTGTTATAAGTTATTGTAGTTTTTATCAGAACATTCATAAGTATGTTACACATTAAGTAATGTCATTTAATGTATAATATTCAGTATCTATTTTATTTTTCTTGTTTTACAACACAGGCTATGGACTGTGAGCATTTCAAATTAATTTTTTTACCCTCTGCTTACGGTCAGATTTACTATTATTTGCTTTCTCAGTATGTTGAGAGGTTAGATAGCACCATGGAAATGTTTTATTTGAATTATGTTGCATGGGACTAACAAGATTCCAAATATGCAACAATTTGTATCTTTCATTTGCCCAGACCTTATATGCTTCGTGTTTTGGAAGTGCATCAACTGTGAACCTTTATTTTCCCCTTTATCCTTTATCATTGTTTCGATTCCTGTGTCAGCATCTGCTTGTCTCAATATACCTGACTTACAAAACTACCCACCAAGTATTTACCCAATCAACCTAGCTCTTAAGTATGCCTGATTGTATTTCTGGTGTTTACCGTGACCAGTTAACCCACCCTATATCCTGATTGTAAAGAACAGGGGGGAAAAAACAACAAAAAAACAAATGAAAGGTTGTTTCAATGTTTACAATGTCCACAAAATAACCATTCTTTGTTTGAATTGTCTTACAGACATTTATTGTAGAATGGTAAGGATGGTATTTATAAAGACTGACTTCACTGTCACATCAGGATGTAAAAAGCACCCAGTCCTCACTGTGAATGTGATTGGTGTTAGGAAGGGCATTCAGCCATAGAAACCAAGTCAGTCACAGTTCTATATGAGCAAGACATGGCCACCTAATCTGACTTGTCTCACAATGGGACATCTTGTCTGATCCATGCTAGCATGGAAAATGGATGTTAAACAGTAATAATAATGATGATCACATCAGGGACAATAATTGTGCTTTTAGC